>CM031947.1:19125617-19320617 GCA_018749465.1 Paracanthobrama guichenoti
GGATCATGTGACCGCTTTGCTGTCACAAGAGTAGAAACGTTATTAAACGAATAGGAATATTATTTAATAGGAATATTACACTTTTTTTTTTTTTAATATATATTAAAATACAAAACATTTTTATTGTAATAATATTTCGCAATATTGCTGCATTTACTGTATTTTTGATCAAATAAATTGGTGAGGATAAGAGACTTACAAACTCGATTCCAAAAAAGTTAAGACACTGTATAAATTGTGAATAAAAAAGGAATGCAATAATTTACAAATCTCATAAACTTATATTTTATTCACAATAGAATATAGATAACATATCAAATGTTTGAATTTGAAAGACATTTTGAAATGTCATGCCAAATATTGGCTCATTTTGGATTTCCTGAGAGCTACACATTTCCAAAAAAGTTGGGACAGGTAGCAATAAGAGGCCGGAAAAGTGAAATGTACATATAAGGAACAGCTGGAGGACCAATCTGCAACTTATTAGGTCAATTGGCAACATGATTGGGTATAAAAACAGCCTCTCAGAGTGGCAGTGTCTCTCAGAAGTCAAGATGGGCAGAGGATCACCAATTCCCCCAATGCTGCGGCCAAAAATAGTGGAGCAATATCAGAAAGGAGTTTCTTAGAGAAAACTTGCAAAGAGTTTGAAGTTATCATCATCTACAGTGCATAATATCATCCAAAGATTCAGAGAATCTGGAGCAATCTCTGTGCGTAAGGGTCAAGGCCGGAAAACCATACTGGATGCCCGTGATCTTCGGCCCTTAGACGGCACTGCATCACATACAGGAATGCTACTGTAATGGAAATCACAGCATGGGCTCAGGAATACTTCCAGAAAACATTGTTGGTGAACACAATCCACCGTGCCATTCGCCGTTGCCAGCTAAAACTCTATAGGTCAAAAAAGAAGCCATATCTAAACATGATCCAGAAGCGCAGGCGTTTTCTCTGGGCCAAGGCTCATTTAAAATGGACTGTGGCAAAGTGGAAAACTGTTCTGTGGTCAGACCAATCAAAATTTGAAGTTCTTCTTGGAAAACTGGGACGCCATGTCATCCGGACTAAAGAGGACAAGGACAACCCAAGTTGTTATCAGTGCTCAGTTCAGAAGCCTGCATCTCTGATGGTATGGGGTTGCATGAGTGCGTGTGGCATGGACAGCTTACACATCTGGAAAGGCACCATCAATGCTGAAAGGTATATCCAAGTTCTAGAACAACATATGCTCCCATCCAGACGTCGTCTCTTTCAGGGAAGACCTTGCGTTTTCCAACATGACAATGCCAGACCACATACTGCATCAATTACAACATCATAGCTGCGTAGAAGAAGGATCCGGGTACTGAAATGGCCAGCCTGCAGTCCAGATCTTTCACCCATAGAAAACATTTGGCGCATCATAAAGAGGAAGATGTGACCAGAGAAGAAGATATCTTCCAGAGAAGAAGACCTAAGACAGTTGAGCAACTAGAAGCCTGTATTAGACAAGAATGGGACAACATTCCTATTCCTAAACTTGAGCAACTTGTCTCCTCAGTCCCCAGACGTTTGCAGACTGTTCTAAAAAGAAGAGGGGATGCCACACAGTGGGAAACATGGCCTTGTCCCAACTTTGCCATGAAATTTAAAATCAACTTATTTTTCCCTTAAAATTATACATTTTCTCAGTTTAAACATTTGATATGTCATCTTTGTTGTATTCTGAATAAAATATTGAAATTTGAAACTTCCACATCATTGCATTCTGTTTTTATTCACAATTTGTACAGTGCCCCAACTTTTTTGGAATTTTTTTGGTCACAGAGTACCACAGTGGACCAATCAGAATCAAGTATTTCATAGAGCTGTATAATATAGTTCCATATTAATGCATCTTTTACATGGACAGTTTTTTTTTTTTTTCATCTAGTATCTTCTCCTTGATTACTTTGAACAGTAGTATTCAAAAGAGGGAATCTGTGGAAAGAAATCGAGGTGCAATGATAGTGTATTTTCTGTGAGACTCACCACTCCAAAGATTCCTACTCCTGAGCCTATGGCCGTCAGTGTTGGGATGATATCAAATTTTCCTGCCTGCAAGGAAAAGTGTAAACACAAATTGAAATGTGCATGTTCTGTCATTTCTTTGTAAATGATCCATAAGAAAAATATGCTTACCCGTCCATGAACAATGATGTCTATCCGTACACCAAACACCTTCATTAGTTTTTCTTCTCCACGCTATTCTCCACATAATATTTAGCAAATCTGAAAGAGTCAATGGCACATAATAGTTCAAGTATAGTGAATCCAGACTTTAATAAGATATTAAGAAAGTTCTTCAAACCCATTTTTAATTCATTCTTTTAGAGATCTCATCGAAGTTCACAGGCTTATGAATAATACAGCACAGCAGGTTTGACCTTTTCTCAGTTTAGCTGTAATTTTACTTTTAAGGGAACAAGGGAACATGAATATTGGCTAATAATCTGTGATTATGCAGTGGAAATTCTAAAATATTTGTCTCTTTTACAGTTCTGCTTCCAAAAAGTTTGTTGTTTTCACAAGATGATTAAAAAGAGGATACACTTTTTTACCCACCTAAAATTATATCCCAATGATGGTTTCTCTCCTTTGTCATTTTTCCCTGTTTCGTAAAGTCCATAGAATTCATACTTTGGTTTGCAGTGCCTGAGACTCAGGTCCAGATTGCAGTCCCAGTCAACGAGGACTCCTATAGCACCACCCTAACACAAAACACAGAAATTTCCTATGTTTTTAAATTATTATTGTTGTTGTTGTTGTTATTATAGAAGCTTGTTTACACCTTTTAAGTCGATACATTTTAAAATAAGAAATAGTCACGTTATGATATTTAAAGTCACAATTATAAGATTTAAAGTCACAATTGAGATATTATGAGAAATAAAGTTGCAATTGTAAGATGTAAATTTGTAAACATTGCATGACAAAAATCACAATTATAGAACAAAATGTGAAAGTTTCTTTAAGTTTTGTTGAGCACAGACCTTAAGGCCAATTCACACTGCATTGACAGATGCCGACCAACAGCGACAGCACTTTGGCAGATTTTGTCAGATTTACTCTGTATTATTAATCCTGTCGGCATCTGTTGGTGTTATTTTCGCTGATTGAACATTTTCACGTACTGTAATCTGGTGATTGTTCTTGTTAGACGTTGGTGAAGTGTGAGTTGGCCTTTATTTTACTCCTAAAGAAAAAAATATCTATTCCCATGGAAACCCAGAGCCTTCCAAGTTGGCCAAAAACTTGACGTCATGATTCATCAGCTGTACGAAGTTTGTAAATTGTAATATTCAATACATCAGTCTTTTGGATTAAAAAAGATTCTGGTTACCTGACATATGAGAATGTTTAGAATGTAAGTGGATATGTCTAAATGTTTGTGTAAAGCATGCATTTTCTGTAAAGCTGCTTTGAAACGATATGCACTGTGAAAAGCGCTATACAAATAAAGCATGTGTGTGTGTGTGTGTGGCTCAAGTAAACCCTAATCTATGGGGGCAATAAGATGATAAGATGAATATCCAAAATATTTGTCCCCATGAGGATAACAGCTTATAAATCACATTAAGTGATGTTTTTTGAAAATGCAATAATTAAAGTTTGAAAGTTTCCTGTGATGGGTAGAGGTAGGGGATTGTCACATGTCTGTCCTGTATAGCACATGGGTGTTTTGTTATTTTGGGCCATATGCTCGTGTCTCTCTCAGACCCCTCCCCCTTGTTATCTCATTATTTACATTTACATTTACGCAGACGCTTTTATCCAAAGCGACTTACATTGCATTCAAAGTACACATTTTTACATTTTGTCAGTTCTTGCTTTCCCTGGGAATCGAACCCATGACCTTGGGGTTGCTAGTGCCACGCTCTTATTGTTTGAGCGACAGGAAAGCTTGAAAGTTTGAAACCATTATTGAAACCATTATTGGTTTCATTTGCCCCACCTGTTGTTCCCTCACTACCTGCTTGATTGTCCCTTTTATAAGTCCCTTTGTGTTTGCAGTCTGTGTTGGATCGTTGTCTTTTGTTGCGTCTCCTGCTCACCATGATCCCTGTCTGGTATGTTTACGTTTGTTTGGTCATTGCTTGTTTATATGTTTCACCCCTCTTGGGTTTTGTTTAGTATTTTGCTATTTTTGTCATTAAATCCTTTTTCCTCTGCACATGAGTCCTCACCTCAGTTTTCTTTAGTTGTAACATAACAGGGATAGAATATACAGTTTGTACAGTATAAAAATCATTATGTCTATGGAAATTACCCATAAAACATGAATGTGTGTGTGTGTGTGTGTGTGTGTGTGTGTGTGTGTGTGTGTTGAGTGACAGACAATAATTAATGACGAAAACCTACCACACGAGCTATCTCAGAGAAATTTAACGCGGCGCGCTCAACAATGTCTCTTAATCTGAAGATGGGACACAGGGGATCAGTCTTGGGGTGATACAAACAACTATTGATGTAATTCTGGTCCACAGTCTCCACCAGGTTACTCCTAGAGAGAGAAAAAGTGTGAGGGGAACATTCATCCAGTAGACAAAATTGATAGATAAAACATTTAAACCCTGGCCTTCAATAATGTGAAAAAGTACCATATTGATGTATGTACTGTGCAAACGTTTTGTTGCTTATTATGAGAGAGACAACAAAACATTTAGCTGAAGTATAGCATCTTAATTTTAGATTTGGTTTACATTAACATCGTATTGTATTTTTGTTCAATACTGTATGTATTTTCTTTTCTTTTTTTCTCACAAAGATGTCCATTTGATGTCAAACAATAAATGCAGGCTTCCTACAGTACCTCCATTGAACCCTCTGTTGAAGAAGGTCCTGGTACTTTCAAAATAGGCTTTTCTAAGTTCAAAGTTTCCTTTTGATTTCATATGAGATTTAAAAGTCACTTTAGATGCTTTGAATTGATTTGTCAGGAGTTGTCAATATACCACAATGAACATTAACAGTTTGGTAAAGAAGGCATTTACCTTACTACATTAAACTGGCGAAAGGTAATGGAGTTTTTGATGAACAGCGTGTAGTTTTCTGCTGTCTGCAGGACTGGAGGGCTACATAAGGGGACAAAACAAAGTTAAATGGATCAGACTGTGAGCTGATTCTAATACAATTTGGCACATGCTCCAGGTATAAACAAACATATGTTTAAGGAAACTGTCACATTTAGTTTGATTTGTTTGTTCCCAAGATTTCTACATAGACACGAAGTTCAGGCCATTCAGAAATGGTGAGTGTTTGCAGTTTAATAAACAGTAACAAACATTTCCTTATAGGGTCATTCAATGAAATATAGGGTCAAATCAACTAAATTTTGGAAACTTCCTCGGCTCAAATGTTTGATTTTGTAAAAAAAAAAAAAAATCTGAAGAAAGACAAAGATAAACTCGTCCTTCAGATGAGACATTAAACTGAGGTCCTCACTCTCTGTGGTCATTATAAAAACCAGGATGTCCTTCTGAAAAGAGTAGGGGCCAAATTTGCCCATTGGCCTCTGTCCATCATGGCCTCCTAATCATCCCCATATACCGATTGGCTTTATCACTCTGTCTCTGGGGTCCTCTGGTTGAGTTGACACAGAATGACCCTAACTATAACACATTGTAGCAACTAATAATAACTTCACATAATGCAAAAACTGCACATACTGTAATAAGTATTACATTCTTATTAAAACACTTAATTTTACAGTGTCCTTGTTACATGTACTTACCATAGTAATAACAGTAAATTATGCATAATTACATGCATCTAACCCTCAAGCAAACCCTAATCCTACCATAACCCTATAGTAAGTACATGTAGTTAATTAATATTACTCAGTACTTAAATATATAATTACGCTGTTACAATGACACCTTAAAAGAAAGTGTAACCTAAATGTCTCAAAATGTAATAAAATCTTGAGCTCATAATGTAATAGCAGTTTTTACATTGTGAGAAAATTGCAACATTTAATGTTCTACTAGTTGTAGTATTAGTAGTAGTTGTTGTTGTATCAGCAATCTGGTGGATTTTATTGGCAGGTTAAGACTGGATTTAGATGTTTAAAATGTACTTTAAAGGAATACCAATGCTTTGTTTGAATAATAATAATAATAATAATAACAATAATAGCATGAATATTTAAATCTGTTGCAGGTAGTGTAAGACTGTATTTAGATTTTTAAAAGTGTACTGTAAGGGAATACTCATTTTTTTATGTTTTAAAAGCTTTTAAAATAATAAAAATATGACGTTCTTGGTGAGTTTATAATGTAATACATTTCTCATAATGTAAATATTTGTATTACAGTATGAGCTCAAGATTTTATTACATTTTGAGAATTATTATGACCATATTACAATAATAAGGTAATACTTATTACATTATGTGCTGTTATTACATTATGAGTTGCTACACACATTGCAAAAAATGCCACATTTAAAGGTGCAGTAAGCAATTCCTGAGAATCATTGTTAAACACTGTTGATATTTGAAATCAACACAAGCACACACACTCCCATAATGCACAAACACGCAATGGGTGGGTCTCTTTATCATAGCAGAAGCGAAGCAAAATAAAGCTTCACGAATGAACGACAAGAACAAAAAAATGAACATGCAGTTTATAGTGAGTTTATAGCAGTTATACATGAGTATACAAGCAAGAGTTGGTTGTTAGAAATCGCTTACTGCACCTTTAAGGAAAAAGTCCAATTCTGTCAAAGTTGTGCCACATTGATTCTTGCAAGTTACTGTTTGACACCCCGATGTGACTGATCAAATTAATCAACAATGATAAAAAAAGCGTCCATACTCTGGAATTTGACGGTCGTCTTCAATAGGACACCAGGAGTAGACCTCACAAGTGCTGGTGTTGTTGACACACTTGCCCGTCATGTGCCCTGAGAGAGACCATAATGTCGTAAGGGAAGGGGGCATATGAGAGATTTGGAGTGGATCCGAACAGACTGAAACAAGAGCTTGATCAAAACAATCTTGTGCTGCAAAGAGGGTTGGCACAGTATATCATTGAATCCAAAAGTCTGATTTCCTCGTGAGAAATGCTTCGATTTTGTATTTTTTTCTTTTTTCTTTTTTTTTAGATATTTGTCTGGGTGATACACATCTATTCCTGTTAGTGCATGACTGTGAGATTTCAGAGGGGCAACCATGACTTTGATGTTACTAAATTAACTTTACTCTGAATGAATGGGCATGATGGATGATTCCATCAGTCTAGCTTTTAGGAATGCTTTTATCAGATTGCAGTTGGTCATATGCTTGTAATTTCTGTCAGACTTTTTTTACACTGCCAGGAACATTAACATTCAAACACTGAACTTGATTTGGTGGTTCACAAACCTTTTGTCAAGGATTAAATACACATAAAAGACATAATGATACAATTAGCATGAAATGAAAAAAACGTAGAGCTCAGGATATCAGTCAATAATGTGGGTTTGATTGCATTTTTTCTTAAATCGGATTTTTGCCAATCATAATGATATCAAAAAAGGAACAAGATTAAATTAACATTAGTTTAATTTATTTATGTTTGGGTAGTGGGATAATAGCATGGGTAGAATTTGGCTACTGAGAAAGTTTTAAAACTGGAATATGAAAAATAATAATTAATGAAAAGTATGCCTTTAATTCTGCTTTGTATCTCAAACATGTTTCTGCTGCTAGTAACTATTAAATTAAACTTGGCAAAGTTCTAAAGTTACCGCTAGACACACCAAATGAACTGAGTCTGGATTAGAGGCCTGTGGAACTCCGGGAATTACCGACATCAGAGAGCAAAGGGTAAAATTCATCAAAGATGTGGAAAGTTAAGAAAAAAACCTCAGAGCAAGAAAGCAAAGCATGTTAGTCATGAATGTTAGTGACTTACGGAGATGACGGCATGGCTGAAGAGCAGGTTTGTCAGTTAGAAGGGCGAGAGTTCATTAGGCCCCCATTCGTAAAACTGAAACCAAATGCCTACGTGCAAGTGCATTTATTTCCTTACCCCATGATTTGAATTTTGCGGTAGATATATTAGACCGCTGGTGCATTGATTGAGTTACCAGTCAAGGTCAAAGGGATTATACAATGCCCATAAGAAGACACTTAATAAGCGAGTTCCTCGGCCCCCGAATGCTGCTAGTGATGTGATGTTAGTCTGCTGTGCTGGTGCCTTCTGTCGGAACAATTAAATGGTTATAACTTTACCATTTCCCGTACGTTTGTATTTGCCTTCATCACAGTCTGCGTCCGAGGTGCACTTGTTCTTGTTCTTCCCATCTGGCAACTGAAACACACACAAGATGAGAAATGCGCTTTATTGTCTATTAGTGTTTAATTAAACCCAGATTTGCTTGCTTGAAAATATACAAATGTGAGGTAGAAATGAGACAGGATGACACAAAATAACCACAAAACCTAATTCTTGAGATTCATTTGTTTAAGCAAAGCTTAAAGCTAGGTAGGCAATAAAGTCAAATAGAGATTCAAGTGAAAGACAAATAAGACTTAGGTAAACCGAGAGCATGAAAATGAATGATGGTAGACAGGATGTCAATGGATAAAACAACTTAGCTGGAAAGTACAAACAGATCAGAACATAAAACAGGTTATATGTGAGTTGCCAAGTTCAGCAGGAGAAATACTTTCTGTTTCTTTCAATTGACCACACAGTAACAAAAAATAAAATAATATATATATTATTTGAGATCCCCAAGCGGGACTCGAACGCGGGTCCGCCGGCATGAGAGTCGGATGCTCTAACAAGGAGGCTAAAGGCTGCAACCTCTAGTGTCAGTCGCTAGAGCGTCTCTTGAGATCAGAGGAGTGAGGTTTACTCGCACAGCAACTACTAGCTGGCCTCCGTTGCATATATACATATATATACATATATATATATATATATATATACATATATACATATATATATATATACATATACACATATATATATACACATATACATATATATATATATATATATACACATATATATATATATATACATATATATATAAATGTATATATGTATATATATAAATGTATATATGTATATATATATATATATATATATATGTATATATATATATATATATATGTATATATATATATATATATATATATATGTATATATATATATATATATATATATGTATATATATGTATATATATATATATATATATATGTGTATATGTATATATATATATGTGTATATATATATATATATATATATATATATATATATATATATATATATATATAGTTCAAGAAGTTCATCAGAATTTGTTTTGTAAATGCTGAAATTTGTATATATATATATATTTACAAAACAAATTCTGATGAACAGAATGACCAAATGTGCAAGTTGGCATGAGTGTGTTTAACTGATTCAAAAGCAATATTCAGATTTTTCAACTGTATTTCGGGTGATGCTAAAATATGGGACAAACTGCATTCCAAATTGATTTTATATGGAACAGAATTCTGTTCTCTTAAAAACATAACAATTCTGTATTATGTGGTAAGATTTCATATAAACAGGACCATTTGCAACCCTAGCTGCCTGACGCCTGTCTTCAAACAAGCAAGCCGGGTTCATATTTCATTTAGCATTTGGACACCGCCAACAAACTGCCAGGGCGTTAATGAGGCAAGGAAATAAAAGTAAAAGAGGGAAGATCGCTGACAGAAGTGTCATGCACAATCAAACTGATCTAGCATGTACACCCTCAAGTTCTTGAATCAAGTGAATTTTGAATGCAACAAAAATGTGTCATCTGCAGATTGAGAGTCACAAACAATTATGAAAGACAATAGAGATGAGAAAAGGAGAGAAATATGTCTTTACCTACCTCAGGACATGTGTCCTGTTGCTGTACAGTGGAAATAAAGTTCGTCATCACAACAAAAGATGAGTCACCCTAGAAAACAGAACAGAAATGACTTGAAGGAATGTAATTTCAATCCCTAAACTCAAACCGGCTTGCAGTGGGCTACAGAACAGAGTGCCACAATTGAGATCCTTTCTAACTGTATTTGGTGATGCAGTGGTTGCCTAAGCAATGGAGTGTTTGAAGCTGACTGTGCATGCATGATTTCAGGCTGCTGTTTTTGACACCATTGCGTGACATGATGAATGTCCTTTTTGAAACCAAAAACTAAACTCAAAACAAACTGCTAAAAAACCCTGTACATTGGTTCAGTATTAAAAGCTTCATTTACATTCTTTGAAAACAGGCATTACTGATATTACTGTGGCTGTCATCACAAAATATTATTATCATTATTATACATGCTTTTACTATTTAAATACTTCTACTATTACTACTATTATTTGTCATTATTTTTTTGCTGTTACTATTACTGCTGATTTATTGTTGTTTTTGTGTTTTATTGTTGTGTTCTGTTCACTCTATGTTGTAAGGTTTGCAAGAAAAAAAAAAAAAAGAAAAAGAAAAAATAGGCATGGCTATATTTTCAGCTCACATCAGTGTCAGGGAGGCAGGTGCGTTTGTCTGAGGCTGAATGTAATGTTTAACCTCAGCCTCAAATTCCCAAAGTGTCATTCCATTTCTCATGTCTCTGCTCTGCTAGTACTTTTAGCTTATAGTGTGACTACAACTTGTAATCATTATCAAGTTATCAACAGTGCCTTCCTGTCTTACTCATATAAGTGTCAGATAGCATTATCATTTTTACCAATCAAAAGTCATGCAGTATATATTTGTTTATATTTGTTCAGTATATATTGTTCATGAGTTGAAACCACAGGGGGGTATTCCAGAAAGCAAGGTTAACTTACCGTCACACATATCCTGAACTCTCGGTTGATTAACCCAAACCGTGCTTACTCGAGGTATGCTGGTTCCAAAAACGAGTTCTGGAGTAAGTTCAGACAACTCAGAGTATGTTCCCGGTTAATACACAAGACATTCTCAACAGAGCAACGAATCGATGATTCACCATGGAAACAGATGCTACACTCTAAAAATGCTGGGTTAAAAACAACCCAAGCTGGGTTGAAAATGGACTAACCCAGCAATTGGGTTGTTTTAACCCAGCATTTTTTAGAGAGTAAGAAAAAGCGCCATTCTACTTCCTCTTCTTCTTTGTTTAATAGCGATTTACATAACCTACTTAGTGCACATGGCCACCTATTTTGTGGTTATGCAATCATTTTATAAGTAATCTTTATTCACTAAAAATAAGGATTATATTGTTTGTTTGATGCTAATTAATTGAATGCAGATCCATGTGTGAGATGACAATAAAATAAATAATAAATATATTTGAATTGCATTAACATTTAAACTTGTTTTTAATTTATTTTTATTCTAATTCTTTAGAATTAATATATAATATTGTATATTATATTACTGAAACATGTGGTTATATTAATAGCTATATTAATTATATAACACACATCTGAATACCTGTTAAGCAAACTAACCCTGGATCATGAGCTGCTCTAGAGCAGGTTATGTTCAGAGTGAGTTGCCATGGTTACTTACATACCCTGAAAATTACCTCCGTTTTTGGAACCAAAAGTTGAGGTTAACTGCTAAGTTACTCTTAAACATACCGGGTATGTCACATAACCTGCTTTCTGGAATACCCCAGGTGAAACTGCATCAAATGTCTGTCTTTTGTTGGCAATTTGGTTTTGGCTGATCCATAATGCAGTTGCGAACAGCAACGCAAAGTTGATTCTGTACTAATTTCATTTAATATTTAATGTTTTTTTTAAATGTTTTATATTTATGTAGCAAATGAGAATCAATAAAATGCCTGTTTATATTTTGAGACAAAGGTCTTTTTTATTTTTGTTCCAGGTAAATAACGCAATAGGTTTTCAATAACGGAAGAATATGTAAAGTATGGTAATTGGGGTAAAAGACACCCCTGCTGTTTGTCTCTGGCAGTCGAGGGAAGTAGGAACTGGATCAAAGCGCAACAGTAAAAGGTTTATTAACAAAGAACTAACAAAACACTCTTGACTATGAAATACAATCAGAGCAACCGGGAAAGCACAACAATAGCAGACAACTGAACTGAACCAAAAACGGGGCTTAAATACACAGAGACTAATCAAACAAACAAGACACGGCTGACTAACAAGTTATTTGATGAACAACAGGTGACATGAATACAACAATCAGACACACAAACAAACATGAACTGAACACAATGAAAACTAATCTAGAAACTCAGAAAAACTGGGGGATATTCCAGAAAGCAAGGTTAACTTACCGTCACATACCCCGAACTCTCGGTTGATTAACCCAAACCTTGCTTACTCGAGGTATGCTGGTTCCAAAAACTAGTCCGGGAGTAAGTTCAGACAACTCAAGTACTGACAACTTAAGTATGTTAACCATGAACACACAAGACAATCAGACAAAACAGATGCTAAGAAAAAGCACGCCATTCTACTTCCTCTTCTTCGTTTGTTTAATGGTGATTTACATAACCTACTTAGTGCACATGGCCACCTATTTGGTGGTGCAATCATTTTATAAGTAATCTTTATTCACTAAAAATAAGGATTATATTGTTTGTTTGATGCTAATTAATTGGATGCAGATGCATGTGTGAGATGACAATAAAATAAATAATAAATATATTTGAATTGCATTAACATTTAAACTTGTTTTTAATTTATTTTTTATTCTAATTATCTAAATTTAATATATAATATTGTATATTATATAACTGAAACAAATGTGGTTATATTAATAGCTATATTAATTATATAAAACACATCTGAATACCTGTTAAGCAAACTAACCCTGGATCATGAGCTGCTCTAGAGTAGGTTATGTTCAGAGAGTGAGTTGCCATGGTTACTTACATACCCTGAAAATTACCTCCGTTTTTGGAACCAAAAGTTGAGGTTAACTGCTAACTTACTCTTAAACATACCCGGGTATGTCACATAACCTGCTTTCTGGAATACCCCCAGATCTAAAATAAACTCTAAACATGAACAAACAAACTCAAAATGTGACACTGTTTACAATAATTAACATGATAATAAACAGCTGGCTGACCTTTTCACTTGTTGACATGACATGGACCATGTTAGGTTTAGATGGTAAATATATCAAATTGTGTGTCCACCTTAGAGATAATCACCATATTTATAGTGAAACCATCATATTTAAAAATAGGATATTAATCATATCATAAAATAAAATATCATATTTATTTGTTACTGAAGCTTTATTAAATTATTATGGGAACTCATTCAATGCTTTCAGAATCTTTACTTAAATAATTTTGTTTCTGTATTTTTCAAATGAACATATTTTAATGACATTATATTTATTGAATAACAATTCATTCTTTTATTTTTCAAAATAAACTTTGCTAAACTGGTTGTTTTGAAGAAGTATTAACTTAGACATTATTAAAAACATATTACTTTATAGCTAAAGTATTTGTGTAAATACTTTGTACCTTTTGCCCCATGCTGGTGAGCCTTTTACCCTGTGTGTGGGGCAAAAGGCCCACCTTGCACCTCATATATATATTTTTTTAAACAAACAATCCACATTTATTTTCACTTTTTCAATAGATTTTTGTTGTAACATTATAAATGTCTTTACTGTCCCTTTTGAACAATTTAAAATTCTATTTAGTTCACCTAAAAATGTAAATTCTGTCCAAACCTGTATCAATTTCTGTATGAATGAACACAAAGAAGACATTTTCAAGAATGTCGGCAAAATGTTTGGTTACCCATATTCTTCAAAATATCTTCTTTGGTGTTCAGCAGAAGAAAGAAACTCATAATGATGAGTAAATGATGACAGAATTTCTTGATTTTGGGGTGAACTTTCAACCCTTCCATGCATCCTTGCTGAATAAAAGTATTTTTAAATGGTAGTGTGTATACATACACATATACACATAAAGGATGATATTTGTTATCGCAATGAACATTTTGATGTTTACTTTTTGAAGATGATATTATTTGACTATCAAGAAGCTCCTGGAGCCACTCCTTTAATTGCTAAGTGATGACGTGTTTACTTTTCTGTCAATAGTCGGTCAGTTTCTTATTACACTGGGTGATTTCTGCGAAATAACTTTACAGTCTGAAAATGCTGCAGGCTGTTGGCATAAGCATTTTCAGTTATTTACTCAAACAATTATATCTTTATGATCAGCCACAGTGTCATATTGTTCAATGTGTTTCGCTTCTAAATAGTGAGTCACAGTTTAGATGAGTGAGAATAACCTGAAGCAGTGTGAGCATGACTGCAAATGTTCATTAGAGTACTTTTATCTATGATTTGGCCCAATCCACAGCCATAATGACATTTATACCAATTCCAGCACTTTGCTGGATGGGCAGTTACCCAGTGAGTTGCCTATATCTGCATTCAAAAATGCATGTACCTGTATTGATAAAACTAAAAAGATATATACACCTTAATCAGGGCCCTCTGAATTGAGTTTTGAGGTCAAAATAAAGAGACATTACCCACCTGTTCAGGAAAAACATAATCGGCTACATCCCATATCCTCTCCTCTCCACTGATATTTGTGTAGGACACTCCCTTCATCTTGGTGAAAACGGAGCTTATGGCAGTATCCACTATCTGGTAGCCTTTCTCATACATGAACACCCACCTAATAAAAGCAAAAAAACAATCTGTGGACATTACTGATCTACAAATACAAGCTGCAGTCTGAAGACTACAGATTCACATTTTTTTTGTGTCTAATTATTCTGTAAAATATAAATTGGAGGTATCGTATTTATTATTCATGTATGGTTTCATTCAGTATAGTCTGAATAGCAAATTCCATTAAAAAAGTCTATTTCTGCTTACAAAAGATTGTTAATATTTGTTATCCAAATACATGAGATTTCATGAAGCCATAACATACCACTTTTGTTACATAATACATATATAAGCAATTTTTGACTTTTGTATGTTAACTAATATTGTGGACTAATATATTCTTCTTGTTGACAATACACTCTCAGAAAAAAAGGTACAGTGCTGTCACTGGGGCGGTACCCTAAGGCACAACAGTGAAAAGGTATATTTTTGTACCTTATTCACCCCTAAATGGTACATATTAGTACCTTAAAAGGTACATATCAGTACTTTAAGAGTGCGTGTTAGTACCTTAAAGGTACATATCAGTACTTTAAGAGTGCGTGTTAGTACCTTAAAAGGTACATATCAGTATTTTAAGAGTGCGTGTTAGTACCTTAAAAGGTACATATCAGTATTTTAAGAGTGCGTGTTAGTACCTTAAAGGTACATATCAGTACTTTAAGAGTGCGTGTTAGTACCTTAAAGGTACATATCAGTATTTTAAGAATGCGTGTTAGTACCTTAAAGGTACATATCAGTATTTTTAAGAGTGCGTGTTAGTACCTTAAAAGGTACATATCAGTATTTTAAGAGTGCGTGTTAGTACCTTAAAGGTACATATCAGTACTTTAAGAATGCGTGTTAGTACCTTAAAAAGGTACATATCAGTATTTTAAGAGTGCGTGTTAGTACCTTAAAGGTACATATCAGTATTTTAAGAGTGCGTGTTAGTACCTTAAAGGTACATATCAGTACATAAGAGTGCGTGTTAGTACCTTAAAGGTACATATCAGTACTTTAAGAGTGCGTGTTAGTACCTTAAAGGTACATATCAGTATTTTAAGAGTGCGTGTTAGTACCTTAAAGGTACATATCAGTACATAAGAGTGCGTGTTAGTACCTTAAAGGTACATATCAGTACTTTAAGAGTGCGTGTTAGTACCTTAAAGGTACATATCAGTACATAAGAGTGCGTGTTAGTACCTTAAAGGTACATATCAGTACTTTAAGAGTGCGTGTTAGTACCTTAAAGGTACATATCAGTACTTTAAGAGTGCGTGTTAGTACCTTAAAAGTACATATCAGTAATTTAAGAATACTTTAAGAGTGCGTGTTAGTACCTTAAAGGTACATATCGGTACTTTAAGAGTGCGTGTTAGTACCTTAAAAGGTACATATCAGTATTTTAAGAGTGCGTGTTAGTACCTTAAAAGGTACATATCAGTATTTTAAGAGTGCGTGTTAGTACCTTAAAGGTACATATCAGTACATAGAGAGTGCGTGTTAGTACCTTAAAGGTACATATCAGTACTTTAAGAGTGCGTGTTAGTACCTTAAAAGTACATATCAGTACTTTAAGAGTGCGTGTTAGTACCTTAAAAGTACATATCAGTACTTTAAGAATACTTTAAGAGTGAGTGTTAGTACCTTAAAGGTACATATCAGTACTTTAAGAGTGCGTGTTAGTACCTTAAAAGTACATATCAGTAATTTAAGAATACTTTAAGAGTGCGTGTTAGTACCTTAAAGGTACATATCGGTACTTTAAGAGTGCGTGTTAGTACCTTAAAAGGTACATATCAGTATTTTAAGAGTGCGTGTTAGTACCTTAAAAGGTACATATCAGTATTTTAAGAGTGCGTGTTAGTACCTTAAAGGTACATATCAGTACATAAGAGTGCGTGTTAGTACCTTAAAGGTACATATCAGTACTTTAAGAGTGCGTGTTAGTACCTTAAAGGTACATATCAGTACTTTAAGAGTGCGTGTTAGTACCTTAAAGGTACATATCAGTACTTTAAGAGTGCGTTTTAGTACCTTAAAGGTACATATCAGTACTTTAAGAGTGTGTGTTAGTACCTTAAAAGTACATATCAGTACTTTAAGAATACTTTAAGAGTGCGTGTTAGTACCTTAAAGGTACATATCAGTATTTTAAGAGTGCGTGTTAGTACCTTAAAGGTACATATCAGTATTTTAAGAGTGCGTGTTAGTACCTTAAAAGTACATATCAGTACTTTAAGAATACTTTAAGAGTGAGTGTTAGTACCTTAAAGGTACATATCAGTACTTTAAGAGTGCGTGTTAGTACCTTAAAAGTACATATCAGTACTTTAAGAATACTTTAAGAGTGAGTGTTAGTACCTTAAAGGTACATATCAGTACTTTAACAGTGCGTGTTAGTACCTTAAAAGTACATATCAGTAATTTAAGAATACTTTAAGAGTGCGTGTTAGTACCTTAAAGGTACATATCGGTACTTTAAGAGTGCGTGTTAGTACCTTAAAGGTACATATCAGTATTTTAAGAGTGCGTGTTAGTACCTTAAAGGTACATATCAGTACTTTAAGAGTGCGTGTTAGTACCTTAAAGGTACATATCAGTACTTTAAGAGTGCGTTTTAGTACCTTAAAGGTACATATCAGTACTTTAAGAGTGTGTGTTAGTACCTTAAAAGTACATATCAGTACTTTAAGAATACTTTAAGAGTGCGTGTTAGTACCTTAAAGGTACATATCAGTACTTTAAGAATGCGTGTTAGTACCTTAAAGGTACATATCAGTACTTTAAGAATGTGTGTTAGTACCTTAAAGGTACATATCAGTATTTTAAGAGTGCGTGTTAGTACCTTAAAGGTACATATCAGTATTTTAAGAGTGCGTGTTAGTACCTTAAAAGTACATATCAGTACTTTAAGAATACTTTAAGAGTGAGTGTTAGTACCTTAAAGGTACATATCAGTACTTTAAGAGTGCGTGTTAGTACCTTAAAAGTACATATCAGTAATTTAAGAATACTTTAAGAGTGCGTGTTAGTACCTTAAAGGTACATATCGGTACTTTAAGAGTGCGTGTTAGTACCTTAAAAGGTACATATCAGTATTTTAAGAGTGCGTGTTAGTACCTTAAAGGTACATATCAGTACTTTAAGAATGCGTGTTAGTACCTTAAAGGTACATATCAGTATTTTAAGAGTGCGTGTTAGTACCTTAAAAGGTACATATCAGTACATAAGAGTGCGTGTTAGTACCTTAAAGTTACATATCAGTACTTTAAGAGTGCGTGTTAGTACCTTAAAGGTACATATCAGTATTTTAAGAGTGCGTGTTAGTACCTTAAAGGTACATATCAGTACATAAGAGTGCGTGTTAGTACCTTAAAGGTACATATCAGTACTTTAAGAGTGCGTGTTAGTACCTTAAAGGTACATATCAGTACTTTAAGAGTGCGTGTTAGTACCTTAAAAGTACATATCAGTACTTTAAGAATACTTTAAGAGTGAGTGTTAGTACCTTAAAGGTACATATCAGTACTTTAAGAGTGCGTGTTAGTACCTTAAAAGTACATATCAGTAATTTAAGAATACTTTAAGAGTGCGTGTTAGTACCTTAAAGGTACATATCGGTACTTTAAGAGTGCGTGTTAGTACCTTAAAGGTACATATCAGTATTTTAAGAGTGCGTGTTAGTACCTTAAAGGTACATATCAGTACATAAGAGTGCGTGTTAGTACCTTAAAGGTACATATCAGTATTTTAAGAGTGCGTGTTAGTACCTTAAAAGTACATATCAGTAATTTAAGAATACTTTAAGAGTGCGTGTTAGTACCTTAAAGGTACATATCAGTAATTTAAGAATACTTTAAGAGTGCGTGTTAGTACCTTAAAGGTACATATCAGTACTTAAGAGTGCGTGTTAGTACCTTAAAGGTACATATCGGTACTTTAAGAGTGCGTGTTAGTACCTTAAAAGTACATATCAGTAATTTAAGAATACTTTAAGAGTGCGTGTTAGTACCTTAAAGGTACATATCGGTACTTTAAGAGTGCGTGTTAGTACCTTAAAGGTACATATCAGTATTTTAAGAGTGAGTGTTAGTACCTTAAAGGTACATATCAGTACTTTAAGAGTGCGTGTTAGTACCTTAAAAGTACATATCAGTAATTTAAGAATACTTTAAGAGTGCGTGTTAGTACCTTAAAGGTACATATCGGTACTTTAAGAGTGCGTGTTAGTACCTTAAAGGTACATATCAGTATTTTAAGAGTGCGTGTTAGTACCTTAAAGGTACATATCAGTACATAAGAGTGCGTGTTAGTACCTTAAAGGTACATATCAGTATTTTAAGAGTGCGTGTTAGTACCTTAAAAGTACATATCAGTAATTTAAGAATACTTTAAGAGTGCGTGTTAGTACCTTAAAGGTACATATCAGTAATTTAAGAATACTTTAAGAGTGCGTGTTAGTACCTTAAAGGTACATATCAGTACTTTAAGAGTGCGTGTTAGTACCTTAAAGGTACATATCGGTACTTTAAGAGTGCGTGTTAGTACCTTAAAAGGTACATATCAGTATTTTAAGAGTGCGTGTTAGTACCTTAAAAGGTACATATCAGTATTTTAAGAGTGCGTGTTAGTACCTTAAAGGTACATATCAGTACATAAGAGTGCGTGTTAGTACCTTAAAGGTACATATCAGTACTTTAAGAGTGCGTGTTAGTACCTTAAAGGTACATATCAGTACTTTAAGAGTGCGTGTTAGTACCTTAAAAGTACATATCAGTACTTTAAGAATACTTTAAGAGTGAGTGTTAGTACCTTAAAGGTACATATCAGTACTTTAAGAGTGCGTGTTAGTACCTTAAAAGTACATATCAGTAATTTAAGAATACTTTAAGAGTGCGTGTTAGTACCTTAAAGGTACATATCGGTACTTTAAGAGTGCGTGTTAGTACCTTAAAGGTACATATCAGTATTTTAAGAGTGCGTGTTAGTACCTTAAAAGGTACATATCAGTACATAAGAGTGCGTGTTAGTACCTTAAAGTTACATATCAGTACTTTAAGAGTGCGTGTTAGTACCTTAAAGGTACATATCAGTATTTTAAGAGTGCGTGTTAGTACCTTAAAGGTACATATCAGTACATAAGAGTGCGTGTTAGTACCTTAAAGGTACATATCAGTACTTTAAGAGTGCGTGTTAGTACCTTAAAGGTACATATCAGTACTTTAAGAGTGCGTGTTAGTACCTTAAAAGTACATATCAGTACTTTAAGAATACTTTAAGAGTGAGTGTTAGTACCTTAAAGGTACATATCAGTACTTTAAGAGTGCGTGTTAGTACCTTAAAAGTACATATCAGTAATTTAAGAATACTTTAAGAGTGCGTGTTAGTACCTTAAAGGTACATATCGGTACTTTAAGAGTGCGTGTTAGTACCTTAAAGGTACATATCAGTATTTTAAGAGTGCGTGTTAGTACCTTAAAGGTACATATCAGTACATAAGAGTGCGTGTTAGTACCTTAAAGGTACATATCAGTACTTTAAGAGTGCGTGTTAGTACCTTAAAAGTACATATCAGTACTTTAAGAATACTTTAAGAGTGAGTGTTAGTACCTTAAAGGTACATATCAGTACTTTAAGAGTGCGTGTTAGTACCTTAAAAGTACATATCAGTAATTTAAGAATACTTTAAGAGTGCGTGTTAGTACCTTAAAGGTACATATCGGTACTTTAAGAGTGCGTGTTAGTACCTTAAAGGTACATATCAGTATTTTAAGAGTGCGTGTTAGTACCTTAAAGGTACATATCAGTACATAAGAGTGCGTGTTAGTACCTTAAAGGTACATATCAGTATTTTAAGAGTGCGTGTTAGTACCTTAAAAGTACATATCAGTAATTTAAGAATACTTTAAGAGTGCGTGTTAGTACCTTAAAGGTACATATCGGTACTTTAAGAGTGCGTGTTAGTACCTTAAAGGTACATATCAGTACATAAGAGTGCGTGTTAGTACCTTAAAGGTACATATCAGTATTTAAGAGTGCGTGTTAGTACCTTAAAGGTACATATCAGTACATAAGAGAGCGTGTTAGTACCTTAAAGGTACATATCAGTACTTTAAGAGTGCGTGTTAGTACCTTAAAGGTACATATCAGTACTTTAAGAGTGCGTGTTAGTACCTTAAAAGTACATATCAGTACTTTAAGAATACTTTAAGAGTGAGTGTTAGTACCTTAAAAGGTACATATCAGTACTTTAAGAGTGCGTGTTAGTACCTTAAAAGTACATATCAGTAATTTAAGAATACTTTAAGAGTGCGTGTTAGTACCTTAAAGGTACATATCGGTACTTTAAGAGTGCGTGTTAGTACCTTCAAGGTACATATCGGTACTTTAAGAGTGCGTGTTAGTACCTTAAAAGGTACATATCAGTATTTTAAGAGTGCGTGTTAGTACCTTAAAAGGTACATATCAGTATTTTAAGAGTGCGTGTTAGTACCTTAAAAGGTACATATCAGTATTTTAAGAGTGCGTGTTAGTACCTTAAAGGTACATATCAGTACATAAGAGTGCGTGTTAGTACCTTAAAGGTACATATCAGTACTTTAAGAATACTTTAAGAGTGAGTGTTAGTACCTTAAAGGTACATATCAGTACTTTAAGAGTGCGTGTTAGTACCTTAAAAGTACATATCAGTAATTTAAGAATACTTTAAGAGTGCGTGTTAGTACCTTAAAGGTACATATCGGTACTTTAAGAGTGCGTGTTAGTACCTTAAAGGTACATATCAGTATTTTAAGAGTGCGTGTTAGTACCTTAAAGGTACATATCAGTACATAAGAGTGCGTGTTAGTACCTTAAAGGTACATATCAGTACTTTAAGAGTGCGTGTTAGTACCTTAAAAGTACATATCAGTACTTTAAGAATACTTTAAGAGTGAGTGTTAGTACCTTAAAGGTACATATCAGTACTTTAAGAGTGCGTGTTAGTACCTTAAAAGTACATATCAGTAATTTAAGAATACTTTAAGAGTGCGTGTTAGTACCTTAAAGGTACATATCGGTACTTTAAGAGTGCGTGTTAGTACCTTAAAGGTACATATCAGTATTTTAAGAGTGCGTGTTAGTACCTTAAAGGTACATATCAGTACATAAGAGTGCGTGTTAGTACCTTAAAGGTACATATCAGTATTTTAAGAGTGCGTGTTAGTACCTTAAAAGTACATATCAGTAATTTAAGAATACTTTAAGAGTGCGTGTTAGTACCTTAAAGGTACATATCGGTACTTTAAGAGTGAGTGTTAGTACCTTAAAGGTACATATCGGTACTTTAAGAGTGCGTGTTAGTACCTTAAAAGGTACATATCAGTATTTTAAGAGTGCGTGTTAGTACCTTAAAAGGTACATATCAGTATTTTAAGAGTGCGTGTTAGTACCTTAAAGGTACATATCAGTACATAAGAGTGCGTGTTAGTACCTTAAAGGTACATATCAGTACTTTAAGAGTGCGTGTTAGTACCTTAAAAGTACATATCAGTAATTTAAGAATACTTTAAGAGTGCGTGTTAGTACCTTAAAGGTACATATCGGTACTTTAAGAGTGCGTGTTAGTACCTTAAAAGGTACATATCAGTATTTTAAGAGTGCGTGTTAGTACCTTAAAGGTACATATCAGTACTTTAAGAGTGTGTGTTAGTACCTTAAAGGTACATATCAGTACTTTAAGAGTGCGTGTTAGTACCTTAAAGGTACATATCAGTACTTTAAGAGTGCGTGTTAGTACCTTAAAGGTACATATCAGTACTTTAAGAATGTGTGTTAGTACCTTAAAGGTACATATCAGTACTTTAAGAGTGCGTGTTAGTACCTTAAAGGTACATATCAGTACTTTAAGAGTGCGTGTTAGTACCTTAAAGGTACATATCAGTACTTTAAGAATGTGTGTTAGTACCTTAAAGGTACATATCAGTACTTTAAGAGTGCGTGTTTGTACCTTAAAGGTACATATCGGTATTTTAAGAGTGCGTGTTTGTACCTTAAAGGTACATATCGGTACTTTAAGAGTGCGTGTTTGTACCTTAAAGGTACATATCAGTATTTTAAGAGTGCGTGTTTGTACCTTAAAGGTACATATCAGTACTTTAAAAGTGCGTGTTAGGTTTTGTACCTTAGGGTACCCCCCCCAGTGACAGCAATGCACCTTTTTTCTGACAGTGTATAGAAAATATTTTACATTTATTTTTATCTTCATTAATTTTATGAAACATTTTATTTGATTCTGGTTCTGAAAAGCCATTCTTTATTTATTCATGAATTCTCGCAACACACAATTTGTCAATATTGAACTTCTGTCCACAGAGATGTCAGTCAATAGCAGATGATACTGGTGTGACAAAGCTGGATTTGACTTTCACCGTTTTCAACAGTACAACATAGTACAAGTGCATTCTTTTATTTCGGTAAAAAGCATATACTGTATCCTCATGATTAAACTTGCCCAGCATTTGAAAATGTTTTAAATGACACAAGGCTGTTTTATAGCTTGTTTCAGAAAGTGTGCATGTGTTCACACATAGTGCAGCCATCATGTGTCATAAAAGTAGGATGAGGCAATATGATTTTGGCCTCATGCCCTCTAACAAGACATGGCAAACGTTATTCTTCCCGTTGAAGCATGACTCGCCTTATCGTCTGACACACCTAAAGATGGCAATGGCATACTGCTCCAGAGAGACCAAACTGACAAAATGAATGCTACTGCGCAGTGTTTATCGACTTGATCAGTTTTTGTTTTATTCAGATTACCTGACTACAAAAACAAACCACTTCTACATGACAGATAACAGAAGCACTCTCCACTTTAAGCTGCACGAACACCAGCTATTGAAAGACAACATGCAGGTTTCTTGTGTTTTAGCTTTGAATTCCCAAACAAATACTTCTGTCAGCCCGCTGTGTTTTGAACTGCATTTGATTCATTAAAGGGGGTTTGCTGATGTTTACACATAAACTAAAGGGAGTAACAGAGAGGGATGACTTTTAATTTATTCTATGATCACTGACATTAAAAGGATAGTTCACCCAAAAATGAAAATTTTGTATAATTTACTCAACCTCATGTTGTTCCAAACCTGTATGAGAAGATATTTTGAATAATGACAGACAGTTGATGGTATATTGACTTTTAAGTCAGTGGCTGCCGTCAGCTGTCAGGCTACCAACATTCTTCAGTGTATCTTCTTTTGTGTTCAACAGAAGAAACTCTTACAGGTTCGGAACAACATGAGGGTGAGTAAATGTTGAGACAAAATTTGAATTCCTATTTTAATTTTAAAATCCCTTTGAAGGAGATATATTGTATAGTCACACTATAGTTTGATACAGCAAAATAAGCTAGAAATTGCTCTAGCTTAACCTAATAATGGCAAATTGCTGCTTTTTACAGTGTAGATGTACCAGTATAGATTATTGGCTCTTTTCCAAATGAGTTATTGCTCCAATGGCCTCATTTACAGTATTTGAACAGCATTTATTCAACATTTATTTGCTTACTTTAAATGTAAATTGTATTACTTCAAATTGGGTCCGGGAAAAATCTAGAGCAAAACTGTAAAAATGTAAATAATAATAACAATAATAATATTAAATTAATAAAAGTGTGTGGTTAAAAAATATTAGTTATTAATCTTTTAAATAGATTAAATTTAAATAAAAAATGTATTAATATAAATAAAAGACTTTTAGACTTCCGTCTAAGTCTGTCTGACGTTTTTCTTTAAAATAAGCATTTTTGTCAGGCTCCTATGGGTTTCTACCTAAATACCGGTACTTCTGAATGGGCTGAGGCTGAGATTTAGTGGGTTTGAAGTGAAAGTATTTTATGAACGTATACTATATGCAGAGAGTATTCACTCAGTATCGTTCTCTCATTTTTGACCAAAGTGGCTTTTAGAGGCTTTTGCATTTACAATGTTTATTTTTCAGTGTATAAACGTGGTATTCATAAAAGATAAATGCCTTTTATATTTTAGGATGGGGATGATCATATTTGGGGTCCTTGGCATCTAAAAGATTGAAAACTTCTAGCTTAGAGCACACAAATGATACCCACATATCGTTCCTTCAGTGGAATACTTAGTGGACTACTCAGGTTTGAATTACATAAGAGAGAATACTCAGTGTTTGTTAACATCTGTTAAAGTCTGTTTATTCACCCATGACAGCATGACATTTTACCACTCAAACAAGTGTTTGCTTTTATAGAAAAAGTCTGTATGCAACACTCATATCATCAACATCGCATAAGTGTAACCTATCCTTTACACAGACTAATAGTTATCTAATACATGCTGAGGGCCAGCTGTTAGCTCTAAGACTGGAATTGAGCTGTTGCCATACAAGCCATTAAAACTTAATCAGACACAATGAAAAGCATGTGGGCATTTTTAAGCAAATCAAGCTCACTAAATAAATCTCGGCTTATTCTAATTTTCTTCAAAAACATGTCTGTCTGTTTTGAGACAATAACAGTTTGATGGTGTACTGCTAGTTAGACTAAGCAATGCATTATCCTAAATGGTACATCATGGCAGCACTTAACTGTTCAGTCCAGTACAAAACCGTTAGTTTGTTTGCATTCTGTGAATTTTTTTGCTCCTGTTGAAGCATGTTCAGTTCCGTTAATCATACTCGGGTTTCCTCTGCTTTTCTTTTACAGTTTTGTTTTTAAGAATGAAAGAAATCTCTTACCCAATGATGTAGGATAGAATGCCCAGCTGGATGATTCGGCACACAATTGCTACTCTTCTGTTCCTGACCAGAACCTGACGTGGGGTTTCATATTCAAAGAAGAAGTTTGAAAAAGATCTCCTCATTACGGATTTCATTTTTCTAACTGAAAGGAAAGGGTAGAAAGGTGTGATAAAATCTTTGACTTCCTTCCGCCCCCCAGCTTTATCTCTCTCTCGCTCTCGCTCTCTCTCTTACTCTTCTAAACCAAACACTTCTAAAGTAAACCACCCACTTTGCGTTGTCTTCATCCCCCCTCCTCTTGTGACTGTAATACAAATTCATGTACAGGCGGATAAACTGGGTGGAGTAACAACTCAGAGTCCAATTGCAAATAAAGGCTTAATGTCTACCGCATCTGTGACGTCCCTGGAACATCTTTCTCTCTGTCTCTCTCTTTATCAGCACTCTTCGGTCACTGCCTTCCTGAATGACTGCTAAATATAAAACCCAGACAAAACCACAGTATGTGTTCATTTTATATGTACATACATATACAGTTTCAAAGGATGAATCTTAAGCTTAATGAATCATCTCAGTTCCTATGCGTTACACAGTTATGGGTCACTGCCATCAGACGTTAAACCAGTCTTTGAACTTTGCAGAGAGCAGTGGATCAGTGACCAGCCAAAAATGAGAAATTTCTTGATTCAAGGATTGAATATCATCAAGTGCACACAGGCTTCTCCAGTGCACACACTGACAAATGTCCTTATGTGAATTGCTCAGCAATGTGGTGTGCATACAGACAGTAGCTTGTAGAATAGATTATTTCTTATGGCCAAAACTATGCAAAAAACATCAACCGAATTATACATAAAACATGGTGGTTTGCCCAGTGTAGGGATTTTAATGTTTACATTTTTTCTTATGTCATTTTTACTTATCATTACAAGATTTTACATTTTACTAATCAATGTATTAAGTAGTAAAGTGGTGGTTTGCCCAGTGTAGGGATTGTGTACATCATTTTATTTATGTAATTCTTTACTTATTCTTACAAGCTGTCACATTTTACTTATTGGTATAGGCTACAGCAGGTGTTTTTTTTTTTTTTTTTTTATCATTCCTATTTTCTCTTTTTTTTTTTTTTTTTATTATCATTCCTATTTTTCTTTTTTTTTTTTTTTATGGTCAAACCCCAGAAAGGGCTGCGAAAATACTTAAAATCTAAGCACTTTATTTAGGAGATTGTTTTATTTTGGAATATTTTACTTATCTGCATATTTTAATCATGACATTATTACATAATTTATTTAATTATGTTTTATCAATTGTCCTGATTATTGATGAAAAAATAGTAGTAAAATGAATTTTACTCAGACTCGCGCAGTCGAGTGCCTGTGACAACTGACAGCGTGCTCTTGACTCATGGTGCATCACCACTAGAGGACGCAATTACTCTGTAGTGTAGGCTACCGTACATTTAGTTGAGTGCTTTTGGGCGAATGGAACTTCGCAAAAATGATCCATTAACATTAACGTTAAATTGTCCTTTTTCCTTAATGTGGTGTTAAGCACAGTTATATAGGCTACGTGTTACGGGTTATGTTTTCTTTTTTGTTTTGTTAAAATTTACAGATGATATTCTGTCTAAACAATAATGCGCCAGTTATACACTAACATTGTGTTAAATAGTGTACATTACAAAAATATATAGAAATCCCTTTTAAATATAGGCTACATATTTTGCATTGCAGCAACTTCCGGTACTTTTCTTTGAGAATGTTTTATTTTCACTGCAGGCTCTGTCTAGGCTCTTATCCCGGTAGTATCTCGCAATATTTTAGCTGTTTTCTTTCTTTTGTCACTTTTCAAGACTCCACCTCACAGTCGTATGATCGGTGCAGTGTTACGTCAATCTTCATGTAGCCTGCGCTCTGATTAGGTGGGGGCGTGGCCGTACCCGTAGTGGGCGTGGTTTACAGCTGTCAGTCCCGCTGGAGTGAAGCCGTGCAGTTCACAGCGCGAGTGGACAAGTGGAGACAATTGGATGAAACACGGATTCGATAGTAGGAAAAACTGTCTAGAGAACTAAAGGATACAATTGAAACGTTTCACATGGGGAGTTAAAGAACAAAATGACGTGTATGCGTTACACTATGTTACTGTTCTCAGTTTTGGAGTTATTGTTGTTTGGATACACAGCTGGTTTGTCGCGTGCTGTACGTCGCTTGAGCGATGAGAACGCGTCTCCAGGCGCGAGACTACCGCGTGCTGTGTTGGATGAGACGTTGGAGGCGACCACCATCCCAAACCACTTACAGGAGGACGACAGGGACTTCAGGTTTTCACCTTTCACCCCCACAATGACCGTCACAACCGGGGATTTGAAAACCACTGGTAAAACTAACCAACTACAGCCTTTATGGCTGACCACCACGGCAGCGCTTCTGACCAAAACAATGAGCCCAACCTCCAAAGGCAGTAAAGTCAAAGAAAACTCCACATTCTCCACAACACCAAACATTACAGTAAAACCTACTTCTTCCTTTCCAATTACTGGCACAAAAAACACAACACCACCTGCACTGGATACTGCAAAGAGTTCATGGACAGTGAAAAGCACCTCAAATCCTCTTGTCGTGACCACTGAGAAAGGTAGGTTCGGTTCTCATTCCGTTCAGTTTCAGTGACACGATGTGATGACGAGTATGCAAGTTTGTAAAATGTAAGTTTTTTCCAAATGTGTTTTCAATTTGGAGTGTGTTCCTCCACCAGATATAAAAAAAACAGGCCCTAGTGTGTCCTTGAAATTCTTTACCAGCCTCTGGAAAACAGAGGGGTTGCAAGAGGTTTACACCTGCACATGCTATTCTAGTGTGCTACATTCATTATTTTATCTCCGTTACAGCATTCTGTCTGTTTCTTCTAGTCACAGGTTCACATAGTGCAGTCTCAAACTGAAAGAGTTGTTGTTCACGGCTTCCAGAGAATCAGTTACAACAAACCTTTGTTTAGAGACACTGCTTTGTCTCAGTTCCTCTGTTGGTTTTGTGGTAATACAAATTATCAGCTGTATCATAAAAAATGAATTGACAGATAACGACTTTCCACAAACCTTTAGAACTTTACAGCTGCGAATCTGAAGGACATTCGAGATCAGGCCAGTTGTGCAGAGACAACCTTCTTAATTGCTTTAATGTGATTAATTACCGTCTGACTGCCAAAAGGGGAAAACAGTCATAAATCTTAAACCTTCCACTCGTTTATCTTGAGTTCATGATGGCAAGCTAGCTTTGAGAATAAGGATGATTAATTTTCATTAAGGTCATATCCAGTGTAGTATTAGCACCTTTATGTCTGCTTTAAAAGAATGACACATTTATTTGTCTTATTCATAATCATTCATCTTGACAGTTTCTTACTTGGAAAAAGGGCGAGAAATTCCTCTTTTTGGTATCATTGAATTCTCTCAGTCCGGACTTGGGCATATTCAGTGACAGCAGTGGGATGAAATGCAGTTAAAAGTGAACCATCCATATGAGGTATAATCAAAGGTTCAGACTGTATGTGATCTGCAGCCCCTCTGGACTTCATTGGAAGTGACTGTACAAGGAGACAGGTGTTTGAGATTACAGTTAATAAAAACCATCTCATTCTGTCGCAGCCCAAAGGTGACCAGCTCTGTGTCTGTTTGGGATTTGTTTCTGGATTTTAGCCCTTTGTTTACTGCAGGTCTTAAACCGCTTCCACAGAAGAGCGGATGTCTCACATTAAAGCCACTGATTCAGCAACTTAATATACATATGAAGAGAAAACGAGAGTCATCGTATTTCAAGGCTTTTTGTGCCTTTTGTTTTTATATATTTTTGCTTTGAAACATTTGCTGTGATTATCTTATTTATGAGTGGGGTGAAGGTTTGAAAGGCTAAAATAGCTGGTGTTTGACTTTTATTCCTAGTGTGGAAAGTTTAGTGTCTTTGTTTCCCCAGACATCGATGACATCATTTTAGGGTAAGAGGTGACCTGGATAGCATCTTATTAGAAGGCTTAACGAGCATAATATTCAGTATCTGATCAAGACATTGTGATGATAGTGAAATGGTGAAATGAAATGTGACATGTGAAGGCCAAGTATGGTAACCCATACCCAGGATTTGTCCTCTGCATTTAGGCCTAACCCATCCAAGTTAGTGTATACACCTTAGGAGTAGTGAGTAGTGTGAACACACACACACACTGCACCACATTTTTGCTGTGGTGCCCAGGGAGCGATTGGGGGTTAGGTGCTCAAGGGCACCTCAGTCATTTCCTGCCAGTATTGAGAATCAAACCCGCAACCAGACTCTTAAGCATTAGGCCACGGCTGCCCCTGATGTTAAGTAAATGTTTTGTTGTGATAATTGCATAAGAACATCCTTGGGTTTTTGTTCTGGCAACTGTTCTTTTTGATATAAAGTTTGTGCATGTTTAATATTAGCAGTGGTATGGGGAACCTTAAAACATTCACCTCATTCTGTCACAAAATGATTTCAGACTCAAATAACACCTACAAAGTTTTTGTGTATTGTGCAGCTGTGGTTGCCAGAAATTTACCGTAAAAAATACGTTAGAAACAGTTGAGGTTTTACAGATTTAACTTAAATTTACAGTAAAAAAACGCAGCATTTTAGTTAACCGATATAATACTAATTTACCAACCTATCAAGGTACTAATATCTGTTTTGTACCTTTTAAAATATACTGACAACCACCAAACACATGAATCAAAGCTCATCAAAGCTTTTCCACAAGCTGAGAATGTTTATGGGGTGGGAATTTTTAGGCACCTCACGATCCGATTCCGATTCTGGGAGTCCCGATCCGATTCCAAAACGATTCTTTTTTTTTTTTTTTTTTAAATGTATTTATTCATTTGTTTCTTAATTTATTAAATTTGTTTAATTGCATATGTAATCAGAGGTACTTTTAAATAATTATAAGTTAAAAATTAAATTTATGTTAAAAGGCTATATAAACTAATATAGCTTTAAAATATAAAAGCAAGTATTTTCAATATTTACAAGAATGCACTTTACTAGCAGATTTCAGGATTAAATAGTGCTTTTAAAATTGACACTTGTGTTATATTTAGGCCTATTTAACAAGTGCAGGATTAGCCTGTAAACAAAACAAGAATATGAGAAATTATTTCTCCACCAGTATTTCTCCATCTTTCCCACCTTCAGTGACTCATGTAATGTTGTTTTTATTGCAATGCAATCAGGAAAAACGTTTCTCAGTGATGCTTGTTTATTTCATCAAGAGTACATATCATAAACATTCAAAAGTAATGCAAACAGTACACTAAAATTCCTTGAGGAGGTGAGATTGGTTTATTGCTGAACTGGTATGTTGGCGAACTTGATGGCTGTTTTCTGTTTGGGAAAAAAATGCCAACAGATGATTTGGTAATGGGAATAAACTTCACACCACGGTATCTGTGATTCAGAGTTGTAGATCTCATATTGTGCTCTACGTGTCAGCAGCGTGTGGCTTATTAAAACACATTTCAGACAAGGACAGTGAAAGTCATTTCATAAATCCCCAGGACTGCAGGAGACACACAGGCTGTTTTTCAGCTACTGCGCTGTCCTTGCTCAGCAGTTTCATGACCGAAGTAACATGAGCTCAAACAAATTGATACCCGTACACATTATAGACCTTTATGTCTTCAACTTTGTTACTGTCCAGATTTAGTAAGACCTGCTGTAGTAGTAAGTTAGATGAAAATGAAGCACAAGACAAAATTAATGCTGTGCTCTGAGCCTCCTTTGAACATTAAAGGCATCCAGATCATGATCTGAATAGAACAAGCCGTGTGTTTGCTTGGGTTTGGCTGTTTGAACATTTATAAGTCTATTGACTTTAAAATTAATTGTTTGATGTCTCATATGCCAAACTAATACTATCCAACTGAAATAAATTTTAATGCTACAGTATGGTCAATCAAGTCAAATTTATTCATATAGCACTTTATACAATACAGATTTTCAAAGCAGCTTTACAGTGATAAACAGGAAAATAATGACCAATGATGCAAACAGACATCATTTCTGCTGTATTGTGATTGTAATGGTGGTCTAAAGCTACTTTTCTTTTGAATATGCAAATGAGCTGTAAGAGCAATTAATTTAGTTTTCTAATGTGCTGTGTAGCACATATTGATTTGCGCCATTTGTGAATTCCCATCTGGGAGTTTTATAAAAGCACTGCTCTGCTATTGCTTAGACTGCCATTCTTAATAGAGCTCAGGGCCTACAAACACCCTAAATCCAGTTCTTTTGTGAGGAGTAGACGCTTCCAGACTCAGCACAGATTTATTTTTCTGGCTGATTAGAAACTCTCAGGAGTCCTAGAGCCGCAATACACAGATAACTGCCCTTCTGCCTGTGTTTGATAGCCAAGCTCTTACTATCCTCTGCCTCAACCATTTGAAAGTCAAATTCATAATGAATTTAAAATGTACTGGCATGTATATCAGGCATATAGTTTGAGTCTGTGTTCGGATATGTCAAGAAAACCTCATTGCTAAAACACAAAGCATATAAAGTATATCATAATATTATGTCCCAGACTCCCAGTATGCAAACTCTAGTTTATTTTTCCCATGGTATTAGGCCAGTGATTGAGCTTGTCATTGTTATAGCTGAATTTATCTGATTTACAATCCTTTACACCCAGTTTTTCTGTTGGACATTCGTTTCATCAGAAATTAAGTTGCCTAACAACTAGCTGTTAGTTTAGCCTAGAGACAGTCGGAAGTTACATGACAAAAACATGGTTAAAATATAAAAAGACTATTATCATACAGTGTGCTTTTTTTAGTAGCCAAGTGTATGCACAGTACAGCTGTGATTGTTTTCTTCTGAAAGATCCTTCCTTCATTTCAAACATGTTCATGTTTAAATGTCAACCCCTATTAAATACAATTCAAGATTTACAAGAATGCACTTTACTAGCAGATTTCAGGATTAAATAATGCTTAAAATTGACACTTGTGTTATATTTAGGCCTATTTAACAAGTGCAGGATTAGCCTGTAAACAAAACAAGAATATGAGAAATTATTTCTCCAGACAGAATCTTTAATTAGTCTTTTCCCACCTTCAGTGACTCATGTAATGTTGTTTTTATTGCAATGCAATCAGGAAAAACATTTCTCAGTGATGCTTGTTTATGCTGTGGTGTATGTCCCTAACACACCCAACACATTGCATTTTCTTTCTTTCTTTCTTTCTTTCTTTCTTTCTTTCTTTCTTTCTTTCTTTCTTTCTTTCTTTCTTTCTTTCTTTCTTTCTTTCTTTCTTTCTTTCTTTCTTTCTTTCTTTCTTTCTTTCTTTCTTTCTTTCTTTTCTTTTTTCTTTCTTTCTTTCTTTTTCTTTCTTTCTTTCTTTTTCACAGCGCTTCACTTTTTCCACATTTTATCTTACAGCCTTATTCCAAAATGGATTAAATTATTTTCCTCAATTCTACAAATAATACCCTATAATGACAATGTGAAAGAAGTTTGTATCTTTTGCAAATTTATAAAAAAAAAAAAAAGAAAAAAAGAGAAAAAAAATCAAATGTACATAAGTATTCACAGCCTTTGCCATGACACTCAAAATTTAGCTCAGGTGCATCCTGTTTCCACTGATCATACTTCTGTTTCTACAACTTGGAGTCTACCTGTGGTAAATTCAGTTGATTGGACATTATTTGGAAAGGCACACAACTGTCTATATAAGCTCCCACTGTTAACACCGCATGGCAGAGCACAAACCAAGCCATGAAGTCCAAGGAATTGTTTGTAGCCCTCTGAGAGAGGATTGTATCGAGGCACAGATCTGGGGAAGGGTACAGAAAAAGTTCTGCAGCATTGAAGGTCCCAATGAGCACAGTGGCCTCCATCATGTGGAGAGAGGAGAACCTTCCAGAAGAACAACCATCTCTGCAGCACTCCGCCAATCAGGCCTGTATGGTAGAGTGGCCAGACGGAAGCCACTCCTCAGTAAAAGGCACATGACAGCCTGCTTGGTCTTTGCCAAAAGGCACCTGAAGGACTCAGACCATGAGAAACGTTTTGGCCTGAATGGAACGCATCATGTCTGGAGGAAACCAGGCACTGCTCATCACCCGGCCAATTCCATCCCTACAGTGAAGCATGGTGGTGGCAGCATCATGCTGTGGAGATGTTTTTCAGCGGCAGGAACTGGGAGACTAGTCAGGATCGAGGAAAAGATGAATGTAGCAATGTACAGAGAAATCCTTGATGAAAACCTGCTCTGCTCTGGACCTCAGACTGAGGCATAGGTTCATATTCCAACAGGACAACAACCCTAAGCACACAGCCAAGATAACAAAGGAGTGGCTACAGGACAACTCTGTGAATGTCCTTGAGTGGCCCAGCCAAAGCCCAGACTTAAACTCAATTGAACATCTCTGGAGAGATCTGAAAATGGCTGTGCACCAATGCTCCCCATCCAACCTGATGGAGCTTGAGAGGTCCTGCAAAGAAGAATGTGAGAAACTGCGCAAAAATTGGTGTGCCAAGCTTTCAGCATCATACTCAAAAAGACTTGAGGCTGTAATTAGTGCCATATAATGAATTGAATCCATTTTAGAAAATAAAGCAGTAACATAAGATGTGAAAACAGTGAAGTGCTAGGAGTACTTTCTGGATGCACTGTACCAATCAGTTGAACATCTAAAAGTGCACAGATATTGCTCAGCTGTTTATCTTGCCTCATACTGCTCGCCAGCACACTAAGTGGTCTGATGAAAATGAAGAGTGTCAGTTTGTGGACTGAGCATGCAACAAAGAGCAACTCAGTGTGCAGTTTTTCACAATGTGAAACTAAACTGATACCACACCCAGGTATTTCGATAATCTGCTTCTTCAGAAAATGAATTTTAGGACAGGTTTGTACTTGTTTGTCATTTTTATTACTAACAAGTCATTCTTATTACAATTGTCAATAGTCAATTCAGCTTTTATCTGACAACATTGCTTAGAGACTCAAGGATGACGTTTTAAACTACAATTCATTTGGTTACAAGTTTGGAATTTACCACCTAAGCCACACATTTTATTGATTTGTTTAATTTGATTGAAAGTAGTTATATTAATTCTGAGACATGCTAATTCAACACACATCATTTGACACACATCTATCATTTACTACGCCTGTTTGTGGTCTTTCGCTTGTAAGTTTCTCCTGTCATTAGGCAAGTTTATTAGCTTTCTCATTGAGCATTACAGCTATGTTTTCACACTTAATGTAACTAAATACCAATGCTCAAGTATTCTGCTTCTCTCAGCGGTACCTCCCGATTTGTCATGTGGGTGGCAATGCAGGGTGACAGCGGCCCCATCACCCATGACACCATGCTGCTCACCCCTGAGGGTCAGTATGTCATCCCACGGGCCTGTGTCAGGCCATGGTTATATAAGTGACCTGTAAATTTCTTACATAACAGCGGCAAAGCTACTGAATCTAATCATAGGTATTTGCCCAAACATGTTATGACCTGCAAGGATGTCACACAAACAAGGGATACCTTTTTGGGAACTATGCATCTGATGACAAATATGGTTATGGTCTGCTTATCATCAAGTGTTTTAGCATTGAAGACTCCTACAATAAAGTTATTAGTCTTGAAACTACATTAAAGACTAATCATAGTAATGATAAATGAATGAATACAATCTAGGCTCATTGTAACATGCCTCTACCTACATTTTTACAAAAGTCCAAAAACGTACATACTGTATATACTGTACATACAATTTACTACAGTTTCCAGCTGAAATTAACATTAGAGACTGTAAAATTCCAACCACTTTGATTCCTTTTCACACAAATTATGATTATGGCACAATACTGTGGTTGCTTGAGCAAATACATTTTTATCTCACATTTGCTTTTGTTAACACTATCAGTTAGGTTTAGTTTAGGTTTATTATTTTTAAATGCCATAGAGCATTAACCTTTTAGTGCCACTCACTAGAGATTTGTCTGAAGCGGTAAGTTACATCCAAAAGGTGATTTACTATAAAATGACTAAAATTTATCGCAGTTCTTCTGTGATCATTTGAATGTTTAGAAAAGACCACACAGTTAGTGAAGTTTTCATACCTATACATAACAACAGCTCTCTCTTAATCAGTGGCAGTGCGAATTATCGCATGGGTGTTTCAATCGTGCAGCTCTACCACTCACAATTTGTTCATCAGCCAATGTAATAAAACATTGGCAGATTCATGTTCATCTGTTTTGGCTAAAACTGAATGTGCATTTGGACATATCACTTTGAAAGTGTCACAAAAAGTGGAAGAACCAATGTAAAATCGCATTGTATACATTAATATCTGTGAAAACTAAACCAATTTAGTGCATTCAATTGCCATATTATCTTCAAAATGCAAATAAGAAAAAAAAGAAAAAGAAAAAAAAGTGTGTATATGTGTATGTTTGCTGTTCCTAAAGGGTTATTAGGAACACCATACTAATACTGTGTTTGACCCCCTTTCGCCTTCAGAACTACCTTAATTCTATGTAGCATTGATTCAACAAGGTGCTGAAAGCATTCTTTAGAAATGTTGGCCCATATTGATAGGATAGCATCTTGCAGTTGATGGAGATTTGTGGGATGCACATCCAGGGCACGAAGCTCCCATTCCACCACATCCCAAAGGTGCTCTATTGGGTTGAGATCTGGTGACTGTGGGGGCCATTTTAGTACAGTGAACTCATTGTCATGTTCAAGAAACCAATTTGAAATGATTCAAGCTTTGTGACATGGTGCATTATCCTGCTGGAAGTAGCCATCAGAGAATGGGTACATGGTGGTCATAAAGGGATGGACATGGTCAGAAACAATGCTCAGGTAGGCCGTGGCATTTAAACAATGCCCAATTGGCACTAAGGGGCCTAAAGTGTGCCAAGAAAACATCCCCCACACCATTACACCACCACCACCAGCCTGCACAGTGGTAACAAGGCATGATGGATCCATGTTCTCATTCTGTTTACGCCAAATTCTGACTCTACCATCTGAATGTCTCAACAAAAATCGAGACTCATCAGACCAGGCAACATTTTTCCAGTCTTCAACTGTCCAATTTTGGTGAGCTTGTGCAAATTGTAGCCTCTTTTTCCTATTTGTAGTGGAGATGAGTGGTACCCGGTGGGATCTTCTGCTGTTGTAGCCCATCCACCTCAAGGTTGTGCGTGTTGTGGATTCACAAATGCTTTGCTGCATACCTCGGGTGTAACGAGTGGTTATTTCAGTCAAAGTTGCTCTTCTATCAGCTTGAATCATTCAGCCCATTCTCCTCTGACCTCTAGCATCAACAAGGCATTTTCGCCCATAGGACTGCCACATACTGGATGTTTTTCCCTTTTCACACCATACTTTGTAAACCCTAGAAATGGTTGTGCGTGAAAATCCCAGTAACTGAGCAGATTGTGAAATACTCAGACCGGCCCGTCTGGCACCAACAACCATGCCACGCTAATATATAATATATAATATATATACAAACCCGAATCCAAAAAATTTGGGACACTGTACAAATTGTGAATAAAAAAAGAATGCAATGATGTGGAAGTTTCAAATTTCAATATTTTATTCAGAATACAACATAGATGACATATCAAATGTTTAAACTGAGAAAATGTATCATTTTAAGGGAAAAATAAGTTGATTTTTAAATTTCATGGCATCAACACATCTCAAAAAAGTTGGGACAAGGCCATGTTTACCACTGTGTGACATCCCCTCTTCTTTTTAGAACAGTCTGCAAACGTCTGGGGACTGAGGAGACAAGTTGCTCAAGTTTAGGAATAGGAATGTTGTCCCATTCTTGTCTAATACAGGCTTCTAGTTGCTCAACTGTCTTAGGTCTTCTTTGTTGCATTTTCCTCTTTATGATGCGCCAAATGTTTTCTATGGGTGAAAGATCTGGACTGCAGGCTGGCCATTTCAGTACCCGGATCCTTCTTCTACGCAGCCATGATGTTGTAATTGGTGCAGTATGTGGTCTGGCATTGTCATGTTGGAAAATATTGTTAGCACATATTAAAGGTCTTAGGGTGAACAATTAATCCATGCAAGTTGATACACAGAAAAAAAATATTTTGTCGCAATAATCTTTAATCAAAATCTGAAAAGTAACTTCCGGTCTGGAAACAGCGTTCCTTCTCAGATGATGTCAGTTTGACGGCTTCCAACGGATTCCCTCCAACCGTTAGTCTGCTATGAGCGAGAGATGGAGAGGAGGAGCGCTGAAGTAAAACCCTGCCCTCTATTCAATATTCCGCTTCACTTGGAAATACGTCACAGCACTGAAGAAAACTCGCTTGCTACTTCCGGTTCACTGGGACTTTAAATAACCTAATCCAGGGTCGACAACCTATACAGCACACGGAGGAGTAACTGCTGGAATGTGAGCAAAAGTGAGATGTGTTTGTATTTAAATCAGATACTACATCGCACATACAGATCTATTCTTATACAGATCTGTTTTATTAAGTTAGGAGCTATACGATTAAAGTGTGAGATTTAAATTATGCAAATCAATGAAAGCACGCAGCTCTGGAAGCACGAGCACTGCGCATCATGCACACACAACAGTTACTTGTTCTGCTATTTGTTGCGTTTAGCTCTGAGAACATTTTAATGGTGTAATTCGGAGATATCAAGTATATATAAAGTCCCATTAAACATTTCACATACACATCACAATGACCGTGATGCATGTGCAAAATCCATTCATGCTGTTCATGTGTTTCGAGTTGCTCGTATATCTTCAGCTGATGCGCGAACTGCCGCAAATAAAACTTAAATGTTCAATGTCGCATCCTGAAGCTCAACACACAGTTGTCTTCATTAAAAAATAGCGAGATTAAATGTATTACCAGTGCTGATGCCGCTCTCTCGCATTGCGGTCTCTGATCTTGAAATGAGCTGAAAACTAAAGTTAAAGAAGACACGCATTCATTGCTTTTTACCGTGAAATGAGAGTTCCTCGTCTTTATTAAAATCAACACATTAATGATTTATCTCTCATCCACATCTCTCATATTACTTTACCCACCTGACCCACGGATATAACCGCAATCTGCGCATACTCCGAGTCCTTACACAAAAATGGTCTTTCTGCAACATGACCGTGTGTAATTAAAGGGATAGTTCACCCAAAAATTAAACTTGTTTATGTTTATCTGCTTACCCCCAGGGCATCTAAGATATAGGTGTCTTTGTTTCTTCAGTAGAACACAAATGAAGATTTTTAACTCCAACCGTTGCAGTCTGCCAGTCGTATAATGCATGTCAATGGTAACGGATGAGATCTATGGGAGTAAAAAAAACATGCACATACGAATCCATATTAAACAGTGCGGCTCATGACAACACATTGATGTCTCAAGACACGAAGCGATTGGTTTGTGCGAGAAACTGAACCGTATTTATATCTTCTTTTTTTTTCTCGAATGTCCAACAGCCGTCAGCGTGCGATGACTTCCCGTGAGTGAGGTCAAAGGTACACAATATGGCGTATCTCAATCGGATACAAGCAGCTAAGTGATCTTTTGCGCATATCTCTATGCCATATCGTGTACATTTGACCTCACTCACCGGAAGTCATCGCGCGCTGACGGCTGTTGGACATAGATTGCATTCGAGGTAAAAAAAATAAATAAATAGCAATACTGTTCAGTTTCAAACCGATCGTTTCGTGTCTTAAGACATCAATGTGTCGTCACGAGCTGCGGGGTTTAATATGGATTCATATGTGTATGTTTTTTTACTGTCATAGCTCTCATACTCTAAAATGTTTCCATTGACATGCATTATACTAGGGATGCACGATATTTATCGGACAGATAAATTATTGGGCGATATGGGTGAAAAATTACGTAATTTTTATTGCTCCGATAAATAAAAGAAATCCAATAACTAGATCCGATAAAGTACGTTTGCTGGTAAATCAGTCTGATTTATCAGAGGGTGCATCTCAATCAGCTCCCTAGTTCAGTAGAAAGGGCACCGATCAGGGAGTCAACCCATTGTCCGATTCCCTGATCAGTGCCCTGACTACTGAACCAGGGAGCTGATTAAGACACACCCCGAGATTCGTCTGCTTTCCACGTGCAAGCGCTCAATACGTCATCATCTGTGAACATGTCTTTACCGGTCTGGAAGTTTTCTCTGTGGCAGCGGAGGACAATGCTCTTGCTATTTGCAAAGCATGTTCAGCAAGGATTCCTAGAGGAGGAAAAAAGGCGTCAAGTTTTAACACAACAAATCTCTCACTTGAAAGGGCGTCTACGCGGCGAAGCGGTTTTAAAGGAATATGAAGCAGCTACTAGCGCTAAGCCTAAACCACGGAGTGTCGATGTCCCCATTCAGCTGGCATTTGAACATTGCAAAAAGTTTTCTAGAGACAGAGAATGTTGAGTAGTGCAATTTGGAAATTATTTTAAGTTTATTATTTATTTTATGTTAAACTATATAATTTCAGAGAAATCTGAACTATGCCCTTTTGAGGATGCACTGTATTTTTGTTGAGGATGCACTTTTTACAAATGAAATGTGACTGCATTTAATTTATGTATTTGAAAAACAATATCTCATCCTCATGCACTTAAGGTTAATGGATGCAGAAATACTTGAATATGAATCTGTTGTTAATGAGTTGTTAAGTGCAGATAAACCATAGTTCTATCATAGTTCTGTTAAACAACATCTGCAAAGTTACAACGTTCAAAGTTTAAAGCAAAGGGAGATGTTTGCTTTTAAAGAAATCAATTTCTAAGGACTACAGCAAACGGCCGGTAAGGACTACAGACATTCCTCCAGGGTTGCTGACATCACCAACCCCAATATTTACCTAAACCCCTCCTCTGAGAATATTAAATAAGGGGGGTGAGGCCATTTTTTTATTGCTGTGGAGAAGAGTTGTTGTGGTATAGTTAGTAGGTTGGGGTGTTGTTGCCGCAATGCCGACGAAATGCTGTTATTTTCATCCGGATTGCAGGTCCACTTTGTTCAGCCTTCCTAGGGACAGGGGAGTTAGGGATCAATGGTTAAAATTTATCCCTCATAATTATTACCCAAATCTCGCTCTCTGTGCTGCACATTTTACAGAGGAAAGCTTCCACAACCTTTGCGAGTTCAATGCAGGATTCGCACAATGGCTTGTCCTTAAAGATAGAGCAGTTCCAACTTTAAAAACAGAAGCTGTTTACAGGCCACAACCTGTAAGTATGATTTATTTTTCATCGATGTGTTTTCCTGTAATAGTTCGTATTGTTAATTGTATGTTGTAGCAAGGAAGTAAACAAATGACAATGCTGTTTGGCTCTGCAAAGCAGTTTGTTAAATGCCCATTTATACTTAACGTTATCTGACAAACACCTAACGTTACAAACTTTTTTAAAATCTCAACAGCGAACTTGGAATTAGTATAAATTTATAATTTGATTAGAGCTTTTATGTATTGTTTATCTACAGGCATGCTAAACATGGTTCTGTGTTTGATTTGGCTACTGTAGTAAAGCCAATGTTTAGTGTTCATTTTGGGTTAATAGTTCTCGCGACAGATATTTACCTATAATCGCTAGAATCAACATTGTTTCTAATACTACCAAAGCACAGACTACCGGTAAACGTCTTTTTTCTGAAAAACGTGCACTAGGCGGTTCGCCAATCACAACACACTGGGCCAGCTAACCAATCTGAGCCCATTGCGTATTTTTGAGGGACCAGCTTCATAGAACCCGGAAACCATCAAACCGTTTTTTACAAGGAGCAGTGTAGAATAAAGGTAAAATATAAGAAAAATAATGCAATTTTTTAAAAACGAAGCATGAACACATGTTACAGTGCACCCCACAAACACAATCAAGCCTTCGAAAGAATGTGTTTTACCACCCCTTTAAACCCTTTCTTCATCCCTCATATTTATTTTGTTAAACTATATAATTTCAGAGAAATCTCAACTATGCCCTTTGCCCTTTTGTTGAAGATGCACTTTATTTTTGTTGAGGTTCACAAATGAAATGTCAATGCATTTTATTTATGTATTTGAAAAACATGTGACAAAGTCTATATACCTTCTTCATCCTCATGCACTTAACGTTAATAGATGCAGTTTTTTTATGCATGAAATACTTGAATATAAATTTGTTGTTAATGAGTTTGTGCAGATAAACCATAGTTCTGTTAAACCCTTTCTGTTACTAAGTATTGTGGTGCCTTACACAAAAAAAAAAAAAACATTTGAAGAGTCGGGACTGATATTTGCCATTACAGTTAGAACTGCAGATTATATGGAAATTATAATATAAAAATACAAATGTATTGGTTATCGGTATCGGCCATAAAAAGGACTTAATTATCGGTTATTGGTATCGGTTACAATTTTTCATATCGTGCATCCCTACATATACAGCAGCGGTTAGAGTTAAAAATCTTAATTTGTGTTCTACTGAAGAAACAAAGACACCTACATCTTGGATGCCCTGGAGGTAAGCAGATAAACATCATATTTTAATTTTTGGGTGAACTATCCCTTTAAATGGACTAAACGAAGCTTCGAGGCAAATGATTTTGCCTTTTGAATTCGAGTAACTCGAGGAATCGTTTCATGCCACACACAGTTGAATGCAAAAAAGATATATTTTTAGAGAATTGCTCAACATTTATTTGATCAATATATTTCTATGTGCATGTATCGTTTTTTCCCCCCTTTTTCTTATCTTTCAGTCTGACTCAAGTACTGGGAGCAATGTGTGAATTAGCACAGCTGATAGCTTCATTGACCATCTTCATTCACAAGTCTTTAGCTGCTTTCTCTGACAACCTTCATTTTACAGTCTGGAGCCGACCTACAGTCTGCCATGGTAACTTGATATTTATTCGTACTGCAACAGCGAGACCCTCATGTAGACATTTGAACCTACTCAATATTTTATTGTGAGGGATGAGTACAAAAAAAACAAAACAGGTTTAGAGCAGGAATTTCCAGAGAATGTGACAGGTGAATTTAGGTCATTGCTCTCAGCCTTGAAAGATATGTAGCCGTTAAATGAAAGCTTTAATCCTTATTCAAATAGAACAAATCTGTGACCTTTACATGTTTGTTTAAAGAAAGCTGATACCTCATTGTCAGGTGTCTTCAGCTGACATCATTCTCTATAGATTCTCAATAAGGGGGATCACCTTGCCAATGTCCTACCACAAACACTCAGAAGTCTAGTCTCAGCATGTTTATGATTGTGTAAAAGGTTGTGTAAACTTACATCCTTGCATCCATAAGATCATCACATTCACCAAACTACTGTAAGACACAAAGTTTTTAAGATTTTTATTTTTGTTTTTGAAATGTCTCTCTTGATCACCAGGGCTGCATTTATTTTAATCAGAAATACAATAAAACAATGTTGTGAAATATTATTATTTAAAATATCTAACTACCGTTTTCTATTTCAAATTTCTTATTATAATCAGTGTTAAATACAGTTGTTCTACTTAATATTTTTGTGGAAATTTATTTGAAATAGAAATCATTTTTAACAATGTGAAAGTTTTTACTGTCACTATTACTTCAATGCATCCTTTATGAAAAAAAAAAATCATACTAACCCCTAACTGGTGGTGTATCTGTATTTCTATTAAAATGCTCTCTGCTCCCGTGGGACTGTGAGAAGTAGGCTAGGAGTGAGTCTTGTAAGACGATACATGACAGATAAGATTGGATACTTGTAATTGTTCCATTAAGAGACAAGTCAAATGTTTTCTTTTTGACTTTGTCTGGCAGAGCTATTGTGTAATCTGCAAGGTCACCTCTGATTCAGATCATATTGCCCCCAGTCAGCTATGGGAACTGTACACGCTGAGAGCTTCTCCTAAATATATCACAGCGCTCCATTTCTCTCGCTGCATCAGTGCACGTGTGTATGTTTTTTCATGTGTTCACACTCGCAGGTCCATTGGGAGGTCACTGTAAAACAATGACACACTGCAGGAATGGCCCCCTCTGGATTTATGCATGCAATTGCAATCTGTTAAAGACAGTTACAATAGAAGAAAAGGAGTATTTTCTGAATCTAGTACCCAGCAGATGTGTTCCCTTATGGAACAGTGTTATTTCAACCCATCAAAATGTGATTCTTTAGATTTTTTTTTTTTTTGATCCAGGGCTTGCTTTTGACATTTTGCCAGGTAGAGATCCTAAAACGAATATTTCATCCATCGTACTTTCCTTACTCTGCCTTTTTCTCTCACACACATCTCACTGAAATGATCATCATCACAAATTACAGCTACTGTGCTTTTCCTCTGGGAGATGGCACCTGCTCCCTTTTTTACCCAGAAAAAAACACAGATGCACTATATTTGAACACTGTATGTATGCGATGTAGGTTCTCATCAGATAAGCTCTGGGTTGCTACACAGTAAGCTAATATTGCAGCACAGTCAGACAAAGGGTGCTTTAGTAATGAGCTCTCTTTGTTCTGCTCAGTTTTCAAATTCTGGGAGCAAGTAATACTGCTGACAGCCTCTCTGTGACCTCTGTAATATTGCTGATCATATTAGATGTGTAAGGTTACTGCTGCTGTAAGTGCTAGAGGCTTTTTGAATTACTGAGCAGGCTGTTTTTATAACAAAAAACTGTTTACAGAGGTGTTGATGTGCACAGGAGGGAACAGTTTGTACTGCGAGAACTGATAACAGGATGGGCCAGGCTCAAATCCTACAAAACATTCCTTGAAGGCAGTAGCCAAGTACAGGCTGTTTTCATCAAGCTGGTATACAGCATGTTCTCAGAGCCCAGAGGTTCAGTGCACCCCTGGAGGTACAGTCGCCCCACTGGCTATGAAACGTGCACTTTCCATATAATTTCCATTAGTTGCTTGCATCATAATGTTGTGGTTTTGCTCATACAGAGAGATTTCAGCAGCATATTTTCTGCCCTTGTGCTATTCCCCTGCTGTGACGGCATTGGAAAGTGGCAACCTGCGGCTTTGAATAAATTCACACTATCGCTGTGCCATGTTCCGATGAAAGAAAAAATCTCTCAATGTGTAGAGCCTTACCACGGCCACTTACTGATTGAATCTCTCGCTGAAAGTCATACTGTAAGCATTATTGAACGTTAAAGGTTGGCCCTTCATGGACTCTGCAGTGTCAAGCAATTACTAATAATAGCAGCAATATTATGTTTACTTTACATTGTGGTTTTAACCAGTGCTCAAATAATTTTTACAAATGAGTACATCTAAAAAACAACAAACACAATGACTGTCATCTTTTACTCATCCTTACATATTTTGAAACACATATGACGTGTTCTTCCATGTAACAAAAAATGAGTTTGCCCAATGTTTACCACAGCTGTCAAGTAAGAAATGGTCTACTTTTAAGACTCACCTATAAAGCAACACAAACAATATTTGAATTCCACAGACGAAATAATGTCATGAGGGAGAAAATGATGACATCATTTACATCTTTGGTTGAACTATCCCATTAATAAACCAACTTTACGCATCTATGCTGATAGTTCAATACATGAAGACCAAGACCACTGGGGCACAGAAGCACTGACACATAAGAGAAAAACCCTACTGAGTACACTTTTATGTTGCAAAAACATTCTCTCACATGACTCATTTTGGCATCTGCTAAAAAAATTGTCACCAAGATGTTAAAATTTTTTTTACATTGACCACAATCTCTCTTCTCTCCTCTCTCGCACACAGGACCTCAATGCAACTGTAGTGCTGAGGGTTCAGAGGACCCAAATACCTGTGACTCTGTCACGGGTCAGTGTGTGTGCATACCTGCATACACAGGTCTACATTGTGATGAATGTGAGAATGGGTATTTTACCAACGGTACCAGCAGCTGCCAGGCCTGTTACTGTGACTCCTATGGAGCCGTAAGCCAACTCTGCAATAGGTGAGTATCTGCTCTTCTCACACCAATTACATCACCTTCTATGGATATCATGACAAATTGATAGAAAAATTCCCTCTTCAAACTCTTCAAGCTCTCTAAAGCAGAATGGATTTTATTTATCAGGACTGTGTGTTCCCACTTCCCAGCCTTAGAACTTTTTTTTAAATGTCACATGCAATATGAAACTGTATTGGTCAAAGGGAGCACGTTAGAAAAACGTCCCTGATCTGAACTTGTAGCATCTGCGTGATGATGTTAAGCAGTTTTGTGTCTTTGTTTTCTGGTAGTATTTCATTAATCATTTCCTGTTTCTGTCTGATTCTGGCTCATAGTCTAAAGCTGTACTGTATGGCTCATGTTTGACCTTAATTTGACATCTGCATGAATGCAGTTAGCAGGCATGGAGAGATCGCTCTCTGCACTGCAGTGGAGTTGCTGCTGGAGTTGCTGCTGGATTTTCCCCACCCTTCGACTTTGTCAGATTCCTGCCAAACTGCTGCAATCATGTCATTTATTGTATCACTGTAATAGGATGTCACCTGTCAACCCTTTGTGGTTTTTGCCAGTGAGCCTCTTGATGATATCAGTCTCTGCGTAACCTTGCCTGAGTACATTCCCCTGCATGTGTCCTGTCTGCATGTGGGTCCCAGAATCATGGATGTCTCATATCGTGTCATTGAGTGTCATTTTCTGCACCTGTTGTTCGTATTCCATTTGAGGAAAACAGAAAGCTAATATTGTCATAGCAAGCCATCACACATTCTTAGAAATGTGACGCCTTTTAATGCACAACATTACACATAATCACATTACATAACCAACAGGACAGGATAATATAGTATTTATGTAAATATTTTTATAATGTCCAGTATGTCCGTTTTATTTATGTAGATGGAAATATAGCACTTTTTCACATTAGACATTGTTTCATAGCAGCTTTATACAAAAAAGTTTATTCATCTCTATCGTGATGCTTTTATACAACAATGAACAGAAGTTAATATTAAGTACAATATGTTTTATACAATATTGTAGTATATAGAAATGTATGTAAAAATCAAAAGAATAATAAATCATAATATCTCAAAGCATCCACAGTGAACTTCATGTTGGCTTTTCTTTAAAGAAAAAAAGAAATGTCTTAATGTCTTCTCGGGTATCTCTGTGTATGTTGACAGTGTCTCTCTATGTGGAATGATCTGTGTGTGGAAATATCTGTGTGTGCAAAGCAGACATGAGAGTGTAGGGGTAAAGTTAGTGACTCCACACGCTGAGTAATTATAGCTTTCCCACTGCAGACGGCTGCAGTTGGAAACGGAATAGCCGCAGTCGTGCGAGAGTCAACCATCCGCCTGTGTTTGATTTGGAACGGACTCAAAGACTGCAGCCCCCCTCTGGTCCCCCTGACATGGAGAAAGGCATCATAATTCACAGCATTCATGCGCTCTCTCAGAACACTGGCTGTAGATCGCTTCCATTACAGTACCCAATCCGTCATTCATAAAGTCCTGCTGAACTCATCGTGTTTGAGTAGTATGTGCTTTTTAGGGTAAGAAACATGCTGTCTAAATTAATTAAGTTAATTAAATTAAGACCGAGAAAATTGCAGATACATCTTATTTAGTTTGTATTCTGTGTTTAAGGCATTATGTGATATTTGGAAATTAGACTCTGCAACTGTTGCTAGTTAGGTAGCGTGATTACTGTGTGTGCATATTTGTGTCATTTGCTACATTGTGATTAATGAGACCAGGCTGGGTAGTACATTGCCACACTTAATCACAGATCACAGCATCTATCAGAATACAGAATAAGAGTGACAGGTCATTAGCCCAGGGTGCTAGAGATGTATATTTCATGCTGTAGGCTTTCACGCTACAGACACAGGCATACAAGACACCCTTGCAGCCCCATGGTGAGTGATGGCCCTGGCCCTAAATGCGACGGGGCACACACAGCATTAGCCACTTTTGCACTGTCGGGCCAGTGTGAACCAGGGCTTTCAACGGGCCGGGCTGACCTAATAGCCTCGGACCTGTAGCACCGAGCCCAAAACCACGCTGCGTTTCCACCATCGGGCCAGAAGCTCCACAGTGCCTTAACAGGCCTCTATGGAACAACGTCACACAAACCCATCATTTCACCGACTAATGGAAGTTTTATCAGAAAACTAACTAGAAAGATATCACTGGAAACTAATGAGATTGCAAAACAAACATGATTAAAAACAGCCGTCAATGATTTTTGATGTTTACTTAGACTTACAACCCAAGCATCTATGTTTTACAATAATAAGTGATGCATTAATCATAATTAATTAATTTGTGTCAAGATTGGTCATTAGTCCCACAAAAATATAGTATAGTATTTACTATTATTTCACAAAAGAAAGAGGACACACGTACTATGCGTCGGTTTCTGTTTATTTGTAGTCACAAGACAGTATATTTACATAACATTTAGAAAGAATTATAATTTCTACACATTTTCCACCAAAAATACAACCCGAGGTGCTTTAGCACTCTCTCCAGTTACAGTCCCAATACAGTTAGCCTATATTTTCAGTCAGAGAAACAGAGCAAGCTCCAGAAGTTGCTTTATTTTATGAATAAACACACGATTATGATAGCCTAAATGATGTCTGATTTCTTAAAGTGGTTGTATTTACCATGTTTACTATAGTAATGGTTAGTGCGCATAGTCTTTTGCATTGCATATAAATATTTCTGCCTTATAAGTCTTTAATGGTGATGTTAGCTGGTATGTGAAATCAGCTGGGGACACATAAATTTCAACTATATTACCGATCGGCCCACATTGACACTATATGATCTTTGAAATTAGCTGGATCACTGTTTTCACCAGAGCGGGTGTACAGCCGAATCAAATTCTGTTGCATTATTTTCCTGTTAACACTGTAAAGCTGCTTTGAAACAATTGGACTTGCAAAAAGCGCTATATAAATAAAGGTGATTTGATTTGATCCGTGGCACTGCTGTCTCCAGACTCAGATAAACTCGGCCTTTGTTCGTAACCACTCCTCAAGCCTGAGCTGGCCCGCTTTCGACCAAGGTATTTGGCGGGCCGAAAAACCCTGGCCTTTGGCCCAGAGGACGCCCCAACGAGGCCTGATCAAGCCCCAGAAATGACCGTGGAAACGCGACTGGCCCTGGCACAGACTAGCACACCCGCTTTTGGCCCGACGGTGGCAACACGACTAGTATAAGCCAGCTGTATTATGGATAAATTTGTAGAACTATTCTGGTCCGCATAGAAGCCACATAAAAGCATCATGTATACAACATGCAGCCTAACTGTAGGAAACAATCAATGCATTACACATTGAATGTTTATTATTGATTCACACAGAAAATGAGAGGCGTGTTGATTGACCTGACTGAGAGGCAGTGTAAAGAGGGCTTTTGTCAGTCCAACTGCTTTCCTGTGACGCAAAATAAAGATTAAAGAACAGTACTCTATTCTAGAATTACATCCCTCTTTTTTGTATCATGTTTTGACTGGTTTAACATTTGCATTGTTTGAGCGTGACGTCACTACTTGTGGACAGGGCCCCATCTCATGGTTCGAGGGGGAGGGGTAGCCCAAGTTTGGCACACCCCAAAGTCTAGATGTTACCATTTGACAAAGAAGCTAGTCTAGTTGAAGCTCTCTAGACTAGCTTCAGAAGAGCTAAGACCACTTCACTGACCACTTCAGTTTGATTCAGAATAGCTTCATTTGGATTTATCAGGTACAGTGCATGTCAAAATGTCTCTCAACTAAACAGCTTTAAACTATGCAGGGAATTAAACTATGCACTGTATTAATATAGCAACTGTTTTTGTCAGGTATTACACAAAATATTCCCCCTTTAAACCGGTATAAAAAATGTCATACCGAATTTTTCCTCATAACTGGTATAACCAGTATTACCTTCTATCATGGCAAGCCAAATGCATTTATCAAAAGGCTGTTCTCTAGAGTTATTTTGTTTAGTTGACTAACAAGCTATAAGCATAGAATGACTTTAGGTTAATGTAACGTTACATGATATATTGTTTACAATTTGCTTTGATGTCTTTCCACGGAAACACGGAGCATTTACATGAGACGTGATCCATTTCAATATGTTGTACTGTTTTTGTTTTTGTTTTGTTTGTTTGTTTGTTTTTTACTATAACTAGGAGTAAAGAGGAAGAGGTGATCAATTCACATGCGTTGTGAAAGAATTGACAGAATTTGAAAGCTGAGACCTTAATATCAAAAGTTAAAAAGCACAAAGCTTATTATGATTATTGGATGGCAGCTGTTACAGTACAAAACAGCATAGACTTAAGAATTGATATTGGTTCAAAAAAATTAAGACTGATTAAGAAATCAGTATCTTCAAACCAGCCTTTTATTATTATTATTATTATTGTTATTGTTATTATTAATACATTTGGTCATTATTAGGAAAAAATAATCAGACAGCTGTGGCTGAATACAATTTTCTTTCTATGGAGTGTATAGTTTTTTTAGTGTTGGTCATTTGTTCTGTTGCAGTGACTGAAGGCTGTATAGCTTTAGAGAGCTCTGCTCTGGTCATGGTCCAAACCTCAAGCCATTTCCTGAGCTGTAAGACCAAAGGCAAGCTGAAACAAAATAAAGAAAAAATGCTCACCCTGATTTGGTTGTGGAAGTCTGATCCTGTGGAAATTGGTAGTTTTCACATTCCTGGTTGCCCCGGATTGTTTGGGGAATGCTGATTGAACCAGAGCTCATGCTTTACTGCCTCTCACTCCATCTCTGGACCAATGTCCTCATCTCAGTATGTGAAACTACGAAACTGGTCTGCAGTCAGCCGGTTTTCAAAAGACCACATATAATGTGTTGTTGCTTCTTGACAGCGCTCCACTTTCTGACACGCACTGCTGCCATTAGGTTATAAGGAACATTTTCAACCACAAGTATTTACAATGAGCCTCAAATCATTATATTAAACTCCACTGATATAGTATTGACACACACTATAATTAGAAGTAGCCTATATGGAGCACAGACAGAGGAAAATCTGCTATCTGAGGGTGCTGCGGTATGCTGTTTACCAGACAGATTAAGAAAGTGAAGAAAACCTCCCTATAATTCGGTCACATTGACTGCTGTAAAGCTGTGTTTCCTGCAAAATGCCTCCAGACTGAAAGTGGTTGTTGTTCAATACAATTAAAGTAACTTTTAAAGTCTTCTCTGCAGACATACATTTTCAATTGATTTTTTTTTTTATTCTCACTGTTCTTTTAAATATAACGTATATAGGTCTGTTATAGGGGGAAAAAACTGTGCTGTTTTTTTTCTTCTCTTCTTTTCTGGCCTGCTTTACCACAGTTTAGCCTGCTGCTGTAGTTGTAAAAGGAAAAACAGCATTCAAACCTACAAAAAAAAGTAGTTGCACCAAAACCAGTTCAGACATTTAATAACACTAAGACTCTGATGTGTCACTTCTTGTTTGCAATTTTGCTTCAGAGAATAGTACTTTGTTGTAGTCTGTGTGGCTCATGTCAGTGTCTTTCTGATGTCAACGACCCTTGTTTTCCTTTGATGAAGGTCCCTTGGGGCATTTTTAAAGAGCCAATCCATTTGCTGAAACTGGCAGACTGTGGTACTGCAACAACAAAAGCCTTCAAGCCCTTTGTTCCCATATAACTCTATGCCCATTCCTCCCAGATGTTTACAACCACTAAATTAGATTCTAAGGTTCACTCTTCAGGGGTTACAGGTATACCTTGACCAACATTGCATCTGCTTGGCTGTTTCTGTAAATAGCATTGAGAAAAAAGAGGAAGGCAACGCTCTCAGGAAGTCAACACACATATATTCACTTACTCATCAGATTTATATATATGCAAATTCAGGAACATATTCATAAATCATCATTACACATTACAGGAAACACTAAGCAGAAGATGCTAGCAGAACGTAGCAGAATTCAGCGTTTAAGCCTATAAAATATTACAGAGCGATTTATATAAATGACATGCACAATTAAGTCCCGTCTGAGCATGGAGTGAGTAAATGAGATGAGTCCTGCTCAATATCACCTCTGGCACTGAGAGAGACTTCCTCGGCTTGCTATGTATACAGCTTACCTGAAGCCAGACATCAGCGGAAAAAAGACCATACAAGGCAATTGTGATGGAGTGTTTGTGTGCTCCTTTAGTACGTGTCAAAGATGGAAAGATCAATGCAATTGAGACACACACACACATATATATATACACATGCATACATATACACACATACACATACATGTATGTATGTATGTATGTATGTGTGTGTGTGTGTGTGTGTGTGTGTGTGTGTGTGTGTGTGTGTGTGTGTGTGTGTGTGTATATATATATATATATATATATATATATATATATATATATATATATATATATATATATATATATATATATATATATATATATATATATATATATATATATATATATATATATATATATATATATATATATATATATACAAATAAAAAGTATTGTTCATTGGCACAAGACACTTCATCTCAGTGTAATTGCATTTGTTGCATAGCAACTGGGGAAGAACCCCCTGACCCAATAAAAGGATGAGAGGCAAACAGAGGGAAAGGGTGGAGTTAGAAGTGTGGGAGGACCACCATCTGTGAGAGAAGTCTTTGGAGAAGAGTGTTTGTGTGTATATGTATCTTATTGGAGCATGGAAAACAGGACCTTAAACCTTGTCTAATGCATGTAAAAATAGAGTGAAAGATATATAATTTTGTTGTGATGTTGATTCACATTCTTAAACATTTGGCCTCTAAATATGCTGTGTTTAGACTCCTTTGGAGAGGCAGTGGTAGCTGCAGGTCGGAGTAATGGGCGTGTCAAAAGATGAATTGCTACAACAGAAACAAACCCCTAACCCTACCCCACACCCTTACAGGCAGCTTTCGCAACCAATTTTAAAAACCTTTCAGGAAGCCCATTACTCCAGTCTGCAGATACCTACACTTGCATCTGGATTTATGCTGCCTTCACATGCTATAAAGAATATCAGTCACATTAGCAATCGTTCTCCCCTTCCAACTCGGGAACTTGGGTATCAAAATTATCCTAAAGGCTCCCAGTGGTAAATATGACTTGAGAGGTCATTCATGTCCAATTTTTAACTTGGTTATGATAATTCTGATAGCATGTTCAAGCAGCATTAACGTTGGTGTGCTCTGTAAGACATGCAACTTCAAAGTGACGTGTGAAGCTTGGATATAAAGGCCTGTCATTGTTTGATTTACACTCAAACACGCAGTGGGGTGTAAAACATGCTACACTGTCTGATTCTCGAATTTAAATTCAAATTAAATTCAAAATTAAATTAAAAGTGTTTGAATTCATTGCATTAAACTAAATATTAAAACAAGTGTACTCAAAAACAATCTATACACTAGACAATTCTAGACAATTTCTTAGAACTAACCTTACTTTTCTGAGCAGTTTTGTAACAACTTGTAAATAACTGGTGTCTAGGTGATTTTTAGATGTAGATGAAGACTTTAACTATGTTCCACTAACACCTGACCACCGAAATGTCCACAGTGTAAATGTAAATGTAAACTTTCTTGTTTTGTTATATAGGAGTTAGCTAATACAATTTACATATTTGATTATTTGGTATTTGTGTCAAAAATTACATTTATCAACACATTGACAGCATCATTTATATGAATCATAAACACTTTTACATAGAGAAGTCCAAATATTTAAGAATCTTTTGATGTTTGTAGAATGTTGAATTCATAATTTATTTAGCTGTAAACCATGTCAAGGTTTAATGTTTTAAATGCACTTACCTAATTTATCATTGTAACAGTTAATTTTGTTCTTGAGAACAAATTACAAATATGTTCAATGACCTATGAATGCAAGGAATATCCAGGGGGATCTTACACTAAACACAAAAGGGTCAAATGGGACTCAAAGCAAGTGTGTGATGCTAGTGATTGTCTGGGCATGACACATCTCTCTGCTTAGACAGACGTCCAGACAGTGGACAGAATCAACCGCCCATGACCCACATTCACACACACTGCCACGTTTGCCTGTGGGTATCCTGTGGGAGAAAGTCTGCATGTTTGAGTGAATGAATGCATTTACTGTTTCTGGTATGGATTTGTGCGTGTTTGTTTCCATGAAATGTGCAGAAATGTTCCTGAAATCCTGAATTTTTATTTTTTACATTTTAATTTGTGTTTACCACTGTTCATGTAGAAAGCTTCATTTCAGTCCTGATCGTTATTCTTCTTGTTTACCCACACTACGAGTAAGTGAAACTTAAAAATGTACTTGTTTCTTTTAAGACAATTCAGTAATACTTTAAGTGATCTCCCATTAATCATGACAAGCTCAGTATAATATCTGTTTTTTGTTGTTGTTTGTTTGTGTTGTTGTTGTTGTTGTTGTTGTTGTTGTTGTTGTTGGTGGTGGTGGTGGTGGTGGTGTGTGTGTGTGTGTGTGTGTGTGTGTGTGTGTGTGTGTGTGTGTGTGTGTGTGTGTGTGTGTGTGTGTGTGTGTGTGTGTGTGTGTGTGTGTGTGTGTGTGTGTGTGTGTGTGTGTACTTTTTTTGTACACACTTAAATGTTTTTCATTAACACACTGCTGTCCCATCTGGATGTAATGCCAAAATCTGAGTGTGACCATTACTGCCACCTTCAAATATTTGCAAGAGACAGACATTTGTGTTAACTCACCAAGATTTATTGCTTGTTTCCTCAAACAACATAATATTTCAGCAACTCATCTGTTTCATGGATTCATTTGGAGGGAAATCAAACGATCCAAAGACAAAGTTTTTAGTCATTCTCCCTCTGTGCTTCTTTCTTTCTTTTTTTCGTTTTCTGATAAATGGGCTCATTTTATGTAAGGCCCACCTCACAGTTTTCTACACACGCATACACGCACGTCACACACTACATTTGAAAACATCACTGCAGGTAATCTACACTTCCTACTCTGCCTACAAGTTCCTGAATAACGGGCTAGCATTTGCCTTCACTTCCTAACCTCTATAGAAAATTGTTTCTTCTGAAAATAAGAAGCCAATTACAAGAGCCTCACTCACCCTTAGCTCACGTCAATCACCTCGGCCACCCTGGTGGAATAAAGTCATAACACCAAGTCACACTGGCCGCGTCTTAATTTAGGAAATCATGAATGCAGATCTTACGATACTCTCACATAGCCAGAATTCAAACTATTGACATAAACTACACTGTAGACCAGAGGTTAGTGTGCTCAAGAACCTCTAACTTAGACAAGAAGAGTCACTGGCATATAAAGCATTCAACTATTATTCAGTTAGAATAAGCTCTTATTCAAAGTTGGAAACTTCACACAATATCAGCCTGGTACCTTTTAAATATGACTTTTGTTTACCGACCCTCCCCCCATCTCTTCATAAAATTTTAATGTCCACTGGGCCGTCAGGCTTTACATTTTGCTTTTGAATCTGAATCATAATCATGTGGCTGGTAGGACTGAAGCAACAAGAAATATGAGCTATACTGTGACGGACCGAAATGCAGCTAATTATGCTAAGTTGTGGGTTGCAACATGGACATGCAGTTCCTTTTTCAAACATAGCTGAGTGTGTGTTCATGTGAAAAAGGAAGCATATTTTATTTTTATTTCTCCGTAGAGCTGAGACACAGCACATGGGTTCAGAAATACATTTTAATAAAGGGATTTAAAAGACAACACTGTCCTGACACAATCTTGTTAGGTTAAGAGACAATAAAACATCATCTTAGAAATGCTGCAGTGCTCAAAACAGCAACTAGTCCCCAAGCTGCACATCAAGCTGATGGATGCTGAAGTATGACTGATTAGCCACAAACAGGATTACACATCTAATAGTCTCAATGTAGGATGGCTGTTCAGAGGGCTTTTTAGGAGAAATTACTATGGCTATTAGTCTTTTCTGATTTCTACTAATCAATTTCTACTTTAACATAATGATGATTCATACAATTAATCCTCAGGATTGGACATTTAAATAGAAACTGTGGGTATATTTTACAATTTTTATTACAAGGAATAAATTTTCATTGATCTTTTGAGATAAAAGAACTTCCCCAAATTTAGGAAAGCTGAAGTTTATTTTACAAGGGCCCTGATAATTTCAGTCTGACCTTAGCATAGATTTGTTTTGTGAACCTGCTGAGTTTACCACAGGCTTTGCAATGAGGTTATTATTGAAGGATTGTGAAGTTTAAAACAATACTTAACAGCGAACCTGCGAGCAGAACTGGAGAAAATTCTTGCTCATTCCACATTCAAAGGGGACTTTTTCTTAAAAGAGCAGCCATGGAAAGATTGACTGTTTTAACTCAACTTTTGGTTGTTTTAGAGGCAAAAGCTACTTGCATCATAAGTTGTGTAAGACGGTGGAAAAATATTATTTTAAAATGTATGATGTGACCCCCTTAAATAGGGGAAGTCTTCTCTTTTCTTATTTCACAAAAGCTAAAAGTTTCTTCTAGTTAGGGAGGAGAAATTCTGGTGTGAGGGGAAAAAAAGAACAAATAAATAAATAAGCTGCAAATTGCTGTTTGTGACTCTAGTCACAAAACAGATCATAAATTGGTTTCATTTTATTGCTGTTGTTGCTTGTGTGTGTGTGTGTGTGTGTGTGTGTGTGTGGTGAAGGCTGGAAATAAGAAAGAATGTGAGGCAGTGTTGTGTTTGAGTTTTTCTGACTCTGTGCATCCAGTGTCACTCTAGTATTTATAGCACAGGTCAAGACTCTTTTCCCTGATAGTATGGTGTCACTGCTCGGATGACAACTCAGAAAGTTTGTTACAGAACAACACAACATCCTGTTCCCCTTCTTAAAACTTCTTGCTTGTTTCACACTTTCCCATTTTCAGCCCTCCTATTTTTGCATGTCTTTGTGACATGCCTTTCAACCTTTTAAACCAAAAGTGTGCCAAGACTAACTATGAGTAGCTATGTTTCCATCTAAAGCAAAATTGGAATATTGCATAAAACCTTTGCGAATAAAGCATCGTTTCCATCCAGTGAGTTGAAAAGAACAAAATAGTCGCTTCCTGATAAAAAAGAAAAAAAGAAAAATGGAAGTTGCTGCAGTAGGAAAAAATACACTGTATATAATAATTTTTGTAGGCCATATAAATGCAATAAACACTTTCTTGCTGTCAGGGACAGATGCCTGCTGTTTGGGAACGCAGTCATGTAAGTTATGGGAGTTAATTATACCAAACCACTTTGAAGACATACTTTGCGCAAGCATTTTGGAATGACCAAAACAGCATTTCAGATGTTGTGCAACAATATTGGTCTGCTGTTTAGTCTGGTTATGCTGTCCTATTGTGCAGTCCCGTTACTTTTTTTTTTTTATGCTCATCAAGGAATCTCTTTGGTGAAATGTGTTTCCATCATAGTTTATGTCCATGTCTTGGATATCCCAAAATGTGTATAAAATAGGTGGATGGAAACATAGCTTATGATGCCTTAAAAAACTGCCTTTGTAGGTTTGTGTAGACTGTTAGAGACCAAATCATGGTATTCCCTGTTGTGGTGGGGTTCAAATTAGTTATATAACAATGATTCGTTTTCTGTCGATAAAGGTATCCAAACAGTTGTTCACCTGTCTAATAAAGCATAATATATTAAAGCGTCTTTGGTGTTTCTATGGTTTCTACTGAAGTAAAACAGGAAATCGAGGGTATAACGTCGGTATGATGTCATTAACCGGTGACGCAATGACACGGACCAGTAAGGTCCTTTCACACTGGATGCAAATTTGATGTACAAATACAAACCCGATTCCAAAAAAGTTGGGACACTGTACAAATTGTGAATAAAAACAGAATGCAATGATGTGGAAGTTTCAAATTTCAATATTTTATTCAGAATACAATATAGATGACATATCAAATGTTTAAACTGAGAAAATGTATAATTTTAAGGGAAAAATAAGTTGATTTTAAATTTCATGGCATCAACACATCTCAAAAAAGTTGGGACAAGGCCATGTTTACCACTGTGTGGCATCCCCTCTTCTTTTTAGAACAGTCTGCAAACGTCTGGGGACTGAGGAGACAAGTTGCTCAAGTTTAGGAATAGGAATGTTGTCCCATTCTTGTCTAATACAGGCTTCTAGTTGCTCAACTGTCTTAGGTCTTCTTTGTGGTATCTTCCTCTTTATGATGCGCCAAATGTTTTCTATCACTGAAAGATCTGGACTGCAGGCTGGCCATTTCAGTACCCGGATCCTTCTTCTACGCAGCCATGATGTTGTAATTGATGCAGTATGTGGTCTGGCATTGTCATGTTGGAAAACGCAAGGTCTTCCCTGAAAGAGACAACGTCTGGATGGGAGTATATGTTGTTCTAGAACTTGGATATACCTTTCAGCATTGATGGTGCCTTTCCAGATGTGTAAGCTGCCCATGCCACACGCACTCATGCAACCCCATACCATCAGAGATGCAGGCTTCTGAACTGAGCACTGATAACAACTTGGGTTGTCCTTGTCCTCTTTAGTCCGGATGACATGGCGTCCCAGTTTTCCAAGAAGAACTTCAAATTTTGATTCATCTGACCACAGAACAGTTTTCCACTTTGCCACAGTCCATTTTAAATGAGCCTTGGCCCAGAGAAAACGCCTGCGCTTCTGGATCATGTTTAGATATGGCTTCTTTTTTGACCTATAGAGTTTTAGCCGGCAACGGCGAATGGCACGGTGGATTGGGTTCACCGACAATGTTTTCTGGAAGTATTCCTGAGCCCATGTTGTGATTTCCATTACAGTAGCATTCCTGTATGTGATGCAGTGCCGTCTAAGGGCCCGAAGATCACGGGCATCCAGTATGGTTTTCCGGCCTTGACCCTCACGCACAGAGATTGTTCCAGATTCTCAGAATCTTTGGATGATATTATGCACTGTAGATGACGATAACTTCAAACTCTTTGCAATTTTTCTCTGAGAAACTCCTTCCTGATATTGCTCCACTATTTTTGGCCGCAGCATTGGGGGAATTGGTGATCCTCTGCCCATCTTGACTTCTGAGAGACACTGCCACTCTGAGAGGCTCTTTTTATACCCAATCATGTTGCCAATTGACCTAATAAGTTGCAGATTGGTCCTCCAGCTGTTCCTTATATGTACATTTCACTTTTCCGGCCTCTTATTGCTACCTGTCCCAACTTTTTTGGAATGTGTAGCTCTCATGAAATCCAAAATGAGCCAATATTTGGCATGACATTTCAAAATGTCTCACTTTCAACATTTGATATGTTATCTATATTCTATTGTGAATAAAATATAAGTTTATAAATATAAGATTTGTAAATTATTGCATTCCTTTTTTTATTCACAATTTGTACAGTGTCCCAACTTTTTTGGAATCGGGTTTGTAATTGGTTCGCAATGGTTTTATTTATTGATCAGCTGTTTGTGTAATGAGTGCTTCCACACCAAACGCGAATGTGCTGCGGCGAAAAAAATTACGTTTATTTTTTTTCCACTTCAATGTCTATTTTTTATTTATTTTTTATTTTTATTTTTTTTATACTTTTGCAGCGACAGAAAAGGCTTCAACCAATCACATACTTCTCCGTAAACGAAATGTCCAGCTATTCAATCAACATTAACCATTGCCAGGTATCATATTTCACACGAGGTTACAGCTCCTGTGGGAGTACATGCAAGTCGCTGTAGGCTAAATTTGTTAAAACTTGTTTATTTTTTATTTTTTTATTTTTTTATTTTTATCAACCTAATTGGGAAACTAACTATGGAAAGTGAATATGTTGCCGTGAGTACGACTGTGGCACTTATGTTTACATTTGTGACTCAAACTGGTAACATCGCAATATCAACACTTGAACATGACAATCAGTGATTTGATTTTAAGACAACAGCTCACCTTAAGCAAACTGCCAGACACTGCTCCGGATCGATTGGTTCCCTGAAATTTGTGGTTTGTCTCGTAAGATGCGGTGCCACTGTCTGGAGGAGACATTCGAAAGTAAGCACGGAACCAGCCATGATAATGTTTTAGCTCCTGAATAAGATTAGCATACTCCCCTTCAGACTCTCTGTTCTTTAAGACTGGGTGCACCCAAAACCTTCTTTTTTTGTCTTTTAAAGAAAATGAAAAGCCCGTCTTCAATGGATGAAGAAGTGTCCATGTTTTCTCAGCTGTCGCCGCAAATGTTTTGGAATGTTGGAGCTCTGAAACGTCACAGACGTCACAAATTCGTGTCGCTGCTGATGTGAATGGTTTTGACGCGAACTATTCGCTGGTGATATATATATATATATATATATATATACACGCTTTTTCGGTACGCGTCCAGTGTGAAAGGGCCTTTACACTGGTTAAACTTGCGTCTGAGTGCAGCTGTAAAACAAAAAGAGGACAAATCAAATACATTCCCAAATACCTTCGTCAATTTTTCAATTCTATGTTTCATTCAAATTGTTATCTGATAATAATTTTTATGAGAAAAATGTATGTAATTAAAAAAAAAAAAAGTTTTACTAGTAGAAAACACGTTTAGTCTTATTGTTTGAATCTCTTGTTTTCTTGATTTACCGCAAAAAACATGTTTGTACCATGCCTCAGAAACAATGCTATCTTGTCTAGTGGCTAACAGCATAAGCATAATATGATATTCTAATACTGATCTAGTTTATTGCAATGTGCAACAAGTAGAGTAATAACATAACTTTCAACACACTTAAATGTATTCTTAGATTGTGAAAACAGTGCTGCTTTACCACAGATTTAATTCGTCAAGTAAAGTTTCATTCTAATTATAACTATTTCTTTAGAATGAAATAAAATAATGCAATTTTAAGTGATCAAATGTAAGTGTAACAAAGTTCAAGTTCATGGAAGGAGGCGGGGACTGGTAAACATTAAATGTAAATTTAATCATTAAAATAAACAACAAAACGAAGTTGGCAGTGGCTGACTGTGATTTAGATTAGATTAATTTATTTGTAATGTGACAATGCAATTTCATAAAAACACATGAACAAACATGAATAAAAAAGCCAGAATTAGCAAAGAGGCTATTTTTCATCTGTAGTCCCCTGGCCAAGATGTTAAAAGAGCAATAAAATATGACACACAGATATAAAACATATAAGCACACATTAACATAACATAAACGTCAATATATTAGTTCATCCATGATCATGATTTATGCCTGAGTCCTGTCAGATTGCTTTCCATCGGCTGTGGAGGTGAAGACGTCAACTCACATGATTCCACGCTCATTTGGAATATTGTATTTGATATAGTACTGAATAAGCGATCTCTAGCGGCATGCTATTAACTCCATAAGGTTGTGTCTGATGATTATGTTCAGAATGTTTTGAGATGATCCAAAGAGTATCTTATGCTTCAATGGAAGCAGGAACATCTGTACAACTGTCACAAATGTGCTTAATTAGTGACTGAAATGTTTATTTTCTGCTTTGTTTTAAACTTTTTAAAAGTTTGCTGGTTTAAGCTTGATTTCTTTTAAATTCTTTGATGAACGTTTGGAGAATGTATTTGTAGCTTGTAACTGCTGATTTGACAGCATATTGAACAGGTTATAAGTATACTTTTACACTGAGGACAAATATGTCAACCTTGTAGTCAGCAGCTCTCCCTGCTGTTTCCCAGCAAATGCAGCCGTCAACACAATACTCAACCCTTCTTTTTGTTCTGTATCTCTGGCCTTGTGCTTTAGGCACTGCAGAAAAAGCAGAGGCTGAGATAGAGGTTTGTGTGGATCAGTTACCTGGGGATCATGTTAGAGATTCATTAATCTGTGTTAAATCAATCAGACTCTGTAAAGCCCAATGAGAGTGCACTTATTTTGTGCCGGAAGCAGAGCAGATGTAGATCCACTAGACTGGAGGAAATTGGGTAGGGATTATCTGTGACAGCAAAGATCAAGTACTGGGGTTGATGCAGAAGTGGATTGTGGGATAGATATAGACCATTTAGCCTAAGCTGTAGCTATTACAAGACACTCAATAAATATGGTAATAAAGTCTCCTTTTAAAATAATTAAAGCTGTTCCTAATAAAAAAAAGATGTAACACATACTACAGTTCATAAAGTTTGGGGTCAGTAAGATGCAAGATTGGGGTCAGCAACTATTTTCAACCTTGATAACAATAGGAAATGTCTCTTGAGCACCAAATCAGCACATAAGAATTGGTTGGTGACACTGAAGACTGAAGCAATATTTAAAATTGCAATAATATTTAACAATATAATTCTGTTTTGACTGTATTTTGATCATAAGAGACTTCTTTCAAAAACAAAACAAAAATCGTACCAATTCCAAACTTTTGAGCGGTAATAGTTTGCTTATTGTGTCAAATTAATAAAGAACATTAATAAGTGTATATAATCTAGTGTGGTCTTGTTTGTTTTACTTTTTTGTGTCGTTGTGACAAGTAAAGAATTGTGAGTAATTGTCATGCTAGAAGCCTCTTTTGATATATTGGGCAGTAGTTACTTCATGGTGATGGAGTACATTGATTATGAATTTTGAGGGGGAATAAAAACAATGACCATAGTGCAGCAGGATAGCTTAATATGAGTCTGTAGTGATTTAACCATGGACCACGGTGCTGCCACTGTCTGCCAGATAGCAGTGCATATGTCTACTTTCTGCTTAAACACTATATTCAGACATGCATTTTACAGAGTGTATTTAGTAAACATTTTGGAGCTTAGTCATAAGATGTTTTTCAACACATATAGTCTCTAAGCTTGGAAAAATTGGACTGCTTAAAGATACTAATGTGTCTGCCGCCAGGGATTATGAAAATATTGTGACAGGATTTGGATGCAAGCCTTGTGGGTCAGAATGGAGGTATTACAGTGATGTCATAGTTTGGCATTTTTCTGTTCTGTTGCCGTTTATGTGACTTGAAGTGTGTCATCGTGAGAACATATGTTTGTTTATGAGCTGTTGCATGTTGGTAGACTGAATTATGTGGTTTGAAGAAAGCTGGCCCTATTACACAAGCGTTACCTAACCATGTGTAAAAACACAAAAAACGCGAAATCTGTTCATTATATAAGAATGTCTTAATCTCATAAAATGGATGTAGTGATGCATGTGGTTTGTAAAGATTGGTAAGTTTTAAGGGATAGTTCAAGGGATTTTAAAACAGTTTTCAAAATCAAATATTTAATGGTTAATATCACTACCCAATGCCTTGAATGTTTTTGAAGCATCCACAGATCAAATCACTCCCTGGCATATGGTACTTATCCATCATGCTTGAGTATGACAGCACAGTGATTGACCTGGACACATCTGAGAGCTTGAAGTGTCCTCCATCTCGTCTTATGAGCCACATCCTTGAACTGCATCGTTTATCTGGCTCCATGGCCTGCAAAATCACCTTTGATGGTTTTCTGACATTTCCAGGGGCCATTTTAGCAGGTAATGAATCCATGATGGTAAAAGTGGATCATCATGGCCTGGTTTTCATGGCTAGCTACTGACAAAAGGACAAACCTCTCTTAAAACACCTTGACTTAAATCTTCAGTGCACTGTCTGGCGTACCTTCTTTTATCTATGTTTAAGTAGCTGTACTAAACTAAATCGGTTTGTTTTGATCTCATTTCTAGACGTTTGATTCCAAGTACAAATAATCTGATAATCATGATTATAGGGATTATATCTGCATAAAAATGTTATAATTTAGATTTAATCATCTGCTGTAGCATCTGAAGGCTTGGCTTGTGGAAATGATAGCAGAGGCAGTAGCAGAGGGTTTAATGGAGATCTGAACACAAAGACTAACACAGCAGAGAAGACTGATAAATCCCTCCCACATAATGCCCCTTCAGCAATCTGTCCCCATTCTTCCGCAGCATTGGCTAGTCATGCTCCAACAGTATCTTGTTTATTGGAAGAGAGGGGAAAGCAAACAGAAAAATGAGGAGGAGAAAGACCATTGAAAGCTATATGTGATACAGTCTGTGTGTCTCCTGGCAGGATCTAGTGCTGGTCCTTCTACACAGCTGAACGTTTTTCTTTTGGAGCATAATCAAGTCTTTGAATGCAACACAATACAACATATATGTGGGTCAAAAATACTGAATTAAGACTAAGACTTTTTTTTTTTTTAACAACCATTGATTTACCATGTAGGGCGTATCGTCTTTTAATTGGCCCTGACTAACTAACATAGTCCTAACACCAGCCCCAACTAACTATTATTTACTAGCCCATTGAGGAAATGATAGATTGAAAAGAATGTTATTGAAGCCTCAAATCTAACCTTAACTCTGAACCCAACTGTGAAATTTGATAGTAGGAATGTTGTTCCAGGACCAAAAAGGATGTTTATCCAGGAATACGTCCTGCTTGGTGAAATCCTGGTAAGCACTGAAGGAAATGAAGAGGAATATGTCCAGTAAAGAGATTAAATCTGGAATTCCACTGCACTATTCATAATTGAGCAATAATGTTTTTGGAATGACAGCTTCATCACCTCCTGAGATTACTGTCTTTATGTCTGTGAAGTACTTTCATGTTTTTTTGCATGTCTTTTTGACATTCTGACCAGTCTAAGACTCACACTTTCTTTATTTGGTCTGGTCTTATATGATAGACATACACTTTCGTCACATAATGTGCACGTTTGGTACAATCTTGGTATGTGTGGCTGTTTCTCAGGGAAAGTGAGAACAGCATGCATGGTATACCAGGTGGAAACATTAGAGAGGTAGCATGGATGGTCTGCATTCATCTTGTGGATGCATCTCTGTGGGAACACTGACTGAGATGCAGGTGCTCTGTGCTGGAACAGAAGTGAGGCATTATACCCAGGAACACTTTGTTCTTCTGTTCCTGCTGTTAGAGGTTGAACCTCTGTTTTTTCCCATCATCTCTGTTGTTCCTGAAAAAATGCAGGGAAAGAATATAGTGAGGAAAAAAACTCTTTCAGTATATATTCCTCCCTCTGCTCTGTTCTTCATACTTTTTCTAACAGACAGCAAGGGTCTTTTGGCACATTAACCCATAAAGCAAAAATATAGGCCTATGCATTTTTAGATATATTTTAAAGGCATAATATACCCATTATGCTAAATTCATATGTGGACTAATGTGTGTCCACAGTGTGTGAAAACAACCAGCCTATAATGGTAAAAATCCACTTTTGTTATAATTCCCATAAATCAAAAGCACTCTCTTCAAACAAGCTGATTCAGATTCCCCCCTACAATTACATCATCGTGTGGAGAATCCCCACCCACAGCTGGTGACGATCTTCCCTATTAGCATAGACACAGCCCTGAGTGAGAAGCACAGAGTCCGCCATTACCGTGTTCCTTGCTGGAGCAGCTGGAGTTGTACAATGTCTGCGCCAAAGAGGCATTACAAGTATTGCCATAGACTCCTGCCAGACTCCTGCCATGAGTCACTGGGGACATTGAATTTGGGGTTAAATTTCATTTTCGAAGGAAATTAATGTCTTATACGTTTGCGCCAATCATACATTTGGGAGTCTGCTCAAGCATTCTAGATTTTGTCACTTCTTCTTGAGTCGCTCCATCAGTGTCCGACTTGTGAGGCTGAACACCGCTAAAGACAGTTTCTGACATTTTCAGTGCGTGAGATTGTCCTGTTTTGTTGTTGCCAGTATGCCGGAGCATGAGCTCTTCTTGAAAGGGGGTTAAATATTTTTTTAACATGCTGCAAAAAATTATCTGTGGGGTAATTTGAGCTAAAACTTAACAGACACACTCTAGAGACATCAGAGCTATAATAATAACAGTAAATTATGCATAATTACAAGTAATAACCCTAAACTGAACCCCAACCGTAATTCTATAGAAAGTACATGAATATTACTAATATTACATGAATGTAACTACGTCACCTTAAAATAAAGTGTAAAATGCTAAATGGAAATTGTTTCCAGGGTGGATAATTGTTGTTAATTGCCAAAATATAATACAATCTTATGATATTAAACGAGACCTAAACAAAACAGTGGAAATTATTCAGCTTTTACTCAAATTTCAGTTGTATAAATTACCAGTGAAAATGTCCACTCCTATCAATCAACAATCAAGCAAAGTCTCCCAAAATGAGTCTATATCAGCAAAATATTGTCTGATTAATCAGCACGTCTGGTATATTGGTCTATCGGTTGTCGGCTTCATGTCTGGTATTCTCTCTCTCTTTTTTTTTTCTCTCTCTTCCTTTTTTTTTTTTCTCTCTCCATGTTTTTCCCACCCCTCATTGTCAATTTCGGTTCAGTCTGCAGTGGGGTCTAAAGGCTCCATTCATGAGCCATGGAGAGGTAATGGTGTGAAGTTGTCTGTATGATTGCAGCTCCAGCCCCTCATCCTACAGCCTGGCCTCTTGCCCACGGCAGCTCTCTGTTCCCTGGGTGCAGCCGCGGCTGTGAGCAATTGAACAAGCCCTGTTTGATATAATCTGAAAAGGCTTTATTCATGCCAGAGGACAAAGAGAAAGGACTGGTCAAGACATGACCTTCCAGGGATTGTCATCCAATCAGACGACTCTGTGTGCATGGCATCAGAGGATCTGATTGAGGCAAGACGTTTGTGGCCCTGGTGGGACGTTGCACTATTATGCCTCAGTAATTGTCGAGAGAGTTCCAGAAGAATGAATCATAATGCATGACATTTATTCATAATTAAACCCATTATCTTCTGTTTTACACACTTGTTTCTTGACATTTTTCTCAATTCTATTTTGCATTATTGATGAAAGAGTTTTATCTTTCTTTGAGCCCTCATTAGAATCCCCCATTTCAGAAAATCAATATGAAACAGTCAGACATTCAAGAGCTTTTACACCAAGAGCAGCGTGTTGTTTAACTCCTTGTAAATGAAGCAAGTTAATTACTGATTACAATGGAGCATGTGCTACTGTAATTACAGAGAAGTCAGTTTGTGTCCTCACTACACACTGACATAAGACAGACCTTACATTTAGAAGATTTGTTGTGGCCTCTAGCTATATAAAATGTAACCGTCTGAGGTGTTGGACTGATTAAACAATGATATTGTAGTGCCAAAGCCAGTAAAATTGGGTGCTTGCTTGAGGCTTTCTGTTCCCTCACATCTCATATGCAGACCAATATTTGATTTTGTGGGTGCATGAAATAAGATTTAACTATTTAATTATTCAAATCATATTGACACCGTTCGTGCTGGCCTGTCAATCATTTTGAAAACCCTCAGGCTTGCTAACTATATAAGCATGCTCTGTTGATGATATTGGTTGTTGCTGCTGATCTGAAACCAGTCTGTCAAATAACAGTTCTGATCAGGACTTGACTTAATGAATCGGGCTTTCACCCAGAGTAAGGTGAAATAACCTGATATCCCATAATTAATTAATTAGTGCCTGCTGTTTTATTTCACTCTATTTAATATATATATATATATATATATAATGTAAATGTAATGTAATGTAATGTAATGTAATGTAATATAATATAATGTTTAGGTGAAAATCATGGAAACCTGAGTTTATGTGACACTTTTCAGTAAACTAGCTGCATGGGTTTTGAGTATTTTCCCACCTTTAGGTGGCATAAGGGAAGTATTAGCACAGGTACCTGTTTGGAAAAAGCTTCCTTCTAGGACACAATGCTTTTTCATCGAGAGGGGTGTGCATACCTTTGAGTGGGGCATAATCTCATAAAACTGCTGTGAATGTGCAATCAGTGTAAGTTAGTGTAAGTGCAGTAGCTGTAGTGCAGCTCTAAAGAAGTTGCTTAAATCCTTATATATTTATGCTATATATAAATGTTTTGTGTGGATACTACAAGTGGACCCGCCCACTGGGAAATGTCTTATATATTTACATCCTGTATTTTAATAGATAATGCAGCAAAAATCTTTAGGCAAAATGAAAGCTTCCCCTGCAAAGGTTTTAATGATTTTAAAATCTCCACACTAATTACAAGCCAATATATGGGCCAGGCTGCTAAACAAACTCTTTACTAGTAGAGGTACACAAAATAGCACAAAAATGTAAATATATTTTTTAGAATATTTGCTGAAAGGTACACTATATAATTTTTTTTTCAAAATGAAGCAATGGAAAAGAAGAAGCCTACTGTGTGCGACCATTTTGACAGAAAGGGCGACGAAGTTACTTGCAAAATATCATACGCAGTATTAAAATACAGCAGTAGTACAGGCTCTTGACTGGTGTAAAACAAATGAACTTTCCACGGCTGGCCGAGTAGCCGCTCTAGTGAGTCGTTATCTCTGTATTCCCGGGGCATCAGTGCCATCTGAATCCTTCGTTAGTGGGGTTTTGGTCAAGTTTACTAAAGTAAACACTGTCACGTATGTTGTTTCTTGATGGTTTATAGAGCAATTACTACGAGTCGCCCTCTGTTGTTTTAAAGAACAGCACAACGGTGAGCGCGTCGAGTATAAACACGTCACCAAACAGACAAGGCGCGCGGACAGTCAACGGAGGCTCGCACTGCGGAGTATAAACAAGGCTTTCTGCCGCGGGTCTAGCTGCTCCAGTCCAGACTAATCCACATCATTTAGACATGTTACTTTAAAAAACAACAACAACAACAACAACAACAAAAAAAAGTCAAGGTGTGGACTGAGGTAGGCCTGCTACCTGACGAAAAAAACTATTCCGGTTGTGCTTATTTTATGCTTTTATTTATATGATTTTATTCAGTTTTTCTCTGTTGTCAGAAACGCTGCAGGTGCGTGAAAATTTGTTCTGTTGTTGATCTGTTCTGTATGTTCTGCTGTTTGCACAGTAAAATAAACCCGTGAAAAAAGTCTTTTTAACGGGTCACAGACTCAATTGTCAATTGTATTTGTATTTAATGCCAATTCAATATTATAATCTTATCAGTTAACGGTTAATAATCGAGTAATGAGCATCGGTTGTCGGTTGGGAAAATTAACCGAAATGAGCATCCCTAAGCCTGTTAAATAGACCTGGCGGGATGGTTTTCATGGGAAATTGCGTGACTACGTCACTCTCCCGTGTAGTGATGTCACGATACCAAAATTATGACTTCGATGCAATACCAGACTAAAACACCTCGATACCAATACTAAATCGATACCACAGCAAAAAAACTGTAAAAAATAATTGATTAATATGACAGAACTTACTATTAATTTTTTATAATTATTATTATTATTATTATTATTATTATTATTATTATTATTATTATTATTATTATTATTATTATTATTATTTTAATCCTAAAAACTCACTTTGCCAGCATGTTCCTGCCCTGCTTTTTGACCATTCCAAGATTCAAGAGTTTTATTTGTCACATACACAGTTATATACAGAATATACAACCGGCAGTGAAATGTAAACAGGTCCGCTCCATATATATATATATATATATATATATATATATAATATATAAATAAATCAAGTAGAAAAAAATTAAAAAAATAGATAAAGAAGTGGAATAAAATAAGTGAAATAAACTGTGCAGTGAGTAAACTGTAGACTTATAAATATGTGGTTAACAAATGTATAAAGAGTATAATGTGCAAACAGGTTTATAACAGGTTGTTACACAGTAACAACGAGAACAGAAAGTGCAGTGCAATGTCAGTATGTTTATCCTGAAGTGAAGTCACGTGATGAGTGACTGAGTTCAGGAGTCTAATGGCCTGGGGGAAGAAGCTCCTCCTGAGTCTCTCAGTTTTGGCCATCAGGCTTCGGAAGCGCTTACCAGATGGCAGCAGCGTGAAATGAGGGTTTGCAGGGTGATTAGAGTCCTTGATGATCTTAGTAGCTCTACCTTTGCAGCGTTTGATGTAGACGTCCTGCAGAGACGGGAGAGCTGACCCTGAGATACGCTCGGAGAAGCGCACGACTCTTTGCAGGGCTTTCCCTCTTTATTTAAAAATAATAATATAATAATAACTACATGCAAGTGTGAACATCCTTACAGAGATGTTTGCAACAATCACATTATCATCAGTCATGTTAACATTCACTAACCTTTCACTATTCTGGTTGGGATGACCAAAATCTCATTTCATGATACTAATGATTCAATATTTTTAAATGTAATTTTATAATTACATTATAGATATTTAATTTAATTTGATCTTTGTTTTTATAAAATAAGCAAAAATGTAAATTACAAACAATATGACTTTATTTTCAAAAAAACTGCATAGTCTTCACTCTATAAATTAACTATACATTGATTCTCAAGTTATTCAGTCAAGCATGGGGTGATTTTCTATTTTTGTTTGTTGTTTAATTGACATTAAATCACACAGTATATTAGGTCCGGCCCTTTAAGTGCTGCACGGACCCAATACACTGTAAGGCCCCGATCACACAGAACGCGTTTTTGCAGCGAGAGGTGCCTTTTTTTAATAGATTTCTGTTTTTTTTTTTTAATAGACGGCTGAGAGCGTTATGTGCGCTGCTTATGCGCCCCGGGCGCCTCGCGTTTTAACCGCTTGTTGTGCCTCGCGTTTTAAAAGGAGGGCACTGAGCGCATGAAGTTGAAATAAAATCAACTCTGAGCGGAAAAGTGCCCGACGTCATTGCGTTTTCTATTGTCCAATCAAATGAATGAAGAGGTGGGCCTTCCGTTGTGGTGACCGTTACCTTGATTAGACTGACAGGACATCTGATTCAGGGGTTTCCTAGCAACATAAAAAAACTGCAGCGCACTGCTCTTTTCTAAATGAAAAAAAGTCAACCAAAAAAGGCAGTGCAGTCTGCCTCGCGTCACACGTCCTGACTCCTGCTGTCACACATCGACACAAATAAATACTGCTCTTATTAGGGTCATTCTTAAAGTACCGGTACTAATAAAATTTCATATTGTGCCGTTTTTAATAGCAGGGTATTGTGATACTTTGCTACTTTGATGGGTGTATGGTGTGGGAGTGGCATAGGTTAGTTGTCACATCGAGCGAGAATGGTTGACATGGAGCACACTAAATCTCCAACCTCCGGGGGAATTACCCGTTTAAAAAAAAACAACACTGGTCAAAGGAGAGTCTGTTGGCAAAAAGAGAATGCGACAGAGCTCATGATAAAACCAGAATTAACATTGGCTTGGCTTTTCAGAGATGTTGAGAACTGAAGGATTTGAAAAGTTGGAAAGCCGATTACATTCCATTATAAAAATTATCTTTTGTGAAGGTTAATTTCATTATGGTTGTTCTCAAGGAAATACAGTTTCTATTAATGTAACATCTTCAACTAGTCAGCTTGAGATCCTTTATATCTCTAGAGCAAATCATCTCTTCTGCTAATCAGATGAGTGGGCAAGTAGTATTTCGATCATGTAATAGTTTTGTGTACGCTACCAGCAAAATCTGTGGCCATATCTTCTCTTTACATTTGACTATTTCCACATTTTAGAATAGCGGTTATCACTTATTAAAACAACAAACAAAGGTATGGCAATTATGTAGCAACCATATCAGTCGACCACTACCACACACAGTGGTGGAGAGCCTTGTAATGCGTCTCACTAATCTTGTTACAGAGGATTTCATCCCCATCAGACCAGAAGTGTGAAGACACTGACACCCAGCAGCGTGAGCCTAACTAAACAAAGCTATAACACACCCTTGGAGCACTCTTTACTATAGATCATGGGATTACTTCTTTCCTTTTTCCATTTGCCATTTTCCATTTCTGTTTTATTTAGATGAAGCTGAAATTACTTGGCTTCTGATATCTGTAGCCTGTGAGGAGGATTAGTTTAGCCTGCTGCGTGGCCTAATCAAAAGCCAGGCAAAACCGTGATGTTTGCCAAAGGAAAAATAAGATCTGTGCAATGGAAGGGTTTATTTTTGATAGGGAGGAAAAAGAATTGCTCATCACACACTGTTAAATGCTTCGCCTGTTCACTTTTGTAGAAATCAGATTTAAAGTGACTATGGGTGGGAGCAGATGTGTGTAACTTTCTTCCTGCTCAAGTCTTGATGGTTCCTCGATGTGACGGCATTGAAGTTGCTCTGATGTCTCGCCAGACGTTAGAGAACTGTGAGGGAGTGAAAGCGCTAATCCCGTCTGTGGGGTTTGCACAGATAAATTGGCTCAGATCCAGCTCGTTCACGTACTGTCCTGCTCAGCTTTATGAAGAGCTGCCACCCCTTGAATCAGAATGAACCTCAAGGAGTTTACCACTCTGGCATTAATGCAGAGCACCCAGCAGACTTTAATCTCACATAAATTAAACATTCAAATAAAGGTCTCCTCACGGAGCATGCCTCCAGGTGAGAGCAAATATTAAAATGGAAATTTCAATGCAAAGTTTTTAAGGATAAGAAATTTTAACATTGTCCCTATACTGTGATTCTGTCAAGTAAACTTGCAGCAATTTTGTGTGTGTGTGTGTGTGTGTGTGTGTGTGTGTGTGTGTGTGTGTGTGTGTGTGTGTGTGTGTGTGTGTGTGTGTGTGTAGGTGTGTGTGTGTGTAGGTGTTTACAGTATATAAAGTAATGAATGCTTTTACTCAGCAAAGGCACATTAAATTGATCAAAAGTAAAGCCATTTATAGTAATATTGCAAAAGATTCTTATTACAAATAAATGCTGTTGTTTTGAACTGCCATTTATCAACGAATCCTGAATATGTATCATGGTTTCCACAAAAATATAAAACAGCACAACTATTTTCAGCATTGATAATAATAAAGAAATGTTTCTTTAATACCAAATAAATTGCAATAATACATTACTTTTTTAACTGTGTCTTTAACATGTAAATGCAGCCTTGGTGAGCGTAAGAGACTTTAGAAAAATCGCACAAACCCCAAACTATTGAACAATTGTACATACAAAACATTTTTGATTTTGTGTCTTTGTGTGGTCCTTTTTATTGATTATATTGTTTCTATTAGTATTTTATATGCCCTAACACTAATCCTAAATTAACCCTAACAGAAACCTCTGCATTTTAGTTAAAATATTATTTAGTATATTTATCGATCTATTATATACTTCCTTTCTATAATCTTTGGACTTTCTCTCTGTGTTCACTCACCAGCTCTGGTCTGTAGGCAGAAGGGGTTATTAACAGTCTCCAGCTCTGCTCCAAGCACAGTGTGGCTTTGTTCAGTCAGCCCTCCCACTGCCCTCCATCAGCTTTTTCACTGTGTAAACAGGCATTTTTTAAATCTTATGCTTTTTTTTTTTTTTTTTATCAGGATGGGGCTGCACTGGAATCCCTCACTCCAAATTACCTGGCATGCGCTTATGCTGGTTAATTGTGTTTTCCTACTGTTGGACAAACAACCTTTGGCTCTTGGTTGTGCTCCAGAAGCTTGGGCTAGTTGCTTCAGATCTGATGGCTACAACGGTTAAGAGATGAAAGCTGCTTCCTTTGCATGAGAGATAAAAGAGCATCCATTGTCAACAAATCTCTTCAAAGAGATACCATATGAATCAACTGTTTTGGTGCAGTATTATGTTTCTTGAAATGTTTTACCTAATATATTTTTACATTTATTACAAATCACGCAACAAAATTTACTATGATTTACACCATTTCACCCTGTAGCCCAAGGTTTCCCACTGAAGCTAAGCAGGGTTGAGCCTGGTCAGTACCTGGATGGGAGACGCCCCAGTATAGTGATGGGGACACTACATTGTAACAAGCACCGTCCTTCGGATGAGACATTAAACCAAGGTCCTGACTCTCTGTGGTCATGAAAAAATGCCATGTCCTTCTGAAAAAGAGTAGGGGTGTAACCCAGCAACCTGGCCAAATTTGCCCATGTCCATCATGGCCTCCTAATCATCCCCATATACCAATGGGCTGTATCTTATCTTTATTGTCTCCTCTCCACCAATCAGCTGGTGTGTGGTGGGCGTTCTGGCGCAATATGGCTGCCGTCGCATCATCCAGGTGGATGCTGCACATTGGTGGTGGTTGAGGAGATTCCCTCTTCCATGTAAAGCACTTTGAGTGCCCAGAAAAGCGCTATATAAATGTAACAAATTATAGTCAAGATATTTGCATCATTATTTACTGCCCAAAAATATAATGTCTTAAACCAGGTACTAATTTGCGCTGCTCATGGTAGATTGCGCTGGTCTTTATGGAAATTATCCGGCTGTGTCTGTTCTTTAATTTGTGTTGTCAGTAGATCACGGTCAGAACTTTCCACTCCCATCGGCACTTTTCTGGAATTGCGCTCACTCTAATTTGCCCTGTTTAGTAAATCTGTCCCATAGACTACATTTTATTTGATGTGACCTAGATAATGGGTAGGGGGCGCTGGCCCAAAAAAGGTTGAGAACCACTGCCCTAAAATATCTCAGTGAATGATGCTGCACTGGTGGCTGTTATGTATGTGCATGTGGAAGGTGATACATTACATAACATAACCACATTAAACACTGATGATACTGGACAAAGAACTGAACAAAACACAGGGCTTGAATACATGGGGAATGTAATCAAGGATTAAACGGAACAGGTGTGGGAACTTATTCACAACCAGGGAAACGAACTAGAGAACTAAGGCAGGCGAAACCGGAACATAAACAGACTACCCGTTACAGATGCTTCTCTAATTAAACAAGATACTGTCGTCCGCCATTGTACTGTTTCTAACTGCCTGTTACTCTGGGTCATTATTCCCAAGAACTCAAACTATTTTTTGGAAGAGATTGTGACAGGATTGTGACTGTATTCAGTGACATAATGAATAATAAAGAAAGACACCAAATTCAATAACAGAATCAGAGCAGTAACGTGTAGTGGACAGTCTGCTTTGCAGTTTTAACATTCAAATAGATAGAAATAGTTTCTATCTGAAGTATTCAAAATAACTTTTACAGTATTTCTCTGACAGAATTTGAGTGAAAGTAGACCAGGAGATACCCAAATATCGCACCAGCTCATTTATGGCCTGCCTGTAATGACACAGGGGAAGTGTGCCTATTTCACTCAGCTTGAATAAAACCTGAAATAACAGAGTGTGAGAGAGAAAGTGAAATGTATGACATCTGCTGCAGGTGCTGCTATTAAGAGTTTTGTGGTGGTGATTCATTTGCACTCTTTACATTTTATATTCATTCATTTCAGTTTTTAATTGGCCATCATTTTTTCTTTCTTTGTTCTTGTTCAGCTGATCATGGACTTGATTCCCAGAGAATACACCAATAGATATGTATAAAGCTTGGGGTCATAGTCATACAATTTTTAAATGTTTTTGAAAGAAGTCTATTATGTTCACAAATGCTGCATTTATTTGATCATATATATAGTCAAAACAGTGAATATTTGACTGTATATTTTAAAATGTAATTTATTCCTGTGATGGCAAAGCTGAAATGTCAGCAGCCATTGCTCCAGTCTTCAGTGTCACGTCACGTGATCCTTCAGAAATCATTCTAATATGCTGATTTGGTTCTCAGAAATAAAATTTAAAATAAAAAACATTATTATCAAAGTTAAAAAGTATTGTGCTGCTTAATATATTTATGGAAAGTAACTGGGATAATTTTTTTTTCAGGATTCTTTTGTGCCAATGTAAATGTCACATTCTCACCCTCTTTGGATTTTGTTTTCAGTTTGCAGCGTTTCCCTAAGTTGCGTTTGTTGTCATAGTTACAGATTTGGTTTGTCATTCTGTTCAGGTGTGTGTGATTTTAATTATCCTTGTTTTACTCATTGTATTTAAGTTCATGCTTGTTCTCCTTTAGTTTGTCGGGTATCGTTGATGTCTACGCCTTGGTTGTCTCTCTTTTCTCTCTCTTCTTCTCTCTCTCTCTAATTTGGATTTACTTGTGGATTTTTTTAAAGACTGTTTGGATTGACTTTGTTTTCCTCATTGTGCATGTGCTTAGCAACTGTGACAGTAAAAGTCTTTACTATCATTTTAATCCATTTAATTCCTTTCACAAAAAAACAAAAATCGTACTGACCCTGCAAACTTTTGAAATGGGCAGAGTTTATACTTTGCACATTGATTGCACTGTAAACCAATTTAAATAAAAATATAGATTTTTGAAAATAACAAAAATGTAGCGGCTACCATGAAAACACACTCAGGTTTAAGGTTTTTCCTATATGGAAAGGATCTTTTCCTGACAAGGATGGACTCTGTGTTCTTCAACTGAATATGACAGTCTGCTTTAGCACCACTGAAGCATAGCATGGCAAAAGCTTTCAGAAGGCTGTTTAGCTGCTCTGAAAACCTTTGGGTCTGACCATATAATTCAGAGATCCGCATAACCCACTACCACAATAAAACTGGGTTATACATTAGAGGTTCCAAACCACCCAGGCCTCAAACCGCTCTGCCCTTAAATAGTCTGGAAGGAAGTAGCCAAGTACTAAAGCAGTGACCACCAGATTTCCCTAGATAGTGTGCATTAATGCCAGCTACTAACTAACTGGCCTTGCACAAATGGATTTCATTAAAACAGCACATACCTAAATAACCCGACATGAGTATTACTACACAATGATAGTGTGAGCATATCAGCATTTACAAATAATTTAACTGTTACTTTAAAAGAGTTAATATATTCTGACTGTTTCCCCCCTTATTAGTGGGTATAAACCATGCTGTGCCATCAGTATTTCCACAAATTGCTAAAACGTTTCATTAATTAATCTTGACGAGTGCAAAGGCTGCATGATTTACGAAAGGTTGTAAATTTGCTTCCACAGCATATTTAATGCTTGTCTTTTGTGTGGGATTGTTGCCCTGGTGATTGTACTGTAATATACTTTCAGTTTAATCACAGCGGGGTACTTGTGATCTGAGGTGTTGTTGTCATGGAAACCTCAACATTCTTACACCCTCATGGCAAAGTCGGCTAGTAGTTGATTCTCACAAGTTCTTTAGAGCTTAAGGTTTGTGACAAGTGTAGTTCTCCTGGATTATGTAATTCTGCATTTTTTATGTTTTCTTTTGTGGATCAGTAGGAACATCTCATTTGCATTACTTTTAAAGGCCTAAAACTTAAGTGTGCACTAATGCATTGCAGAACTAATAACTGTTTCCAATTAGGTTTCCGAAATCTCCCTCCATCTCCCATTATTTGGCCAAGCAGAGCAGTTGACATAGGGCTCTCCTCATTTAAACATTTACTTACTCTATAGTTCATTCTGAAAATTAAGCTGGCATATGAGAATATATTTTATTATACTAAATTAGACACAGCAGCTCTAATTATAATGTTAGATTTTTTTTCGTGGCTGCATTCATCATTGAATTCTAATATTTAGGAGAGCACTTTCAGATTAAATCCATTGAAATTCACAGGACATAAACCAGCCCATGCCAGAAGCGTGCTGCTCAAATGAGTCTCTCTCTCTTTCCCCCTCTCTGTACTCATAGACAGTGGATGGGATACAGTCATAGCTCAGTTCTCTCTAGACGTGACTGTGAGGCCAAACATCAAAGTTATTGACTTGTGCTGTGGAGGATCATGGTGTCAGCCAATAGATCAAACAGACCGACTAAAAGGTCTTTGAGATGCTCATCCTCAGCACAGAGAATCTGCTCTGTGATGCTTACTTAATCATACATTCTCTCTCACACACTTGAAGCTGTGGCTCAAGGGTTTCATTCTTAAAGGGATCCCCTGGTGTTAAGACTTACGTGCGCACCAATCTGTTGGTGTGTGTGAGTTTGTGTGCACGTGTGTTTGAGTGCGTTTTAAATGCAATTACAAAGCAATTAATTGGTTTTAACTCTGAAACATTTTTCGAGTTGTGTTGTGGTAAAAATAGCTACGGGTAGCGCCATGTGATTGCTACGTCATCAACATAGAACGCAAACAAAATGGCGCCGCCCATTGTCCAAATATGTAATGGATTTTTTTAAATAACGTAGATCTTTCATGGGTTTTCTACTACATATATCAGTAAGATACATCATTTATGTTATATTAAGCCATACAAGTCTTAACACCAGGGGATCCCTTTAAAGCATGTCCATGTCAAAGTTTGTTTTTACGAGTGACGCCCCTTCATTTTAACACTAGAACTACCAAGGCGGTCATTGTTAAATTTGCAATGTAATAACTTTGTTGCAATTAAACCCATATAGCTATAGTACCCTGACTTTTCCTAAATGTGTGTGTGTGTGTGTGTATATATATATATATATATATATATATATATATATATATATATATATATATATATATATATATATATATATATATATATATATATATATATATATATATATATATTATTTATTTATTTATTTATTTATTTATTTTTATTTTTCAAAATGGATATTTTAGCAATATTACAAAAAACAAAAGAGTTTTGAGTATTTCTACCTAGAACAGCCATAACGGTCAAATTGACCATACGCATTACACACAATGTATGCTGCATATTATTTCAGCGTTTGTTAGTTTACCCCCAGTGAAGATGTGCGTCACTGTTGCCTAGCAACTTTCTAGTTGTTTTTATATACTATTGCAAAGCTAAAATGTAGCTTTACCTTTGAAATGTCAGCAAGAAAGAGATTGACTGGCAAAGAGGTTTTAGCCTTGCATCAGAGCCTTGATGATGCTGGTGGCTGCATATTGTTTCCGATTCGTGTAATCCAAACAGTTCCAATAACTCCAGAACGTTGTAAAGTCCAGAAGTCAGATGTATTGAAAAAAGGTAGATTATAATAATAATTTCCAATATTCACAACATGTTTTTATCTAACAAAATATTCTTCTTCAATCCATATTTGTTGGCATTTAGACTTTCAAAAATAACATTTTCACTGTGGTTAAAAAAAACTTTGCTCTCCCTCTTGCCACACGCAAAGTGAGGCACGCACCTTCGGGTGCAGTCTAGTAGATTCTAGTACGAACGGTCAGAATGATTCCATACAGAAATGCAAATTCCCAGATGTATTTCTTCTGTGGAACACAAAGAAAGATTTGTTCTTAAAGTTGACGCTTCAAAAACCACTCAAAACAAATATGATGTAACCCTTGAGACCCCATTGGATGAAACAATGTATTCTGAAGCTAAACTGTGTGTGTGTGTGTGTGTGTGTGTGTGTGTGTGTGTGTGTGTGTGAGAGAGAGAGAGAGAGAGAGAGAGAGAGAGAGAGAGAGAGAGAGAGAGAATTACTTATGAATGTGTGTATGACGGTTTATCGTTTAAGAAATTTAAAATATGAGTTCACATTTGAGGTAAAGGTCAGCGGACTGCAAAGTCTGATTGTGGGTGTGTTGTGAAGACAGTGTGAAGTGACTGTCCTCTATGCAAGGGATTTTCAAACTGCCAAGGACCCCCAAATATGATGAATCTTTTATGTAGGCCTATGAAAAAACATTTAAACTGTTAGATAAATTGTGTGACATTTATAAATACAAAATATTGTTTCCAAAATTAACAAATTGGCTATACTTAATGTTGGATGTAAAACCTTCAGAACCTGAAGAAGATAATTTTTCATTTGAAAATTATTTGTATAAGCATCTTTCACAATAAATGTATGTAAGCAGCTTACGTACTCCGTTAAGAATACTGCCTTACAACCTCAGTGAGCAAGATAAAGGGGACTCACTAGAAAGATACAAAGCAAACATGTACAATTCTGGAAAGTAGCCTATATGGCAAGAAAGGAGTCTTTTTATTCTCTGAAATTTTCTGGGGACCCCTTAGGACCTTCTGCAGCACCCCTGGGGGTCCCCGGACCCCAGTTTAAAAACCCCTGCTCTATGATACATCACTTCTCACATGAGCTTCACAACGGGCTTACATCACGCTTCATTATGTACTGACATAGCACTTCACGATGCTCCCATTAACACGCGTATGACAGTTGGCTGGGAGCAATGCTTTGTTTGTTTGTTTGTTTATCTACTTACTTGCTCATTTATTTATGTGATGGAGCAAGTAAAATGTTTGTTAAAAAAAAAAAAAAAAAAATCCTGTTGAGCCCTGACAATATTTCATGAAACACAGACTTTAAGGTCTGGCTGCAGTTTGCCTTATGTGCTTTTTAATATTAATTATAGTGATATTTCAGTGGTTTTTGCTCTGAATTATTTAAATGTTCTGTATACTACTGAAACAAGTGGGAATACCGAAAATGATTTGAGAGGTCGGGTTCAACTATACTGACATATCAGGGATCTTTTTCTCAGGAACCGCAAGCTCAGCTTCAGTCAGAATAAGTAGCCTAATTACTCTGTGTATTGGCAAAGGCAGAGAGTTTCTGATTGTACATATGGAGAGTACATTCACTCTGAGAGTGAGCCGTGTGTGTGTGTGTGTGTGTGTGTGTGTGTGTGTGTGTGTGTGTGTGTGTGTGTGTGTGTGTGTGTGTGTGTGTGTGTGTGTGTGTGTGTGTGTGTGAAAGAAATAATTACTGAAAAATAAATGTTTCATAGATTTCCTAAGCCTCTCCCAAAAGAAATATCCTTCTGCATTTCTCATTTGCTCTTCAAAAGACTGAAGTGTGTAGTATAATCAGAAGTTTTCTCATCTCTGTGAGTTTCTGTTCTTTTTTTATTTTAAGCACTCATGTAGAGCATATTTACCCCACTCTGTTTTTCTTCTGAGTAGTACAAAGAGATTTCATTACACGCGAAACCACTAATGGCTAATTTACCTGTGTGCAATCATTTTTTATGTAACCCAGGGCAGGAAAGGGACTGAAACAACCATGGTGTATCCTACCTGCTGCTAAATCCAATACAAATGAAATGCATTTATTTATTTATTTATTTATTGTCCACAAACCTTGGTCATTTTATATTATTTATGCCTGAATAATACTATAATCGATCAAAAATTGATGCCTCACAATTTATTATTACACCTCTAGTTTGCAGCATTATCTCAAATAGACGTTGCTTCTGCTTTCATTGAGTGGATCTGTTAACGTGATGGATGGGAAGGAGCAGCTATTCTGACAATTCAGAGGAAACCCGGTGTTTGATGTGGACAGAGGTTTTAACCTCTCTATGTCTGGCTTTTGAAGGATTCTGTGCGGTCTTGTAAGAACAATTGCTCTTTCATTTTGTTCCTCTATAACTCTTTCTAACTCCAAAAATGTTATCTGCATTTTCTGGCAGTTCAGGGATGTGCACCTGCAAGATGGGAGTACATGGGGACAAGTGTGACGACTGCCGCCCAGGCTTCTCGCACTTCAGCAGCACGGGATGCCAACCTTGCCAATGCAATAATCATAGCAGCTACTGCCACCCACAGTCAGGTGAGCCACCCACACGCATACAACTAAAAGAAGCCAGCACAATGTTTCCCATTTCGTTGTCACACAGAGATGTATCTTTGTATGGTAGTTCGACCTCGGTCTCTAAAAAAATGTCATGTTAACTGTCTCAGATGGTACTTTCATTAGAGTACATTTATTATTACAGTAATACGCCCACAAACCCCTGGAGCAAATTGAGATTGTGCAAGATTAATAGTAATGGTTCATAGATAGACTCTTGCCGGGTTTGAACTAGTAAAATGTATCTGTATTTTTTTCTTGACATTTTGTGACTTTTTTTCATTTAGAGTCATGAATGTTCATGTAAAGTGAGGATACTCTGATGTGTTTCAAAATGTGTACACACATAATTTTTATTACAATTTAGATTTTAGATAAAAATGGAACATGTAAAACTGTTAACTCTTGCCTTCAGGAACTTAAAACCTGAATGACCGATAACTTCTTACAGCTTAATGCTGATAAAACTGAAATCCTGTTGATCGGCCCTAAATCACTGAGTTTACAAAGACATGACATTTTCATTGATATTGATGGTGTCCAGATTAGGCCTTCAAAAACTGTGAGAAATCTGGGAGTATTGATCGACTGCAAAGTTATGTTTTGACTCGCATATTGGTCAGATTTTTAAATCATGCTTTTTCCACTTATTATTGTTCGTTTCCGCCGCTCCCTTAACTTCAGAGATGCTGAAACAGTTATCCATGCATTTATAACCTCCAGATTGGACTACTATAACGCCAAAATACTACCAAAGCTATACATGGTCTTCAAATGGTGCAAAACTCTGCTGCTCGAGCCCTTGCATTTAATAAAAAATCTGCACATATCACTCCCATCCTTTACCAACTTCACTGGCTTCCTGTGGCCAGTTGTATCCAGTTTAAACTGTTAGTTTTAGTTTATAAAGCCAGACATGGCCCTACACCCCAATACTTTGCTGAGTTAGTGCAACTGTATGTTCCTGCCCGGACCCTCAGATCTAGCAATGATAATTTGCTTGTCGTACCCTAGTATAAACTCTCTACTGTGGGTGTTAGGGCTTTTAGTGTTATAGGCCCTAAGCTATGGAATAAGCTGCCCCATAATCTTCATACCACCACTACTCTCCAGACCTTTAAGTCCCAGCTTAAAACTCATCTATTCTCTGTGCTCAGTAAATAATAATTTTCCTCTCTACTTTTCTGCCTTCAAGTGATCACTCACTTTTTCATTTTTATGATTTACTTTATTGTATTTAATGTTATTTGTTGTCTCTATCTGCTTGTTTATTTGTAATAATAAGCAGGCTGACTGTTACTTTGTTTGTCTATTGATTGTACTAATGTACTACTTTGTGAAGTGACCGTGGGTTCTTGAAAGACACTATAAAAATAAATTATTATTATTATTATTATTTAAAAAGTAACAATACTGTTTATATTTAGTCTGAGAAAACAAAACTATTAACCTGGGAAGTTACTCCCAGTTTTTGAGCATAGACCTGAAAATTACAACAACTTAAATTGTTATAAATAATAATAATTATTTAATAATTAATCTCCTAAATAATAATATAATACTTTGGAGCACATACTTAAGTTTGATCTCTTTTTAAAAGATACACTTAGTATATTATTGCAGAAATAAAAAAATAAAAGTGAAAAAAAAAAAGTTATTGAAGTTTGAGTTTATGAAAATATTATTTTTGTATATTGTATATAAAATATATATTTTACAAAACACGTTAGACTTTAAAGCTGCAAGAAAATCAAAGCCATAAACCTGAACAAGTTGTGTTCCAAATTCTACTGAAAAAATTAGCTTTTAGTAAGATTTTGTTTGGGAGCAGTACCAAACTTTTCCACTAGATGATATCCAGACTCCATTGGTGACCATATAAGAATGCACCCATTTCGGTAACACTTTGTTTTACAGTGTCCTTGTCCTACATATGTTACATGTACTTGCCAAAGTAATAACAGGAAATTATGCATAATTACATGCATCTAACCCTCAAGCAAACCCTAATCCTACCATAACCCTATAGTAAGTACATGTAGTTAATTAATATTACTCAGTACTTAAATATATAATTACACTGTTACAATGACACCTTAAAAGAAAGTAACCCCATTTCCTTATGGTTTGATTGATCTGAACCGTATATTTCCATAATTTTCATAATATTTATAAAGCAGATATCATATTCAGTAGTAGTTAATATTGGATTTGAATTCAACCTATAACAAACACATAAAAGACATGCACAAAAATACGGGTGTGCGTTTATAGTACAGCGATGCATCACAAATGGAGAATCTATCGCTATCTATCTATTGCTCTGTCATGTCTATATGAAAACAAGAGTCTGAAAGCGTTCAAATGATATATACAGCTCTGGAAAAAATTAAGAGACCACTTAACTTTGAGAAATCAATGTTGTACAAAGATATAGACTAAGATATTGTTATAAAAATGTAAAGTGTTTTTGTTTTTGTTTTTGTTTTGTTTTTTGTTATGTGTGAAAAGCATTGAAATTAAAAGTTTACAGTTTGTACCTGATTCTATGATGGTTTTTTTTGGGGAGGGGGATTGTATTGAATCCAATGCGAGTCAATTTGACACTCTCCAACAGAATTGTACCCAGAAATCTAACATAATACATCAAAGTCATTTTCTGCGTTATTAGACATCTGTAGATTGTCTAAAAACAGATGATGATCAGATCTGATTATGTGCTGTTAATCTACCTTTGTTCAGGAGTTATGGCCCATGTGACATCATTGGCTAGTATAAGGAACAACATTTGGTGTGTTGCTGCGATTGAATTACCTAAATGTATAGTCGGACACTCTGCGTGTTTCAGAGTGAAATGTGGAATTGTGTTCTTTTACATCCGAGAAGCTCATAATCCTGTTGAACACAGAAGATATTTTGAAGAATGTTGGTAACCGGACAGTTGACGGTAGCCATTGTCTTCCATTAGTATTTTTTTTTCCTACCATGGAAATAAATGGCTACCGTCAACTGCTTGGTTACCAACATTCTTCAGAATGTCTTATTTTGTGTTCAACAGAAGAAAGAAACTCCTACAGATTTGTAACAACTTGATGGTGAATAAATGATGACAGGATTTTCATTTTTGGGTGAACTATCCCTTTAAGACACTTAATTCTGGCCAAATTCTCAGGCAGTATAGAATCCTTTGAAAAGGAGGCAGTCCCAGAATGCAAAAGCTCATGAACAAAATGTCTTTGTTCATGAATATGTGTATGCTCTGTGCATACTGACTTTTTCTTTATTTGAGAATTGCATTAACCACTTATCACAAATATTTACTTCATTTCACAGTTGCTTTTTTAGAAAGTCTCTTTCACATGAATTGTGTCAGGGCTTCAACACACCAGTCAACAAGCATCATGTTTGGCCTCCACATGAAAAGCACTGCGCTGCATCATCAAATGTCATCATTATTAGCTTCCATATGACTATGTCACACTCATTGGATCAGGATGCCCACATGATCAGTCTGTCTTTAACCTTGTTTTGATTTTTGTTAACTAACATAATCAAACATCATGCAAGTTGTTTGGTTTGGATGTACGTTTTTAGTATATTCTTATAAAAATCTAAGACTATCATTATAAATAAATATTCTGTCATCATTTAATCACCCTGTCATTCCAAACCTTAGGGATCAGCTTGAGGGTTAGTAAATTATGACAAAGGTTTCATTTTTTGGGTGAACTAGTATCCCTTTAAGAAAGACGCGTCTTAAAGGGGTACTTCAGCGCTGGGAAGGTGAATGTGTATTTAAACTGGGTCATTTATGTAGTAGAAATGTGAAATTATTTTTGAATTTGGTGCCTTCTAGACTGAGAAAAGCCAGAAAATGTATTCTTGGCTCATGTGGATGAAAGACAACAACTCCCAGAATGCACTTGCTTCGCTACCCTACGAGGCCACTCCCAAAGCCACTGCTACTAGTTCACTGGCTCACTTACCCACCGCAGCACCGCCCCTACCGTGGTTTTAATTTTCATAATAATAAAATCATTTAGTTCAGTTAGAGAACAGACACTACAATTAAAAACTGAACGTGTCTGTTCAATATAATGTGAGTGAGCCGAGCGAGTGTCACAGCATAAACGCAGCAGCAGTCAGTTTACATTCATCATGAGAGCGAAGAGCTGAGGTAAGCGCGTGCATGGCATACAATCATGGCGCGTGTTCAGTCTGCCGCGTTTTCAGATCATGCCTATGGAAGCTTAACTTTCATAGGAATTCATTTGAAAAGTTGAAATGCCCGCAGCTGCCGGAGCCGAGCTCTGTGAGTGCGATCCCACCCCCCATGGGCAGGTTGAAAACATGCGGAACTAGCTCCTACTACTAGCTGTAGTCTCTAGCCTCTGGCCAAAAAGTCCTCAGCTGACGCAAAATGGCGATCATTCGAATATACTACCGGATTTCTACTGATACAAAGCTTAATGCTAATTGCTGAAGTAACCCTTTGAGGTTAGAGCCATTATGTCAGATCACATTCAGAATCTGTTTCTGTCCTTATTTCACGTTTGTTGCAAAGGCTGTTGAAAAAGTTTGAAGGTTGCTGCATATGTGTCTGTCACGTGTCTTCTTGCTAATGTATTTATTCATTCTTTTTTTCCATCAGTTAATTTTCAGTGGCTATTTTAACAGCTTTGCCAGGTGTTAGTGTTACCTGCAAAATCAGCCTTTTCCCCACAAGTCTGTTTAAGTGAAACATGTTTTTATAATGACGATTTGGAACAGAAGCCTGATCTTTTCCTCTCTCGTTTGATATCTTCTTTTTTTTTTCTTCCCTGGCGTCTATTTGTGGCAGTCCAGCTGTTTAATGTTCCTGTCAGCATGCACTCGTCTTCCTAAAAGCCAATAATGTACATACACAGACAAGCACAGAGAGCTTCCATTACCTGTCTGCCATTACGTCATATACCACAGCAGGAGTCAAACTGTCCCAACCATTGCCGGTGAATCTCGCCTCTCATATGTATGTCCTTGCAGTGAGACGAACGGATACTGTTACATTAGTTCAGCACAATTTGAGCTGTTGTAGAGGACTAGAGGACCTTGGATGCATATATTTTGTAACTGCACAATTGAACATTTAATCTTTTGTTACTTCTTAGACCTAAATTAATCCTGTTTCTTGCTGATTTTCCCAGATAAGTCATTGTCAATATTTTGGTGAATTAGTTTGACATAACCAAAGCAGAGATTTAAATTTTCAGAAATGACATTTCTGTTGACTGAAACTAATTGGAATAAGTAAATAAATAAGGCATATGTTAACAGACAATCTCTCACACACAAATCTTTTAAAGTACTTAAAAGTACTGTGATTTGGATTTTCAGTTTTTAAATTAGTTTTGATTAAATGTTATTGAGTTGAGCCCTCTGGCTAAAACTGGCCAATGTTTTTAGCTCCCTCAGGCCTGCTGGTGAAGTTAAATTAAATACAAGACTTTAAAAAAATAGTTACAACAAATGCTGTTTGCTATGTTGAAAGATTTTATAGATTTGAGGTGCAGCTATTTAAAGTGTCAAGCTGGGCTTTGTGCATTTGTTTGGGCCTGTGCGTTTCTCACAAAGCTTACAAACTGATCAATTCGGTAAATAGCTGCGTAGTCAGTGAAATTATTCTGTCCAGTTTGAAACAACACTTGCTTCCAGTAACTGGGAACAATATTACAAAGAAACATGTCACAACTTGGCCAATTACACACATTGGTCATGAAGCTGGCAGGTGTGAACGTGCTTTGCCTGTTTTGCCTAGTTGAAAGCCTACTTCGTGCCAAAAGATAGCATAGTTGATAAAATGCACACCTTCCTTAACGCTGTCAGAAGCCTCACAAGACAGTTATACAGTACACTGTTGCTTTGTTGAGAGCTTGTTGTTTCATGTGAATTTGATGTCAGTACTGATAAAATTATTCGCTATCAGTTAGTAGAGAATGTGCCCATGAATATGTGAGAGACTTTTACTAGAAACTGATGTCACATTGGACTGAGCTGTTACGATAGCAAGCCAGATTGAATCTGCTGCCGATCAGGCTAAATCCATTTCAAATTTCTGCCTAGTTACCACCGTACAATCGGTGTAGCGCACAGTAAAACGCAGAACTACAGGGAAACAGTCACATGCACCTCTTAATTCTGCTCAGGTTGGGAAGAGGAAGTCATGCTTTTGCTGTGGATCAAAGGCACACTTGGCTAATGATTCATTGCACCGTTGCTGAGTCAACTGAGTTTGGATGTTCTAAAACTATACACCGCATAAAGCTGGATGAAACTGCCACACCTGTGCTGCCATCTGTTAGTAGTGCTGTGTCAGAGGAATTAAATCACTTGCATCGATACTTCTGTATGGGTGTACAGGTATCGATGCAAGTACCGTTGCCTTTTGGCTTTTGGCTTGCTCAGGTGGGAGACACCTAAATTTCAACTATATTACCGATCTGCCCGCATTGACACTATATGATCATTGAAATTAGCCGGATAACATCACCGTTTTCACCAGAGCGGCTGTACAGCCGAATCAAATTCTGTTGCATTATTTTCCTGTTAACACTGTGAAGCTGCTTTGAAACAATTGGACTTGTGAAAAGCGCTATATAAATAAAGGTGATTTGATTTGATTTGATGGGTGTCACCAATTGTTGTTATGCAGAAAAAGCCAGGTAAAATTAGAATGTGCATTGACCCAAATAAAGCAGATCGTGGACTCTTTTCCATTGCCACACATGGAAGAACTAGTCTTTGCTCTAAAAGGTTCTACTGTTTTCTCTACCATCGACCTGACTAATGCTCACTACCAAGTGCTGCTGCATGAGGACAGTCGTGACCTCTCAGCCTTTAATACTCTCTATAGACTGTTCCATTTTTGTTGTGTTCCTTATGGATTGGCTTCAGCACCTGCGACATTTCAGAAGATGATGACCATAGTCCTGACTGGCTTGTCAGGGGTTGAAAATTACCTAAAGTGGTCTTAGAAGCTGCTGGTTTGCAGCTCAATAAAGATGCTTTTAATTATTTGTCTGCTGCTGATGTTGATGCTGCATGTTCTTTGTGTTCTGCACTAAACAAACTTTGCAAACAAATTTCTAATGGTCGGCCTCCTTCACCCAATGGACTGGATGTTGAGTTGTTGCCGTACTATAAACTGCGTCTGGAACTGTCTGTTAAGGTCAACTTTGTTTTCCGAGGCTCACAGCTGATTGCACCTGCTTCTCTTCGATCCGTGCTGGTCTCCACAGCGCACAAAGGACATCAGGGAAAGGTGAGAACCAAATAACGCCTTTGTCTCAATTGGTGGACAGGGATGGATGTTCAGGTTCATGATGCTGTCTGTTCCTGCCAAGTTTGTCAGCTCATTGACCAAACTGTCAATTCACATCATCCTCTCCAGCCCGGTGCTGCTGCCAGATGGACCATGGCAGAAAGTAGATGTAGCCATTTGACACTGCTGCATCCGACTGTAGGTTTGCTATAACATTAACAGATTATTACAGCAAATGGCCTGAGGTATCCTTCACTCACAGTCACTACGGATTCTGTGGTTTTGTCTCTTCTTCAGCCGCCATGGAAAACCATTGAGTATTGTTATTGATTACATCTGCTGCTTTCTCTGCTTTTCTGGAAGGAAGGAATATTCATCACCATCTTTCCTCTCTCTATTACCCAGCAGCTAATGGCTCTGTAGAGACCTTGTGCACAAACACAATGTCCAAATGGCGATCCAGTTCAGCCTTAGAAACCTGTGGTAACTGACTCCATATGCTGCAACTGGTACTTCACCTTTTCAGCTTCTTTATGGCAGGTAAATGCACACAAGGATGTCTATTTTGCCATCTGCTCCTGTGCACCCGCCAACTGACATGACTGTTCGTGCTCACACTCCTTGTTTCTAGGAGGTGGATAAAGTCAGTGTACGGAACCCCTTGTATGTTCCTAAGGGACACAGAAATTGTACTGATCCTCTCACAGTTGCCAAAAGACTTTTAAGTGATGGAAAGACATAGAATGTTTCACATCTTACTTTATTTCCATGCACACCAACAACTCCGGCTGAGAACACTGCTCACTGCACACACACTCATACCACTAAACGTGATTTTCGAAAGACTAGTTGGTTAAAGGAATATGTTACTTAAATCTGATGTTCTGTTCTGTTTTTAAAAAAGGGGGAAATGTTGTGTTCATACGTGAATTGTATTGTGGACTACTATTTTAACTGAGTAAAAGAGATGGATAAAGTTTGCTACTGTCTTGCATGCTTTATTTTTTTAATAACTCCTGACAGATAATAGTCAATCATGCTATTCATTGTGTTGATGTGGTTGACATTCATGCACTCAGTCCACTGCAATAATGCAGTATTACACCTCTGAGATCCTCAGACAATAACAGTTTGACTTGATGAGTGGTTGTGCTCTGCTTTCTGGCTGCTCCAGGTATTTTGCCCACCTCTACTATTGATTTATTCAAATCCTGTTTATAGACTAACCTTTTCTCTTTGGTCTTTGTAAGTGCTTTTGTATTGAATTGCTTTATCTTATTTTTCATGTTATGATTTTGTTTGTGTTGTTTTAGTACTTTTCTCACTTAAAATAGTTAACCCTGGGTCCTCATTGTTTCACATCGTTTAATTCTGGGTATTCATAAGCTGATTTCTTAAACTGTACTTTCCCTAACCCTAGTTATTCCTTAAATCCTAGTATAGCAGACTGTAATATCAAGTTTATATTGAATGGACATTTTGGATCATAAAAGTTAGAATGAATCAGTCTCTTTTTTTACTCCAATTTAAATGAGGGGTGTCACACACAGTTTGTGTCAATCTTGAGTACCTATAGAGTAGTATTGCATCCTTCATCTCTCTGAAAAGTCTTTAGTTTTATTATATTTATAAAATAAAGATACGCTGTACAGAGTCTTTCTGAATAAAACTGATCGTCTGAAGGTGTATCGTGTGGGTGGAGCTAAAGAATGATGAGTGCACGCAGCTATTGCGTTGAGAGCGTCTGAAAGTTGTGACATCCTTAAACATCCCCTAGGTTTAGTATGAAATTATTCATTTAGGTCAACATATTTTCCCACTCTTTGTGTATTGCTGTTTGGAGTGGTTTTACAATAAACAGACACCTATAGTGGCCAGCTAAACAAATGTATTTAAACACACACCATACATTGCATGCTCCATTGATAAATTAACTATACACGATCATGTTGTTTACTTGATGTGCACTTACGCGCCATCCAAGTATCCAAGTCTTTAACAGTGTAAAAAGCTCAGTATGCATGAAATAGCATTTAAGTACTTTCTGTCATCATTTGTGACCCTGGATCACAAAACCTGCCATAAGTCGTACGGCAATAGCCAACAATACATTGTATGGGTCAAAATTATTGATTTTTCTTTTATGCCAAAAATCATTAGGATTTTAAGTAAAGATCATGTTCCATGAAGATATTTTGTAAATTTCCTACCGTAAATATATAAAAAATATATTATTAGTAGTAATATGCATTGCTAAGGGCTTCATTTGGACAACTTTAAAGGCGATTTTCTCAATATTTAGATTTTTTTTTTTTTTTTTTTTGCACCCTCAGATTCCAGATTTTCAAATAGTTGTATCTTGGCCAAATGTTGCCCTATCCTAATAAACCATACATCAAAAATCAGCATGTAGCCGTAAAACACTCTAACACCGCTGCGATTCACACTGTACACGTTTGGCACCACAGCAGGGTTTCATAACCCCAGGAAAAAGCAGTGCTAACTCCGCTTTGCTACGGTAGCACAGGGAAGGCGAGGATCTTGTTGCAGCAGATAATCTAAATGAGTATGAAGGCAACAATAAGATAATCCAAACAGTAGACAGGAATGCAATGGCTTTACAAACACAAGTGAAGACAATGACCAACAAAAGACAACTGAATCATGGGGGTATAGCCTACTGTATATACACAGGATAAAAACAGGCTAACAAGACACGTGCTTTTTTTAAGTTAATATTTATAGTTTGTTATATTTTAACTTTAGCTCTTTCAATTACTGAAAATTATTTGTAATAGTTTTGACCTGATCTTTCCCAGCAAGATTTCACCATCAGCCAACTAACTACGCCTGATAATTTCATATGTGCATTGCTTTTTTTCCATGTTTTAAGTTTCCTTTCCTTTTATGTAGTCTACATCTGATTAATCTAATACAGGACGCATTTGGTTGAGTTTATTAACCAGCTAGCACAGTGTTGCCGTTATGCCGACCGGTGTTCATTCACTCTTCAGTTTCAGCTCAAATGCAGTGCCTGACATTATTATTTCTTTTTCATTGATGAATAATGCAGCAGTGTTATTTTGTTCTCATGTTTTTTAAAAGTAGACCTATGTTTTATTTAAAGTTGTTTCTCATTATGGCTTCGAAAATGCGAAGTGATGTAATCACTTTGATCATGAAAAATAAAATTAAGTGCAAGATGTGCAGCGCCAAACTGTCATATAGCATTATAATGAGAACAAGATTGTAATGTTGTAAATTCTCTGTGCTTTAGTTGCCCGTATATCAGCGTTGCTGTTAAGGGAAGAGCACATTCAAAATGTGAGTTACCCTTTCAGACCATAAACTGTAAAAACTAGCACGGTCAAGTTCACGTGCACATTTGCACCCTTTTGTGCAGATGTAAATTGTAATGGGTATAGGCTATGTATCAGATTAATCTAATATAGGATGCGTTTGGTTGAGTTTATTAATCCGCTAGCAAAGCTGTGTTTATTCAGTGCCTTATATTATTTACTGGGTTATTTTAGACGGTCATTTTGTTTTTAGATGTTTCTTTTTAAAAACATTGATGCATCATAATCTAGCAGTTATTTTTTATAGTCATATGTTCCTGTTTTCATAGACTTTGCTTTCATGTCAAGTGTGTATTCGTCAACATTAATTTTCATAAGTCATAAAATATTTTCATTATATTATATTTTCATGCCCTGCCCCCCACAAACACCCCAGTCTAGGCATGTATTCACTTTTTTGTACAAGACCTTTTAAATTTACAGACACTGGGTGACCACCTACTGCATAATTGCAATTTTCAGCCACACAGTAAGCCTCTTTTACTCATTTACACACTATGCGCGTGTTTTGATCTTTACGCACCTGTCTTCATAATTATACTCTTGCATACGCAGGCACTCATACTCGTTAATGTGGCTCATTATTCCTCCTCCCAGTTCAGTGAATTCCTCGCCACTGTCATAATGGTGATTTGTGGACTCGCATTGTAGACTCTCAGCTGCTGATCTATAAGCTTTCACTACACAGTTTTCACAGTCTTGCAGAATCAACTGCACTTGAAGTTCTTCCACCTGTGTGTCCAGCTCCGCTATTCAGTAACAGCGCTTCAATTCCCAAAGAAATTATATTTCAGCCGATTGGACAGTTTTCAGACTGAATTGAATTTGATGAAATGAAACCGAGTGGATAGCACAAAATAATACAAAGACAATAAACAGGCAACATGTCTTTCTATTGTATTGTCTTTACGTACTACACTGTAACCAGTGTAGCGAGTTTAATGACTCAAAACGAGACTTAAAAAAAAAGATTTCAAATAGTCTAAAAGTTACAATAGACTAAAACATGCATTTTATTTTTATTTTTATTTTTTTAATGATCGTTCTGATTTTTAAAAAAAAAAAAAAACATTTTGCAGATTCAGTGTATGTAAACTTTCGACCACAACTGAATATACTTGTTTTGTCTACTGCCTTATGGTCATGTAAATACATCATCATTGATTGCTCACTGATCTTGCTTCCCTCTGACCCCTGTCAGTCTCCTGTTATGAGATGAGAGAAGAGTTAGAGCTGGACCAGGGGGAGTGTTTGCATAAGGCTTCGCCTGTGAACACATATCCGTCTTCAACACAGGGAACAGTGTTTGAACACTAATGATCCTCCTCCTGCTTTACTTTCTGGCCCTGGAGACCCAGTGGAAAAACAAACATACACACACATAGACGAGTGGGTCTGACAGCAGCACATCTCTTCAAACACCCATGCACAGCCTCTTTGATCTGTGTGCTTTTGGCCATAAGTTGGATCGCTCTAGTGTTCACTTTGTCTTTCACTCAAAGAATGCTTCTGTTTTCATCCCTGAAGATTTTTCATGCTCTTGCTTTGTCAATAGATGGACAGACTTTTGAAGTCAGCAATTGATCCATGCTGTTGTAATTGTATCCCATGTTTTATATCCCAAGGCCGTTTTGATAGGCAGCTCCTGTAATACACTGAGATTTAATTCAAGTAGCTTTGTGTATAAAAGTATACCCTAATTTGACTTCTTTTTTAACATGTATCACTCTCTTCTGTTATTTTTAGTGGATTTATTTTTATACTCTATTAGTGGTGCTTGCTGAAGTCCAGTCAGATGTTTGTACAATGCATTTAACAATACATATACTTTCAAAGCAGATTTACAGAAAAATGCCTTAGGGTGGGGAAAAAAATCCATTGCTTTTTAGCTAGTTTAGCGGAAGAGGAAGAATAACCTTGGGGAAACCATACATGGGTTAGCTGGGAGAGGCCATCTTCTTCTGGTGATAAACATTACAATAATATACATATGCCAAATAATGTCTAGTTCAATGCCTGGTCATATTTCATGTAAATAAATTACAAAAAGTAATTGAATATGTTATTGAGACAATGATTATATTGTAAAGAAATGTTGCACTGCATGTTTGTGATGCAGACAGGAATGATACTTCAAATCTTGAAGGGGTGTACTAGTACAATCAGATGAGCAATTGACTTGTATCTGGAAAGCTGGGAGTATGCAATTTTTCCCAGGCCAGTAAGTGACCACCTAGCAACCACTTAGCAATGCTCTAGCAACCATTCAGAAAACACTAGCTGTAGTTGACTATTGATGCTATATACACATGTGCGATGCAATTTTTCATCAGTTGTGACCGTTACTTGGTTAATTTGTGCCATTAATCTTTCTCTGTCTGAGATAATTGCTCACTGAGCACTGCAGTGGTCTCAAAACATATTTGAACATTGATGCCGCAATTAAAAATGTTTGAATGTCTTTGAATTAGAATATAAAAAAATCAGACCAAGAGGCATTGGCAAAGAAAGAAAGCGAACTTCATTTATCTTAATCATTTTTGCAATCAACCAACAAGTGTCATTTAAAAGGGACAGTTCACTCAAATCTCAAAAATGTTGTCGTCAATTACTGACCCTAATTTTCTTACAATTTTTGACTTCCTTTCTTCTGTTGAACATAAAAGATAACAGTGTCCAAATGCTTTTTGTCTTTAAGGGATAGTTCACCCAAAAATGAAAATTACCCCATGATTTACTCACCCTCAAGTCATCCTAGGTGTATATGACATTCTTTTTTCAGACGAATACAATATATTAAAAAATGTCCTGACTAATCCAATCATTATAATGGCAGTAAATGGCAGCCCAAAATTTGAAGCCTAAAAAAGTGCATCCATCCATTATAAAAGTAATCCACACGGCTCCAGCGGGTTAATAAAGGCCAAGTGAATCGATGGGGTTTTATAAGAAAAATGTTCATATTTAACACTAGGATGGCCAAAAATTTTTATTTTTGGGTGAACGATCCGTTTAATTTTGAACAGCACATCATCTTATAAAATAGGACCTTGTGAAATATTTTGCTTAACGTGTTTCCTGCTATATTTCTTGGTTTGATATTTTGTTATCTAATGTAGTGACATTCATCTTTGTATACAGCATTATGACCAGAAGTGGTGCTTTGTTAGAAAATGCAAGAAGTCTAATGTACAGCAGAGAAATCACTTTTGGGCATCAGTTGCACAGGTGTTCATCAGCATGTGAGTCAGAGGATCCTTGTCACGTGTGAAAACACTGCCAGATCCTGTTCCAGCTCCAAAATAACACCTCGATATTCACCAGTATTTCCTTCTGCCATTTCATTCCAGTCATTCATTACTATACCATGTATTTGTGTAGGAAATCATGACTCCTATCACTTACAACAGTTTTTGGTCACTTTTTCTGCAATTAGAGATTTCTGCATTTATTGCGCTATTGTTGCATGTCAGGTTGGGCTTGTTGCATAATGATCAGAGGAATGTCATTCAATGCGTGTGTGTGTGTGGTTTCTCGTACTTCCTCTGTGAATTATGCAATCACTTGTTGAAGTGTTCTGTTTTCACTTGACTTTCAACATTTCAAATCAATATAATAAAAGCAGTTCAAGCCACTCAACATGTAAAGAGTTCACTTGAATGTTATTGGCACACACACAAAAAGGTCTTATTCAAATTTGAATGCATTTTATTTGTTTTCACAACCATTAGCATTTTGTGGTTAGATTTGCACATGCTCTGGCAGGGTCTGAGGAAGTTCCTTCCTTGTTTTCATGCACGCTCCTTAGAAATACGTTTGCTCAATCTCTCCATTTCCTTTTTTTCTTTTTTTTCCCCCTTCGCATCGGTCTTCTAACTTCAGGTTTGTTATGTCTACCTTGTTTGGCGTCGTTGAACTCTGTTCCCCTCTTGTCTACCTCACTGGACCAAAGTCCTGTCAGTCACAGCTGTGGATCTGTTTACTCAACCCTCTCTCCCTCCCCCTGTTCTCTCAGGCATCTGCGTGAACTGCCAAGGCAATACCGAAGGACCCAGTTGCGAGAACTGCAGGTATAATTTCTACAGAAGGCCCGGTTCTCCCGTCACGGACCCCTGCATCCCCTGCCCCTGCTCCAGTGTCACCTCCACAGGCAGCTGTAAGCTGGGTGAGTCCTCCTCACATGCATGTCAGGCTAGCGTAGCCCACATTAGCGTAGCCTGCTAACTTTTATTATTGAGCTCCTATTGGCCACAGCTGTAGGAAATTCTGAGGAGATCTCCACATCTGGGAAATGTGGAGTACCCCCCTCTCATCTGTTTTGGATTATGTGTCTTGCGTCATTCTGGCCATCCGCCTGCTGCTTGATTTTCTGGGTGGGTGGACTGAGACTTTTAAGAGAAGATAGCTTTATTGTAAGTGAAAGTGAAACTTTTTTTTCTCTCTCCTCTCTGGGCCTTCACACTGTAAAGGTGAGAGAGTATGAGGATCTTTCTTGTGTTTTATTCAGACAGTGTTTTGATGAGTCCCACAGTGCTCCGTCTCTAGCCTGATTTTGTTCGGCATATGTTTGTGAGGAATTGAGTGATATTATTTTGTTGATCTGTGGATGGGATTCTGGGTTTGCTGACGGCAGCAATGTTCTAGCTGTGCAAGCTGATGTAAGGTAGGACCTGACAATGGAGATCGACCACATAGAGCAGAAAAAGGGCAGGTGTGTGTGTTCAGTGTTCCCAGATATTACAGTAAGGTACATCACAGATGTAGCCACACAGTGCAGCTTCTGTTTTGAGTAAGAGTAGTAACCATATGACATCCACTAGAAGAATTACTCAATAGTTCAGTCATTTTTGTCACATTAAAGATACACTCAGAAATTTTACCCTCATTAAAAACAGACAGATTTTTATTTTATTTTTACTTTTTTATTATTATTATTTTTATTGACTTAAAATGAATTTCTATTTTAAAATGTAATTTATTCCTGTGATGGCAAAGCTGAATGTTCAGCAGTCATTACTCCCAGTATTTAGTTTCAATGATCCTTTAGAAATCATTTTAATATGCTTATTTAGTGCTCAAGATACATTTCGTATTACCATACTGTGGTAATTTTTCAGGATTATTTGATGAATAAAAAATTCAAAAGAACAGCATTTATTTGAAATAGAAATTAGTTTTATTTTGTATAATTGTGTTTCAATGTTTTTGTAATGTTATTAATTATATTATATAGGCCTATATGATATTAATTATAGAAATGCAAAAGTATTTTTAATATCTTTAAAATAATCTTATTGACGTCACACTTGAAGAGCAGTGTATTTGTATTTGAATTACATAAAAATAGCGCCATAAAAATTATGGTGTACAGATGCATGTTTGCATAACTGCCTATGGTCTTATTTCATTAAAAAGAAGTACAGCTGTGTACACACTTTTGTCTTAGTTATTGGTGTGTAATTAGCGTTGCAACCATATTTGCATTGTTTGCAATTGTACCACTCTATAGTTTCTGAGTAACTGTACTGTACTTTTACCAACACGTACATTTTTCTTCTTGATCTTATGTTATGCACTAGAAAATGCATATGTGTTTTATAATTGTCAGTTTGTTACCAGTTATATTTATGCAAATGCTACCAACTGAGGCACATGAGTATAACTCAAGGCACATCCGCATAATAAAAGTTATATTAGGCTCTTACATGTGATTGAAGAGCAAGCTAACATACCTGCCCAGAGCTCCTCTCTCTCTCTCTCTCTCTCTCTTTTTCCAGCATTTGGAGGAGCAACTGCATTTTGAGATTATACATAGTATGCCAAAACTTTTTTAATGCATAATTAGTGTGGATTAAATCCTTATTCGAAAAGTATGGCTTCCTGTCATAGTATTCAATGAGAAAAGTGTGTATATAAGAAAGAAGAGAGTGTTCATCATCATGCCTGCATCCGAAAAGCTGCCCACACTAAAATGGAACTACAGGTTTTGAGGATTAGTGATTATGGTAATGGAATGCTAATAACCAGCACAGTCAGGACAGCAGCTGATTAGCCGACAGACCTTATTTTCTTCTGCCCGTAAATCCCTGATGGTGTTGCCTGATGAGGTACAGGGGAGCACACCAGTGTTAAATGAATTCCTCATTTACCCATCAAGGCCACACTTTTATTAACAAAGCTCCCTGCAGAGCTAAATGTATCGTCCGCCTGCCTCTAGATTACACTGCGGACACACTGGACGTCTCTACAGAGCTTAATGGGGAAACTGTTTTACTGGGACCTAAACAAAGGAAATATATCATAATGTCAAAGCACCAACAGGAGGATGGAAGTGATTAATTCACACATGTGCTGCTGTAAAGGTCACTCTGCACAAAAGCAAAGCACATGGCTTGGATCATTAGTTTACATCCTGCACTGCACCATGGGCGGCATTATCTCTGCTGCTGTGATTTGAAGGGTTGCTGGTTCAAGGCTGAGTCCTGCACGGTGATGGGTGAATCCAAAGAATGCGCTAATATTTGATGTAACAGGTGGAATAATATTTACAGGTGCGGGGCAGGAATAAATAGGCACCGGGCGGACTTCGAATCCAATAGCCAAGACTATTTCGACTCAATTCAGAACCCACTGTTAGGCAGCTACATGAGAAAATAAATAATTTTTTGTCTACCTGATGTAGTAGATTTATTGCGAGTGCAGTTCAGGTCGTGATCTTTATGTCAAACGGGTTGGGTCGGGTACAGAATTGAATTAGTGCAGCTGTTGAGTAAGGGGTTGGGTGTTCTGTTAAGTACTGCAGCTGCGGGGTTTACCAAACAGCACATGTGCAGGACTTTAGGTGGGTTGCAGGTATTGCACTCATTTGCACACTTCCTGCCCTACTGTTTCTGTGTTTTTAAATAAGAAACTGCTACTGTACGTAACCCCTGAGTGTCAATGCCATAACCCAATTAAAAGCTAAACCTTTAACCTGCGGCTTGGCGAGCCTTGTACAGCTCTTTAAGGATTTAAGTGTTGTAGAGCAATGCCGTAATAGGTCCTTATCAAGTTTTCATCTAACTTTTTTATTGCCCTGGTCATAAAGATGTGCCCTTAGCATAAATGTCATCAACACTACATATTTTAGCTCATAGTGTGGTATCACGGTTTCAAAGATCAAATTTAAAGTGACGACATGAAACCGAATAACCCAATATTCTGTATTAGTGAGAGCGGAAACAGCAGACAGCTCATAACACAACTCCTGTTTGATTTATGTAGTCGAGTTTTAGTCACCGTCCAGCTGGTGCTCGGGGACTCTTTTTCTCTCTTCCTCTAATTGTGTCCATGGTCATCTACAGTCTGGATGCATCCCTCAGAACTCACAGCCAGTAGCTCTTTGCTTAGATCTCATCACAGCTAACACTGATGTTGAGTGTTAATGTAAATATTTTAGTTTTATTTTTAATTACCATTATGTCACGTAGTATTAAAAGTACTGTGTTTCTTGTACAAGGCAGTCCGCAATAGAAAATTCCACTAACAGAATCTAAAGTACAGCACTTAGACACAGAATTGACATCATCTTCAGAAAGAGAAAAAATTAATAATGTTTTCTCTTTGTATGTGCAATATGTTTGCATGACTGACAAAATTAATATGTTATTATATACTGCCTTTTTGGTCAGTAAGATAAGGAAAAAATTTAAATTGCATTCAGTTAAAAGTGACCGTTTACATTGTTACGAAAGATTTATTTTTCAAATAATAATAATAATAATAATAGTTTTCCACCAAAATAATTAGCAGCACATTTTTTCAACTGTGATAATAATAAGAAATATTTTTGAGCACCAAATCAGCATATTAGAATGATTTCTGGAAGAATTTTAGAGTTTTTACTGTATTTAACTAATCAAATAACAGACTTGATGAGCATAAAATACTTCTTTCGGGTAAAAATCTTATAGACCCCAAACTGTAGTGTATATCGGTTAAAATCATTAATTTGATACATTTTTGTTTGTTTATTATTTGTAAGTGTAGCACAGGTTGATTAAGTCACATAGGTTAAGTCACATAATAAAAAGGAATACACAGTACACAACACAGTTTTGGTCAGATTTTTGTTCCTGTGGGACTGAACATTTTGGAAATGAATTGATGGCGAGCCCCCCACAGATCTGGATGCTGAATTGACTGTGTATAGTGAGGGGCGTGATGCTCCAGAAGAGAGCATTTGATTGGACAGAAAATCTGATGAGAAGCTGAAGTGCAGAATGATATCATCAAATTTGTTGATCCGTATTGCGGAAGTGAGAGATTGTACGTTTTGAATGCTTATATCTTCTAAAATTCAAATTTTATCGTCGTTTGTGGCATTACACTAGATATAACAGTAAACCTTACTTTTTGATTTCATGGGGACTTTAAGGACACATTTTATTATGTAGTTCATGAGATGTAAAATGTGGATAATGGTTGGCATCAATGGGTGCAGTGATATACACAGGAGATAGGTGTTGTACAGTAGCTATTGTGTATTGTAGTACCGTTGGAATGCTGTATTGACCCCTTCTGCAGTATCCAAAATGTGTGTTTTATTAGAGTATTAGTTTGAGAGTAAGAGTAAGCTTTTCCATTACGATTAGGGTCTCTGCATCAGGATAAGAAAGTGCTTTTGAAGTTCCTTTTCTGAAATCACTCTGAAGTCAGCTATTTGATCTCTATAAATGACTGGATTTGCTTTGCTTCAATAATTCTTTGTTTGTGCTTACAGCACCGTCTGAATGAACAAATGTATGCTGTCTCAGTGACAAAAAAATCAATCGTCCTGAATGGCGAACAAGTCATTATTAGTACCTCCTGTTGTTACCGTGACGTAGCCTTGACATTTTTTGATGTGCATTGTTAAATCAAAACCCATGAGGTCTCCAAAAACACACACACATGATTTGTTGAGACACAAGAAGAGAAGAATTGACAGACGCAGATGAACCTCTCAAATCTTCCATTATAATTTCATGTAGTCATGTAGTGCTTATTGTTTGATGAACTAGGTTGATGAGTTTTTAAAATATGGAATTATTAAACACTCTTTTGACAGCTCGGGGATTTTGCAAGTCTTCATCTTTCAGTACTGCACATATTTAACCATATTATGCCCTTTGGTTTCATTAGGTTGTTCTCACTAGGTCTCGCCTACAGAATGTCTCATCAATATGTAAATGCTGTTGTGAATGTCTGTTCCAAACCAGCTGTCGGTCGTTATTTGTAAGGTTTCATGGGAAAATTTTACCTTATTTGATCTGTCTGGAGTTTGGAGGGGCTTTATAAGGTAAAAAAATCAAATGAAAAATTGTTTATCAAATCATCTATTTATGTCAGTTGAAAGAAACATACCTGGCTGCATCTGTTCATGGCTCTTTGACCATATTCTTGAATATCTCAAAGATAATGGCTTTTAATGTTCTATATATTTTACTGTATATTTTATTTTGTTGAATGTACTGTATGTATGTACGCATGTATGTATGTATGCATGTAGGTTGGTAGGTTGTGTAATACTTTTATTCAGTAAGGAGGCATTTAATTGATCAAAATGTTAGTAAAGTCTTTTATATTGCTAAAAAGATTTCTGTTTTAACTAAATGCTGTTCTTTTTAACTTTCTATCCATTTAAAATTCTATTTCTATAAAAATCTGCACAGTCGCGGTAGAGTCTAAGTGACGTGTGTAGTTTAAAAACTCATTCAGTCTTTCTCAACTGAAATTTCCCATAGCAAATTGTAATGTCACTTTTCTTTACAAGTGGCACAGATTGTCTCTGCTCTCCTTGCTAATGCTAGATTTCCTTAGTGAAATGCATGTGTGATTTGCATATGCTGGCTGAATTTGCATTGGAAATGACCTAGCACTGGTTGACTTGTTATGTGCCACGCAGTGTCAGTTGCTATAAGGTTGACGAAGTCGCCATCTTTGTTCCACCAGAGCTTCAGCTTTGATTCAGCAGTCTGTGAAAAATGTGCCACTGCTGTTTTCTTTCTGTCCACCCTTGTGATAGACAGATGGTGAGAGTGAGCTGTTAAAATGAGCAGACATTTAAAACATGAAAATATAGGACAAGAAATCTTCATATATTCATATAATATAGAGAGCAGAAGAGTAATTTGACTCCATTGACTTACTCTGTGGAATTATTGTTTACTGTACATTTAAATATTTCTAAAACCATTAGGTACTCTCTTTACTCTTTCTTCAGTAAGTATTTTATTTGTGGGGGTTTTATTCTCACTTTGGTCAGGAAGTGTGAACACTGCTGGAACGACTATAGCCTTGAGCATGTCCATACCTGTTTGAGATGGTGCGTCAAACGTTGCGTGCATCTGCGTGTCTACGCTTGTGACGCTGAAAAAAACAACTAGGTAAAAGTCATCACACTCTGCTGCTGCCGATGTAATTATGAGATGGTTAATCATTGACTAGCCTCATTTTAGACATTTGTTGTCACGAGTCAGTCTCACATCAACATGAGGAAGCATATCTTGTGTGTCGCCGGAAATCTTTGTATGCTGTAGCATGTTGGGACATATGCAGTGCTGAGCAGTTCTGAATTTTTTTGTCAAGTTTTTGTCAAAGAAGCTAAAAACAGCCTTTTGGAATAAATACATAAAGGTGAGACCAAACAAAAGGAGCGTGTGTGTGTGTGTGTGTGTGTGTGAGTGAAATCAATTCACACATTGATTTTCACTCTGGCCATCAACAGCTCAAGTAGTCGGTTTCTTTTCTTTGTTCTTTCATTGTCTTGTTGTAATTTGTGTGAATGTTCTTAATTCTTGTACTGGGATAAAGTTTAAGCTCGTTGTCCCTATGTGGCTGTTTTACTGGCTCTGAGTAATTTCCTCTACTTGGCGCCACTTAGGCGGTCGCGTTACCATGAGGTTACAGTCAAGTCGTGATGATGTATATCTAAACGGGCTGTTTTCAGCCTTGGTCTCTTTCCGTCCTTTCACAGTGTCATTATCTTACCATCATTATTGCCCTCATGCTTGAGAAATGTGGAAAATTGGTCCTTCTAGTATAGCAGTCCCTGGGTGTACATCACTGCCTGGAGGTTTGGGTTTTATTTCCTGCTGTCGGCTGTGTGCAGGTGCTGACTCTGGGCAAATGATGATAGGAGGGTCATAGCGCTCCCTGATTCACTGCCCTTCTCCGTATGTAACATAAAAACTGCCTCTCTGCTAGATATATTTGATTCACAGCAGGTACTGCATACAGACTGCCTTACTGCTTCCAGCTCACTCTTTTTGTACGGCTCAACATGTTTTTTGCTTTAACTGCCCCTTTCTTCTTTCCTCCTCCCTCAATATATATTGATAATAATAATAATAAAAATAATAATAATAATAAATGTTTCTTGAGCACTAAATCACATAATCATATTAGAATGATTTCTGAAGGACCATGTGACCCTTAAGACTGGAGTAATGATGCTGAACATTCAGCTTTGCTGTCACAAGAATAAATGACATTTTAAAACATTAAAATATACATAATTTTTTAATAGTAAGTACTATGGAAGCTTGTTTCCACCACAGAATAAAAATAAAAAAGGTAATTGCGACTTTTTATCTCACATTTGCAAGTTTACATCTCGCAATTCTGACTTTATAACATGCAATTGCTTATAAACTTGTAATTCTGAGGAAAAAAAACAGTTAATCTTTTTCCAGAAATACAGCGGTGGTCAGAATTATTGGCACCCCTGGTAAATATGATCAAAGTTGGCTGTAAAAATAAATCTGCATTGTTTATCCTTTTGATCTATCATTCAAAAATCTAACCTTTCATTGAAGTAAAGAATGGAAAGTCGGGGAAAATCACATTATGAAATAAATGCTTTTCTCCAAAACACGTTAGCCACAATTATTGGCACCCCTATAATTTTTTAAAATAAAATATCTCTGAAGTATATTATATTCATATATATATATATATATATATATATATTTTTTTTTTTTTTTTTTAATTTTTTTTTTTTTAGTACACCAGTGTGACTAGGTACATGAAATTGTCCAGCTATGACGTCTTGTTCTACAGGAGTATAAATATGAGGAAACACAAAGAAAAATCCTTCTTGCTCATCCAGAAACAAACTCCAGCACATTCAGTTGTCAGATAGGACTGGAACTTCAAAAAGGACCTGGTTCTATGGTCAGATTAAACTATAAAAAGAGCTTTTTGGCAGAAAACCCACCAGATGGGTTTTGTGCAAACAGGGATAAAAAGTACCCCATGACCACTGTTAAAAATACTGCTGGATCTTTAATGTTGTGGGCCTATTTTTTTGCTGGAGGTCCTGGACATCTTGTTCAGATACATGGTATCATGGATTCTAGCAAATACCAACAGAAAAAAAATCAAAAATTGATGGCCTCTGCTAGAAATCTTATAATGGGCTGTGGTTGGATCTTCCATCAGGACAATGATTCAACATCAACACACAAATGTGTCACTGAGCACAAAATGAAGCTTCTGCCATGACCATCCCAGTTCCCTGACCTGAACCCAATAGAAGATGAGTGGGGTGAACTGAAGAGAAGAAGCACCAACATGGAGCTGGGAATCTGAAGGATCTGGAGAGATTCTGTATGGAGGAATGGTCTCTGATCTCTTGTCAAGTGTTTTCCAAACTCATCAAGCATTATAGAAGAAGACTCAGAGCTGTTATCTTGGCAAAAGGAGGTTGCAAAAAGTATTTAATAAAAGGGTGCCAATAATTATGGCCAACGTGTTTTGGAGAAAAACATTTATTTTTATAATGAAATTTACCTTTCAATTATTTTACTTCAATGAAAGGTTATATTTTTGTAAATATTTTGAATGATAGATCAAAAGGATAAACAGTGCAGATTTATTTTTACAGCCATCTTTGATAATATTTACCAGGGGTGCCAATATTTCTGATCACCACTATAGTCAGAATTGTGAGATATAAATGCACAATTGCAGAAAAGTCAGAATTGCAAGTTTATATCACGCAGTTTTAACTTCATAACTTGCAATTGCGAGTTTATATCTAGCAATTCTGAGAAAAATTGTAAACTCGTAGTTGTGAGATGAAAAGTTGCTATTATCTTTAAAAAAATGTATTCTGTGGCAGAAACAAAATACCATAAAATACAGACTTGGTGAGCATAAGATACTAATTTCCAAAAACATCACGTTAAGTTACTTATTATTACTATTTATTTTTTAAAAACTTTTTTTATGCTTTTATCTAAGAGTGTTACTCAAATCAATGCAGAAAATGCCAAAAGGATTTACAGATTCTGTCTGGGCCTACCAATTAGTTTTGCCAAAAGAAAGAGAGAGAAAATATTGTTTGGTTGAGGCAGTTGTACTCATTAATGGTTTTAAAAATCGCCTCTCCTTTTTTTTCCTCCACAGAAAGTAATCATTTCAAATGAGCACTAGAAGACAACTAATTTCCTTGATGTCAGACACTGAAATATCTCACAATGTGATATTGCTCTTGAAAATAATCTTTTTCACCATTGGCATTCAAGTACATTATAATACACATATTGTACACTATAAATGTACCAGTAGTTCCGCAGTACTTTCCCAGTAGTCATACAGGGTTTTTCCTGCATAGAGAATTACGAGGTGGCCGCCTCCGTCACATTTCGTGCCGCCTCCGCCTGTCGACAAAACTCAAGACAGGCAGTCGCTTGCTCAGATTAGGCCTGTCGTGATAATTAAATAATCATCAGAAATATATATCGTCACATGATCCTTCAGTAATCATTCTTATATTATGATTTGCTGGTACAAAGTCATCTAAAGCTATTCCATAGCTGAATGTGAGTGACCGAAGAATATTTACATCGTTAAATTAAAGTTCTGATATACATTATAGACTATGATTTGTGTGCTCAACATCTCTTCTCTTTGTGCCGTGAATTTTTCAATGCGCTGCGCACTCTGACTCCCTGTTGCTTTAAGCACATCATTCTGCACCCGGGATGCGCATAAGCGGTTTGTGCCGTTCGGTTTTGAAGCGTTTCATATATTATCATAGTTTTGTGCACTGAAAGATTATAAAAAGCCTATCTTGTTCTCTCGTATCTATAATATCTTTGTTGCCCCATTAAAAAGCTGTACATTACGTTTATTTGTGTAGGCCTATATAGCTATATAATTATTTAAATTTCACATATAAATCTAATAATATAAATTGTTTTTCATAAATGTATTTTATAAGAAAAAGTACCTTTTTATTAACATGTTTAGATTTGATAAAATTAGTCCAAAGATTTTTTTATCTGATTTTCTGATTCTTTTTGTAATTTGTAATTGTAATTTTTGTAACTATCCACTCACCTAGTTTAATATATATTTTTGTCAGAGCTTATGATATATATATATATATATATATATATATATATATATATATATATATATATATATATATATATATATATATATATATATTATATTATTATTATTATTATTATTATTATTATTATTCTCCATTTATTATTTTCTCCATATTGTTTTCTCCATAATGAAGTAGTGTGTACTTAGTGGATTCTGGATTGTGTTTAACAAATAAAAGAGTGACCGTTAGTTCCACAAGCACAGATGTATAGATATTCTATATTGATGTAGAGATATATGAATGATACATTTATAACCACCTATTTTGCCAGTTTGTTGTGATTGTTTCAGTCATTTACTGCATTGAATAAATACTTAAATATTTAAAGGTGTTAGCTGTAAACTTACACTACGAAATGATGACTTAAAAAGGATTAAGTTCATAATTATTTAATGATCGAAGCACACAAAAATGTATGACAAAGCCCTAAAACTGACAATTAATCGGCATAATTGCGAGCCGCGGGTCAGCTGAGCCAAGCAGGATTTTACCACCTCCGCCTCATTTTGAGCCAGGAAAAACCCTGGCCATATAATAATCATGCTGATTTTATGATGCCACATTTGGTTGCAAGCGGTTTAATTGCAGTGGCAGGTCACACTATACATCTATTTTCAGTTTCCACCCTTCATGTAACATTTCTGATATGCCATGGATACAGAAGAGCTGAAAGTTCATGATCATTTTGTGTTAGGTGTGTGCTAGAAATGGTAAAACAACATTTATGCATTAATAATTATCTTGTGTTTCAGCACTATTCCTAGTGGACTACTGACAAATATAACATTTTATTTTATTTTTTCACTCTTTAATGTGACAAACATCATAGTTATGTGATCAGGCAAAAAGAAAGATGTTGAAGACTTTAGGCAGTAGTTTTGCATGGGGAAGAGCATTTCACTTAAAGGATTAGGTCACTTTAAAATGAACATTATCTCATGATTTACTCACCCTCAAGCCATCCTAGGTGTATATGACATTCTTCTTTCTGATGAACACAATTGGAGCTATATTAATAATAAATATCCTGATGCTAAAATTTTATAAAGTAAAATATCTAGCTTCCACCAGGCCATCTTCCATATTCAACTTATTGTAACTGGTGCGACATATGATGTAGCGCAAGCGTTTTGAACTGTGGGAGGCAGTACCCTTTCTTCGTAAGTTAAATACAGAACGCAGTCTGGAGGAAGCTAGATATTTTACTTTATAAAGTTTTAAATATTGATATTTTTCTTACAAAAACACATCGATCCGCTTCAGAAGGCCTTTATTAACCCCCCGGAGCCGTGTGGAGTACATGTATGTACATGTATGATGGATGCACTTTTTTGAGCTTCAAACTCGTGGCCCCGTCACTGCCATTATAAAGCTTGGAAGAGCCAGGAAAAGCCACTCCGATTGTGTTCACCAGAAAGAAGAAAGTCATATAGACCTATGATGGCTTGAGGGTGAGTAAATCATGGGTATTTTTTTAAGTGAACTAATACTTTAACCTTAAGAAGTCATCAGACCTTTTCAAAGGCCGGATTTTCCTGTTGTTTGATAACTTGGTCTGCAGTCATATGCAGAGGAGATAACACATTTACAGAATGATTAGAGTTTGGTGAGTTCATCTGACAGCTCAATATAGGCTAATATAAACAAAGACCTCAGTTTCCCTTCATACTACCTTCAGCACCCTTATAAGATTCTGCCATCTGGTGGTCAAAAGAACTCTGTCTTTAGACGTCTTTTTCATAGTTCTTTGGAAATTTCAGTGAAAATGTCTTGTATTCTTGATATGCCTGAACATATTTCTTTTTACCAGCAGGTGTGTCTGGTTAATCTAATTCACCCTAAACTTTCTTTGTCTCCATATGTGTTTAGACTCATCCGGCCAGCCTTTCTGTATCCAGTGCAAGCCGGAGTACCAGGGTCCCAACTGTGAGCAGTGTAGTGATGGCTTCTACAACGCCGACAGCATCTGCCTTCCCTGTAACTGCAGCGGGAACGGAGACCCCCGCCTGTCCCCTCGGATATGTCACCCTGACACGGGCAACTGCCTGAGCTGCATCAACAACACTACGGGCCTGCACTGCGAGCGCTGTGCCGAGGGCTTCACGGGGGACGCGCTCGCCAGGAACTGCAGTCCTACAGGTGAGAGGCAAAGCCAAAACGTTTGGGCTAATATGCTTAAAAACTCTAGTGATAATAATGGATTCACTTTTGCTACACTCAGGGATTGTAAAGCTGTGCCAATTCAGTAATTTATTGATATATCGCAGGTTTCTTTTTTTTTTTTTTTTTTTTTTTTTGCAGCTAAAAATCTAATTATTGTGTATGTGCATACATGTGTGTTCATTTCATTTTCAACAATCTGTAACTCTGAAACTATCATTTGTCAGTGCAATTAGAGACACTTCAAGACTATGAAAAAAAAGTGAAGTGAACCATTTGAGAGAGTTTGAAACTGATCCCGCAGGTTAACTCTCTCGTGGACACACTTTCTCATGCGTTTTCAGTTGTGATCCATATTGCAATGTATTGAATATATCATGCATCACGAAGCTCTTGATGCTACCCAGCCTTACTGTATATACTGTGTGAACAGGAAGGAACTGAACTTGAGATATTAATATTTTTAAGGGTTGATTGAAAAGAGACTTGCATGTTAAGTGACTGTGGTTTTCAGAGAGGGGAAAAGAAGATGTGTTGTCGAATGACTAATCCCAGATCAGCGTTCTGACTCACAACATCCGTCTGTATGCTGCTGATTCTATCAGTGGTGTACTGTAAAGAGGACAGATCATACATTTCCACAGGCAGTCTGACTCGGGCTGCCAAACGGTAAACAAGGACCACAGTGTGAATATATGAAAGAGAGAGGAGGAAGAAAAGAGTGATTTATCACTCCAGTAAGTCAGCCAAATCCACACTCTCTTTCCGTCAATCTTTCCACTCAGCCAACAATAATAAATCCTTCTTTTTGGCCTGTCTGAGCTCTGCTCCAGATGGTCTGCTGCTACAGAACAACCATGTTGCCATTCACTGATGATAACGGTACTGTAGTGGAACTCCATATGGAAATGATATTGACTTTCCAACAGTGGTTGAAAAATCTCCCAAAATGATTATTGTTAATTAAAATGAAAACTTTCCAGTTTTTGATTGAAATAAAGCTGAAATGAAATAAAATAAATTAAAACTAATAAAATGACAAAAACATAAAATTACAAAAATTAAAATGAAAACTGAAAATGTAAAAATGAAAGCTAATTCAAAATATGAATAAATGCTGTAATAGTATATAAATAATAAACCTAACATGTTTTCTGAGGTGAATGGCTGAGGTGTGTTTTCAGTCTTTATGTACATGGCATACAGTCCGACATTGTCTGTTCTACTGAACAGATGGAATTGCTATTGCCTGTGAATCTTCTTCCAGTGTACAGCATCTGTTCTCTACATTACACTAGATCAGGGCACCACATGGGACTGGCTTGCTGCTCTCACCCTTTTTGTTCTCTTCTTCTTATGTTCTTTCTTCACTTCTTTTAATCTCTTTTTGTTCTCTCTATCTTTCATTTATAATATTGATATTTTGACATTTTGTAAACCCAGAAGCTCACGCACATTTGATCTTCCATAAAAATATTAAAACATTCCAACAATAAAAAATAAAAAAATTACCCACTTTTGAATGGTAATGTGTATTATACAATAAAAAAAAAAAAAAAAAAAAAAAAATATATATATATATATATATATATATATATATATATATATATAAACCCGATTCCAAAAAAGTTAAGACACTGTACAAATTGTGAATAAAAAAGGAATGCAATAATTTACAAATCTCATAAACTTATATTGTATTCACAATAGAATATAGATAACATATCAAATGTTTGAATTTGAAAGACATTTTGAAATGTTATGCCAAATATTGGCTCATTTTGGATTTCCTGAGAGCTACACATTCCAAAAAAGTTGGGACAGGTAGCAATAAGAGGCCGGAAAAGTTAAATGTACATATAAGGAACAGCTGGAGGACCAATCTGCAACTTATTAGGTCAATTGGCAACATGATTGGGTATAAAAAGAGCCTCTCAGAGTGGCAGTGTCTCTCAGAAGTCAAGATGGGCAGAGGATCACCAATTCCCCCAATGCTGCGGCAAAAAATAGTGGAGCAATATCAGAAAGGAGTTTGAAATTATCATCATCTACAGTGCATAATATCATCCAAAGATTCAGAGAATCTGGAACAATCTCTGTGCGTAAGGGTCAAGGCCGGAAAACCATACTGGATGCCCGTGATCTTCGGACCCTTAGACGGCACTGCATCACATACAGGAATGCTACTGTAATGGAAATCACAACATGGGCTCAGGAATACTTCCAGAAAACATTGTCAGTGAACACAATCCACCGTGCCATTCACCGTTGCCGGCTAAAACTCTATAGGTCAAAAAAGAAGCCATATCTAAACATGATCCAGAAGCGCAGGCGTTTTCTCTGGGCCAAGGCTCGTTTAAAATGGACTGTGACAAAGTGGAAAACTGTTCTGTGGTCAGATGAATCAAAATTTGACGTTCTTTTTGGAAAACTGGGACGCCGTGTCATCCGGACTAAAGAGGACAAGGACAACCCAAGTTGTTATCAGCGCTCAGTTCAGAAGCCTGCATCTCTGATGGTATGGGGTTGCATGAGTGCGTGTGGCATGGGCAGCTTACACATCTGGAAAGGCACCATCAATGCTGAAAGGTATATCCAAGTTCTAGATTCAAGATTCAAGAGTTTTATTTGTCACATACACAGTTATATACAGAATATACAACCGGCAGTGAAATGTAAACAGGTCCGCTCCATGGACAGTGCAAATTCACAGTTAAAAACACAAGGAAGAAATGATAATAGAAATAGAATAAAAAAGTACTATATATATATATATATATATATATATATATATATATATATATATATATATATATATATATATATATATATATATCTGTAGAATTATAAATAATCAAGTCAAGTAGAAGAAAAAAAGTAAAAAATAAGAATAAAGAAGTGGAATAAAATAATTGAAGTAGACTGTGCAGTGAGTAAACTGTAGACTTATAAATATGTGGTTAACAAATGTATAAAGAGTATAATGTGCAAACAGGTTTATAACAGGTTGTTACACAGTAACAACGAGAACAGAAAGTGCAGTGCAATGACAGTATGTTTATCCTGAAGTGAAGTCACGTGGTGTTAAGTGACTGAGTTCAGGAGTCTAATGGCCTGGGGGAAGAAGCTCCTCCTGAGTCTCTCAGTTTTGGCCATCAGGCTTCGGAAGCGCTTACCAGATGGCAGCAGCGTGAAATTAGGGTTTGCAGGGTGATTAGAGTCCTTGATGATCTTAGTAGCTCTACCTTTGCAGCGTTTGATGTAGACGTCCTGCAGAGACGGGAGAGCTGACCCTGAGATACACTCGGATAAGCGCACGACTCTTTGCAGGGCTTTGCGGTCGTGACTGGTGCTGTTCCCATACCACCCTGTGATGCACTGAGTTAATACACTTTCTATCGCCCCTAAATAGAAAGTTTTCAGGATAGCTGGTGAAACCCTGAATTTCCTCAGCTGGCACAGGTGGTACAGTCTTTGCCTGGCTTTTTTCACCTGTGTCTGAATGTGAGCAGTCCAGGTCAGGTGCAGTCCAGGTCAGGTCCTCGGAGATGTTTACACCCAGGTACTTGAAGCTGCTCACTCTCTCTACTGGTGACCCGCTGATCATGAGAGGGGAGTATGTCCGTTGCTGTCTCTTCCTGAAGTCCACAATCATTTCTTTGGTCTTGCCAACATTCAGAGAGAGACAGTTGTCCTGGCACCATGATGTTAGTTGCTCCACCTCGTCCAAGTATGCTGTCTCATTGTTGTTGGAAATGAAGCCCAGGACAACAGTATCATCAGCAAATTTGATGATAGAGGTGGAGCTGTGTGTGGACAAACAGTCATGCGTGTAGAGCGAGTAGAGCAGGGGACTCAGGACACAGCCCTGTGGAGCTCCCACACTCAGGGTGATGGAGGTGGAGGTGGACTGGCCTATTCTCACCACCTGAGGCCTGCCAGTGAGGAAGTCCTCAATCCAGTGGCAGAGAGAAGGATTCAGGCCGAGATCCAGGAGTTTGGAGGTTAGCTTGATGGGAACTATGGTGTTAAAGGCTGAGCTATAGTCAATAAATAGCAGCCTTACGTAGTTCCCACTTTTGCTGTCGATGTGAGTGAGGGAGGAGTGGAGGACATGAGAGATGGCATCTTCAGTCGATCTATTGGGACGATAGGCAAACTGAAGAGGGTCCAAAGTGTCAGGAATGAAGAAAGATCTTGAAAGAACAACATATCCCATCCAGACGTTGTCTCTTTCAGGGAAGACCTTGCATTTTCCAACATGACAATGCCAGACCACATACTGCATCAATTACACCATCATGGCTGTGTAGAAGAAGGATCCGGGTACTGAAATGGCCAGCCTGCAGTCCAGATCTTTCACCCATAGAAAACATTTGGCGCATCATAAAGAGGAAGATACCACAAAGAAGACCTAAGACAGTTGAGCAACTAGAAGCCTGTATTAGACAAGAATGGGACAACATTCCTATTCCTAAACCTGAGCAACTTGTCTCCTCAGTCCCCAGACGTTTGCAGACTGTTCTAAAAAGAAGAGGGGATGCCACACAGTGGTAAACATGGCCTTGTCCCAACTTTTTTGAGATGTGTTGATGCCATGAAATTTAAAATCAACTTATTTTTCCTTTAAAATTATACATTTTCTCAGTTTAAACATTTGATATGTCATCTATGTTGTATTCTGAATAAAATGTTGAAATTTGAAACTTCCACATCATTGCATTCTGTTTTTATTCACAATTTGTACAGTGTCCCAACTTTTTTGGAATCGGGTTTGTATACATGTATAAATGTATTATATATATTTGAAGTGTGTGTGTGTGTGTGTGTGTGTGTGTGTGTGTGTGTCTCTATATACAAGTTTTTAGTTTTTTTTTACATTACCATTCAAAAGTGGGTATTTTTTTTTATTGTTGGAATGTTTTAATATTTTTATGGAAAATCAAATGTCAAATGTGCATGAGCTTCTGTGTTTACTAAATGCGATGAGATGTAAATAAAAGGCTAAATGAAATCTGTTCATCATATAAAGCGTCATATTTCATCACAAGATTTGGATTAAACTGCTAAATTCCTATGGATTTGATTTATGACACATTTATTACCTTTTTGGATCCTTTAATTTTGAAGTCTTTTTGAGAAAGACAGAATTTTCATTTTTGAGTGACATTTGTACGTACGTGAAATGTGCTTAATTTCGAGATGAAAGTAATGATAACTTGCAGTTTGGTGAGGTGAGTCAGAAGTTCAGTAAAGGATTTTTCAGACTTGAGTCTTTTGAATGATTTATTAAGAGAACCATGAGAGACATTTATTTGTGAATAAGACTATACTAGAAATGTTCCAGGGTATTTTGCATTCAGCCCACTAAAACAATATAAAGATGTGTTTTCCATTATTTTACAGTACACAGCGTTTTTATCTCATTACATTCAGTACAAGACTGCAAACTCGCATTTACATTCAACACTGCTCTGCCCACCATACCACTAGAAAGTCACTGGAGTATAATTAATTAACTTTAGTTTTTTGGATATGTGGTATTACATATTAAATGCGTATTTTCTCAAACTGTCCTTCTCTTTCTCTTGCCTTGTCCATAGTCATCCACACTACTCCTTCAACCACTACCCACTGGTTTCACTACACCACCATGACCTCCAGCCCCAATGCTACAGCACAATTCACCACCTCCTCCACCACCCTGCTGAGCAGCCTGGGCAGCTCCACCCCCAATACCACCACCACAGTGACTCCACTCCCATGGAACCAATTCAACATCATCATCCTGGCTGTCATCATCATAGTTGTGCTAGCTCTCATGGCTGTGGTGGGTGGCGTGTACACTTACAGGGAATACCAGAACCGCAAGCTGAACGCCCCGTTCTGGACCATCGAGCTGAAGGAGGACAACATTAGCTTCAGCAGCTATCACGACAGCATTCCAAACGCAGATGTATCAGGGCTTTTAGAGGATGAAGTTAGTGACGTGGGCAACGGACAACTTGCTTTAACCGGTCCTGGTAGTTTGTATAAGGTGTAACTAATTTTACTGTTTTTACGCATAAACTGGGCTGCTACACCAGTGCTGGATTGTCACTGGCCAGATTGTGGACCTATGGATACATGGACCCCTTTTTTTTTTTTATGCAGATGAAAAAAAGGACATTGTTTTTCTCATCGGACATAATGTTAACACTCACGCAAGCACTCCAAAACAAGAAGAGCCAGTAGTGAATGAAGAACATGAGCAGTGCATCGAACTGAAAAGCAAAGCTAAACATCCTGCCTTGTTGAAGATCTTGGCCAACTCAGATCTGAAATATGTTGTCTTGCTTCGAAGAAAGAGAAGAGATGCAGAGACTAATTCACTATCAGAATACTAGACACTGAAGCATGTCTGGTTAGATCAATCAGATGCACATTTACATGCGTCCATTTACTCGGTCCCTTTGTAAATGCTTTTAAATATACAGAGAAGACATTCGTTTTCAACAAACTCAGGATGGATATCATTTTTGTGTTGCTTCAGCACAAGGATACCATACATGCTATTACATGTGTTTGACTTTAGGGGGCGCCATTACACCGTACCTGACATGCAGACCAGGCTTGTGTATTATCCAATGGAAATACATAATACTGAATTGCAGATGCTGAATGACTTTTGCATTCATTTGCAAATTTGGGGAGGCAGAAGGTTTCTTGCCCGAAGCGAAATACAAGAAAGGATAAATCTTTTTTTTTTTTTTTTTTTTTTTATCAGGCCAAAGAGGATCTGTGTGACAGTCTCAGGCGAAGAGAGTCTGGCTGATTCTTGTCACCGTTTTACAACGACAAAGAGGACTTAGAGCACTGTTTCACAATGTATAGAATTTTACTTGTTTAATTTATTTTCAGGAATTTCTCTGCAATCCGCTTTTCCTTTGTGACTTATCACCAGCCACCTGCTGAAAGGTGCCATGCCTTGTTGTGTGGACTTGACACAACAATATATCTGGTTGGGAGAGTTTAACAATTTTGGTTAATTTATTTGGACGAACCCCTCTCTCAGACTGATGGCTTAGGGTCAGTTTGTGTGTCACAGAGGAGGGGAACAAATATGATCAGATGAGCAATAATGCATGTTGGGTCTAACAGCCGTACAGGACAATCACTGCCATTCGTGTAGCACAGGCTAAAACAAGTTGATCGAATGGTCCAGTGAATGAATAATTGCATGTGTTTGAGTGTGTGGGTGTATGTGTGGGTGCTGAGTGTGGTAATGAGTTGGAAAAGTGTCAGTCAATAAAAGACGAAAGGGTGTGTTTGCACAAGCACGTTCTTGGTAGGAGATGGCCCGAACTTGAAGAAGAGCAATGGTTCATCTCTGTCTGTATTTCAAATGACTCTTGGGATATCGTCTTTTAGGTCCCTCCCCACTTTCACAGTCATGAAGCTGTCTTTTCCCACGGTGCGTTGGTACAAAACTATGTAAATATTAGATGTACAAAATGGTTGTCTTGCGGAGGCTGCTATTGTATTGGTACATGTGGCGACGAGTTTTGTTTCTGTGTCCAGCATACTTGTGTGCGCACATAGAGACTGATGTCGTAACAATGTCTTAATCTTACATTATATGCATTGTGCAGTATGCATGGTGCACCACATTCACAACTAGCTCTGTGAAAAATGTCAATAAAAGTAAGTTTTACTATAATTTGTGCTTTCATTATTATTATTATTATTATTATTATTATTATACCGTTGTATGTCATGCACTAGTTCCAGCCACTGGACCACACCAGTCTGTTTCGTGACAATCTGATTTTATCCTGAAAACAAAAACCACTTGTGAAATTCACAAGCTTCAACTTAATTAAATTTCCGGAATTTACTTTAACTTTTGTGGATAAATGAATCCCTGGATTCAGTACATTTCCATTGGGGCAGAGGCATTAGATCTTTGAAAGGTGTTTGAGGCACTGTAAATGTATTTTATGTTGGATGCTAACATTTCTAAAGTCGTCATGAAAATAAAATTTTATTTACTATTTGCTTTGTTAGTGCACATTACTAGTCTTGTGGTGAACAATTAACCCGTGCAAGTTAATACACAGAAGGAAAAAAAAATTGTCCTGGTAATCAATCTTTAATCAAAATTTAAAAATTAGCTTCTGCTCTGGAATGGTGTTCCCTCTCTGATTTCAGTTTAACAGCTTGGGTTGGATATCCTTAACCACTACCCTCCAAACATCACTCTTTAATCATAATAACAATTCATGAATTATTTAATAATTCCATAATTCCAATTATTAGGAGTACATTTCAAACATTATTCATCATAACCTAAAGTCCAGTTGTCCAAACTCAAGTTCATATTATCAAGTGCTATTATGACATCCCTTCAACTAAACATGCTGGCTAATTTGTATAATTATATTGTGTATTGTTTAATTAATCTCTAAATATGTTACAATTTAGCAGCAAGTGCATACTTTTCTTATGTACTCATATTTATGTCTGCTTCAGTTTTCCATGTTCTTTTAGTGCGACTATCAAAGGTTAAAACATGAAACTGCTCCTTTTTACATGTACAGTAAACGATATTGCTCAGATCAGTTTCTTTTTTTCTGTTCTGTATAATCACCACTTTCATCTACTGACCATGTGTTTCTAATGCCATCATCTGTGTCAGAATCGTGATAGTATTGGTTAAATTGAGTGAGTGACTGATGTTTTGTATCATATAATGCATTAGTTTGATTGAGCAATGTGCTGATGTGACATATTCTTCATGGATGACCTAAGGTGATCCATTACAAAATAATTATTGTTTTCAGAAGCCCACAGACAACTCCTAGATTTCTTAACATTACAAAAATGTAATTTCTATATGAATCTGTTCCTAGTAGCGGTTGTCCCATGGTGTCATTGAGTCATGTTCCAAACATCTTTGATAATTTTACCATACAGAGTGAATGTGTGATCACAAATACTGGACGATACATTCTCCATATCTATATGTTTCCTCTGGCTGTTGTTGATTTTGAGAAGTAAGGTGAATTTGTTTTCATGTAATCCTGAAAAACAATCCAGTGGAGAATAACTACAAAAGCCCCCCCACCCACATGAATGTTCTCATCTTTAATTTGCACACTTCTCAAAGGTCAGGGGTAGATAGCTTGTGGAGTATTCCTGCAATCGCCTACACCTTCTAGGTATCCATTAAGGGGTCACACATGCTAACAAATATCACAGAATCTGAGTCACTTTTTAAAGTCATATTAAGTATACTTAATGTGTCATACTTTCATTCATTCATTTTTCTTTTTATTCAGAGTAGATTTTAGAAGTAAATAAAAAAAAAAATCCTCTTAATCTAGATAGATATATAAATCAGCGAAAAAGTAATTACATCTTTGTCATCGTCCTCTTCTTTTTGTAGACTTGTTTACTTTTGCCATCAATTTAAAAACAAATAGAATCAAAATATCATTTGGTTGTTTTAGTTACATTTGAAGTAGTCAAGTAGTTGAAGTTTTGTGTGCGTGCGTATGTGTAAACCTCTGAGAGCTATGACCAGCTGCAAACAGTAATCTCATTGGCTAGTGCTCACCTTTCATTGTTGCAACTGCAAGTTAATGCTGTTAAATACAAATAGATAAAACATTTTATATGTAACTTTTAGTGCGTTCTTAATGTCAGACCTAATTTTTCACAGAAACCATGTTTAATGGAGAAATGATAACCTTTGAGACTATAAAAAGGATGCTATGTACACATTACTCCACCCCTGCATTTGTCACCTGCTCCCTTGTCTAAAAAAGAGCTTGTCGTGTCATACAGAAATGATGATGATGATGATAGTGTTGATTATATTTGCGATATTGTAAACACAACGCAGAGTCGTTGTGGGAGTGATTCAAAGCACGATTAAGTACTTTTATATTTTCACTTATCTCCCGTCCCAGTTAACACTGCATTTTTCCATTTTGCTAATGAAGAGCACTTGAAGTGGAAACTAACTGTTGTAGTGAGAGTCTTTCTTGTGTCTCTTGTCTTCCTGGAAATACAGTTGCCATGACACAGAAAGACATGTTGAGGTTCTTGTCAAGATCATCCCTCAATCCCTGCAGTGACACTGTAAATAAACAATTTATAAGAACATTTAGAATACCTTACTGGGATGATGGTAGAATGGGGTCCAGATGTATAATGCAAAGCCAACACAGCCTCACTCCTTTAATTTTGAGCTTTATCATTCCCAGTAAATAAAGATCATCGGTTTAAATAAATAGAAGTCGGTTACTTCTTTATGGTAATCAGTAATGACAAAACAAAAATGTGAATCATTATTGCACATCAAAAATCCCGAGACATTTAAATCAATCTGAGTAAATGATGCCGGAAATCAACAGCGCTTAGCCAATAGAGTGCTGACGAGTGGAATTTGATGTCATTGTGGCATCATAGAGCCATGTAGACCTTCAAAATGGAAGACGTTTGCGGGCATTTTCTTTTACTTACTTTGATATCATCTGGGAAACTGCCCTCTTTTGGAAATTTAACTTGTGAATTCTATAAATAGAGTAACCGATAAAATGAGTCATAAAAAATTATATATTTGTGTATATATATAATGTATATAAAACTGGAAAAACATAATCTGAGTCTGAATCAACAGTGAGATGCTCACAAACAGGTTGCATGTCCCTAAAGTGCCCAGCAAAACCTAATCATGCACAGTGCATAACGACTTTTGCTGATGCTTCTGCTAACACCCACACCCAATGGGAGCACATGTATATACATGTGGTGACCTTGTTTGTGTGATTGATTACTGATATATCTTGTGACTTCCAGGCAACATTGAGGGAAAATACCAAATGGGTGGTCTCTAAAGTATTTGTGGTCTGTTTGTCAAATCATGTCATTGTTTTCACAACTTCATGTCATTCCAAATCTATATGTCACACTTCATTCTGCAGAATACAAATGGAGAAGACACGGTCAGTGGTTTTCAAGCAATGACAATGGTGATGAAGACTGAAAAAGTTGAAATTGAAGTTGCTGTTCACTGATAATATCCTCCAAAATGCAGATAACGGTTGTGACAGAATCATTCGATGAGTTGAATTTGAGAAATGTGAATTGAATGGATGAAACATTAGGGTTAAATTGTGTTTGTTCATAAACCAGGCATTACTGCATCTCTGAATGTGCCAAGGTAAGACCAGTTTTTCAAAAATGGCTTTTAGTTCACATAATCCTCAAAAAACACTATCCGCAGGACTCCATATGTATTGCACACGTTTGTTACATTTACAGTGATTTATTGCATCTCTGTGCAATACACTCAGTATCATTCATTGTCCATTCGCTGTCAAAATTTCTCCTTTTGAGTTCTATGCAAGTTTGCAATGACATGAGGGCGAGTAAGTGATGACAGAATTTTCATTTCTGGGTGAATTCTCTCTCCAGTAGCAGTTTTAACATTTAGTGACATGGCATCTGATGCAGAGAAACCAATGACACATCACTATGCTTATTAACTTTTAGAAATAAAAAGGGTACAAATATGTCCTTTAGAGGGTACTGTCCCAGTGACAAGCTGTTGTACGCCTAACGGTACAATTTTGACACCTTTTTTTCTCAGTGAGTAGTGGCATGTCACTTAATTTAAGGTAGAACAGTGTATGTTTAATTGTTTATTTATTTATTTATTTTTTAAATCACTAAAATTGAATTTTGTTTTCAAAAAATTGGATTTTGTTTCACAATTACGTCAATATAGCTGCTCAGTTCATCTGTCAGTCTCTACTGGAGGTGTTGCATCATACAGCAACATGTTCTCACCAAGTGTCAATCCACTGACACATGCCAATGAAAACCGGATGTGCCAATAAGCATATCGACATGTGCCACTCAGTCATGTGTCAGTCGATGTTAATTTAAATTACTTGTCAGGATCTTAAGGATTAAAGATTTCAACTGCCTTGTCTATAAACTTCAGTGGTACCATTTCAGAATTTACAGAGGGGGAAGTTTTACTGGCCTCCATTTACCAACCAGCACTCCTTACTTTCAAAGCATTCTGTTTTATTGACTCGTAATCTGATGCAAGCCGATTAAATTAATAAATTAAATTACAAACAGTGCTAATAAAATGAAACAAATTGGATGAAATATGTAAATAACTTTACATAGTGAAAGCTACAACCCACCCTCATCTCACCACAGGTGATGTGGAGTTAATAGCGCACTGTTGACTGCGTGGGAGACTGGTATCTCATTACATTCGTCAACTTCATCCGGGACTACAAGAGGCATTTCTAGTGTGAAACTGCAGTTATTTCAGCGTCTTGAGGAGCAGGCATGGGTAGTACATCGCGCGCAGCTAGAGCGCATATTATCTGGACATCGATAGCTTTGGTCCTCATTTTAATTGTATCATGCTTGACATATGTCTTCATGTCGAAGGTAAATATAACTGGATATACTGCTAGAATGGCACATTTTGGTCAATTAATAGACGCGGTGTTCAAGATTCTGTTGGACAGAATCTTGAAGTTTGAAGAATATTTGCACTGGAGTGATTTAGATGAATAATAGGCTAGTGCGATAATTTACCATTCCAGTAAGCATGTCGTTTAAAAAAACATTTTTTTTTTTTTTTAAATACGGAGGAAAAAAAGACAAGATCTTCAGTTCGCTTCCATAATGCTTCTTCGGCTGAGAAACGCTTCTTGTTTTCCAGCTACGGGTTTTCTCCAACATTTGATGTTGCAGAGGGCGTGTTTGTAAATAACTGCTTGTGTAATCTACTCTTGAAATATGCATGACCGTGACATTTCTTACCGTAACTTCAACAGGTGTCTGGATGCCAAATAACTAACGTCGTGGATGGTAAGTTTATCCTAATAACTTCTTCTGTACGTTCTTCTTCTTCTTCTTCTTCTTCTTCTTCTTCTTCTTCTTCTAATTCTTCTTCTTCTTTTCGTTTTTTCTTCTTCGTCTGTTGAGTAGGCTAACGTTAGGTCATTTGGTGCCACTAGTAGCAAAGTTAGCAAAACGTGAATGAAGACTTAAAACACTTAAGATTTTTGCAATAATTTGTAATATGTAAATCTGGGGCCGGTTGCATAAACCGCTAATATTAAGTCGTCTATATTTTTTTCCCCTTTAAGACTTGTTTTAAAAGTCAGTTACACACATACGTAGTCTAATTTGATAAGGAAAGGTAAGACTGGTTGGTTATGCTTTCCTTAGGGTGTGTATCGATCAGCTCCCTGGTTCAGTAGTCAGGTCAATGGGCTGGCTGACTCCCTGATCGGTGCCCTGACTACTGAACCAGGGAGCTGATTGAGACACACCCTATATCTAACACGTTGGAAGCAAATCCCTATTAAACGTTTTAAGCCAAACCCTGTTTTGACTGCGAACAACACATGGGCGTAAATGGGGGACCGTACAACAAAAAAAGAAAGAAAATGCAGTTTTTGAAGGAGACACAAATAATACAGCCAAAACTGTAAGGCTATGTGTGGCATTTTTCTGAAAAATGATCGCATGTCCGCATTTTTTGCCACGTTTGCGTTTTTATTGTTTTACTGCTTACACATTGTACACTGTCTCTGTGTGTTTGGTTTGTGTAAATGCATTTTTGTGGTCTGCTTCCGCGCATTTTCCTGTTCCGCTGTCAATTGAACGGTTAGTTTGTTATGCACCTGCTGTTGTTTTAAATCAGCATTCATTCACTGGTGGTAATCTTACAGATGCTTTTTCTTTCTTTTTCTGACAGTCTCCACAATAGAAAGTATGTTCAGACAGCAAGTCTCTCGAGAAAAATGGCTTCTAAAAGGTGATTAGTAACATCTGTTTCCAAATATATTTATGTAAAAACATGTTTTTTGTCTTTATGTAGAAAGAAAATGGTTTCACATAAACGTCACATTTCTTAAAACATAAAAATTACATATTGTAGCTAAAATTACATAACATTACATAACAGCTATTCTTTTTCTTAAGGTTGCGTAAACCGTTCTGATCTCATTATGACATTATGAGAATTTTAGCTTTTTTCCCTCTTTTTTCCCTTCCAAGCCTGCAATCACACAGATAATCGTTTGGTTTGGGATGATGAGTGGGAGTTCCACAGGAATCGGAGTGAGAGCATTCTGGACCACAACAAAACGTGGATAGTCATACGAGAGAAAGGTGTTTACCTGGTCTACATACAGGCAAACTTTGAAATAAAGCCACAGAAGAATAACAATACTACTATTGATCTCAAACTTCTAGTGGATTTCAAATATGAGGAGAAAAGAGAGCTCTTTTCAGCTGCACATGACACTCATCACGTGGTGAACGACAGCACAAATCCAGATGCAAAGCTTAACACTTTACTTCTGATGTATATGAATTCAGCAAACCAGTTATCAGTGAAAGTATTTCCAAGTAATTTGGTGAACTATCAGCCACGACCCTTCTCCACCTTTATCACTATCATAAAATGGGCAGACACCTGGTAGACTGGATCATGGGTAATAAATATTGCATAAATTATTAGTTATATCCATGGACCATGTCCAATTTTACAATGGCAGCTGTTCTTATATTCTTATAGCTTTAATTGTGACATTTCGATATGACGCAGTCTCAACTCTCAAAATCAGCTGCTAGAACACCTGAGATTTTCCAGCTGTCGTACTAGGAAATGCTCGTTGACATTAACTAGGATTGCGTGGGGGGTTATGATACTTTCTTGGTGTTTTTTTCTTCTTCCTTTCGAAATATGAAGATCACATCTCATGATCTTCTCAGAAGCATGACACATTTTCCTCTCAACCGATATACAAGTTAAGTTTGTTGTGTTTCAGTTTTTTTATGAGTCAAACTGAAAAAGGGCATGATATACTGTTTATGAGCACTGACTTTGAAGATTCTCATGTATTACGTAGGCTACTTAAAAGATGACATAGGTGCTTGCAAACAAACATTGTACACAGTAGTAAGCTAATTCTGATATAAATACAATCATAGTATTTTAATCATCGACAGCTGAATGTAAAAACCTCATAACAGTTTGATATAAATGCTCAGCGTGTCATACAAAAGCTAAGGCTATGAAACAACACTTTGTGTAAATATGGGCAATCAACATTTTCATTTTAAAAACAAACTTACTATTTCAAGAGCCAAAATTGTTCATATGATGTGGTGCCAGTTTTTTGCTGTAAGCCACAGAAGCACTTATTTGTTCATGAATGTCATGGAAATGTTTTCTGATGTGGTGGTGGATGGCTAGGGGTGGCAGTGGGGATAGTTTTTTCCACATAAATTACCACTAGTTACACTAATCCAATCAGTCAAGCAAGCCATATAAAACTGAACAACATGAGCTGTTTTCATGAGACAGTGGAATGTTTTTTGTTGTTTTGTTGTTTTTTCTCAGCAAGTGAAGAAAACCAAGTATTTTTTCAGTCAGGAAAATACCATATATGATGATGCATACTTTTTTTGTACTCAAGCCAGCTATTCTTTTTCTGAAGGTTTTGTATTCTTTTGTATTCTTTCAAGTCCTTATACTTCTATTTATACTAACAGGTTCACGCTGAGTGATTTCAACTGACTGTGTTTTTTACTGTTCTCAAATATATATATACACAATATTATATTTATATGCAATTTTAATATTTTTATTTAAACTATTAATTATAAATAAATCCATATGCTGTATCTCCTTCTGCATGCCTCGGATATTTTGTAAGCCATTTACTGTACATTAGGCACAACAACAAACACCACACATAATTATAGACAAAAGTTTGTGTTAGATAGATGTTTAACAATGTAAATGTCACAAACAGACAATATAATATCACAAACAAAATGCCTTGTGTTGCTGTCATCTGAGATTTAAGCGGTTTAGCCTATTCTATATTTTTCTTGTTTTGAAAATTATAGAGAGCAGCTGCTCACATCACCAAAGACAAAAATTCTGTTCCAAAGGAATGCTATTTAAATTTTCACAACATTTTCTAGAAAAACAACAGCATTTAAGTGAAACTAAAGTGGTACAAAATAAGAACAGTCTGTGTCTAAGGAGTTATTTATAGTTCTGAGGTAGCATAGCAAACAAACTCGTATAAGAAATCAAATAAAAGCTTAAATACAAGCTTATACGACTCGTTCAGTTTTTGTGTGACAAACTAATAAGAATTTACACAGTATTAACTAAGGGTTGTACGTTTTGCCATGCTCTAACCTTGGTAACCAAAAACCTTTAGTGTAATTTCCCATGTAAAATCTGGGTCGTCTTTTTCTTCTTTCTTAATTTCTTTCTTTCTTTCTTGAACGTTGAAGTAAAGCAGATGAGAAGGACTGATTTAGTTGATAGTCCTAGATGTAGCGGTATGTACTGCCCCCTTGTGGCAGAGACTTTAAAACTGACGGAAAAGAGTTGAGTCAAGTATGAAGTAAAAAGGGTTTCAGTTGAGTCATGTTGTGAATTTAGGCTTCAACGTGTTGTTAATGAAGAAATCATGAATGAATAGGCATTTATTTGGTCACACACTTCAGAGGATGGAAAATGTATTACCCCTTTTACCATATGAAAGACTTCAGAAATAAATAAAGATGTAAATTACTGTTAATTCGCTTTTTTTCAACATTATTTAAAGATTAGGCTACTTCCTCTGTGCTAATGTCTGGAGTAGAAGTAAATTCCGGAGAAGGCAGATAGGCTAAAAATGGTAGTAATGTGAAATGATGAAATACAGTTCTGCTGTAGGTCGTAGGTCACATAACATCTCATGCGACATACGGGGTATAAAAAATAAAGCTAATCCTTATGTCTGTTTGGTGACTTAATAGATGACGTTCTTGTTCAGATTTTCTCCATTTAAATGAATGCCTGGAGTTCATTAACTAATGTAAGAATTTCAAGTTAAACGCTTCAAACATTTCTCACACAGACTGAAGCCACTATGGAACGGCAAAAGGGTCAAAAAACGGCCAGTAACCAAACGCCTGGTGTTCAGAAAACGCCGTTATTTGCGGCGTTTTAAACAAAAAGACGGCGCAAAATACGGCCTTCTGTAGTACAAGCGACCCATTTTATTTATTACGCCGTCATTTACGGCGCTTCAGTCTGACAAGGACGGCGTAAAAAGCGGCATTTTCTATAATATTCAAAACAGCCCCTCCTTTTACTACACAGTCCAGCCCCATTAAAAGGCGGCAAGACCTGTGTAGTAGAATGTCGATCCACCTCTAGAGTCTTTTAACGCTATTGCGACTGATATTGGACTTTCATCATGTGATATTTGTATTTTTTTCATTGGGCATATGTGTATGTGCCTTTTCCTTAATCATATATCCATAAGTAAAACTATTTTATTATCTTTTGTATACGTTATTGTTTGTGAAAACCATAGAGCTGTCATTTGCAGGGAGCAGTCCCCTGCTATATCTTTAGGCTACTTTTAGTGACAGGAGTTCAAGTCCGAGGTCCGAACATACTTTCTCTCCTTTTCGGTTGTTTTGTATTATTCTGTTGGGTCTTTTACATATCTGCAACTGTCAATTGCTGATAACTGGTTAACTAACAGGTAAATAGCAGGAAAGTCAGCAAGTGATGCGGAATATATGTTGGGGATCCCACATTCAGCAATCCAGTCCCCCGGTTCTGTTTTGACCTCCAAAATTTCCCCTGTGGTCTTGCATTGTAAAATCTAATTTTGTTAAAATTGATAAACACATTGTTAAAATGCATAATTATGACAAAACATTCTACTCATGATGTAATCACTCTGTGTATATGAACGTGTTTTACACAAAGCAGATGAGACTACACATGTTTTACTGTTATTTATTAATACCTTTTCCGGCCGTTGAACATCTGAACATCTATGTCGTGGAAAGTTTCTAGGTCAAACTTGCTTAGGTCTATGGTCCTGCCACACATCATTTGGAAAAGGTGCTGATTAAGCCATTTAATCCCAGGTCCATTGTGAAGAATGGACCATGCAGTCAGCTTTCCTGCAGTGTAGTATTTGTTCTGCTGTAGTGCATCCTGATCATATGCAAAGAGTAAGTTTCCAGGTTTCATGTAGTAAGGCCCATATCATGTAGTTTTGACAATATCGCGAAAAGGTTTGAATCCACCTTTTGCCAAACTTATTTTTCTCCCTTTTCCCCATCGCATACTGTTGGAAATATTCTTTCCCCCCAGTCCGTTGATTTGCCACCACTGTTCCCTGTTCCCCTGCCATCCTCACTACAGCAAATGCTGCGGAAAGTGTTCCATCCTGTGTTCTGAAACAACAGCCATCACTGAACAAATTTAATACCTCTCCAGACAATGCAGTTCCAGTCAGATCCGGTCTTACTCTGTTATCTGTCTCAACTGTCTCTCTCTGAATGTTGGCAAGACCAAAGAAATGATTGTGGACTTCAGGAAGAGACAGCAACGGACATACTCCCCTCTCATGATCAGCGGGTCACCAGTAGAGAGAGTGAGCAGCTTCAAGTACCTGGGAGTAAACATCTCCGAGGACCTGACCTGGACTGCACACATTCAGACACAGGTGAAAAAAGCCAGGCAAAGACTGTACCACCTGCGCCAGCTGAGGAAATTCAGGGTTTCACCAGCTATCCTGAAAACTTTCTATTTAGGGGCGATAGAAAGTGTACTAACTCAGTGCATCACAGCGTGGTATGGGAACAGCACCAGTCACGACCGCAAAGCCCTGCAAAGAGTCGTGCGCTTATCCGAGCGTATCTCAGGGTCAGCTCTCCCGTCTCTGCAGGACGTCTACACCAAACGCTGCAAAGGTAGAGCTACTAAGATCATCAAGGACTCTAATCACCCTGCAAACCCTCATTTCACGCTGCTGCCATCTGGTAAGCGCCCAAGCCTGATGGCCAAAACTGAGAGAATCAGGAGGAGCTTCTTCCCCCAGGCCATCAGACTCCTGAACTCAGTCACTCATCACGTGACTTCACTTCAGGATAAACATACTGTCGTTGCACTGCACTTTCTGTTCTCGTTGTTACTGTGTAACAACCTGTTATAAACCTGTTTGCACATTATACTCTTTATACATTTGTTAACCACATATTTATAAGTCTACAGTTTACTCACTGCACAGTCTACTTCAATTATTTTATTCCACTTCTTATTCTTATTTTTTACTTTTTTTTTCTTCTACTTGACTTGATTATTTATAATTCTACAGATATATATATATATATATAGTACTTTTTTATTCTATTTCTATTATAATTTCCTCCTTGTGTTTTTAACTGTGAGCGGACCTGTTTACATTTCACTGCCGGTTGTATATTCTGCATATAACTGTGTATGTGACAAATAAAACTCTTGAATCTTGAATCTTGAATCTTATCTGTCTCGGCGATTGGCTCACAGTTATGTGGTTCTCCATCTCCCATTAACCCTGCCATATTCATTCTGCTCAATGACCTCCAAAGGAGCACTCAGATAAGATAACACCCTCCTTTGTTTATTGTCCTTCTGGTAAGGTACACCGCTAGCACTGTTACCATTTTCACTGACGTCCAAGTAGAAATCCTTGCCATAATCTGCCACCTGCAACTCTGTTGCCTTCTCTAGCGATCTTTTAAGGTCTATGAATGTCATTTCAGCTTCTGCTGTCCAATTTAATCTTCCCCTAGCATTCTTCATTCCTTGTTCCTTCACTAAGGCAGTCAGGAATGTACTGTCTGCTGTATCCTATCAGACCTAGAAAGGACAGCATGTCATTCACAGTTGTTGGTTTTGGATGAGAACTGATCGTGTGTATACTCTGTCTTGTTAAGCCTGTGCCTTTCCCTCCTATCACCCTTCCCAGAAAAGTCACTTCTTCCCTTGCCACCTGACCAATCTCTCAATTTTATGCTCTTCTTCCTCCTTATCATCATCCTCCATTTCCACTTTTATCTGTCCCTCCACTATTTGTACTACCTTCTCTTCGTCCTGTCCATCTTTAAGCATGACCTGACCTGTCCCCACTGAATATACAGGGTATTGACTAGTCATTGGAGCACTTGGTGTTTTAGGAACATATGGTGGGGGAGTTTTGCTTTCAACCTGACATTTTTCTTTGCTCAATGCTGTAGCAGTTGCTGCCATGCGAGTCCAACGCCTCAATTCTGTTTCTGCCTCTTGTATTTCCTTATCTATTTTCCGTTTTGACCATACTGAACAATTCTCTCTTTCCTTTCTTTTGGAGTCCAGTTTACTGTTTGCTTTTTTTTCTTCCTCTCTTATTATCCCAGCTAAATTCCCTTTATCCTTAGTATCTTCATCCCACCTTTCCTGTCTTTTGGTTCTGTCTGGGCCAACGGCAACTCACAAATCCTTCCCCAGCTGTCTTTATACGTCCCCATTTTATGCTTTTATTGATTATCCTTTATTTTTATTTACCTATTATTTCAAGTATAATTTTTTTTTACTATTTTGCCAATTCGTTACAATATTACATACAATTTAATTATATCCTGATTCCTAACAGTATCACCTACAAGATGACGACCTGTTCCCTACCAGTCAAATACCCAATTTGACTTTTCTAACAGTATCACATACAATGTGACCTCCTGTGTGCCTACAGTATCGCATACAACACGACAACCTGTTCCCTACCAGTCAAATACCCAGTTTGACTTTTGCTCTTTTGATTTTCTCAAAAATGAACTCAGCAACCCAACACTCAACTCATTAATTTAGATTTTCCAATTTGCAGATTTTTATGAAAAAGGTATCTGCTTACCTTGTTAAGATGTTCTGCGCAGAAAGTTGAGCCTTGGTGTCACCTCGTCCTCGCGCTCTATGAAAGTTTTGTGGCAAATCCGGCTGCCCCCTCCAAATTGTTGGAAATATTCTTTCCCCCCAGTCCGTTGATTTGCCAGGCCAAAGAAAGACACTACTCGTAAATAAATGAAATCGATTTAATAGAGAATCAAAAGAGCTCTGAGCTCAGGATTACAGGACCACAATGCCAAAAGCTGACATCTGGGCAGTCCAGAATGTCTCACAAGCGTTTGCAAAAGGTTTATATATTCTTGACTTTCAGTTCCTCCCTCGAGTCCACTGTTGTCAGGCAAATTTCTTCATCTGTTACTTCATAGCAATCAGTGTTATCAGGTTGATTCCTTCATCTCAGGTTACTCCATACTAATCAGCAGTCTGCACACAAAAAAACAAGAACCCCCTTGCCCCATCCCTTTCTATCTGTAACTTTTCTGGTAAACAGATTGCGTCAACAGTTTCATTCTTGGACTCTTCACCCTGGGTGCATTGTTCTTTGTTTTAGACAGGAAAGATTTGTTACAGAATTAAAAACAGTAACTTTATGTTTGAACACACAAGAACACATCAAGATAATTTGAAACATTTTAAACTATTATTTCCTTCAATACCAAATTGGAAAGGCATTTATTTTCTATAAAAATTAAGAAAATATGTGTTAAAGTGCCTATGTTTTTTTATTTATTTTTTTATAGTAAAGTGATTATCAATTAGGTTTAGGGGTAGGTGTAGGGAGAGCTTTATTGTCCCAATAAGGTGGCAATTATTTAATAAATATAATCATTTACACTCAATATGTTTTTAATGCATATTATTTTATAATGTACAAAATACTGAGGTGCAAATAGTATCCAGCTACTGTTTACACTTATTGCAAAGAACACACTGCTATTTGTAAATGGAACCCATTGCTATTTTAATTTTATAGCCGCTGGCTATAATAATAATAATAATAATAATAATAATAATAATAATTATTATTATTATTATTATTATTATTATTATTATGAGCATATTCGTAAAATACCTATTTTAAATTCTACAAGGTTTTCTAACAGTTGTCTTTGTATATATTTGCTTCATTCTTCTAAACGTTATCAATTAAAAAGTTTTTAGTAGCCTGTGTGTTGACCATGAGAGCTCACATACCACTGTTTTGAACGTCCATATTCCCCGCTGCTTCAAGATATTTACATTTTAAAAAACATTTTTTTTATTACTCCAGTAAATATTCAAAATGTGCTGAGTCCAAGTTTGATGAAAAAAAAAACAGACATTCCAGTAGTTTTTATTAATAAACTGTTTTCTGGATCAGTGTCGCTGACTCTCATCTCCACAGTAGTGTGCGAGCCTCATCTATATATTCTTTCTATAATATAGAGTCTTTCTATATATATTTCTCATGTTTGTGAGGTAAGTATTTGCTGTTCATTTACGAGATGAGCTCCAGTGTAAGTGCAATGCAAGTCATCCTGCCGGCACCTTCATATTGTCTGCTTGCTTCTTATTTATTAAATCCAGGCAATTGGTTGATGAAGTGTTGATCAATATTAAGATTTATACGATTTTTTTTTTTTCAAACCGAAATTCACTTTAAAGAAAGGCTTTCCACTAAACAAAACTTAATGAATTGGTCAAAATCATGTGTGACCCACTCCATGTTATATTAACGCCGTTTCTGCGGTGTACTACAGAAGGCCGTATTTTGCGCTGTCTTTCCGTTTAAAACGCCGCAAATAACAGCGTTTTCTGAACACCAGGCGTTTGGTTACTGGCGTTTTTTTGACCCTTTTGGCATTCCATAGTACACAGACGCGTCATTCTGCCTATAGACGGTTTCAACCATAGATATACATAATAAAGCCTTTATTATGTACACTCACATAAAGGATTATTAGGAACACCTGTTCAAGTTCTCATTAAACCAATTATCTAATCAACCAATCAGTTGCTTCAATGCATTTAGGGGTGTGGTCCTGGTCAAGACAATCTCCTGAACTCCAAACTGAATGTCAGAATGGGAAAGAAAGGTGATTTAAGCAATTTTGAGCGTGGCATGGTTGTTGCCAGACGGGCTGGACTGAGTATTTCACAATCTGCTCAGTTACTGGGATTTTCATGCACAAACATTTCTAGGGTTTACAAAGAATGGTGTGAAAAGGGAAAAACATCCAGTATGCGGCAGTCCTGTGGGCGAAAATGCCTTGTTGATGCTAGAGGTCAGAGGAGAATGGGCCGACTGATTCAAGCTGATAGAAGAGCAACTTTGACTGAAATAACCACTCGTTACAACCGAGGTATGCAGCAAAGCATTTGTGAAACCACAACACGCACAGCCTTGAGGCGGATGGGCTACAACAGCAGAAGACTGGAAAAATGTTGCCTGGTCTGATGAGTCTCGATTTCTGTTGAGACATTCAGATGGTAGAGTCAGAATTTGGCGTAAACAGATAAAGAACATGGATCCATCATGCCTTGTTACCACTGTGCAGGCTGGTGGTGGTGGTGTAATGGTGTGGGGGATGTTTTCTTGGAACAATTTAGGCCCCTTAGTGCCAACTGTGCATCGTTTAAATGCCACGGCCTACCTGAGCATTGTTTCTGACCATGTCCATCCCTTTATGACCACCATGTACCCATTCTCTGATGGCTACTTCCAGCAGGATAATGCACCATGTCACAAAGCTCGAATTATTTCAAATTGGTTTCTTGAACATGACAATGAGTTCACTGTACTAAAATGGCCCCCACAGTCACCAGATCTCAACCCAATAGAGCATCTTTGGGATGTGGTGGAACGGGAGCGTCGTGCCCTGGATGTGCATCCCACAAATCTCCATCACCTGCAAGATGCTATCCTATCAATATGGGCCGACATTTCTAAAGAATGCTTTCAGCACCTTGTTGAATCAATGCCACATAGAATTAAGGCAGTTCTGAAGGCGAAATTGGGTCAAACACAGTATTAGTATGGTGTTCCTAATAATCCTTTAGGTAAGTGTATATCTATGGTTTCAACGGCAACAAACAAACAAACGTTACTGCGCATGCGCTCTTTTGTGGCCCAAACTTAACTTCTGGTAGACGTCCTGAATCAATAACAACTGAGGCTGCGTTATCTTTCTTATGCGTTATCTTTCATTTTAATTGTGCAACATTATCTTAATTTATATGTTGTTGTTTTTTCAGCATGTTTATTATAAATAATCTCCAATTTCTGTCTGCAATATAGAGTGGGGGAAACGCCCCCCTTAAAGGGTTAGTTCATCCAAAATTGAAAAGCCTCTCAATAATTACTCACTCTCATGTCGATCCCAATCCATAAGACCTTAGAGAAGAAGAAAAATATCTTAATTTGTGTTCCAAAGACGAACGAAGGTCTTATGGGTTGGGAACGACATGAGGGTGAGTAATAATGATGGAATTTAAATTTGTGGGTGAACTAACCTAACCCTTTAAAGGACTGTGTAATGCCATTTTCTGTACAGTAGCCTATATAAATGCTCGCGTGTTTGTCTTTCAATCATGCAATGCGTCGGAATAACGTGTTTCTTTGTTTCATAATAGAAGATTAATGTTGGGAAACTTAGACTTGTAGATAAAGTAGGCTACCCTATTTGAGATTGATTGTATATGAATGCATCACAGAAATTCCGTGCTCTATGGGCACTGCCATTAATAGAGGATAAAAGCTTGTTACTAGAGGATAAAAGCCTATATACCTAATTTAAATATTCTACGGGAAACATAAATCTGTTAATTTATCCAGATGTCGACCAGCTGACCACTTGATCGCATGTTAATGCCCAGTGTAAACGCAGCCAGAATAGGTTACCTCTAGAAATATATATATAACAAGTTAAAATATATATATATATATATATATATATATATATATATATATATATATATATATATATATATATATTCAACAAGGTGCTGAAAGCATTCTTTAGAAATGTTGGCCCATATTGATAGGATAGCATCTTGCAGTTGATGGAGATTTGTGGGATGCACATCCAGGGCACGAAGCTCCCGTTCCACCACATCCCAAAGATGCTCTATTGGGTTGAGATCTGGTGACTGTGGAGGCCAAAAAACAGTATCTTTTCTTCTCAATACTCATCACATTACATTAATGCAAAGAAACTATAAACTCAAGTGACCAATATTTTACATATTTGTGTATAAATGATATACAGAAAGGAAGAACGCACAGATCTAAAATGGCGCAGTTACACACTCAGCACGTGCAAGAGCACACAGCACACGTGGCAGTCGCTAACAATTCATACACAGAACATGACAAAAACACATACCTGAGAAAAACACGGCCAAAAGGTTGGTTAGGGCACTGCATCAACGTTGCATGTAAAATCTTAAAATAAACAGAGTTCAGAGTTCACAAACATATTAATACACACACTCCTCATTTTATCGTCACAATTAACACATATTTGACTCGAATGACAGAACTAGGAGCTGACAGACAGAAGCAGTAAACTTGAGTGTAGTGTAAAAGTTAAGCTTTGCACCTGAAAACAGTCCAAACTTAGTTATTAAGACAGAGCAATTATCAAAGCAGCTTACCAGCAGCGAAGCATCATGAAACTGCTAGCAAATACGTAGCACCGCCCCTCAATATAACGTACATGAATACAAGTGATGCAACAGCCAATTGCCAATTGAATACAGGCTGTTTTGGCAACAGCCAAAAATGCTAACTTCAAAGTCAGACTCTTAACATCACAGTTGACTCATAGATATAAATCATCATTCAGACTCAGACATATTAAACAAAAATGTTCCTTATCAACTCGACAACAAAGTTAGTTCCCTTAAGAACTTCCACTTTTCACTATTTTCTGATTATCAATTTCACAAATAAGTCTGTTGGGGGGGCTTAACTGATCTCCCTAATCGTGTAGTGATGTGGCCTGTTTGTATGCTTGTGGGCTGTTCGCAAATGACAGGGGCAATTCTGTTATCAGGTTCTTGTAAACAACTGGAGGAATCATCTGGCTTAGATGCAGGTAAACTCCCTGTACTCTCAACAGGTTCAGGAACATGCTCAGTTTCTGGACTGTGCCGATCATTGTCAGAACACTCTGAAATATTCATCTCATCAGGGATGTCTGAAGCTCCACCACAAGTGGCATCCTGCATAACATCACTATCATGTGTTCCATCCATCTGAAGTAACCATTTTGATGTCTTTGAAACAGGATCAGGTTCATTCATTTGAGCGGAATCAAGGGCACTGCCACGGGTAGCACCAGTGGAATCTGATCGAACTGACTCCTCACCATCATCCCAGGATAAGAAATTCACTGGAAGCAACAGATTTCTGTGCACCACTTTTTCTTTGCCAGTCTGAACATCCTTAATCTTGTACACATTGATCTCTGGTCTCACTGATTGTACCTCATACAGAACAGAGTCCCACTTGTCCGCAACCTTCCTCATGCCTTTCTCTCCATGGTTAGCCAGCAAAACTATCTCCCACTGCTAAGGGTGAACCTCTGACCTTCCGAATGTAAAGAATGGCATGGCGGTTCTGCTCTTTGAGACTGTGTTTTCGGGCAATTTCTGCAGATGTGCTCAGGTCTCTTCTCAACACAGTGACAAACTCATAGTGGCTGACCACCCTCTATCATCACAAAGGACATGCTGAAACATGATGTCGATCGGCAGCCCCGGGATACGCCCAAACATAAGATAAAAGGGAGCAAACCCGGTCGTCTCATGCACTGTACAATTGTAATTGAAGGTTAACGTCCGTAAAAGCTGTGGCCACCTTGCCTTGGATTTCACTGGAAGAGCTCTTATCATATTCCCCAGAGTCCTATTGAAACGTTCTGCTAAACCGTTACCCATAGGGTGGTATGGTGTAGTGTACAATTTTCGAACACCAGCCATCAAGCAAGTTCTTTATGATTTTGCTTTCAAAATTCGCACCCTGGTCCGAATGTATTCTCTTTGGAAATCCATAAATGCAAAAAAAGTAATTCCAAAAGTCACGGGCAACTTGTTTAGCCGACTGGTTTTGACAGGGAAAGGCATGTGCCATCTTAGAAAAATGATCGGTCACTACTAGAACATCAACGACCTTCCCTGAAGTCTGTTCGGCACTCCAAAAGTCTATGCATATTAGTTCCATAGGCTCATAAGTCCGAATGTGCTCAAGGGGCGCACGAGCATCTGGCTCTGGAGTTTTCCCGACAACACATCTCTGGCAGTTCTTCACATAAAGCTTGATGTCCTTACTCATCCCTGGCCAAAAGAACCTTTCAGCAGCGAGGGAGAGAGTTCTTGCACTACCCTGATGTCCAGCTGCATCATGAACACCACAGAGAACTTCATGCTACAAGGAATCAGGTACAACATATTGAAAGAGTTTCTTATTCATCAGACGATCCTTCTTTACTCTGTACAGCATGCGATTATGAGTCTTTAGCTTTTTCCAGTGCTTCAAAAGGTTTTTTACAGAGCTCGGTTCCTTTGCTCGTTCACTCTTTGAAGGATGTTTATGTCTCAGAATATAATTGATGACTCTACCGACTATGTCGTCCTGCTCTTGGAGATTAGCGAGTCTGGAAAACGGGGTTTGCAACAGATGGTTCTTCAGCAGGGAGCTGGAGTGACGTCGGACTGGCCACGGTTAACGAACTAACTCCACCCTTGCAGTGAGCACCCAGGACAGCAGAAACTTCAGCAGCAGCAAAGGATCCAGGACATAAGTCATTCATGACATCTGGCAGTTCGTTCTCAGTGTCGCCATCACTGGTATCCTGCACATTCTGACAGTTGTTAGTGACACAAAAGGCATCTTGCACAGTCCCGGTGACAACACCATTGACCTTATCCAAGAGAGACACATATGGTTCTTTCAACAGACGATGGCTGACACAAGACTTGACAAAGGGCTCTCTGCTCAAGGCGTCTACAACAACGTTCTTTGTGCCTGGCACATACTTCAGGTCAATGTCATATGCAGCAAGCTTCTGGGTGAGCTAGGGTCACACTGTGCAGAAGGTCTTGCTTTAAAGTTTCAAAAGCCATTCGACACTCAGTCCAATTCTCAGGTGAAAGCTTCATGACACTGATTGGCTTCCTAATACGATTACAATTCCTTTGTGTTTTATTCTGCGACTGATCTGAAAGGAGACTAAAAAGAGGTTTTGCCTTAGCAGAACAGTCCTTAATGAAATGCTGATAGTATAAAATCATACCCAGGAAAGATCTGATCTTCTTTTGAGAAGAGGTTATACCATCTGCTTCCATGAGGTCAGCAGTCTGGATATCACTGATCACCCTCACCTTTTCTGGGTCAGTCTGAACACCATTCCCAGTGACGACATGTCCCAGGAACTTATATTTATATAAATTATTAAAAATGTTATTGGGTGTATGTTATATAGGGTGTTTTTACAAACGATATGTTTGTACATTGAACATTTATAGAGCAACAGATTTTGATAAATCATAAAAGTGGTTTATTTTGTTGATATGAGGTGGCAAGGGGTAAAAGGCTCACCAGCATGGTGCAAAAGCACACATTTACTGGTATAAAAATACTTTAGCTAAAATAATTTTTAATAATTTTTAATAATGTTAATACGTGATCAAAATAATCACTTTAGAAAAATTTTCTGTTTATTTTGATAAATAAAATTATTATTTTTGTTCAATAAATAGCCTATACTGTCATTAAAATATGTTAATATAAAATATATCTTAAAAATACATAACATTATTTTAAAAAGTAAAGATTCTGAAAGCAATAAATTAAATCATATAATAATCTATAGATTTAGACCTAACGTTAAATCGTATTTTATTCAATTGTATTGTATTATGATATGATATGTAATGTATTTTTTAAATATGATGATTTCATTATAAATATGGTGATTGTCTCTAAGGTGGAAATCCAATTTAATATTACCTTCTGAATCTAACTGTCATGTCAACAAATGGAAAAAGTCAGACAGATATTTCTTATCATGTTAATTATTGTGCCTTTAGCTCCGAACTTAGCCCCGCCCACAACATTTGAGGTTGGGCAGTTCGGTCTGGTCTTGATCCGTTGTGGTTGTGGAGTAGGTAACTATGCCCGAACAGAAGCTGTTCGGACCAATCAAATTGTCAGGGCGGGCCTTATATGATGATGGACAGATAATGCAACGTAATCATCCACGTCACCAAAGAGCGCTTAGATTGAATTCGTTCTTATCCTAAACGGAGAACTTGTTCGTATATGCATTCACCTTTACTATTTCTCTCAGAAATGGTGATTTTGTTAGTAAGTACTTTGTGTATCCTGAAATTATTTTTTACAACATCGGCAAAGACCATTTACACTCATCTTCATCTTCATCTTCATCTTCTTTCCTCCAGCATGCATGCAGTTGAGTTCTGTTGACTCATGCGCATTCTGTTAACTATGCTTTAATGATGCGTCGTTCATGAACGATTCGTTCTTTTTAAACTAGTCTTTAATATGACTCGGGAACAATGAGTTGTCTCAGAGAGCGATTCATTCATTTTGTGTTGACCATGCATGCACTACATGCCATCGGTTCTGTACAGGATCATCTGCATTCAGCCGATGGGGCTGTGAGTTAGTGAACGAATGACTCGAACCCGAAGACTCGAGAGGTGAACTAATCAATTCTGTTTTTGGGACTGCATGCATTGCATATGGGGCTGTCACGGCCCAAATCAGACACTGATGACTGAACTAATGACTCGAACCCAAAGACAGGAGAGGTGTGACGTTACTAATCTATTCCAGGGAACAGACATGATTAAATGTGAAGTGACAAAAGAGAAAACGACTCGGATTCGGAGGTGAGTGTTGTGGATTAAATGCTGCCGTTTTTCTCTTCTTTGGAAATAACACTTCACTCAGTCTTTGATGCCAGAGTATAGGTTTTATTCTTTCAAACAAAACCGAGTTGATCTGCAGATCTCCTCATGACTCAGGGAAATCCCCCATTATATAGGCAGTTCCTAGACATTCCAAACCCATACAGATATAAATAATAGTGTATAATCATACAGTTAAATTATAATAAAATACTTATTATTCATGCAATATTGATGCAATAAACACTTCAACATGAGGACCCAACTAAGCAATTAATTAATCATTTATTTCTTAAAGTTTGGCCTTGGCTGCATTAGCTTATAATTTACTTTTTATTCCAAATGTGATCAACGTTTGCATAAGTACTATTAGATGTGTTGGGAAATTTAACATGTGACATTTTAATCTTCATAGATCCGAACTTCCCGCTACTATGCGTCGCTCAACATCACTTACGCCGTTGCTCTGATTGGATGTAGGTCTATCCAATTTAGGTCTTTCCTGGTTCGGTTGAAACATGCCCCAATAATCACAGCCCAATGGAGCAGTATCAGACTAATATTCTGACTAGAATCTGAGTATGATGACGTCAGGCTACCCGACAGCAGGTCTGGCTAGTATTTTTACACATTCTTCATTAAAGTCATTAAAGGGATAGTTCACCCAAAAATGAAAATTAGCCCATGATTTACTCACCCTCAAGTCATACAGGTGAATATGACATTCTTCTTTCAGACGAATACAATCAGAGTTATATTAAAAAATTTCCTGGCTCTTCCAAGCTTTACACAGGTGCTGGTCATATAATTAGAATTTCATCAAAAGTTGATTTATTTCACTAATTCCATTCAAAAGTTAAACTTGTATATTATATTTATTCATTACACACAGACTGATATATTTCAAATGTTTATTTCTTTTCATTTTGATGATTATAACTGACAACTAAAGGAACATCCCAAATTCAGTATCTCAGAAAATTTGAATATTACTTAAGACCAATACAAAGAAAGGAATTTTAGAAATCTTGGCCAACTGAAAAGTATGAACATGAAAAGTATGAGCATGTACAGCACTCAATACTTAGTTGGGGCTCCTTTTGCCTGAATTACTGCAGCAATGCGGCGTGGCATGGAGTCGCTCAATCTGTGGCACTGCTCAGGTGTTATGAGAGCCCAGGTTGCTCTGATAGTGGCCTTCAGCTCTTCTGCATTGTTGGGTCTGGCATATCGCGTCTTCCTCTTCACGATATCCAATAGATTTTCTATGGGGTTAAGGTCAGGCGAGTTTGCTGGCCAATTAAGAACAGGGATACCATGGTCCTTAAACCAGGTACTGGTTGCTTTGGCACTGTGTGCAGGTGCCAAGTCCTGTTGGAAAATGAAATCTGCATCTCCATAAAGTTGGTCAGCAGCAGGAAGCCTGAAGTGCTCTCAAACTTCCTGGTATACGGCTGCGTTGACCTTGGACCTCAGAAAACACAGTGGACCAACACCAGCAGATGACATGGCACCCCAAACCATCACTGACTGTGGAAACTTTACACTGGACCTCAAGCAAGGTGGATTGTGTGCCTCTCCTCTCTTCCCCCAGACTCTGGGAACCTGATTTCCAAAGGAAATGCAAAATGTACTTTCATCAGAGAACATAACTTTGGAGCACTCAGCAGCAGTTCAGTCCTTTTGTCTTTAGCCCAGGCGAGACGCCTCTGACGCAGTCTGTTGTTCAAGAGTGGCTTGAAGGAATGCGACAGCTGAAACCCATGTCTTGCATACGTCTGTGCATAGTGGTTCTTGAAGCATTGACTCCAGCTGCAGTCCACTCTTTGTGAATCTCCCCCATGAAAGAATTGAAAATAATCAAAGATATTTGATTTTGTAAAATGAACAAAGACATTTGCTTTACTGTTTTCAACCCCCATCTCTCTCCAGAAGGGCCATTTGGAATTCCTAAAGACAAAGAAATGCTGAAGGCCTGTAGGCCAAATGTGTGTCACACCTGTAACACCGTGGGGGAAGTTTGGTCTGATTGGTCAGTTTGAATGGCTCACGTTAGGGTTTCACATGGTCAAGGAATAGATAAAAGAAGATTAACTGTTGCTCTGTCTCTTTTTTCTCTGGCGCTCTCTTCTTGGGGCCTTCTCTTTGGCTCTTCTCTTCTTTGCTCTCTTCTCTTCTTTGTCTCTCTCTCCCTCTCTCTCTCTCTCTCTCAGGTAAAATTCATGCTGGGTACGATTAATGGTATAAGTTTTCATCATCTCATACATTTATTTTGTAACTATTTTAAGTGTAACCATAACTAGATTTTGTCATTAAATTCTTTCAATTACAAATGATGTGCTAACTAGTTTTGATTTGGTATTGACTTTGAAGTGTTACCTATTGCAATACAATATAGTCACATTATAGCCACGCTCTCCCACATGTTTAGCTATTGTAACTGCGCTTATTTCCGTCGTTGGTATAAGCTGCAGTGGGTGGTAAAGACGAGAAATGTACAGTTTTCTATCATCTTGCTGATAACGTTTCTTTAGTCATTCGGCAACCCTGCAGTCAGAACCGCTGTAGAGGATCCACCCTTACACCCACATTTTTGAATGGGTTTTGTTTCACAATCCTCTCCAGGGTGCGGTTATCCCTATTGCTTGTACACTTTTTTTTCTACCACATCTTTTCCTTCCCTTCGCCTCTCTATTAATGTGGTTGGACACCGAGCTCTATGAACAGCCAGCCTCTTTTGCAATGACCTTTTGTGGTCGTCTTTTGGACAACTGTCAAGTCTGACAAGTCTGATTGTGTAGCCTACAGAACTAGACTGAGAGAGCAATTAAAGGCCTTTGCAGGTGTTTTGAGTTTATTAGCTGATTAGAGTTACAAGTTTCACTTTTTGAATGGAATCGAAAATAAATAAACTTTTTGATGATATTCTAAATATATGACCAGTACCTGTAATGGCAGTGAACGGCTGTTTCTGTCCATAAAAGTGCATCTATCCATCATAAAAGTGCTCCACACGCCTCCAGGGGTAATAAAGGCCTTCTGAAGCGAAGCGATGCGTTTGAAAAATATCCATATTTAATACTTTTCAAAGTGTAATCTCTAACTTCCGCTAACTGTCATACCTGCATTCCCAAAAGACACACACGCGTTCCAGTGTATGACGTAGGACGCTCCGGTAAGAATATGCTAGTTTTCGCGAGAACCAAGTTTTGTTTTTCTCTATCCTCTTACGCTACACCTGCATCCTACGCAGTGGAAACGAAAAGAGAAAGAACGTTCTATATTAGGCCTACATTCATAACACAAAGGAGAAACAAAATTGCATAACAACGCTGTTAATAGCTTTCTAAAAAATTTACAGAAAGTATAAGAATGTTTTACAAATATAACGTGTTAATATTTTTCATGAGGCACTAATTTGCTGACGCTCTTTAAACTATGCATTTGCAGGGCTTGTTTAAGCAGCAAGCCAGTGACAGATACGAGACAATTTTCATATCAATTTTCAAAGAATTCAAAACAAAAAAGGAAGGAAAGAAATGTAGCCTGCTGTGTGAGAGTGTTTTACTAAAATAGTTAACCAGGACAAATCAAGCACATGTGATATGTAAAGCGCTACATATAGCCTACAATAAACTCATAAAACCAGCATTTCCAGCATCCCAGCATTTGCTTGGGATGAACGTGGGCTATTTAATTTCTTGCGTATGTGTTTGGGAAGTTGCAGTGACGTGACATGCAGCTCGTTTATCACCTCATGCAGTAGAAAATATTTTTAGGAAAGATTATTAGGAACACCTGTTCAATTTCTCATTAATGCAATTATCTAATCAACCAATCACATGTAAGTTGCTTCAATGCATTTAGGGGTGTGGTCCTGGTCAAGACAATCTCCTGAACTCCAAACTGAATGTCAGAATGGGAAAGAAAGGTGATTTAAGCAATTTTGAGCGTGGCATGGTTGTTGGTGCCAGACGGGCCGGTCTGAGTATTTCACAATCTGCTTAGTTACTGGGATTTTCACGCAAAACCATTTCTAGGGTTTACAAAGAATGGTGTGAAAAGGGAAAAACATCCAGTATGTGGCAGTCCTGGGGGCGAAAATGCCTTGTTGATGCTAGAGGTCAGAGGAGAATGGGCCGACTGATTCAAGCTGATAGAACAGCAACTTTGACTGAAATAACCACTCGTTACAACTGAGGTATGCATCATCTCCACTACAAATAGGAAAAAGAGGCTACAATTTGCACAAGCTCACCAACATTGGACAGTTGAAGACTGGAAAAATGTTGCCTGGTCTGATGAGTCTCGATTTCTGTTGAGACATTCAGATGGTAGAGTCAGAATTTGGCGTAAACAGAATGAGAACATAGATCCATCATGCCTTGTTACCACTGTGCAGGCTGGTGGTGGTGGTGTAATGGTGTGGGGGATGTTTTCTTGGCACACTTTAGGCCCCTTAGTGCCAATTGGGCATCGTTTAAATGCCACGGCCTACCTGAGCATTGTTTCTGACCATGTCCATCCCTTTATGACCACCATGTACCCATTCTCTGATGGCTACTTCCAGCAGGATAATGCACCATGTCACAAAGCTCGAATCATCTCAAATTCGTTTCTTGAACATGACAATGAGTTCACTGTACTAAAATGTCCCCCACAGTCACCAGATCTCAACCCAATAGAGCATCTTTGGGATGTGGTGGAACGGGAGCGTCGTGCCCTGGATGTGCATCCCACAAATCTCCATCAACTGCAAGATGCTATCCTATCAATATGGCCCAACATTTCTAAAGAATGCTTTCAGCACCTTGTTGAATCAATGCCACGTAGAATTAAGGCAGTTCTGAAGGCGAAAGGGGGGCAAACACAGTATTAGTATGGTGTTCCTAATAACCCTTTAGGTGAGTGTACATAGCAGACTCCCCAGACCAATGTTCAGTCTTAAAAGATTGAGCTTGATCTGGTGATGGCCAAACAAGGTGTGGATATCTAAATCAGAGAAAATCTTAGGTTTGAGTTGGTGGCGGATAATTTATATTAACAGTGAATTTGGTTGACTTTAGAACGAATCCACACATATGACAGCTGGTTTTGTTGCCTGTTATGACTCGCGTGAGCCATGCGCATCATTCTCCTAAATACTGCTTTTTACTCGACATTTAGCCTACATCCGTGACCTTGAAGGAATCCAAAAGTAGGGGTGAACAGGGCACAGCCTAACACGGGATTAGTTGTAACACGCATGGTTTAAAACTTTCCACATATACCAGTATGACAAAACTTTGTGTATTTACTAGTTGCCATTTCAACACTATATAGAGAAAAAAAAATTGCGCCAAAATTAAAAAATATCTGGAAGATATCACTGAACATTTATGTAACCATAGCAAAAGTTAATTTCTTACTTCAGTTAATTTTTCTTCTCTGTTTTTTGTCTTTATTTAAAATTAGACAAATCTGATATTATGTTCATCTTATATCTGTTATTTAACAGTTCTTTAATGCTGATCTAACAGCAGAAGACGCGAGCTGGATTTAAATCCCAGTTGTGCATGTGGGGAACGTTATAACACTGCGTTACAATGAGCCCCTATTAGAAATATGCTATTATATTCTATACTTTTATGAATTCTATTGAGAAACCATGAGAAAAAGGTGAATAAAGACCGAGAGTCAATGTTCAGAAGGTATTAACTATCATTATTGTTTGAACTATGCTGTATAGCTGTGTTTTGCACCGTGTTTGTTGTCAAACTCAAAAATGTGTTTATTTTGAATTATTACAAAATGCCATTATTTTATTTTATAAAATATATTTATTTTATTGTATTGTATTTTATTGACAAAATATTTTAGTTTGTCTTGTGTCTTTTTTCTATTATATCAGGTAACATTTGAAGCTGTCATGTGCTCATGTTACAGTGTACCCCACCTATGGGGCATGTTGTCACATTTCACTTCCATTCTTTCAGGGTAAATCAAGAAAAAAGTATACACTGTATTAATGAAACAAAACCACACAATTGTACTAGACATGTGAAATTAATGTGGGAAAAAATAAATACTCTGAACCCCAAGTGAATTTACACAAACTGAGAAAGTCAAAAAGGGTTAGGTTGTGCCCCGCTCTCCCCTACTCTCTCCCCTACTTGTTAGAAAATATTTGCAAACATCACGCCTATGCATTAATCCACCTTTCACAATTGTTTTGTGTGACAAAAGTGATGGTTATTATTACACAAACGTTTTATTGTATCACTGTTTATAAACCAGAACAGAAGTCATGTTTCAATGTGTCCACAGAACAACTAACTGACTTGTTTAATACATTCCACAACAGTCATGTTAGTTACTGATTTTCATGTTAGAACAGAGGGACAGTTGAAATGCCTTAAATAACGTGATCATCACTCCTTACCAGTGATTTTTGCTCCATGAATGCATAGTAGCATCCTCTGATCGTGGAAAATTACTGCATGCGAGAAGCAAAAATAACTGCTAGTGATGCGCAAGCAAGTTATTTCAATTGTTACACAGTCGACCCTGCAGTACTCGTGGAATTATGCTGTAGCCAGTAGCTATATTCAAATAAAATAACGTGTGACCAGTTTGGGCAAGTAAAACGCATTACATTCCAAAGCATTAAAAAAAATCATGTTAAATGGACGTGTTCCAGGGCCGGCCCAAGCTTTTATGGGGCCCCTCGGTGCCTCCAGTACGATTGACTATTGTCAATTCTTGATAATTTGCACACCCATTATCAATTCTATTAGTTGTACATAGTGTGTTGCTTACATCATGTCTGCCTGTCATGGTTTTACCCTTATATGTTTTTAATTGTCGTTAATTGTAACAGTAGCAAACCCACAAGAGTGCTCAGGTGTTAATACTCAAAGCCTTACAGTACTACAGGTCAGACTTGGATATGTACTTTTTTTTTTTTTTTTTTTTTTTTTTTAAGTAGTCTATTATGCTGAATATGCTCACTTTCCCCCAGGATTCTTTGATGAATAGAAGGTTCAAAAGAACAGCATTTCTCTGAAATAGAAAGCTTTCAAAAATCCTAAAAGCATTGTACACAACTGTTTTCAACACTGATAATCATAAATGTTTGTTGATCATCAAATCCTCATATGAGAATGATTTGTGAAGGATCATGTCCTGTACATGTACATTATAATAATATTTCAAAATATTACTGTTTTTACTGTAGCTATTTTTTGATCAAATAAATGCAGCCTTGGTGAGCAGAAGAGTACTTATTTTAAAATCAAGAAATGTTGATTTCTTTCAAACATCAAACAGAGCTTTTATTTTGGCGGAAATAAAATTAAAGAAACATTTACTGAGAAATTGAAAGCTATGCTGTAGCCTGTAGGTTGTCTAACGCATCACTAAACATGCGTCAGACAAGATATTCGCAATAAACCATAGTGCATTCTCAAATCCATCCATTCATAAAAAGGTTACCGGGCAACTGACGAGTACCGATTTTTCTCTCGCACTCTGCACTTTGAACCCTGGCTAACAGTGTCCAGCCGACGGCGCCGCGAGCTCGTGCAGTGCTGTCAGAATCAATCCGTGCATATATTTGAAAACTTAACATTTTGCAGTTTATTTAGTAATTGTTTAAGGCCATTTCAAGATTTCAATCATCATAAAATAGCATAGCAAAAAAAGTCATTTCGTGTGCTCTTGGGGGCCCCCTGGTGGCCAAGGGGGCCCTAAGCAGCCACTTAGTTTGCTTATGCCTTGGGCCGGTGTTCTGACGTGTTCTGTTAAATGTGTTTGTAAGCATTTGATGTATGTTAAAAGTGTGTAGGCTAAATGGCTAATTATTATTATTATTATTATTATTATTATTATGAATGATGTGACACGTCTGCTTAAATACTCATTTACTAATCATTTGGAAGTTTTACTGGATTTATCATTTTTAAATAAACTTTTCATATTGATCCTACTCTTGGACTGACCTTTTTGATTGAGAATTTGTAATGAATCTTTGCATAGTTTTTTCTCCCATAGCAAGTAGTGATCACTACACAGTTTTCTAAGCCTGTCTGGGACAAAGTTAATACAATTGACAAAAACAACGAAGAATCATCCTTTCTAACTGTGAAGAGGAAACCTCTGAGGAAAAAAAAACATTTCCCTTTAGTTCATTGCGTCGATAAACTTGAACTGCATCCAGATGTCCAGTCTACGTCCATTCGTGCACTGCAGACGCGCGATGAGTAACTGTGTCTCCAGAGAGGGCGGTCTGTGCTGAACGTACGTAATCTAAACTATAAGAGGGCCACTGACAACCTGACAAAGTAAAGTGGTTGCATTGTCCGTGCACATGGCTCGAGGCGAGATGTTTGAGTTTGGTGTGGAGCAGGGACAGATGATGCAGGTTTGGATGCGGCATTGCCAAACCATGAAGCGTCAGGAGACACTGCTGCGCTTGGCCACTGCGGTGCTGCTCGCAGCGTTCCTCGCGACTTTGCTGTGGCTACAGTATCACCAACAAACTACGAAGGTAATATACAAGAACAAATGACATGTTTTGGATTATAACCGTATGAAAGCATTAATTAATTGTTAACAGCCATTATCATTCAGATGTAATTAACAGAGGAGACGTTGAAAACGGTCTCTGAAACTCATGTAGCTGCTGTCCTGTTTTCCCTCAGGATGCATTTTCAGAGGCTTCGAAAACTAAAGGACCACCAGTAAGACACTTTGTACATCTTGAAGGTATGTTTAATTAGAGGTAAATTATTTGATTGTACCATCGAGTAATTCCACTTGATATAGTTATTAACCCATTTAATCCCACTGGTCACAATTTCTCCAAACATATTTTAGTGTGGTATTAAAAAGCAACTTCTATTATAAAGCACGTGTTCATTTATAATGCAAATTCTGGGCAGGTCTAATTGTTGGGTAGTTTGGCCACGTTCCACAATGATGATGTCAAAGCTCAGAAATGACAGGCATCTATCTATCTATCTATCTATCTATCTATCTATCTATCTATCTATCTATCTATCTATCTATCTATCTATCTATCTATCTATCTATCTATCTATCTATCTATCTATCTGTCTATCTGTCTGTCTGTCTGTACTTATTTATTGTTTTGTTTGTTTATAATGACATTTATAATAATTACCTTTCAGTTTCCTATAATTTGTCATCATTTTATTTGATTATTTGTGCCATACTGCTGCATGGTCCTTTTTGAAACTGAGCCAAACAAGGTTTACTTCTCAGTTAATGGAATAAAACACTTATTTCATTATTTAACCCAATCTTTAAACTAATTACTGGAGGTTTGTCATTTTGTAAATGCATAAACACCATGGACCTAGACCATGTTCTACTACCAGTCACAATTGTGACCAGACATAAAACCCATTTTTTCATGCACTTTTCAATTATTTTATTTTGACATTGATTGTTTAATATCTTTACAAATACCGAACAAATTAATATATGTCATCTCTGGGAAAAAATGGATTAAATGGGTTAAGCTTAAGAAACACTTAAGACAAATACTGTGTAATTAGTATAAGCATTATTAAGTCTGTATGTCTTCAGAAATATTGTAGGTACTGTAGAATTACTGTAGGTAATAAATTTTTTACGCCCTAGGGTCAAGTTACAGTGTAGATGTGTGTTTAGTAAAGTCCTGACTTATGTTTTCTCTCTTAAATCAGCTAGAAGCCCGTTTGGTGTTTGTTCAGAAGAAAATCCCTGCATCGAGTGGGGCATCATGAATGATGGCAATGGCTACCAAAACTTCAAGCTGGAAAACCAAACAGTCCTCCACGTCTTCAAAAAGGGTCTCTACTTGATCAATCTAAGGATCTCTTACCGTATAACCTATGGTCAGTGTGAGTCCAATACAGGGCTTTTGACTTTAAAAGTAGATGTCTCACAGAAGCATAGCAACTATGGAATGGAGAGAGAGGTTATAAGTGGTATAGAGTCTATGTTTTGTAGAGAATTTTGGCTGCAGTCAATCACTTTGAATCGAGTTATCATGCTAGAAGCTGACACTAGTCTCAGCGTGAAAATTAACAAGAACAGTTGCAAGTTTGTCAGCTGGAATAGAAACAGTCACTTGGATGTCACGTACCTCTAGCATTGGCCTTTTTTAAAGGTTTTACTACCCAATGGCATTAATGCACACTGAAATTTGCTAGAAATAGCAGGTGTGCTTTTTTTAATATAAATGAAAGGTTTAATGCTTAAATTGTTATTAAATAACATGGTTAAACTGTATGTACCATCTAGAAAATATGCAGTAGTGAATAATTAAGTGAAATTGCAGTTAGTGAAACTATGTGCATGTTTTTACGTTAAAACGTTTTGAATGCATTTATGAACTCATTCATGAACAGACGTTTTGTTGTCATTTGATTTTAAAAATCAGATCTGTTAATTTTTAAATAACTTTTCTAAGTTGGAACCCATCCTGTTTATTACCTCTAGGTGGCAATTGTATAGTGAAACACGTTACTGTAATTCCACTACTTTTAGCGGTAACGCGCTTGTAACTAAAAAAATTTTTTAATCAAGTAACGCAATTACAATTACTGAAATTTAAATGAGTTTGTTACTCGCATTACTCTCTTTTGTGAAAAATGAATGCTTGCAGACAAGAAGCTCAAATCTAGGACCTAGCCCGGGCCGTGTTTTTTTCTTTTCTTTTATTTTTTTATCCTCCCTATTACAGTGTTGTTATCCATTAAAATAGTTCAGTTTTGTTTTTAATGTCAAAGTAGTTATATTTTGTTTAGTTTCTTTATTAAGTTAATTTAGAAAAATGGAGCATTTTTTTGTTGGTTAAATTAAGGTTTTTATTTTTTAAAATGATGAAGCATTCAGTGGCTGATGGTGAGTTAAAGGGATAGTTCACCCAAAAATGAAAATTAGCCCATGATTTACTGTAATGTCTAGTGTGTTGGTTCTGTTCTTATCTTGTTTTCCTATGAGTCATGTTTCCTGGTCTTGTCATGTGATCATTGTCATGCGATTCCCATGCCCTCATGTGATCTTGTCATGTTCTGTCATTGGTTCATTGTTCACATGTGTGTCTTGTTTAGTCATTCGTCTCTGTATTTAAGCCCTCATGTTTGCCTTGTCTTGCCCAGTGATGCAAAGTCTGATTCATTTCCGCGAACTGGTTCTCTTTGGACAGTTCGGCTCAAAGAACCGGTTCAAAAAGCCGATTCATAGATTCCTGACGTCATCATGCAATGATGCCACTATGCATTTATTTTATGCGTTTTTATGCATTTCTTCATATTATAGCAAGGAAACATTCAAATAAAGTAATCAATGCATGTGTCAATGCATATTGAAACAATCGAATAAAGTTATTTGTGTGAGTGCATGTTGTTGATTATTGCCTTTCATTCACTTAAGTTAATGGTGTTTGTGTTCACAGTTAATTCATGTATCTTTCATGTCGGATTCGACTGGAAATTGCACAACTACAGCACACATTATACAGGCACTGATCAACAAATGCAGATATGTGCTTTATGTCTAAAGTATACCATAGAACGAGTAAACCAACTCCTTGTTTATTGTCCTTATAAACTCCTTGATGTAATAATTATATATATATATATATATATATATATATAATTATGCACTCACCTAAAGGGTTATTAGGAACACCATACTAATACTGTGTTTGACCCCCTTTCGCCTTCAGAACTGCCTTAATTCTATGCAGCATTGATTCAACAAGGTGCTGAAAGCATTCTTTAGAAATGTTGGCCCATATTGATAGGATAGCATCTTGCAGTTGATGGAGATTTGTGAGATGCACATCCAGGGCATGAAGCTCCCGTTCCACCACATCCCAAAGATGCTCTATTGGGTTGAGATCTGGTGACAGTGGGGGCCATTTTAGTACAGTGAACTCATTGTCATGTTCAAGAAACCAATTTGAAATGATTCGAACTTTGTGACATGGTGCATTATCCTGCTGGAAGTAGGCATCAGAGAATGGGTACATGGTGGTCATAAAGGGATGGACATGGTCAGAAACAATGCTCAGGTAGGCCGTGGCATTTAAACGATGCCCAATTGGCACTAAGGGGCCTAAAGTGTGCCAAGAAAACATCCCCCACACCATTACACCACCACCACCAGCCTGCACAGTGGTAACAAGGCATGATGGATCCATGTTCTCATTCTGTTTAGGCCAAATTCTGACTCTACCATCTGAATGTCTCAACAAAAATCGAGACTCATCAGACCGGGCAACATTTTTCCAGTCTTCAACTGTCCAATTTTGGTGAACTTGTGCAAATTGTAGCCTCTTTTTCCTATTTGTAGTGGAGATGAGTGGTACCCGGTGGGGTCTTCTGCTGTTGTAGCCCATCCGCCTCAAGGTTGTGCATGTTGTGGCTTCACAAATGCTTTGCTGCATACCTCGGTTGTAATGAGTGGTTATTTCAGTCAAAGTTGCTCTTCTATCAGTTTGAATCAGTCGGCCCATTCTCCTCTGACCTCTAGCATCAACAAGGCATTTTCGCCCCCAGGACTGCCACATACTGGATGTTTTTCCCTTTTCACATTGGTCCCCTTTGTAAACCCTAGAAATGGTTGTGCGTGAAAATCCCAGTAACTGAGCAGATTGTGAAATACTCAGACCGGCCCGTCTGGCACCAACAACCATGCCATGCTCAAAATTGCTTAAATCACCTTTCTTTCCCATTCTGACATTCAGTTTGGAGTTCAGGAGATTGTCTTGACCAGGACCACACCCCTAAATGCATTGAAGCAACTGCCATGTGATTGGTTGATTAGATAATTGCATTAATGAGAAATTGAACAGGTGTTCCTAATAAACCTTTAGGTGAGTGTAATTCCAGTACAATAAACCTATTTGCAGGCATATTTGTCAACCACTGGGAATTATTTCATAAACACAAGTCTGGTGAGTGAATAGCATTAATTAAACAGACACAGTGAATATCATGGATACCACAAGGTCCAGTCTCTATCCCTGGGCTGTGTCGGATGAACTGCTGTCTCCCAAACAGCATCATCTTTTAATGTGCAGAAGTTCTGTGGTTAGTATAAGTATGAGGTATAAGTATAAGTATAAGTATAAGGTGTTGGTCACTTGAAGAATGAACTGGCATAAAATGCTCCGTGGCGGCTCGTTGGCCCCTGTAATGTTGGTCGCAATTAGTCAACTAACTGCAAAATCATGTGGCGTGGGAGTCTGTAATTATTTACAAGTTTTTTTATCATCAAAGCACAGCACATCCTCTGGGTCCTCCAAAAGTATCTCCACCATCAAAACGTCGCTGCTCTTCATCTTATATAATTCATAAATGTAACGCTCTCTCAAAAAAGGATTTTTGTACTGTGATTTTTACCTTTGGATTTCAAAAAATGTTTGAAGTTAGGACCCCAGTGGGGTTGTCCTAAATGCGGTCCTAACTGAAATTGCCATGGTTACCAAACAGATAAGATAAGATTCTAAAGTTAAGATGCTTCTGTAATACGCCCCTAGAGCCTCAAATTAAGATTCAGATGCAGTACAGAGAGAATCTTATAGTAATGGAGACATACACAAGGAATCAGGACTAAACTGAAAGTACAATTGTATTCTGTATTTTTTTTGCAGGGCTGGATTAACATAAGGGCTAGGTGCATAAGGACCCCGAGCATAAAGGGGGCCCATGATTGGCCGAGGGAAGGATTGACAACGGGTCGGGAGCATCTGAACTTTTCTTGGTGGGCTGCTCGCCAAAAACCCTGCTATGTCCCCACATATTAACCAGCACCAGTCTCTTGATCCATTTGAATTTGATACAAGCGCAGCATAATATGTGAATTTTAAAGGCTCTGTGGCGAAACTAGCTTAAACAAGACTGAATAGCTCTGACAATGGTAAACTGTATAGGCTGCTAAATTGTAATTACAACCCAGTAAGTAATTTTGCATTTAAAAGACGTCTTATAGCTGTCCAAACACAGCCCTGACATCAGGCTAAAATATAAAGCTAAATTTGGGCTGTCAGTTAAAATTGAATAGACGTCTAATCATAGCCCAAGAACAGATTAGTCATCAGTTTCAAAGAAATGACACCAAACTCGTCACTGTCGACTGCTTACATGACAGCTATTGCTTGATATAGAAAGCTTTTCAATCCACACACTTATTAACACTGTAGAAATGTTACATTATGATATATTATTTATCTTAATACTAGTAGCTTTAAATTAAATATTGGGTAATATAAGGGCAAAATGTCACTTTTAGAGTTTTTTTTTTTTCATAACAAATACCATAGTTTATTTAATATTATTATTACTATTATTTTGTTGTTGTTGTTATAGAAGCCATAAAACCATGGTAATGAGGAGCAGGGTTTTTGCCTGTGCCACAATCTTATGGTTAAACTCTGGATTCCAAGAATTATGGAAACATTTCAATGGGGCAACAAAGGAGAATTTAAGAGCTTTATAGCCTGGATCCCATGAATAGATAAAGCTATGACTTTTTCTTCTATGTAGATATGATCAGTTCTAATAAACTTTAATTGAAGTAAAATATTAATTCAATAATTAACAGCCTGCAATATGATGCAATATGAATATTTAACACATTTGCAGTATATATCTATTATTATTTGTTTCTGCCCTTTATTTAGCCATTCATTGATTAGCCTATTTATTCAATTTTAAAGGTCTGTAACCTCAGCAAAACATTAAAGGAACACTCCACTTTTTTTTTTAAATTAGTTTCCCTAAATGTGTTTTTACACACTCCCCTAAAGTTAAACAGTTGAGTTTTACCATTTTCAAATCCATTTAGTCGATCTCCAGGTCTGGCAGTAGCACATTTAGCATAGCATGAATCTGAAAACACCCCTAAACTCTAATTCATTATTCCCTACGTTAGTCCACTAATACAGTTCACTTGAAGGAGTGAATGAAAACGAGTGAGTGAATTTGGACAGCCGCTGTGTGTACAGCAATGTGGGATTGAATGAGTGCACTCAATAACATCCACTATGGTTTCGGACACCACTACAAATGGCTGTCCCCTCAAATAATGCCCAATTTGAGGGTATAGTGGGCGATTTCGGATTCAGCCTTAGCGCCGGTCAGGTTGGAAGTTACCTAACTGGAGACTATTTTCAGGCACTGTGTAATATCATTGCGCCTGCTACACCCATGTTACTGCAGCAAAGTTCCTTGATTATTATGCAGGAATGAGAGTATGTTCCTAGCCATATCTGTCTAGAAAAACGTTTCATTTTCCATCGGTCTTAGTTCATGATGTAACTACAGAAGAGTCAAGTTTTAAATAGGAAAAATATAGAAACTCACTAAAAAATGACCAATGAATTATGCTAAGCTATGCTAAAAGTGCTACCGCCAGATCCGGAGATTGGCGGAATGGATTTGAAAACGGTAAAACTCTCGGGCAGTTGGAAAATGAGCCTATTTTCAAAAAAAGTGGGATATTCACCCCAAAAGTTGACAAAATGAAAATTAGCACATGATTTACTCACCCTCAAGGTTCTCAGCAAGTAACCAGTTGAGCTGGTTCATTAATCGAACTTTGAATCATTGATGATGCAAGACGCAAAAGCTGAAGTTGCACATCCGACTAAACACTTCATCCTTGACTACTCTGAGCTCGATTGCTATGTCTGTGGTAAACCACGCCCTCCTCATTACCCTACGAACAAAGAAATGTAGAAATAAATAAATGTAGAAATAAATGTAGAAATACATAAAAGTAAAAATAAGTAAATGTAGAAATAACTAAATGTAGAAATGCATAAATGTGGAAATAAATAAAATATTTTAATTTGTTTTTGCTTTTCTATGTATATTTATTTATATATTTATTTATGTTTGCTTTTTTACATTTCTTTGTATATTTATTTATGTATTTATTTATTTATTTTTAATATTGGCAGCTTTGGGATTCTATAATTATTGTCATGCTGTGAATCCAGCCAGTTGTGGAACAGCTGTGTTGCCATCAGAGCTTGTGCAGCCACTCTTGAGAAGCTGCGCCGGCTGAGTCAGCTCTCTGCACTCCAATTGCTCTTGCGGTACTTTGATGCCATACATCACAGAGTGGCCCGGCGTCGGTGCTGTCTCAAGTCGACAAAAAAAAGCCACCAAACGGTCTGCGTAGCATTGCATGAAGTCGAATAAGCCTAGCAGGTGTTTCGTTTCTGAATGAATTTGCGTTCCAATCTGATAAACTAATGATTCAATGGCTAAATAATTAGCAATGGCCCATTTATAAAGAGAGCCATGAATTAATTCCTGAATGAATCAGCCATTTGAACTGAAATGCATAAATGACTCAATAATTTGATCATTTTAGACATTTACCACCACCTACTGTCAGTTTTAGTTTCTTATTTAGAATATCACCTCTAGTTTGCCCAAAAATGAAAATTCAGTTTATTTACATTTACTCACCCTCAAGTTGTTTCAAACCTGTATGACTTTATTTCTTTTGCGTAACGTAAAAGAAGATATTTTAAAGAATGTTGGTAACCAAACTGTATTGGTCTTTAAAGGTGCAATGTGTAATATTTATGAGGATCTATTGATAGAAATGCAATACACATAACTATGTTTTCAGTGGTGTATAAAGACCTTACATAATGAACCGTTATATTTTTATTACCTTAGAATGAGCCATTTCTATCTACATCTTTCTATCACCATTTTTGCACCGTCATGTTTCTACAGTGGCCCTAAACAGACAAACTGCTCTACAGAGCGCTAGTCTCTGCTGTCTCAGACAGCGACATCTTTGTACTGTGTCGACCACCGTAGCTTCTCTATATGTTTTGAAAGGGAGGGGTGAGCGGTGGGTGGTCACCACTAGATGCAGCTACAATTTACACAGTGCACGTTTAAATATATCTAAATAATACCAATTCAAATGCAGCTTCTGAAAAAAAAAAATCATGGCCATTGTAGCCTAAATGTTTATGTGTAATAAATTTTACGTTGAATCAAATAAAATATTTCTTTGTAAAGTTACTTTTTGCAGTGTCTATTTGACGTCTTTCTCATTTAACACAATGACTATTGTAAAATATATTCCGGTCTCTCTCCATTTATCTGACCTCTCCCTGCTTCCAATGTTTCCTGGTGGAATATTCTTCCATTAATTTAGACCTTCAGGCACTGTTCATGAGTCACAGTCTTGTCAACTTTCCTTTGCTTTCATTTTCTTTTCTTTTTTTTCTTTTTTTTGGCTGAAAATATCTGATGTATTTACATTTACAAAAAGTGGCATCACACTGGAAGATTCGGGATTAAAATACAGGCAGAATTAAATTAAGGTACAAGCATGATCAATTAATAAAATGCCAGTGCTTTTGTTGCAAACCTGATGTTAGTTTCATGAGCTCACTGGCACCTTCTCATGGCACCTTCTCATTAGTAAAGTCTTTTGTAAAATCATTAGTAAACTCAGTACTATAAAATCATTGTATGAATACATTTGAGAAGGCAAGAATACTATAAGTTTGTGAACCCTTTGAAAATATCTAGATTTGTGCACTGATTAGGGGAGCGCGGGGCACAGCCTAACGCAGGATTAGTTGTAACGCATGGTTTAAAACTTTCCACACATGCCAGCATGACAAAACTTAGTGTATTTACTAGTTGCCATATTAACACTATATAGAATTTTTTTTTTTTTTTGGCAAAAAAAAAAAAAAAAATCTGGAAGATATCACTGAATATTTATTTAACCATAGCAAAAGTTAATTTTTTTATTTAATTTTTTTATTTTATTTAAAATTCGCCAAATCTGATATTCTTTTAATTTTATGTCTGTATTTAACAGTTGAGATCATTCTTTAATGCTGATCTAACCAGCAGAAGACACAAGCTGCGGTTTAAATCCCAGTTGAGCAGGTGGGGTGAGTTACAATGTGCCCCTATTAGAACTCTGGGTAACACTTTACAATAAGGTTGTATTAGTTAACATTAGTTAACATGAACAACACCTCTGTTCAGCATTAGTTAATCTTTGTTAACGTTACTTCATAAAACTACAGCTGTTCATGGTTTGTTCATGTTAGTTCACAGTGCATTAACTAATTTTAACAAGATTTTAATAAAGTATTACTAAATGTTGAAATTAACGTTAACAAAGATACACAAATGCTTTATAAATGCAGTTCATTATTAGTTCGTTAACTAATGTAGATAACTAATAAACCTTATTGTAAAGTGTTACCGAACTCTGTTATTATATTTTATACTTTTATGAATTATATTGAGAAACCATGAGAAAAAAGGTGAATAATAAGAGTCAATGTTCAGAACTTTGACTATGCTGTATATGCTGAATTTTGAACTATGCTGTATATCTGTATGTAGCAATGTGTTTGTTGTCAGACTCAAAAATGTATTATTATTATTAACCTTTATTTAACCAGGTTAGTCTAATTGAGATATAGAATCTCTTTTTCAAGAGAGACCTGGCCAAGATAGCAGAACAAATTAGATCACACAATCACAAAACAAAAACAAACAAGTGCATCTCAATTAAATAAAAGTGCCATTAATTAAAAAAAAAATGTATTGCCTCTGCCTCAATCTAACCCTCCACAGAGAGTTACTTCAGGCAGTAGCCCGGGCAATTTGAGGGTTACGGTGAGCCCGTTTCCCCCAGGGAACCAACCCCCGGGGAACTCCCTCTCGCACGCTGCAGCCAGTAGAGCTGCCATTGGAATGCGGTGGGCCATCCACGAGGTGTGCATCATCCATATCCTTTAGGGCTCCTCTCGAGGACCAGATGTCCATCGCTGTATCGGAGGGAGGATCAGAACTCTCTGGAGAGGACGTGTCGGCTCAGGGGGCTCCTCTGGGAAGACCCGCTGTGCCCGATACTGATCCGGAGATGATGGCTATCCTTTCCCGAGCCGCCGAGAGAGTCGGGCTCATGTGGAACCGAACCCTCAAGGCTGGATGATTGGTTTCTCGGGGTGGCCCATGCTGTTTCACAGCGCCCCACCCCGGTTCCTTTTTTCCCGGAGGTGCACGAAGAGCTCACTAGGTCGTGGACGGCACCTTTTACTGCCCGAAACCGGTCCAGTGGATCCTCCTCCCTCACCACCCTCGATGGCGGACCTGCAAAGGGATACACGCAGGTTCCTCCCGTGGCCGTTGCTATGCAACTGTGCCCTAACTCCACATCCAGGGGGAACCCGTGTCTTCCCTCCAAGGCCTGTAGGTACTCATCCGATCTGATCGGGAAGACCTACCAGGCTTGTGGATAGGCAGGTTCCGCCTTACACGCTATGACATTGTTCCGGGTCTATCAGGCCCAGGCACTGAAGGCCTTGCATGAGGGTGGTCACGATCCCGCAGTTCTCCAGGAACTGAGAACCACAACGGACCTCGCGCTTCATGCGACGAAGGTTGCCCAGACTGGCCTCTTTGGCAACGCGGCCCAGAACTTTGCCCAGCAGTTCTCGGCCACACAGAAGCAGACTGAGGCGATCAGTCACATTTTGCCACAGTGGTCAGCTGCTGTCTCCACCCCGCCATCGGCAGTGCCTCAGCCTGCTCGTCGCCGAGGGCGGCCGTCTGCGTCTGCCTCCGCTCCCGCACCGCAGCAGCAGCCTCCACCTAAGCAACGTCGTGGAGTCAGGCACAAGCAGGCCACCCCACCCATCCAAGCACCTGCCAAGAGGGGTGGCAAGCCCAAGGGCAAGCGGCCCTGAGACGGGTGACCCGGAGATGAGGAGGACTGCTCTTCTGGACCGCACGGCTCCATCCCCCGGAGGAGAATCTTGTGTTCCATATTGTTTCTGTTCTGCCCAAATTCTCAATAAAAGAGCAGTTTCTTCCATCTCCAGGTCCTCAGGGGGCTCGGAGAGTTGTGGCCGATCAAACGCCAGACCACACTCATCCTCCCCCTTCGCCAGTGGGCAGCAGTGGACGACCCCCTCACGTTCCTGCTGCCCACCTGTGGAAACAGGTAAGTGTAGCACGGCACACTCTCACCTCGCCTCCACGAGACAGCCGTCCCAGCCTGGTACCTGCATTCCACCTCACTGCCCCACGGTGAGTACGCCGGTGGTCCTTATGGTCCCGCTTGTACAGTCCCTGGAAGCCTGGCTAGCACTCCCCAGTCCGTCTCGCTGGCTCATTCGGACCATCAGGCTCAGCTACGCGATTCAGTTCGAGGTGTGTAAGGTTTGCAAGGTGTGTCCTGTCCGCTCAGGGTGCGAGCACACTCTACTAGAAGTGTTGCATCCTCCTGGGTCGCTGACACGTGGCGCCTCGCTGTCAGACATCTATAGAGCTGCGGGCTGGGCGACACCCAACACGTTCGCTAGATTCTATAGCCTACATGTAGAACGGCGCTCTTATTCTCCAGAAGCAAACTCTGTGAGTCCTCCATCACCCTCGGTATCAGGCATCATGCCCCTTGCCGCTGAATCCTTGAGAACCGGTAATGGGCTGGGGTTATATGAGTGATCTCGGTCTCGGTTACGTATGTAACCCTCATTCCCTGAAGGAGGGAACAGAGACGCCACGTCCTGTCGCCATGTCCTCTGTACCCTGCTAGGGTACCTGTCTACCTACTCAGCTCCTCAGCAAAAGGCTGATTTGATGCAATCACCTGTGTCTCATTTATACCCGCACGGCATGGCATGAGCACCTGGTGCAATCATTGCATGCTAATGTGCATTGGCTCGTTTTAGTTACACTCGAAGTAGATTGATTCCAATTTGTCAGTACTCTGACGTGGCGTCTTACATACGTAACCGAGGCGTTTTCTGTAGGTCATTCCAAGTTGAAGGTGCAACAACTCGGTCCGGGCTTGAGGTACATTCAATGAAATAATGGACCGTAAACCATAAGCACTCTGTGTAAAAGAACATGGAAGTCTGCCTATGATACCCTTATATATAAAGATATAAAGGTGAGTAAGCTGGCGATTTGACTAACAGGGTAAATTCACTGTGGAGTAAAGTGAGTGAGGGGTCTGCAATTTGAAATAAACCTTAAAGCTCCATGAAACACAGAATCCAACATCTGAAGACACTTTGATGGGGCATTCATATACAACAGATCACCATAATCAATAATAGAGAGATATGTGGCATCGACTAGCCTTTTTCTGGCAGAAAAAGTAAAACAAGATTTGTTCCTAAAGAAAAAGCTAGCTTCAATTTCAACTTTTTTATTAAATTGTCTATATGAAGCTTAAAAGAAAGGTGATCATCAATTAAAAATCCTAAATATTTATAAGATGAAACTACCTCAATTGTTTTACCCTGCTCAGTAACAATATTCAGGTCTAACTAATTTTTCCTTGAGTTTGAAAAGACCATTACTTTGGTCTTCTCTGCATTAAGCACAAGCTTTAATTGATAAAGCTGTGCTTACACTCTGTCAAAAGCAGTTTGCAAGTATTCATACGCCTTCCTAATGGTAGCTACACAACAATAAATGACTGCATCATCTGCATAAAAATGGAAAAATGCATGTTGGACATTTTCCCCCAGACAGTTTATATAAATAGTGAATAAAAGTGGCCCTAGAATGGAGTCCTGTGGGACCCCTTTACAGATTGATACGTATTTTGACGTTAGGCTATCAACTTGCGTAGCTTGAGTCCTGTCAGCGAGGTAGTTGATAAACCAGCCCACAGAGATACCTATACTGATCAATCTCTGAACTAGTATACTATGGTAAACTGTATCAAATACCTTGGACAAATCAATAAACAGAGACACATAGTGTTTCTTATCATCAAGCGCTTTGACTATATCATTAATTACTTTTATAGCAGCAGTGGTAGTACTGTGTTTTCTCCTAAACTAGATTGATGCTTTGATAAAATTGACTGAGCATTTAAATACTCTTTCACTTGTTCACCAACCAAAGATTCCAATACTTTGACCAAAGCTCAAAGTTTGGAAATGGGTCTGTAATTATTTGGCAAGGTAGGGTCACCTCCTTTCAAAAGCAGTAAAACATATGCAGACTTCCATACCTTGGGAATTTTAGTTGTGACCAGTGAAAGATTAAAAAGATGAGTCAGAGGTTCAGCTAGGATATCTGCAGCTAATTTCAGAAAGAAAGGTCTAAGTGATCAGGGCCACAGGTTTTCGAGGATTTTTTCAGGGCTTTAAAAACATCAGCAACAGAGAAGGGGCTAAAATTAAAAATTTTGTCGGTAGTAATAAAGGTGTCATTTGACGACTCCAACACTATAGGGGCAACAGAATTAAACAAAAACCCAAATGATACGAAATGCTCATTAAAACAATTTAACATTTCTACTTTGTCAGATATAGACACACCATTCTTAACTAGAGACAACAGAAAACCTGTTGGTTTAGTCGATACAGATAATGACTTAACAGTTTTCCAAAACTTTTTTGGGTAATTTTGATTTTCTGTTGTTTCAGATAAATAAAATTCAGCCTTTGCTTTTTTGAAAAGGGAAGTGAATCTGTTTCACAACCGTCTGAAAATAAACCAATCAGCATTAGTATCCGATCTCCTTGCTTTTGCCCAGGCTACATTTCTCTTGTGGAGTAAATTAGAAATCTCAGAAGTAAAGTCCCTACCCTTAATTCTAAATTTATGTAGAGGTGCATGTCTGTTCAGAATATCAAGAAAACTGTTTAAAAAAAATAAATAAATAAAAGTCATGGCTAAATCCACATCAATCAGGACAATTCTACTCCAGTCAAAAAATAAAATAAATCATATAAAAAACCCTGCTCAACAAACATTTTCATCTTTTGCCTTTCAAAAATATGAGGTGCAGATCTGAGCACCTTAGTATCTCTAATAGCAGCAATCAAACAGTGATCACTCGTCTCATTAGCAAAAACACCTATTTCAGAGAACTTAAAAGGGGCATTTGTCAGGATTAAATCAATGAGTGATGATTTCTCCGGACATTTAGGATTTGGCAGAGTAGGAGTGTTAATTAATTGAGTCAAATTTAAACTGTCACACTGCTCTTTAAAAGCATCTGATATCAGCCTTAGCCAGTCCCAGTTCAGATCACCAACAACAATAGTGTCATTTACAAATGGTGGGGGAAAGACACAGGGCTAGCCGAGTAGGGTAGCTGGTACCGTGGAGAATACACAAATGGGGTTGCCATTAGGGAACCACTACATATGAACACCCAGCCTACACACACATTCCACAAGCATACGGGTGTAGGCCTGGCGTCAGACGGCCGCCACGTCTGACACCGAAGGGGTGATGGAGGAGCTCGACAGGGTTCGCTGGGGAACACAACTGGAGAAAAATAGAAGCACGTACCCGGGGGCAGGAGTGGCGTTGCAAGCTGACACAAGAACGGATACTTTGCGCTTACTGGCCACTAGGGGCGAGTACGCGGGAAGAAACCGGCTCTACACGGAGGTTATAAAATCTAGCGAACGTGTTAGGTGTCGCCCAGCCCGCAGCTCCAGGAGCCAGCGCCCAGGATGAAGCGAAACACCTAGTTGAGTGCGCTCGCACCCCGAACAGGCAAGGCATGTCTTGTGACTGGTATGCTAAGACCATAGCATCCACTATCCAAGATTCAAGATTCAAGAGATTCAAGAGAGTTTTATTTGTCACATACACAGTTATATACAGAATATACAACCGGCAGTGAAATGTAAACAGGTCCGCTCCATGGACAGTGCAAATTCACAGTTAAAAACACAAGGAGGAAATTATAATAGAAATAGAATAAGAAAGTACTAGAATAGAAAGTGCTGACCCTGAGATACGCTCGGATAAGCGCACGACTCTTTGCAGGGCTTTGCAGTCATGACTGGTGCTGTTCCCATACCACGCTGTGATGCAGTTAATACACTTTCTATCGCCCCTAAATAGAAAGTTTTCAGGATAGCTGGTGAAACCCTGAATTTCCTCAGCTGGTGCAGGTGGTACAGTCTTTGCCTGGCTTTTTTCACCTGTGTCTGAATGTGTGCAGTCCAGGTCAGGTCCTCGGAGATGTTTACACCCAGGTACCTGAAGCTGCTCACTCTCTCTACTGGTGACCCGCTGATCATGAGAGGGGAGTATGTCCGTTGCTGTCTCTTCCTGATGTCCACAATCAGTTCTTTGGTCTTGCCAACATTCAGAGAGAGACAGTTGGGCTAACCTCCAGTTAGCTAACCTCTGCTTGGAGAGGGCTAACTTCTGCTATCCAGTGGGCTAACCTCTGCTTGGAAGGTTGACCCCCGCTTGAAGCTTTGATTCCAGTCAATATAGGTGCGCAAAGCGCGGACGGGACACAGCAAAGCTAGGGCTGGGGCTGCCTCCTCTGAGGGCAGCACTTGCAGGTTCACCACCTGGTCCCAGAAGGGAGTGGTCGGAACCTTGTGCACGTATCCGGGCTGGGGTCTCAGGACAATGTGAGAGTTACCTGGGCTGAATTCTAAGCACGATTTGTTGACCGAAAGTGCATGCAGAGTCCCCTACCCTCTTGATGGAGAACAGTGCAGTCAGGAGTGTTGTCTTAATGAACAGGACTTTCAACTCCACTGTCTGCAATGGCTCGAAGGGAGGACTCTGAAGTGCACACGAGACTTAAGTTCCAAGAGGGTATGGAATTCGGGCGATGAGGATTTAGCCTTGTCGCACCTCTAAGGAACCTGGCGATTAGGTTGTGCCTTCCGACAGACTTACCCTCAACTGCATCGTGATGTGCTGCTATGGCTGCGACATACACTTTAAGGGTGGAGGGAGACAGCCTTCGCTCCAACCCTTCTTGCAGGAAGGAAAGCACAATACAAATCACAACACCTTCGGGGGTCTTCTTGGCAGGAAGAACACCACTCAACGAACAGGTTCCACTTCAGAGCATAGAGGCACCTCGTAGAGGGGGCTCTAGCAGAAGTGATGGTGTCTACCACTGCTTGTGGCAGGCCACCTAGAACCTCTGCGTCCTGTCCAGGGACCAGACATGGAGTTTCCAGAGGTCTGGACGCGGGTGCCACAGGGTGCCCCATCTCTGAGAAAGAAGATCCTTCCTCAGAGGAATAGGCCAGGGAGGGGCTGTCGCGAGGAGTGTTAGTTCAGGGAACCAGGTCCGGTTGGGCCAGTAGGATGCAACTTGCAAGACCTGCTCCTCGTCCTCCCTGATCTTGCACAGTGTCTGTGCTAGAAGGCTCACTGGGGGAAACGCATACTTGCGTAGTTCCCGGGCCAGCTGCGTGCCAGTGCATCCATGCAGAGGGTGCCCCTGGTCAGGGAATAGTACAACTGGCAATGGGTCGAGTCCGGAGAGATCTCGAGAGGTCTATCTGTGCGGCTCCGAAAAGGTCCCATATCAGCTGGACGCTCTGGGGATGGAGTCGCTAACCTCCCAGAAGTGCTGACTGACGAGAGAGCTCGTCGGCTGTCTGCTGTCCATACAGACCAGAACGTGCTTGCCCTGCAGCGGCTTTTTGAGGCGGCCCAGGGCGAGACGTACTGCTAGCAACTCCAGGCAATTGATATGCCAATGCAATTGGGGCCCTGTCCACAGACCCGAAATCGCATGCCCGTTGTACATGGCTCCCCAGCCGGTGGAAGAGGCATCCGTGAAGACAACAGCATGCCTAGACACTTGTTCTAAGGGCACTCCAGCCTGTAGAAACTAAGGGTCCAACCACGGGCTGAAAGTTTGGCGGCAGTGCAGAGTAACTGAGACCCGGCACTTGCTGCTCTGCCACGCCCATCTCAGGACTCAGTCGTGAACCCAGCATTGAAGTGGTCTCATATGAAGCAATCTGAGCAGCGTTACCATGGCTGCAGATGCCATATGCCCCAGGAGCCTCTGAAAGGATTTCAGTGGGACCGCCATCCTGCCCTTGAATGTATTCAAGCAGTTCAACACTGACCGGACTCGTTCCTCCGTGAGGTGCGCAGTCTGACCGACCGAGTCCAGCTCCATGCCGCGATAAGAGATCCTCTGTGTGGGACAGAGTTTGCTCTTCTCTTTGTTGACCCGAAGTCCCAACAGGCTGAGGTGATGGAGCACCAGGTCCCTGTGTTTGCACAACTGCTCCCGAGACTGGGCCAGGATGGGCCAGGATAAGCCAGTCATCGAGATAGTTGAGAATGCGAATGCTGCATTCTCTGAGTGGAACAATGGCTGCCTCTGCGACTTTCACGAAGACGCGAGGCGACAGGGACAGCCCGAAGGGCAAGACTTTGTACTGATATGCCCTCCCCTCGAACACAAAGCATAGGAACGGTCTGTGTTGATGCAGGATAGAGACATGAAAGTACGTGTCCTGCAAAGCAATCCTGGGGACGGATGCATTCGAAAATGCGTTTCTGCATTAACATCCTGAACGGAAGCTTGTGCAGGGCCTGATTCAGGACATGCAGATCCAGGATTGGCCATAACCCACACCCTTTCTTGGGTACAAGACCCGGACTGCCTGGAGGCAACTCAGAGTGTTGCCTGAGTGTTCCAGGGTGGGGTGGAGTGAGGGAGGCCCACTGCCGCCCCCTGGTGATAAGAGGGGAGGAGAGGAGTGACAAGGCCCGGGGGCGTTGTACACTGCCGACCTGACCCTCTTGGGGCCCAGGGACAAAGGGAACTGCTCTGGGGATACCCTCGAAGAGCAGGAGGAGGCGCTGCCACCGGCGACAGGGGTGGAGGCTGCAGCGGGTCGCCGGGGCAGAATGTTTTTAATCACCTCTGTCTGCTTCTGGGCCACCGAGAACTGCTGGGCAAAGTTCTCGATGGTGTCACCGAAGAGGCCAGCCTAACAGACAGGGGCGTCGAGGAACCGAACCTTGTCGGACTCATGCATGTCTGCCAGGTTTAGCCACAGGTGGTGTTCCTGGACCACCAAGATGGACGTCGTCCGACCCAGGGAGTGTGCAGTGACTTTCGTCACTCTGAGGGCGAGGTCTGTTGCCACGCGCAGTTCCTGAATATTCCCTGACCAAACTACCCTCGTGCAGTTCCTTTAGCGCTTTGGCCTGGTAGACCTGCAGGAGCGTCATGGCATGCAAAGATGATACGGCCTCTCCGCAGGCTATGTAAGCCTTGCCCCTCAGTGCGGACAAGAACTTACACGCCCAGGAGGGGAGACGTGGGTTAGCCTGCCAGTCTGCAGCAGACCTGGGACACAGTTGCATCGCCACAGACCGCTCGACTGGGGGAATCCCTGTGTATCCCTTAGGATCCCTTAGGAGGAGTCAGTCGATCAGTGTCTGGCACTATAGGGTGCCATCCACGACTTTGTGAGCTCCTGATGCACTTCTGGGAAGAAATGCACCGGGGCAGGCCTCTAAGAACCAGCATGGGCCATCCCAAGAAACCAATCATCCAGCCACGAAGGTTCGGGACATGGTGGAGGTTCCACTCAAGCCCGACACGGGAAAGCATAGCCATGAGCTCTGGATCAGACTCGGGCAACGCTACCACACCCGAAGGGGGCAGCGCAGCCGGGTCTTCATCTCCAGAGTCCATTAGCTCGTCCACCGATGCAGCCATCGAAATCATGTCCTCAGCCAGAGCCCCAAAGGTCACGGCCGGCCCCCCATGGGAAGGACCGGGCCGCTCTTGCAGAAGCTCCACCGGCGCAGCGGAGGGGGGAAGGGCCCAAGGAGCCTGTTGACCCGTCGGGGAAGCCCTCACTGTCACCCTCAGGTCTCCACCAAAGGCATCAGCCAAAGTAGCAGCCCTCTGCTTCGCAGCTGGAGGGCCACTAGATCGGGGGATGCGCAATGGGACTCCACCCCATCTGAGGTATTCGAGCCTAGACCGTGGTACTGCGATGGTCATGTTCCCGCAATGGGAACATGAGTCATTCACGAACGCCGCCTCAGTGCACTGAATGCCCAAACACGTGAGACAGCGATCGTGACCGCCAACTGGGGACAGAAAACGACGACATCCAGAAGCACACGGTTTGAATAACATCTTGAAAAAGATGCAGGGTCAAACTGTGTAGCTCGTTTAGAAGGAATTTACTCTTTTAGAAGTGCTGAAGCACTCAGGGAGATGGCCGCAGCTCACCACAGCTCGGTAGTGCAGGTCTGTATGAGCACTCAATCGGAAAACGCCCAGCGAACCAACAGGAGAAAAGTCTTTTACTGCAGCCACTCGCTGACTGTGCCCTTGCGCCAGCACCGAAGACCAGGAGTAACCTTCTCGCAACACTCTCGCAGAAAACAACAGCTTAATCAGCGACCGTTCGGGTCCGAAGTTGAAAGGAGGATGCGGTATTCCACGTGGACCAAATGCCACCGTTATTGGCTCGTTATACACTCAAAGCAGATTGGTCTCTGAAGATGATCCCCAATTCGTCGGTCAGTTCTGACGTACGTCAAACATGACCGACTGAAAGGGAACTGCACATGGATGGACTAATTTTGGAGGGAGCTGAGGCCATAGCAGACAACAAGTCCAGCGGTGGAAGACGAGGCTGAGACTGTAACAGATGACAGCCCAGAGATGAAGGCAGCTGGTGGGATGGAGGGAGCTGAGGCCGTAGCAGATGACATCCCAAAGATGAAGACAGCTGGTGGGATGGAGGGAGCTGAGGCCGTAGCAGATGACAAGTCCAGTGGTGGAAGATGAGGCTGGGACTGTAACAGATCACAGCCCAGAGATTAAGGCAGCTGGTGAGATGGAGGGAACTGAGGCCGTAGCAGACAACAAGTCCAGTGGTGGGAGATGAGGCTGAGACCGTAACAGATGACAGACCAGAGATGAAGGCAGCTGGTGGAATGGAGGAAGGCAGCTGGTGGGATGGAGGGAGCTGAGGCCATAGCAGATGACAAGTCCAGTGGTGGAAGATGAGGCTAAGACTGTAACAGATGACAGCCCTGATATGAAGGCAACTGGTGGGATGGAGGGAGCTGAGGCCATAGCAGACAAGTCCAGTGGTGGAAGATGAGGCTGAGACTGTAACAGATGACTGCCCAGAGATGAAGGAAGCTGGTGGAATGGAGGGAGCTGAGGCCGTAGTAAGCAGGGCCACTGAGATGGTGGTAGTAAAAAGGTGAAGACCACAGCTGAGGTAGGCAGAAGCCCGATAAATGGGTTTTAGGTAGGCAGTAGCTGGTGGCGGCATGCAGTGAGAGCTGTAACTGCAGCCAGTGGTAGCTAGCTGGTAGCAGCTATAATAAAGCCACCTACTTTGCTTCGAATAGAGCTTTGAATTGTTACAGTTGTTTCCTGTGGCTAGTTGCTAGTCATGGCTAGCAACTGAGTCTGAATTTAAAACAAATGGAAACTAGCTGTGTAGTCGTGGAGTGTGGATTAGGCTAGAGGTGGATGAGCCAAAATAAAAGTCCATGTAGTGTAGGCCAAGGCACAAAATGGCTACTAGCCCACAGCTAGCTAAGCTACACAACAAGACTCCAGCAAATACATTTTGAAAACAATCACCAATAAAACAGTATTGTGCCTCAATGTCAATCAAGGACTTTTTGAGGTTTCTTTCACCCATTTGAGGCAAAACACACAGATGTAGTGGTGATGTACCTCTTGCTGTTCCAAGGAAAGATGCAAACTGTGAGTCAGCCGTGCAGAGATCCAAATGCCCAAAATACCAGGGATAAGCGAGTAAACTCCACAGCGGAACACAGTAATCCACTCAGTATGCTTTAGAAGTCCATATGTTGTAATTCTCAAGGTTAAAAATAACATTTAAAAGATCTATTAGATTTCTATTAGATCAGATAACATTTTAAGCTGTCATTTGATCATGTTACAATGTGCCCCTCACATGTTACAATGTACAGTACCCCACCTATGGGGCATGTTGTCCCATTTCACTTCCATTCTTTCAGGGTAAATCCAGTAAAAAGTATACACTGTATTAATGAAACAAAACCACATAATTGTACTAGACGTGTGTGAAATTAATGTGGGGAAAAAATAAATACTCTGAACCCCAAGTGGATTTACACAAACTGAGAAAAAAAAATAATTAGACTAAATTAGACACAGTTAGACTAAAACAGTTCTACTTTTCTTTTTTTTTTTTTTTATTTGGAAGACACTGAGTGATAATCTACAGGGCGGGCAAAAAAAAAACAAACAAAAAAAAAAAACAAGTGAACCTCTTACAACTTTTCCAAAAGCTAAACAGAATAAGGTTCTAAGCGTGGGTCACAAAGTTGCCCTACCCTTTAAAAACACAAAGCCTGATTACAAACAAATCCATTCTTTTCAAACAAGTTACTATTGTCACGATCCTCCTTTCTAGTCAAGAAAAGAGGGTAACAAAAGTTGTGAGGAGTGAATGAGAGAACTGCCGTCTCCAGGTCAGGTACAAAATGCTCAATGACACCAGTTTAAAAATCAGGCACTGGTTAGTCTCTCTAACAGAGGGAAGCCTGTTGCTCTCTGGAATTCTCTGTGTTCCTTTGTACTCCACTTAACAAACTGGAACAGGATTCAGGTGGCTCTCATGTGCCTGTCAAGCAGACAGTGGCTGCATCCGAAACCTGGGAAATGCTGCTTTCATTGGACACATTTCAAGGCAGGAAGGCATCAAGGCACGTCGAAATCTAATGTTAGCTTCAGTTCCTGCCTCCTCAGATACCTTAATCTGATGGATTTTTGAAGGCAGCATAAATGTATCCTTCGCTGCCTTTGATATCCCACAATCCTGTGCTTTCCATTGTGTGACAGTTGAGCTGGGGAAAAAAAGATGGCGTCCGAAAGTTGTGCTTGCTGGTCAGTTTGTGTGTAAATGTTTTTTTGTTTGTTTTTTTACCAACATTTTCCTCTTTTGATGTCATTTCTAGCAAGAAATTAGCTACTAATGTGGTAATTAAATATTTGTTTAGTTCTCACCAAAGCTCTCTCTATTATGCTGTAGATCATTAAACCATTACACTGCCTAAGAAATCTGTCCGAAATTAGTTTTATGAGGTGCCTTCATGCACAAACGCAGCCTTACAAGTCATTGATAAGACAGCGAGGCAACGAGCCAGCTGCCTAGGTTTTCGGATGCAGCCAGTAGGAGGAGCAAGAGTAACATAGGGAAAAAAACACAAAAGCACACACAGAAAATAGGATTCACCCAAATCATTCAAAAATAAATAAAATAAATTCCTATGTCCCTATGGATTTAACACTATGAACCATACCTCCATTCCAAAATACTTCACAGGATTTTAAAACAATCCTGAAAGAGGTGAGAAAGAACCCAAGGCAAAATACCTCCAGAAAGCTCTACACATCATAGGGTCGCACCCACGCAGAGATGGTGCTTGTAGGTTCGGACTGCCCCCACTGTAGAGATATGTGCCTCCGGACTCTAAGGCTCCATGTGGCCATCATCCAGGGTGATGAACTTGCCCAAGCAATGCCAAGCTCTTCCTCTGCAGCCTTTTTCGAGCCAAGGAGGAAAGTGCTGCGACTTAGCACCCACACGCCTCTCGCCTCCCTGTTGCAGGTTCCCTTCCAGTGCACGGGGGACCTCCATCATAGTGATGTTGAGTTGAGGCAGTTGATGAGCTCAGTTTGGAGTGGGCGCTTCTTCCCGAGCCGACCAGAAGCCGACCAGCTCTCCGACTGGTTCCTCCAGTCTGAGAGCACCCCGCGAAGGCCCAGCCCCTTTTTCCCTGAGGTGCACAACGAAATATTAAAGTCATGGCATGTGTCGAGTGCACAATCTTCCTTCTTGTCTGGAGGTGGATAGGATTTGTGAAAAACACCCACTGTTTTATTCACTGACGCAATCTCTCCTGGGGCTGGATGCACTCAATTGCCAGCAACAGATGCCATTTCTCAGCGCATGTTGAACACCTGAGGCCAGGGCTGCTTCAACGAGGTGTCTCTACACATGTAAGCAGTGTTTGGAGTAACGCACTAGAAAGAAACGTGTTACTGTAATTCCACTACTTTTAGCAGTAACGAGCATGTAACTAAATATTTTTTTTAATCAAGTAACGCAATTACAAATACTGAAATTGAAATGAGTTTGTTACTCGCATTACTCTCTTTTGTGAAAAGAACTTACTAATCTGATACTTTCTGGTCCAGGCAACGTTGATCGATCAGCTTGGTCATCTGCATCATCTGGATCAGATTTGGGATCTAATTGATAAGGTAGAACTGATATTATCATCTGTCATTGTTTTGGGAGCTGATGTTCCAAATATTGTAAGAAGCGTGGCATTTCTGTTAGACGCATTAGGTATTCGGGCCAATCAAAATGCACTGGATCGCTGGCCAATCAGAGCACACCATACTTTTCAGAACGATGAGCTTTGAGAGATGAGACTTGTTAGCCCATTTTAACGTTTGTTGAGAATCTCATCTCTTATCTATATTTTGCTTCGCCTCATGAGGCATGTTTGTTAAACCATTTTGCTAAGCTTTTGTTAAATCACTTATTCAAGTAATATTTTAGGCCAATCACTTTTATTTAATTGGGCCTAATGTGGTAAAAAAAAAAAAAAAAAAAAAAAAAAAAAAAACTCTTTTAAATGACTGAGACAGTTGTTATTTAGTTTCAAGTATTAAAAGGGACTTTTGTACTACTGCTTGATTTGAAGGCCTGTTGCCCTGTTGATTACAATAAATGGGTCTAAAAATTATGTTTATTGTGTTTGACTGTTCAGTACTGTTCATATTAAAAAGCAGACATAAAAGTTACTTAAAAGTTACTTTTCCTAGTAACTAATTACTCATTTTCAGTAACTTGCCCAACACTGCACAACACTGCAGTTTTCACAAATCGGTGCAGGTCGCTGGGCAAAGAACCATTTAACTGCCCAATACCAATAATTCTTGGCTTCCTTCAAGAGCTTTTTGATAGCGGCTGTGTGCCATCCACATTGAAAGTGTATGTGGCTGCTATAGCGTACCATGTGCACGTCAATAATTGTTGGTAGGAATTAACTAGTGGTATGATTCTTAAAGGGAGCAAGATGGCTGAATCCCCCTCGCCCTTCCACCCTATCCACTTGGGACTTGGCACTTGTGCTTGACGCTCGGGACCTGTGAGCACTGTCAACTGATGACTCATGCATTGAATTTGGTCCAGGTGATTGCAGTCACCTAAAGTGCACACTCTTGCTGTGCCCTGTATGTATGTTGCCTATTTATATTGAGTGCTCTAGACAGTTCAAGCTCTCAAAGCAGCTATTTGTATGTTTTGGAGGGCACATGAAAGGACAATCACACTGGATTGTCGAAGCAATTATTTTGGCTTATGGCTCTAAGGGCATGGAATGTCCTATAGAGGTTCAAGCCCACTCCACCAGAGGATTGGCTTCCTCATGGGCATGGGCAAATGGCATATCTTTTCAGGACATTTGCATGGCAGCAGGCTTGGTTGTCACCCAACACTTTTGTAAGGTTTTATAGTTTAGATGTGTCATTGCTTGCCTCACATGTACTGTCTACACATACCACCCGCCTACGCAGCCTCAGTTATGATCTGAGCTACACGCTTCAGTGGTTTCAACAAGGTCATATACAGCCCTGTGTTGACTCACCAACTCAATGCTGTTTGTATCAGCTTGTCATATTCACATTATAATGATATATGGCTTGCTCCAAACTCATTTCGTTACACTGTACTTGTACATGTGTAATGACAAATAAAATATTCAATTCAATTCAATTCAATAATTCATCACGTGAATGATACGTGTTTACCACATATCATAAGGTACTCATTTGAGCACTGGTTCGGCTGTTGCCTCATTATGCATTATTTCATTACAATTAACAAAACTTGTGATGTATGTGATGGCGCTGACGCCGCCGTCATTTCATGTTCTGTTTCACTTGTGTCAACTCCGCCCCCGGTGTGATGCGACATCGTTTTGGTTGCCGCCCCCTGAACTTCTACATGGTTTTGACCAGGTCCTGAAGACATGTTATATCAATCACCAATATCATTGCCACTCTCATTGTGACTGTGAAGCTTGACATGCTAGTCGAGCCAGTACCTCATTCCACACTCATTATGGCTCTGTGTGTGAACAATTGACATACTTAGTCGGGCCAGGATCCCTCGCGGTAGCAAGGCGTTATTTTATACGTTCCCCATAAGCGGTAGCTCCGCAATGTCAAAGTGACCAAATCGAAAGGGAACGGAAAAGCTCAGGATCTTACAATGCAAGTTGCTTCAGTCAAATTTCTGAATGGATGACGTCCGAGTGCCAATTTATATAGAGAGGGGAGCCCCTCTCATATTCGCATGCTTGAATGCCATTGGCCAGTGTTACTGGCATGATTCAATAAGGCTTCAGTAGTATCGGAGGAAGGGGTTTCCCCTTAAGTGGTAGCTCCGCAATGTCTTGTTCCCTCATGTCTGGGAACTGAGGTTACGTAAGTAACCGGAGATGTTTTCCTCAGTCTAATTGAGACGCTATAACCTAAAGAGAGCTGTGCTATCAAAACAACTCAGAAATACAGATAAACAATTTACTAATTTGTTCCCACAATTTGCTAAATCGTGAGTACGATTTATAAATTGAGGGAATGAAGTAGTAAATCATCCACATGATTTAGTCAAATCAAGGGAACGAAATAGTAAATTGTGTGCATGATTTATAAATCGAGGGAATGAATTAGTAAATTGTGCATAAAATGTACTTCTTTTTTTTTTCTTGCACGTCGTGGCTCCGTAATAAAAGGCTGAACAGTTTCTGACATTTTCTGCTTGAGGTAATCGGAGCTGCTAACACAAGCTCCTGAAGCTCCACCCTCCTCTAGAAAGGGGGCCGGGAGCACCAGCTCAATTGCATTTAAAGGGACACACACAAAAATGTTGCGTTGCAATTTTAACGCTATCAAAAATGATCCATGGGGTATTTTGAGCTAAAACTTCACATACACACTCTGGGGACATCAGAGACTTTATTTCACATCTTGTAAAAAGGGGCACAATAGGACCCCTTTAATGTCAGATTGTGTTTGACTATAATTGTGAGTTTAAGTCAAATCTATCTATCTATCTAAGAGTAATCAGTGCAGGATTTTTCCTTGTTTTTCCTTTTTCCTTGGATTTTTTTTGTCTCTGTATATGGAATGACTAATTATGGTACTGGAAAAAAATGCTGTACGGCATTACGGTATTATATTGTGGAACACCGTAAAACAGGAACAGTACAAACTGTCAAACAGGAAATTATCAATAGAATGGAGGGAGGAAGCTTATCTTAGAATTGCAACTGCACAAACGAATTAGTGAGGAAATGAAATACAATACTATCAGTATACAAATATTTGAATGAATCACAACATGGGCGTGGGCTCTTATGCATTAGAGTGTAAGTGGAAAAGTGATTGAGTGTTTTTTTTTTTTTAACAGTTTATTAGGGTTATACTGTATATTAAGACATTTTTTAGATTCTTCACTTGGTCATTAAAAACCAAATGTGACATTGATCATGTGACCTTCAATAGAAGGCCAGATGTTCTTCTTTTCAAGGTGTTCTTCTGTGGATCATCTTGGATCATCTCAATTTATGCTGGAGAATGTGATCATCAGGTCTGACACAAACTTGTGGAGATCATGCAACTCGAGTGCTGCTGTTATTTAAACAAAAGGGGGACAAAGACAAACATAAAAGGCTACTAAAAACCAATTTTTCAATTATATTTATATTATATATATATATTAAATATTATATTATATTTAAATTTGCAATTAAAAGAATTATTAAATGAGAAAACTGTAAAACTGAAACATTTTCACTAGTGGTGTCAGATATAGTTCTTGTATTGCATTCAGTGCACTAACACAAAGACAAAGTTAATGAAGCGTTAAGTGATACTTTAACAGAAGGCTATCTACCTAAAAATAAATTCTGTAACGTATTGTTCAAATGAACAAAAACACATAGTTCCCTTTTGAAGTGGAAGTTCGACACTGTGTCATTGAGCTGATGCAGCGTGGAACGGCATCGGCGTATCCAGTGTTTGAAGCACATGGAAACAAACAACAATTATGATTGGCAGATGGCAGTCCATGATGTCACATGCAGAGTAACCCACAACTACAAAAGGGTGCCTAAGTTACACGTCATCAGCTTGTTTGTCTTCAGTAGCTGCTTGTTTGTATATGCATGTAAGATAAAAGCTTGGTGCACTCATTGTGTTACATCTCTCCTGACTTGAGGGATGAGAATCAAGCATCTGTACTTGATTTGGGACCCACGGCTGCTGAGGCTGCTTAATCATGGGGATTGTAGGAGGAGCTTAGGGAGGAGTCTGACTGGAGGGTTTTCCCTTTTATGCATTTCCTGTTAGCTCTGTGGTTATCATGTTGGTTCAGGAAGCCACTTTTTGGCCACTTCCAACTTGACTGATTAAATGTGGTATGTCTAATTCTGAGGATATAGATGCAGAAAAAGTTGAAGCAGGTGTTCGGCCTTCGAGGGAGCTGAATGCACTCACTGTGATGATCGCAGTGAGGGAGCTCCCCTCTCGATTAACTTTTTTATTGTGGTATGCAAGTCAGGTATTTTGCACCTCACAGTTCAGGTTCTGTGTCTGCTGAAGTAGCATGGCAGATTGTGGTGGGCAGAGTAGAGGCAGATGTTATCAAATGTCCGCCTCCTCTGCTTCCCACCTTGCGCCTCATGACTTGGTAATGAGTGTAACTGGGTAAACTACATTGTGTCCTGCTCTTGTTTGACTCCCTTTACATGAGTGGCAATACAGAAGGTAGCCTGAGGTGCTAATTACTGAGGTTTTTAACACTTTGCATGCTCCCTTTAGTAGGCTGCTCAAGTACCCCTTAGGGTAGAGCAGAGTGAATGGAACTATGATGGGCAACTCACAAGACTACTTCTGTTTTGTTTACCTCCCTCCCCAACTGTTGTTGGGTCTTAAACGGATGTATGCTCCCCTTTGGTAGGGTGCTTTTATAGGTCTCTCCAGATGATCTGCATTGCAAACTAACGGGTAGATTTTGATTGCCCCCCTTGCTTGTGGTGGGGCAAATTAAAGACGATATATGATGACATCACATTCGTGTTGCATTGTGGTATATGGAGCTGCCTGAAGTGTGAAAATCGAGGGTTTGTCCATATAATCTTCCCTCGTCCACTTCACAAAGTGGAACGCATTTCAAAATGGGGACAGGGATTCCCCTGAGGGGAAGTACTTAAGGAAGTTCACAAGTGCATGTCTAAAAGTGGAGTGGAACACAGCACTGGTATGAGCTGTTGGAGTAGAAGCTATCATGTAATGTGGTGGGACAAAGGTTGTAAATGGAAATGCTACTTTTCAGTAGGTGTAACAGCCGGGACTTCTTTTACTGTAGAGCATAGAAGCTTGGGAATCTTTCCTAGTATTGGTTTAGGGAGTAGCGCCATTGTTTCATTAACAAAGTTCGGGAGGAGCACATTCAGATGTTAACCTAATTAACATGAGAGGAGTGCATTCAGTTAATCAATTCAATTAACTAGATAAGAGGTATACAGCAGACTTACCTCCACCACCCCATCTCCTCACTTCTAGTTCTAACTATTCCCATCTCAACCGAAGGGAGTACTCGGGTTTGGGGCCAAATTCCGAGCTTGGAGCCCTTCCCCCAGACAGCACGCCAAATATGCATAACCTTTACACTATTTAATTATATGTAAGTGTGAACTTGTGAAATTAGTAATATGGGATGCGCCCATGGGGTTGACGTGCCTCTGAATCCAGCCAAGTAATCCGTAGAGTAAATTTATGGTCTTTACCTTGGGCTTGTCTGCGCTTTTCCTTCAGACAAAAGAGTTAAGGACGTGTTATGGATAAAAGAGTCTTGAGGATAGATGCGAGTGATAAATCGAGTGAGGATAAATGGATAAAAGCGAGTTGAGGATGTGTTATGGGTAAAAGAGTTGAGGAAGCTTTGGATAAAAGCTTCTGCCATATGCATACATGTTATTCAGGCACCTGTTTGTACTCGTGGGTGCTCCACGTGTGACATCATGGACTGCATTCTGCCAGTGATTTTTGCCATTTGTTTACATATGCTTCAGACACTGGTCACGCTGATAACGTTCCCCTTCTCAGGGAACCAGGTTGCATACCTAACCTGAGACGATGAGTGATTGGGAAATCAAATCAAACTGGGTTACCAGTCTGTGTATATCATTTAGACATAGATTGCAAAACGTGGATCACAACACAATCCCAAATAAACAACATTTACATCAACATGGCTGCAGGAACAGACATACAAATTGTATACTGTATAACTACAACAACCTTACAACTTCTTGATGTTTACCGTTTACTGACAATGAACATGCTTCACGCCATTCAAGGCATCAACAGCACTCAATACTGTCAACTGTGAACTATAATAAATATAAATTATAGTATAAATGTAACCACATTTTTTCAGCACAACAACCTTTGTTGTTCAGCTAACCTTTCAATTGTTGAAAGTTTCTTTTTAAATGGACTTCTGAGTGGTAGACAATAATTCATCTTATTGTGAATTAATTGTTTTCAACAACCAAAGTTTTAAAATCTTTGCAGCACTAGACACTTTTATTGTTGATTTATAAATATAGTTTTACAAACTAAATTTGAAGCAGATTATGGTACATTCTTATCAAGACTTTTTTTACTTACAGAGCACTCAATGCTGTATGCTAAAATTATGTTATGGGTTTAGTAGAGAAGATTCCAAAATTCCTTCTCGATGAAGGAATTTTGAAATCTTCTTTACACAAGACTTATCTTGGCCAAGATCAAGGCTTTGGAAAGACAATCTTCCCACCCACTGTAATTTGTTTCCCAGCTGCCACACCAACTTGTCAGTGCAGTAGTGGTGTAAAGTTACATGCATAATAAAGGCTCTGCAAACCCTATATTATTAGCAAACTCTAACAGTGATCAGATGCTATAAAAAAAAAAATCTGTTTTTAATTCTCACTCTAAATACTGGACACGACAACCCCCATTAGAGGACAACATCTAGCTCAAGACCCAGAGTTAAAACTCTCTTTATTAGATATTCAAATTGTATCCATTCAATATGCATTGCTTTTTGGAACAAGCACAGAGACTAAAGTAGGATAGTGCTGACTGAGCGGATGTGAAGTACTTCTGAGGATAAAAGAAATTTGATTTTTTTTATTATTATTATTATTTCACAGTAACCCACATACTGTACATCAACAGCACCTAATACCTTTACAATCTTGTCAATCATTGACAAAACACCTAAATGCCTCATTTAGAATCAAACACGCTAATATCAAACCAAGACCACCATATAAGCTTGATAAGTGAGACGACACACAAAGAAGCAAAGCCTAGATGTTTAGTGTCTTCAGAACATGATCACACACACAAACTCACATCCAGCTCAAACACAAAAGCTTTTCAGTTTGTTTTCTTCACTTGGAGGGGAAGAAAAACTTCATATAAATCTTGCAGTCACAAATAAAATCAGTTATTTTAAGAAATGCAGGACTTTGTTCAAATTAAACAACATACACACAGAACATAACTAGGGCCTAAAACCAATACATATTTTTGCACAGTAACATCAGAACAGGACAGACCTAGATGTAAATCTAGGTATTACAAAAAAAAAAAAAAAAAAAAAAAAATTAATGGAAAGAAACCAGGTAAATTCAGTGTTCAGGAGTGCTTGAGTATTTGTTCATGCATAATTGAGTGTGACTTTGTATTGGTGAAGAGGACGAGGCGTCTAGCTTAGGAGCTCCAGGTATGTGACAGGCACTTTGCCTTTCTGGTTGCCTCGCTCTCCAATAAGCCAGTCTGGGTCCATGCCAGGCACCGTGTACACCGTAATCAGCTACAGAATAACAGAGAAGAAAACAGAGAAAAAAAAAAAAGAAAAAAAAAATCAAGACAATTTGCTATGGGCTGTGTTGCAATGGGCACAGTCCTCCAGAAGCATTCAGACATGTATAAACGCATATAATTTCAAACACCCCTTTGACATCTTTTGAGTCATACATGTCAGAGACTTAGTTCAGATGGATCAGAGAGGCGGAATCATATGAAACTGTCTGACAGCATGAGGGAACAATTGAGATTCCTGAGAGGGTTTAAACTTAAAGGTCCTTTACACTGTAAAAAATAAATAAATAAAAATCAATCTTAAATTTACGGTAAATAAAAATGGCAGCTGTGGTTGCTAGAACTTCATTACAAATACCAACCTACTAAAGTACTAAAATCTGTTTATAGCTTTATAATATAGAACCATCAAAAGAAAAAGGGAATTCTTGGAATATATATTTATGTTTTTTTTTGTATAAATGAAATGTCTGGTTGTTTTTCACTTACAAAAACTGTAAACTTAACAGTATTTTACTGTAAAGTTACATAACATATACCACCATATTATAACAAGTAAACATCTCGGTTATTCATGTACCATCGGTTCCTTGAGATAACGGGAATGAGCATTGTCTCAGTTTCTGACGCTATGGTGGGGGGGACAAATGGCACAGACAAATGGCATTTAAGCCCGCCAAAACTGGTAGCGGTTATGCCATATCGTCAGATTCTTTTGAATGAGGAGCGGCAAGCATCTACTCAGGTGCAAGTTACACAATCCTCATTCCCATTTTCTCAGGGAACTAGAGAGAAGCATTTGATCAACAGGAAAGGCAACGACTGTGTGAGTACTATATAATTTTTCTCATTGTTTTCTAGATCAGCTGTTATTTAGAACATTTGTCTGTGTAGTGTGCTGTGTGGTGAAGTAGCGTTTGTTCACGTGTTGGTCACGTGGGCTCACGCGAGGGAACAGTTTCAACGAGGCGTGGCCTGCTGTATTCAATAACGAGTGGTAGACTTGATCATTATGGTCATTGCACACCTCCGACCACTTCGTCATCACTCTTAACCTCATACTGACTCCTGACACAACACACTAATCCGCAGATCACCTTTCGGCGTAATCTACGTCGCTCTCCCCCTCTCGCCTATCCACTATGGTTTCATCCTCACTTCCTCGAATCGAAGAACTCTACTGACCTTATCTTTTACCAGTCTCTTCTCGCTTCTTTCTCTGCAAATGTCTCCACTGCCAAAACTACATACTATCACAACAAAATCAACCACTCGACTGACACTGCCCTGCTCTTGGTTACTGAAGCACTGAGACAGGCAAGGGCAGCTTCCAAATCCACAGTACTCATCCTACTGGATTTGTCTGCGGCTTTTGACACAGTTAACCACCAGATCCTCCTGTCAACTCTCGTGAAGATGGGCATCTCAGGAACTGCTCTCCAGTGAATCAAGTCTTACCTCTCAGGTAGGTCCTTCAGGGTGTCATGGAGAGGTGAAGTGTCTAAGTCACATCATCTAGCTACTGGAGTTCCCCAGGGCTCAGTGCTTGGACCACTTCTCTTCTCCATCTACATGTCATCACTGGGATCTGTCATCCAGAAACATGGCTTTTCCTATCACTGCTATGCTGATTACACTCAACTCTACTTCCCATTTCAACCAGATGATCCCACAGTTGGTGTTCGTATCGCTGCCTGCCTGACAGATATTTCTGCCTGGATGAAGGAACAACACCTTCAACTCAATCTGGCAAAGACAGAACTCCTTGTGGTCTCAGTCAACCCAGCACTTCACCATACTCTCTCCATTCAGCTCGGTTCATAATCCATAACTCCGTCCAGGACAGCCAGGAACCTTGGAGTTGTGATTGATGATCAGCTAAAATTCACTGAACTCCTGGTACAAGCTCTTGTTCTCTCCAGGACTACTGTAATGCTCTTCTAGTGGGCCTTCCAGCATGCACTATCAAACCCTTGCAACTGATCCAGAATGCAGTGGTGAGAGTGGTCTTTAATGAGCCGAAGAGAGCGCACGTCACACCTCTCTTCATCAGTCTGCCATTAGCCGCTCGAATCAAATTCAAGGCACTGGTGCTCGCCTACAAGGCAACCACTGGCTCTGCACCAACATACCTAAACTCGCTTGTTCAGACTTACACACCCTCCAGAAGCTTGCATTCTGTAAGTGAACGGCGCCTTGTGGCGCCATCCCAAAGAGACATGAAATCCCTCACAAGGACCTTTTCCTGGACCGTTCCCAATAGAGAATAGCACTTATCACTCTATCCGTTTTCGGTTTGTCTATATAAAAAAATAAAATAAATAAATAATAATAATTTGTTCTGTCCTATGTGTTCTATGCTAGATTAACTGAGATTTGTTACAGCACTTGCATATTGTTGCTCTTGACTGTTTTTAGTTGCTACTATTGCTCTCATTTGTAAGTCGCTTTAGATAAAAGCATCTGCTAAATGACTAAATGGAAATGGAACTGAGGTTACATGAATAACAGAGATGTTCTCTTTCGATATGGTTTACTTGCATTTTGTCAGTTGCTGACGCTATGGGGAACACAATCCAAAAGCGCCAGAGCCTTAACTGGCTATTCATGCACTGTAAAAAATTATTTCCACAATTTGTTATCACAACAAAATTTTACATTTCACTGCCGGTTGTATATTCTGTATATAACTGTGTATGTGACAAATAAAACTCTTGAATCTTGAATCAACATTTGTTCTTTTGTCAAATCAACTTCAATAATCAATAAATCAATAATGTTGTTCAGATAACATAACATTTTTAGTTTAAAAATATGTTGATAAAACTAATGGCATAATGGTAATGCATAATGGTAATATATATAAAAAACATTGGTTGATTCTACTAGATCACTGAGTCGTCCGAATCCGAGTGAATGCCGGCATGATACTTGAACAGGAAGGCGCGATTTTCTCCTCAGTTTCTTCAGAAGCCAGGAAAGACGGTTTATGGTAAGTCATTTTAAAATTCAAATGGCTTTGTTGTCTGGTTTTGTCTAAGGGCTTTTTAATTTATTTCCTAGGCAGTGAAAAGTCAGAAGATGGTTTAAATCTATAACGTAATCATTTTAACTTACCTCAGACGGCCTCTTTCATTGACTCATTTCCTTTAAGGCTATTTTAAAATGTTTTGTATCTTATTTCATCTTTATATAACGTTATAGTGTAGTTAAACTGTTGAAGTGTGAAAAGTGAAGTGTTTCAACCTTAAAATAATCTCAATAAAGCATAATATTTTAGTTATTTTTCTTTTTCGTTGTGATTTAAACATGTTCTCATTTGAAATATAATGCATTAAGGTAACGTTACGTGACCTCTTAGAAAAGGAAACGGCAAACGTTACATAAGAGATTGAATTGTTATACTAATGCTGTTGAAGAAATAAGTGTTAAAATTAATCCTTTTATGTGGTATTTCAGACTTGTAGAGCTTGCCCACACTTAAACGAGACGGCACCATATTCTTTTCAGCCTCTTTAGAAGCAAGGAAAGACAGTTTATGGCAAGTAATTTTAAAATTCAAATGTTTTTATTGAATGGTTTTGTCTAAGAGTATTTTGATTTATTTCCTAGGTGGCGAAAAGTTTTTTACATTTATAATAATTTTGCCTCAGAAATTCCTAACGGCCTCTTTAGTTGACCTGTTTCCATTGAGCAGAGGTGGACAAAGTACACAACTCTATTACTTGAGTAAAAGTAAAAGTACTACTGGTCAAATGTTACAAGTGAAAGTTCTAAAAACATTTTTACTTAAGTAAAAGTACAGAAGTATTTGTTTTTCAAAGTACTTAAGTATCAAAAGTAAATTTCCTTTTTAAAGCCAATGCATTATTATATTGTTGTTGCATTGTCGTATCAATACATGCTGTGCCATTATGGTGGTTTAAGCCAGTCAGTGATGCTCCATCTGACATGCTAGCATAGGACTACCTTAAACTCATTTCAGTACTTGTATAAAAGTTACAAATAACATTCACGCTCTTTACAAAGCTGCTGTCACTTTAAGGCAGAATGCACGGACCCTATACTCTGATACACATCTGATATTCTCCCAACTGTTTACTCTTCTCTTTCTCCCAGACATTATATGAGACATGCATCAAGTGTATGCCAATTAAACTAATCTTTAATCTTTTCAGAAAACTGAAACATGCTTTCTAAGTATGGCTAAGTATGGCTTTCTAAGTATGGAACAAGGGGCTAGAGCGCAAAAACGAGACATCTTGGGCAGTGGTCCGGCCACAGAGGGACTTTGGCTTGCATCAGGCTGCTTAGGCTTTAGCTCAGGGTCGAACATCAATTTTGGCGAGGATCCTGGCGCTTGGGAAAAAGGTAGCACTTGGTGCTACGGGAGCGCTATCTGACCTCAGGCTCTGCTTTTGGTTGAGGCTGGGCAGGTGTCAACGCTGGCTTGTCGGGCTGCTGAGTCAATGAGGACCTCTTGCAACTTAAAACAGCAGTCAAGCTGGGCTGCTTTGGAAAGAAGTGACGCATAGCTTGCGACAACTTCTGGAATGCAGTGAAGCATTCAGCGAAACCATCCACCATGGAGTTAAAACGAGATGTGGCACTAGAGAACCACCAAACCGGCCATTGCACTGCCAATCGCCTGGGCCGTTGTCTCGGTAGCACACAAGGCAAGGTTGGTTGCGCTGCTCAGCTCCTAGAAAGCAGCAGGATCTGGACTGAACTTAATCCATAGTGCAGTGGAGCTTGGCCTGAAACACTTGACGGACCACCATCATGTGGAGAGCGGATCCAGTTTGACCAGCTGCGGAGTAGGCTCTGGGAGCTAAAGTAAATGTCGTATTGCATGACTTACAGGGGTGAACAGCCTTAGATTTCCATCCCAGGGCTGTGGGCAGGCAGAGACGCATGGCAGCAGCCCTGAGGGGGAGGCTTCTCGTAGCCCTTCTGCACTGTCAACAGTTGTGAGGGTGGTCGAAGTTGAAGGCTGAGTTGTGGACCCATCGCGACTTAGTAAGTTTGTCACAAACTTCTAGAAAGAACAGGGTAGGTCTCTGGTGGGGGGCTCGCTGGTGGAACCACTAGTTGAGGCAGCTGCGGACAGGCTCTTCCGGTGCCAACCCCTCAAAGCCAAGGTCTTTAATCGGCCCTGGCCAGGACACAGATGTGTTCAGTGTCCAGACCGGGCCTGACATTAGCTGGCTCTTTAGGCTGCAGGGGGCAGAGTCCTCCATGGAGTTCGACAACTCCTCCGCCCCAAAAAGAGATCAAACCACTCACACCAAATGAGGGCGCTGGTCTTTGAAGGGGAAGAGCACTGGGGAATCCCATTGCTGTAGGCAGAGTGATGCCTGCGTGATCTGGACCGGCGTGAGCCACTTGGTTCTGTCTGTCTGGTCCCGCGACTCTGCCATTCACATCCTCTCAGGTGCTTGAGAGGAGTTAACAGCAGAGCATGAGGGCCAGAGTCGCTTTCTTAAAAGAAAGGCCTAATGCACTTGCTGTGAGGGAAATCTGTATCGAATTTTGAAACAAAGGCCACATCCACATGAAGCCAGAGCTTTCCCGATCCAATTTTTTTTTTCCTTGTCTCAAGAAATATCTGCGTACACACGAAACCGCTGAAACCGACTCAAAACAATGTAGTATACATGCCAGGCCAGTGTGTGGCGCTGTAATTCTGCCACAGAAATGCACTAAAAACAGAGAAGAAGAGTTGTGGCTAGAAGAGGTACAGCAATGGTAGGATGTTAGGTAAAATCTCACAATAAAATAACAATAAATTTGCTACTTACCAGATTGTATTTTATTAATGCCTATTGCCTACACCTACCCCAACCTTAAACCTTACCCTTACAATAATGCAAATACAGTAAATTAAATGACGCAATATTGATGTGTGCATGCCCAGTGCCCATAGTTGTATCGCCTTCTAGTCTTTAACGTGCCAGACGTGGTGTGATGACAACATAGTTTCACAAAATATACGGATTGGCTGTACACACGAAAACGCAAGGGTGTCAGTTTCAGATTTATCCACTCTGGGACCCGCTTTAAAAAAAATACCGGTTTCAGGCTCCTAAAACACCAGATCTGTCTGTATGAAACGCTAATACGATACAATTTTTTTACATATACAGCTAAACGTGTCAACGTGTGGATTGGGCCAAATGCTGTCAAAAATATGTTCTTCCGGCCTCACCGGATAGCCGCAGAGGAGAAGCGATTCAGAGGAGGAGAAAGATTCAGACAACATGGCATTCAGCGCAGACTTATATAGGCAGTGCCCGTTTTGGTGGGCTGAGATGCCATTTGTACATGCAAGGGCACAGACATGATTAAGTCAGGCTTTGAGTGAACTGTATTGAAAGGAAACTTACTGTTATCCAATTAGCAGGTTTTTACTGTAGCGTTTCTTAGTCTTTTACCGATAAAAATTGCGATAATTAAGTCAATTTTAACCAACCCAAATCTTTAAACCCAATGAAATATCACAGGGAATGTAAACAAACTCACTTTTCAATTGACTACAGCAGCAGACGAAAAAAAAAAAAAAAAAAAAAAAAAGTAACAGTAAGAACTACAGAAGAAAGTAATTTATAAAAACAATAATTCAAAAAAGTATATCATTTTATTTTATAATAATTAAATTATAAATAATGATAAAATGTATATACATTATTTATATTATGTATAATTAATTAACATTTTAATTTATCTGCAATTAAATAGCTACACAGATTTCATTAAAACACACCAATTCTTACTACAGCACATACTATACTTACTAAAAATCACTCATAATGATGTAAGTCCCTCCTGACTCCGGAGGGAACGGAGATGTTATGTCGGACTGACGTCATGGGTTCCCTATGGAAAGCGCCATCGCCACTGAACTGTCACAAGTGTTGGAGATGTAGATGCTGGCAAGCTGCCGCGTGCCCTTTTGGCAACTGCTCTTACAATGTCATAACCTATCCAGCGTGTAAGCCAGAGAAGGTGTCCTCCATACCGAAGGGGATGGAAGGGACAGGGTTTACTCTGGGGACGGTCAAAGCTGCTGTTCCTACTCCAGGGAAGAGTGCTTTGAAACTCAATTCCCATCGTTTTTCAGCCATGACCAAAACGCTGGGGAAGCATGACCAATCTCAAAGTAGGGGAACGCTACGGAGATCACACTCTGCCTGAAGGGAGGTAGCATGTAGAGGTTACATTATGGAAGATCTCTGCAGTAAGTCTTACCTAGCCAGGGACCCACTGAGCCACCCAGGGAAAGACACAGATTTCCTGTCAGGGAAACCGTATTGTGGACAATACACATATGGGATTACTGAGTGGGGAAAATCGCATCATATGGGCATTTAGCCCAGTACAAGGGCTGACCGGCCAGGTCATGCACATGAGTACTGGGTCTGGTGTCGGACGCCTCCACTGTGTCACCCCAAGGGGGCACGGTTCGCCTTGGGACTGGTAGGCCAGGGTGATGGCATCCACTATCCAGTGGGCCAACCTCTGTTTCGAGACAGATTCTGTTTCCCTTCTGCTGACCTTCAAAGCAGACAAAGAGCTGCTCTGAGCTTCTGAAGCTGTGTCTGCCTCCTCTGGGGGCAGAGCTTGCAAGTTCACCACCTGGTCCCAAAAAGGATTGGTGGGAACATTGGACGCGTATCTGGGCTGGGGTCTCAGGATAGCGTAAACTCTAGCAAATGCCGAAAATCATAGAAAATGCCTGCAGGTCCCTTACACACTTGAAGGAAGCGAGTGCAGTCAGGAGCACTGTCTTTAAAGTTCAAGTTTATTTATTTTTAAAGCACATTTAAAAACAGCCTTGAGACAGACCAAAGTGCTGTACATGAGCAAAGTAAACAAATGCAAAAGAGTAACACGTCAAGGAGCGTCAATTAACATGTGCTAAATGCTAAGGAAAACAAATGAGTTATAAGAAGAGATTTAAAAACTGATGAAGAGGGGGCTACTCTAAGTTGCACTGGCAGGCTATTCCACAATCTAGGCCCCACCACCGAAAAGGCTCTATATCTCCTCTGCGTTTTAGTCTTAAGCAAGGAACTGTCAGTAGGTTAAGGTTACCTGATCTTAAACTTCTGGAGGGGATTGTGGGGACACAAAAGATCAGACAGGTAGTTTGGAGCAAGGTTATGTAAGCATTTATACATAAATAGAATCATTTTACAGTCAATCCTAAATTGGACTGGAAGCCAATGGAGAGCTCACAAAATGGGAGTGACACGATCATATTCTTAAGAAATTTGGCTGCAGCATTTTGAACCAGTTGAAGTCGAGCTACCCATGTTTTTAATTTTTGCAAGTAACCAAAGCTGAAAAAAAACTAGAGGCAACAACAGTGGACGTTAGCCGACTATCAAAGGAAAACACAGAGGTTCCATACACAGTTTGAATTAAAATCATACTAATTTTCCAGGGCAGTATTATTAAACTCAGATTTGTTGGATGAACCAAAAACTATGACCTCGGTTTTCGAAACGTTTAAAGTTAAAAAGTTACTGGCTAACCAGAGTTTAACCTCAACAAGACAGGAAAATAGTGTGTAAAGTGAAAGTGTGTAAAGCAGAAGGGTCATTTCTTTTTATGGGCGGGTAGATCCGAGTATCATCTGCATAAAAAATAAAGGCTACTCTGTACGGTCTCAGAATCGAGCCTAAGTGAAGCATGTAGAGGGAGAATAGCGATGGGGCCAAAATTGAGCCCTGAGGGAGTCCAGATTCCAGGGGAGCAGCTGAAGAAGTAAAATTGCCAATCCTAACTGAGAAAAATCGCTCAGATAAATAAGATTTAAACCAGTCCTTTAAAGGGAGAATTTTAAGCTCAACTAACTCTAAGGGCTCAAAGGGAGCTCTCTGTAGACCAGAAAATACAACAGAAAGGTCCCAGGAGGGGATGAGGTGTAGCCTGGGAGGGTTTAACCTCCTGGTGCCTCTCAGGAACCTGATGATCAGGTCGTGCTTTCCCAGTGACCTGCCATCAATAGCATGTGATGTGCTGCGATGGCGAAAACATAGACCTTCAAGGTGGAGGGGGACAGCCTCCGCTCCAAGCAATCTTGAAGGAAGGAAAGCACCGTGCTGATCGGCATTTCCGGGGGTCTTCCTTCCAGTCTTAAATGTACCTCCATACTGCCAAAGCTCTTGATGCACTTCCACAAGAAAGGCACAGGGGCCGGGCAATGTGATCTTCATCCAGTCAAGCAATGATCTTCATCATTGAGGTGATCAATCATCCAGTCGCGATTGCTCGGAATGAGTCTGAGTGCGTGGCGGCCCGGGCAAGCATGGCTGTCAACTATGAATCCGATTCAGCATGAGCAAACACAGTCGAAGCGGGAAGCTCAGCATCATCATCTTCTTCAGAGTTACGATAGGCCTCTCACCGATGCAGCTATAGAATGACACGCTGGGTTGCCGTAACAACCTGCACTGTCAGCCGGTAGTTCACCGGCACGCGAACGGGAGGTCCACGGGGGCTCTCATTGTAACCCTCGGTCTCCCCAAGTGTTGAGCAGACCCGCGACTGTGCTTTTACACAAAAGCGGTGGCTGGGCAACAACAAAGGGGACTCAAGGCTTTACGAGAAAGTAGAGTCATGACCCACGTGCCAACGTGGTCATGTTCCCATGCGAGAACATGAACCACTCATGAATGCCATCTGAGCATGCTAGGCATGCGAGACAGCGATCGTGGCCATCAGATGAAATCAGGAGACGGCCGCATCCAGAAACATGCTGACCGCCCATGCTTGATCTTTTAGGGAACCACTCTGTTAGCCGAAATGCCCATGGGCAACTGCACAGAGATCCCACGATGAGCTGCAAGCAAAATAGCAATTAAAATGCTGTTTACAGAGTGTTTCTCCTGATAGCAATTAAAATAGCTGTTTTCCCTTCATAGAAATTTACTTTTCTTTAGAAGGTAAATAGAATGAGCAATCGCTGTCACAACCGCTCGTCTCCAAAGCAAAATATGAATGAAGTGAGTAATGCTGGTCATATTTATACCCGTTTGTACAGGTATGTGTGATTAGTCGTGCAGATCTCACTGGCCAATGTTCATGGGCTCGTTCTGTTACCACATGGAGGTGACTGGGCTCCCAGGCGAGATCCCATGACGTCAGTCCGACATAACATCGAACGTGACTGGCTGAATGGGAATGAAGGTTATTGACTAAGGAGGGAAAATAGATTTTGATCATGCCCTACCTCATCAGCAAGAAGGGAAAGTTCACTTGTATCTGCAGCATCATAGTCATATAGCACTTTGGCCTTGCGAGTGCCAGTAGCGGGAGGCTTCACCTCCTCAATCTTCAGCGTGCTGGGCTCAAGGGCATTGGATGGGTTTGGGGGACGACTAGGTGAAGAAGCCCCAGGTAGAGAGGCAGTGGAAAGGGGAGAAGGGCCTGTTGACACCCCTGATGTGGAGGCATTCACAGCAAAGGCATTAGGAAACCTGAAAGCACAGATTCAAAATAAAGAAATTATTCAGAAATAAACACACACGTACATCATAGAGTGCATCACATATGGTAAATATGGAAGCCCATATGCGTGTCACACTAGAACAGACCTCATTGGTTCTTGTGCATGCATTGCACACACACACACGTTCAAGCTTCTGTGTTTACCATATATGATGCCTTTTATATGTCTTTATATGTGAATAAAATCCCAAATTAAATCTGTCCATCATATAAAGTGGTCGTATCTCTTCAAAAGACATGGATTAAACCGCTCAATTGATATGGATTCATTTTAGTTTTGGTTACCTGGACATTCAAATGGAGGAATATTTCATTAAAAAAATACATTCATTTGTGTTTCAAAAATTAACCACAGTCTTATGGGTTTGGAATGACATGAAGGTGAGTAAATGATGATAGAATTAAAATTTTTGGGTGAATATCCATTTAAATCAAGTCTGTTAACTCCCTTCCTTTTTCAGCGTGATGGAAAAAGTTACTCACGTATCTCCGTTTGCACTGAGAACAGAGGAAAGAAAAAGCAGAAAAAAAACAGCTGATCAAGAAGTCTTGTGATTTTCTTGACTAGAAACCAGTTGCTATAAATGAAATGTGTGGGATAATCCGCTTGTTACTAATGGTTGTCGTCAAATCTATCCATATCAAGAATAGACTGATGTGATCTAAAGTGAACTACCAAATTGTTGTTTGTTTGAAGTTTGCAGTGATTAACTGAAGTTCTCACCTGCTTAACTCTTTCTGAAGGTCCTGCATGTGCTTGTGACACTGTGTGTAATAAGCAGCCTGGGCCTCCACAAATTCATGCAGACAACGCAAGTGGTTCACCTGCAATAGAAAATCAATTTGAAATAGTTCCTGACATGTACACTAGCATTTAAAAGTTGGGAGTCTGTGCTTTTTTGTCTCTTATGCTCACCAAAGCTGCATTTATTTGATCAAAAACAGTAATACTGTGAAATATACTATTTGAAAATGTAATTCATATTAATTTTATTAAATCATTCTAAAAAGCTGCTTTGGTGCTCAAGAAACATTTCTTATTATCAATGTTCAAAACAGCTGTGCTTCCTAATATTTTTGTGGAAACGATAAATAGAAAGTAAAAAAACAAAAACAAACAGCATTTATTTGAAAGAAATCTGTCACTGTCCCACACACACCCTTGCTCAATAAAAGGATTAGATGCTTAATGTGTTGGGTATTGTGTAATGCCTTAGGTGTAGGTATAGCCTTTTTTTCATATCCTATATTTTAGTAATCATCATAAATTAGGTATCATTCGAAAGCTTATGAACTCAAAATTCATCGTTGCGTTGCGTTACCATGGAAACGATACTCAAATTTCTTCTAGCAGGCTCCTCCCCTAGTGGGCGGTGTCATGTTTCATATTACAAAATTTATATTAACTACTTTATAATCAAAATCTTTTCTAATCTTGACGAAACACATCGTCGGAAAGGTCAGAGTCTCAAGTTTATGTGATGGAAGTGATATTTGGACAAATGTACAGGAAAATGTACAGGATTGTTAAGGGGTTAATATTAATTAACTAACTAACTAACAAACGAACGAACGTATTCTGTTTGCATAATGTTGAAAATGAACAGTAGTGTGTGTGAGAACCACAGGTACTCACATGTGTGCTGCTGATGCCCTCCAGCAAGAGGCGTGTCACCTCCGCCTGCCTGTCAAACTCAGTCTGAGCCACACGCAGCTCATGCTCTGCCTGGTGGAGCCACAAACACACACACAGTAAAAAAGTATCCAATAAACACGTTCTTCCTGTCCAGTCAACTAACCTTTTGTTCAGTTCGTTCTTTCTTCTTTTAAAGGAAAAAAGTACTCCGCAACACAATTAGCTGATGTGACAATTTAAGCGGCACCCCTTTATATTAGGTGGCCTTAACTACTATGTACTTGCATCAAAAAATAAGTACAATGTAAAGTGGGTCCATTTCATCTTATGAAAATTTTAAAGCTTTTTACCACTTTTTGAAAGAGGACAGGAAATCATGGGGAGACAGAAGGGAAATGGAATGAGCACACAACACAGGCCAGATTTAACCACAATTTACATCTCTCACATGGCCCGCATGGCTCAACATCTGCTCGTCATGTGCTCTAACCACTGGCCACTCCCCCACTTAACACCATTCATGAATTGTTGGTGATTGTAATGCAAACAGGAAGAACATGAAACATGCACCTAGTAGAAAACATTCCCTGACAAAACACCAGAATTGTTTATAGCAAATGAGCTTTGATTATAGATCATATAAAGGTCAGACGAATAATGTAATGTCTATGTTTAATGTAATGTAATTTGTAAATACCCCATTTGCAAAAAAGATGAAATTATGAAAGCAACATTTCTATTTTCAGCACTATTTTAGAGGGAAGGAAATGGCTGAATTCTGTAGTAACAAAAAAAAAAAAAAAAAAAAAAAAAAAAAAAAAAAAAAAGTCTCTTTTTGACTAAAGCTAGTATTACAAATACAAATACAGCCACTCATTGTCATAAATCATGATCATGTTGCCTTAACTTTTTTTTTTTTTTTTTTTTACTCTTCTAAACATTTTTACAGATTATATTATTGCAACTGCTTTATATATATCTGGACAGATATTATGATGTCAATCCCAGAATGTACAGTATTCTGGTCATTATAATGTGATGATAATTTAAGCAATTACTTGCTGAAATCTGTACTATTTGTTAGGAAGTCTGCCAGATGTATAGATGTGTACAGATGGACATACAAGCAGAAGAGTATCTTTATACACATATACGAACATTTATTACATATATTTATGTGCAGTGATTTATTTATTAGAACTAAAATGAACAAAAAGGCATGTAAAACAAAAACAGACAATCATACATCTTCAGATCTTGCGCAATACTCACTTTATCAACTTCCTCACTCCAGAGCTGGAACATGCAGCATAACGACAAGAGAAGAACAGTGATGACAACATACCTTTATAAATATAGACCTACTGAGAAAAATACTGACTAAAATTCAAAAGGTAAAATTTAAGTAACATCAAAAAGTGCTGTACTGTTAAGCTTCATGGGATCTCGAAATTGAAAGAGACATTCTAATGTAATCAGACACATGGCCACATTTTTAAATAAAAGTAAAAGAATAAAAGCAATATATATAATTTTTCCCCCACATTCCACTGCAAATGTTCGCAGGGGATTTTCATGTTTTGACTGCAATAACATGACGTCAGTATGATTTTAAAACTTCAAATGCAAACTATATATTACAGGACCAGTCAAAAGTTTGGACATATACTTGAAGGTGAATTTCCTAAATAGTTAATTGAAACAAAACCTTTATATTATATTGTATTATAATTTTTTTTTTACACTTTAAGACTGGATAGATCTGACGCATTAGATTTTCTCACAGTTCTTTATGTTCATTTAACACGTTTTTTTTAATTTTTTACTCATTTAAGACTCTGCTTACAAGGATACTCACCAATAACAGGCATTTCTTTTCAACATAATTTAGTGTGTGTTTGTCTGTTTAAGCGCAAAAGAGAACTGAATGCTGTACTTTCAGTACAAGTGTTTCGGGTGTTTGTTCACAGAAAGTCGCTCTGCGCCAGTACAGATTTGCATCTTATCGCCCTTTAATTGTTTAATAGCACTTGAATGAATGATAGCGTCATCTTGCAGTGACTATGCAATGCTAGCCAAAGGATGCTGGGAAAAAAGGTTTTGCATTCCTATTTTTAAACGCATAAAACTGAGAAAAAAAAAAAAAAAGAAAAAAAAACCTGCATGTGTTGCACACACTCACCAGCCACTTTATAAGGTACACCTTGCTAGTAAAGAGTTAGACACCCTTTTGCCTTCAGAACTGCCTTAATTATTCGTGGTACAGATTCAACAAGGTGCTGGAAACATTCCTCATCACACAGTTGCTGCAGATTTGTTGGCTGCACACAGATGACGCGAACCTCCTGTTCCACATATCCCAAAGGTGCTCTATTGGATTGAGATCTGGTGACTGTAGAGTCCATTTGAGTATAGGGAACTCATCATGTTTATAAAAAAAATTTGAGCTTCATGACATGGTGCATTATCCTGGAAGTAGCCATGGTACAATACGAGAATATGGGTACAAGGCAGGATAGAGTATGCCTTCATGCCAAATTCTGACCCTACCATTTGAATGTTGCAGCAAAATCAAGACTCAGACCATGCTTTTCCAGTCTTCTATTGTCCAATTTTAGTGAGCCCGTGCAAATTGTAGCCTCAGTTTTCTGTTTTTAATCTGACAGGAGTGGGACCCGGTGTGTCTTCTGCTGCTGTAGCCCATCTGCTTCAAGGTTCGACATGTTGTGCGTTCAGAGATGCTCTTCTGCAGACCTCGGTTGTTTGACCTTGGTTGTTTGAGTTACTGTTGCCTTTCTATCAGCTCGAACCAGTCTGGCCATTCTTCTCCGACCTCTGGCATCAACAAGGCATTTTCGCCCCCAGGACTGCCGCTCACTGGATATTTACTCTTTGTCAGACCATTCTCTGTAAACTCTAGATATGGTTGTGCGTGAAGAATCCCAGTAGATCAGCAGCTTCTGAAATACTCAAACCAGCCCGTATGCAATCATGCCACATTCAAAGTTCCTCATTCTGATGCTCAGTCTGAACTTCAGCAGATCATCTTGATCATGTCTACATGCCTAAATCCATTGTGTTGCTGTCATGTAAATGGCTGATTAGATATTTGCGTTAATCAGTAGTTGAACAGGTGTACCTAATAAAGTGGCTGGCATATAATGTATGTTATCGCAGAATAAACCCCGACAGAGTGATCAGTAACCCGGTGCGAAGTGGAGGGGATCGGCCGAAATGGATCGGCCAAACGTTACTTTATAAAGTTTTAAATATGGATATTTTTCTTACACAAACGCATCAATTCGCTTCAGAAGGCCTTTATTAACCTCCCAGGGCCGCGTGGCGCACGTTATTTGACGGACAGATGCAATTTTTTATAAAACAGCTACAACTACATAACTACGATTTTATTCTTCTGAAATAATAATGCCATATACACCTAGGATGACTTGAGGGTGAGTAAATAATGGGCTTATTTTCATTTTTGGGTGAACTATCCCTGTCCCATGTATGGTTTAAAAAGGGGGGGGGGCTTTTCAGCAATAAAAGGGTTAAAGCAGGTTGGAACTGTTTTTCTTCGTGGAAGCTTTGCGTAAGAGCTAATAAAATATTTAAACTCAAGACAATATTTTGTGTCTAATTTACTTGAGACAAGTAGCCGTGTAATAAGCTTCGTGTCGGGGTCCTGATCACTCTGTCGAGGTTTATTCTGCGATAACAACCGGCTGGGTGTACATTATCCCTTACATAACATACCGCTGGAATGCGCGATTGACCAATCAGAATCAAATATTCCACAGATCCGTGTAATATTATATTATATTATATTATATTATATTATATTATATTTTATTATATTATATTATATATAAAACTACAATTGATAACCGCAAGATGGTGACAGCTGTGTTACACAGATGAGTGTACTGATAAACAGTTGGCAAACAGTTGGCATGGATGATGGGAATGAGAGACCGCTGGATGCCACGACTGACAATCAGAGCATTCCAGAGTCGCATAATACCTTATATATAAAGCCTGTTAAAGGGTTAGTTCACCCAAAAATGACATTTCTGTCATTAATTACTCATGATATTCGTTCATCTTCGGAACACAAATTAAGATGTTTTTGATGAAATCCGAGAGCTCTCTGATCCCTCCATAGACAGCTATTTAATGAACACTTTCAAGGCCCAGAAAGGTAGTAAAGACATCATTAAAACAGTCCATGTGACTACAGTGGTTCAACCTTAATTTTATGAAGTGACGAGAATACTTTCCGACGCATGCGTGAGATGCTAACACAGGAGCTGGCCAACGTAAACTGCGTAGAAGACTGACACAGAAGAGAAGAAATTGTTGAATAAAGTCATTATTTTTGTTAGTTTTTTTGCGCACAAAAACGCTCAATGCTTCATAAAATTAAGGTTGAACCACAGGAGTCACATGGACTGTTTTAATGATGTCTTTACTACCTTTCTGGGCCTTGAAAGGGTTCATTAAATGGCAGGGGTCTATGGAGGGGCCTGAGAGCTTAATTTGTGTTCCGAAGATGAACAAAGGTCTTACGGGTTTGGAATGACATGAGGGTTAGGAATTAAATGACAAAGTTCATTTTGGGATGAACTAACCCTTTAACCGCCAGTTTCCAGGTAGAGAGACAATTAGTACACTTTTTGGCATTTTTTTTCCATCATTCAATTACATATTTTAGAATTCATAATAAATTACGTATCATTCGAAAACATAAACTTATAAATCTTATAAAGTCTTAAAAATCCAACCAGTCTATATTTACAGTCAAGCCTTGAGCATGCATGAATTATAACCATTAAAGTTAAGATCTAAGGGGTGGGGGGGTTGAGACAGTTAACAGGTTAATGCCTTCCCACATTTAAGAATATTTGTAAAGAGGGAGTAACTGTGTCCAAACTTTTGAGCTGTAATGTATAGAACATATCTAAGAGGACACACACAAAATACAACCCACTATTATGTATTACTACTAATTAACTGAATATACATGTATCGCATCTACTGTCGCCAAAACAATAATCAGTGACAGAGGGAAAGGCACACAGACACACAACACTGTAAGACAGGCGACGTAAATAAGGCAGTGTTACTGGGGTAAAAGCACAACACAGGAAAAAAAAGCAGGACTAGTTTTTAAACAATGGGTCAACATCACAAGACAAATCTGAGGAGATGCTACCATCACTGAGCTGTGCTGACGAGAGACAGACAATAAATATTGCATGTCTAGAAGTACACTACTCTAAGAGGGGTTTAAATTAAGGCTTCACTTCAGATTCAAGTTCAAGCATACAACCTTTTTTCTGTCACTCAGATATGAAATCACCAACTTCACTATCCCACTGGGTGGAATGAAAAAGTATGAGATGATGGGATGATGGAAAAGTTTCAGTAAGGCCCTTTTCTCATTACCACCTATACATTTCAACCATCTAAGATTCCAGGCAAAGGCAAAGGGTAGAGGATACTATACACAAAGCTGTTAGGTGTAA
>CM031947.1:19325617-19878552 GCA_018749465.1 Paracanthobrama guichenoti
AGTATTTTATTTTAAAGTACACTTATTTAAAGAAGTACATTTATTTTGATGGGATGACAAAGCATATGTACATATTACAAAGCATATGTAAAGTCATTAATCATAATTTTAACTGTAGTGTATTATTCAATATTATATTTAAAGTTATGTACTAAATTGTAACTTTTGTGGTCCGGACATTCTTCAATTCAAAAGCAGTACCTACAAACCATTTTATGGAGAGAAGCATCCAAAGAAAAATCTGATGTAATGTGAAATCTGTAACTAATAGATTAATAGTTAATAGTAGACTAATAGTTATTTTGTTGCAAAAATAGCAAACTTAAATCACAGAATATTACGTTATCGGCTCATACTTCTACAGAACCACATACTTGCCGAGCTATTTGGAGTGAGTTTGAGCTTTGTTTCACAAAATGTTAGATCCCTTAAAGCCCTCTGCTTCTCCTCATGACACGATTCCTCCATTTTTTTAAAACAGATTGTAAATACGCTGGGACCTAGTCTTCTGCCTCTTATAAATAAATGTCTCAGCACTGGAACTGTACCGGATCGGTTACAACACGCAACAGTCAAACCTCATCTTTAAAAAGTAAATCTAGAGTCATCTATGCTTTACATGCTGATCCAAAAAGGAAATGCAAAGTCTTTAGACACTTTCATAGCCTGTCTCCAGGTTCTTACAAAGTGGATGCATTTCAATTTTCTTCATCTCAATAAATCCAAGACCGAAATCATTTTAGTTTGGTTAAAAACCAAATTGAAACAGTTCGAACCAAATATAAGATCATGTGTAAAAAAACTTGGGCATCCTAACTGATTATGAGCTTAAAATGGATAAACTAATGCTGTTGTCCAGTCTAGCTTCTTTCATCATCTACGTCAAAATTGTAAAAGTTACGCCATTTTTTTAATTTTTACATACTCAAAAAGTCATTCATGCTTTTATATCTTCACACTTCGACTACTGCAACTTGCTCTACCAGGGTATTAACAAGTCAATTCTAGCTCGGCTGCAATTGGTGCAGAATGCTGCCGCTAGACTCAAGATTCAAGAGTTTTATTTGTCACATACACAGTTATATACAGAGTATACAATCGGCAGTGAAATGTAAAACCCGGACACGAAAATATGAGCATATTACTCCCATTCTTGCCTCGTTGCATTGGCTGCCTGTAAGATACAGAATCAAGTTCAAAATGCTTGTCTTGGTATTCAATTCCATTAATAACCTCACTAAATCTTATCTTGCTGATCTAGAAGTCATGCTCCCTATAGATCACTTAGATCCAGTGATCTTGCACTTCTAACATATTAGCCAATGTAGGCCTATGTTGGCTAACACATTAGATGATAATCTGCATTATCTGATGCAGAGTTTATGAATTTCACTTACAGAAATCGTTTTCCAGTCACCCTCTAGAAAGTTCCTCAGAGGTGTGAGGAAGTTGATGGCTGATGTCTGTAAGAATTCCCGTTCTGCTCCACCCAACCTCTTCTGATACTCTCCAACAGTGATCAAAGTACTGCCTGGTAAACATTAACAAAACATTTCATTACATACGATTCCAATTTCATTTGCAATGTTTTCCTGTCAAATAATTTTCAAGCTTGTTTAACTAACCAAGAACATCTCATGAATTACTGACTGCTTCAAACCACATGGTCTGCACATTTAAGTGGGAGTTGAACAAGAGTCCTAAACTCTTATGAACCACTTCAGATGCTCTGATTCTGCTTTGATTCTGTGTAAATGAAACAATTTCATGTTTTCATTTTTTTTATATTCATATTTATTTTGATAGTGGCCCTGATGACATGTCTTGCAGTGTGATATATATATATATATATATACACACACACATTTGGCAACAAACAGACTCTTTTTGCACACATTCTTATAATTTTATTTTATACCTGCACTGACTTAAATCTGAAATTGCACTATTGTTACTATTGTTTGCACTATTTGCCATCACCACTTTACCTCTATAATTCACTTTATCCATCTTTTTTTAATCTTTCTTCTGTTGTTACTGTTAAACTTTTGTTGTTATTGTTATTGTTTTGTTGTTGTTAGGCACCTAGGGTCTGAGAGTCATAGAATTTCAATTCTCTGTATGTATGTACTGTACCTATGGCAGAATTGACAATAAAGCTGACTTTGACTTTGAAACCTTAAGCTCAACCTTTGTTTAGAGAGGGCAAGTGCGCCATCTAGTGACATGTCTTGCAGCAAAACATTAACTTGATTTGGAGACTTGCATAGCTAGATCACTACAAATGTAGCATAGTATGCAACAATGAACAAAGAATCAAGCAAATCATACGTTCCTTTTTGGTCATGTTAAAAGCCAAATAGTGGAAAACAGGATAAAGAATAGATGAGAACTTGGGCAGCAGTGATCCTGACTCACATAGTGCCATAGGCAAGGTCAGGCATGAGGCACAGCATCCCAGAGGAATTGAGTAAATAAATATATAATTTAAAAATTAATTAATATGTACTGGCTACTTTACAAGGTCACACTTTATATTAGGTGTCTTTAACTACTTGCACTTACATAAAAACAATTTGCTAGGAACAATTCTTATCGCGTTCATGTTGTATTGCAAAACACTTTTTCTGATATTAAGATGTGATACGGGTAAGTTTAGGGACAGGTTAAGTGGTATGGTTAGGGTTAAGGGAAGCATCAACAGGGCATTATAAGTGCAGTATTTTTTAACCTTTGGACAAAAACTGTTATAACAATTTGAAGCTTTGGAGCACGGACTTAAGCTTATTCATCTCTTAAAGAAGATCCTTGGCAGATTTTTGTTAAAGTAAATAAACAAAATCACTTTTATAAACTTAAACCTCTAACTATTTTTATGAACAATTAAACATAACACATATTTAATAAAACATGTTTAACTCAAAAACTGCTACAAAAATCAAAGCAATAAATCTAAAACAAGTTATGCTCCAAATTTGAGGTTGATCTCAAAAAAGTATTTGAGTATTTGCTTTATTGGCCAAACCTGGGGTTAATTATATTATATAGATATAATTTTCTTCTGGTTGATTGTACGAACCATATGGAGTTCCTGGCCCAAAGTCCTTTGCAGCATCCTGCATGTACTGTCCCAGCAGCTCAGCATTGGTGGTTCTGGATGGGATCTTTCTGTCTAATTTCTCATAGAAGAACTCTTCAATACGGGCACCTAAACAGAGATTCATATCAGTAAGACAGACATGCTTTATTCAGTCAGATAATTCAGATTTGATAATCAGATCTGGTTAAGATATTTAGATGATTGAAGAACAAGCTTGAGTCTGGCTAAAACCCACAAGATTCTTCCTCCTTTTTCAAACAAACTCATCCGCAAAACTAAGGATAGTACTACCATGACAAAGGCATAGTAGGGACAGCAAAATCCACACGTTGTGACTAAAAAAAAAACTAAACATCAATCATTGGGGAAAGGAATTAAACTGGTGACCTAAAGCACAGGTCATGGGAGTAGAGATAAGACTTACCAGTTTGGTCAACTGGAGCGTGGAGAGAGTTAGAAAGAACAGGTTAGTGTTCTTACTAGTACACAATCACTAGGCCATCAGAACCTCTCGCAATTACTTAAAAAAATCTTAAATACATGAAAGGCACTACAGTCAAAGATGAGTGCTAAAGCATCTGAAACCTGTGGCCTTATCAATGATCCAGGAATTAAACTGAAGGAGTACTAACTCCACACCACTGTTTGCTGCCAACATAAAAATGAAATTCTTGAGTCATTTTTGACTAATATGTAAGAGATATACAATACCTTTCAAAAGTTTGTGGCGGGTAAGGTGTTAATGTTTCTGAATGAGCTCATGTATGTTCACCAAAGAATATGAAGGTCAAAAGAACAGCATTTACTTTTTGGCAACAATGTCAACAAAGTCTTTACTGTCACTTTTGATAAATTGAATGTGTCCTTGCTGAATAAAAGTATTAATTAATATAAACCATTTGAACAGCAGTGTAATTAACAAGTAATTTTGCAGACGTTTTATCCAAAGTGCCTTCCAGTCCAGTTGCAGTAACCTGGAGTGAAGTAAGAGCACATTAATGATTAACAGCTCAGATTTAACCGCTATGCCAGTTTGCTGCCCATCTCAGCACCCCTGTGAAATATTGCATTCACATAACGTGATAGCTGACATAGTGACACCTGAGCACCGTTGCTGTTTTAAGATGGTTGTCAGGCATTATATTTCACTAGCTGGCTGTACAGGAATTAAGCAGACATTTGATTTCTCAAATAAAAGTATTTTTTTGCAGATTCATCATTCATCATCATTTGGTATAATCAAGCAAATGGTGTCATTACAGTAGATTGATTCAGATGTCAACAAACAGATGTTCCGGTTCATCATCTTAATTGGAAATGGGAAACACATTTTAAAGGCCACACATTTCAAACAATATCCAATAACAAAATATTTTCTTTAAAAGATCCCCTGTGGTGAAAATCTATTTTTTTTATGTTGCGTGTATGTCTATGTGGTGTTTATAATGCTTTCAGACAAACCAAATTCAACACCATGAGAATTTGCTGAGTATTTTCTCCTTAAAACTGAGGTGAACCAAAGACAATAACGTGGTTTAAAATCACTGGTGTTTCTGACAACACAAACTACTTTGTAACTAATCATGTCAATGTGCGGGCGGGCTTTAGCATTATCATCATTAAGGGCTGTTCACACAGGGACGATTTTCGCGCCCCTTTATCGCTGACGTTTAACGCATCATGACTAAACAAAGGGCGCCAACGTGAGTGTTAAAAGCGGCGTAAAAGCGTCATTTTTTTAAAAACGCCTTAGGTTCGTTTTTTTGTTTTGACACGACACGTTAAAAACTGTCCGACCAATGAGTTCATGTGCCTGGAGCTGCTGAAGTTACAGCGAAACACGAGTTCAAGCACAAAACGGTCTTGCTGAGCACACATTGATAAGACGAAGAGGAAGGAGACAAAAAATAAGATAAGCTGTTAGCAAAAAGTGTGTGAATGGTTTTGGCAAGCACGTAAATACTGTCTCAGTACAGCGGGTGAATAATGTATATGATGTTTATTATGATGTTATGATGAACTATGCCTTTCTCCAATGACGCTCTACGACGTTCTTTTAGAAGGCAGCTGTCTGACTCGAAGATGGCGAATGGGAACATGGTTTGTCGAACATTAGCAACACATTATTAGCTGTATGATAACAGTCAAGCAAAAGGCTAATCATATTAATTACCGTTATGTGTCAGACATTGTAAAGAGCGATACCACTGCAGCGTTTACTGAGTAAAAGTTGACCAAGTGGGCTGGTGTGAGTGAGTGGAGGCGGGGCTAATTTGCATATTCATGGTTCTGTGTATACTAAATAAAGTAAGCATTACATTTTTAAGGCATGAAGATTTATTTATTTTTTTCACAGGAAGTTTTGTTTTTTAAATATGTCATTTTGGTGATCAAAGATGAGTTTTAAGGTATACATTTATTGGCTACAGGGGGACTTTTAGAAAAAGCAATACAGGGCTTAGGCAGATGACCCCAGATCTTAAACATTAAACACCCATGTAGATGCTTACTTGGGTTGGGTTGAAGCAGCACCTCGGTCTGTCTGAAGATCTTTTCAGTCCAGTTTTTGGTGCAGTCTGCTCGAGCGATCAAGTTCTCCAGATGGGCATCTAGCTCAGTCTTTTCTGCCTGACCAAACTTCTCCTCTGTGTACTGAAGAACATACGAAACAATTCAAAACCAGACATACATATCAGCAGCTCTTTATGGGGAACAAGAATATGCTGTAACACTTTATTTCAGAATGCTAAACAAGACATGCAATATTAATCTGTTAACAAAAAAATGATCAGTATTCTTATACTCCTCAAAAACTGAACAGTCTCAGCAAAACAGGAAAAAGAACTCGAACAGTTATGATTTGTTGGAATTATGACTTTCTTCCTTCCTATCAAAAAAATAACAGGTCAAGGCCAAAAATGTTCATACATTGCTAAAAACACTGTTCTCTGAGAGTAGGCCTAAAGTATAAGTAATCTACAGCTCATGTGCACTGGCTCTGACTGAAGTATCTCCATGAAAGAACTGTGGCTTTGAGTGATAATGATCTGCTCCCAAATAAATCCCTGACAGGTACAGTAGTAGTGACTGGCTAAGCAGGGACACTTAAGGTGATTTGCTGATAGGGGACACCTCCTCCATCTGGTCCCTGGACGGCAAACAGCAAAGAGAGTTCTTCTTTTGTTTACTGTTATGTCTTCTCAGGGGAGACATGACAATAGATGAGATCAGTTAAAAAAAAATAGAATAAAATGGAAGAGGATCAGACAAGTGTTGTATGGCACAGGTTTGTTTGAGCCTTTGCAGATTATATTCACTTAATATCCAAATATGGAGGATAAAACCTCAGTTATTATTGAAGAGCAGTAGCTAACAGCTGACCAAATGCTCTGTGAATCTCCTGGAATACCGGTGGAGCTGCAGTAAAGATTTCCTCTGACAAGGTGAAAAAAATATAGTGCAGGTGTGGTGTTTGATATTTCACTCACATACAGGAAAGACCCCTGCTGACTGAGCATAAAATTCAGGCCTGGGGAATTTCAGGAATGAGGAAAAAGGACATATAAATCACATTCACACCCTGCAACTCAGCATGAAGGATTCCCACTACATCTGCAGTTTTGAATGCATTGTCATCCTTTTCATCATGACTAATTTTATCTATTCATACATGTAATGTCTTTGAATCATCACATATTGGTTCAAGTTATCAGTTAATTATCAAATCAAATTAAATTCTTGCATTTTTAAAGCTACAACAAACTTTACTTCAGTATTGTGACTTATTTTCCAAGTGAAACTTAGAGAAAAATAGGGGGCTTGTTTTTTCTCCACTGGAAATTGATTGGATCTAGAAAAATAAGCGTTCCATTCAGCTCACTGCCAGGAAAGAATATTCCAGAGGGTTTTGATTAAAGATTACGAAGACACCTTGTGGGTGTGTGGATTAACTTGCAAGGATGAATTGTTTACCTCAACACTAAATGTTGAGGTAAATTTTGACTTTCATTTTATTTTTATTTTCAGAAAATATAATCTGCCACAATTTACAGACAGTTTCTGTCTAGAAAAAATTACAAATATTGGAATGAATAAAAAAATAAATATTTTTTTTTAAACTTATGCCAAACCACCCACATCATGGAAACATAATTCAGTCACACCAGCTGGCCAGACATCTTTCAATGCTCTGCATACAAGGTCTATTAAAATGAAAATGATCTCTCTGATGTTGTTCCAAAACCTTTATGATTTTCTTTACAGCGATGTTTTGCTGCTTTAAAAGATAAAAATAAAAACACACAAAGTATCATAAAAGAAGTTATGATGTTTATGTCATGTACAGACAATGAAAAGTCATTATCGCTGAAAATTAAAAATACTTTTTTTAGCAGTCTCACTGAACAGTTATCATCTGGGGAATTTTTTTTTTTTTTTTTTTTTAGCAGCAGTAGCAGAACATCTAATTGTGTTCAATAGAAGAAACAAAGTCATTCGGGTTCAGAACAACATGAGGGTGAGTAAATGATGACAATGTTCTCAAATTTGAGTGAACTGTCCCTTTAAACTTTGGATAATGATCATCAACCTGTTTACGGTCTTGTGGTTATAACGAAGTAGGCTACAGTATTTTTAATAGGTTAAACATTTTTTGACGAACTATAACATAAGCATCTCTGAACACGCGTCTTAAAAAATAAAAACAATGAAATGTTCTCTAGTGAACGGTGAATACGCTGAAAGCGAGAATTCAGCTGGTGACTGTCACATGAACAGCCATTAATAATGGATACGGGCTTGGCTTGCGTCTATCGGCTTACAATGGCGAGGAAAATACAGAGCATCGTAAAATGACATAAGGAGCGTTCGCTTGAACAATGACAGATAAATAGGGATTTACAGAAAACGACGTTTCTGAATTCTCGCGTAAGAATACATAAAGGCCAGCAGAGCGAAGCTGTTCGTCCGTTCATTCACTCGAGCCCTCTGCTGCTGCTGCTGCGTTCATCCATCCCACTGAATTCACGCACGTCACTTATGGCTGAACGCAACTCCCGTAAAGTAAACAGAAAGCACTGGGTCATTTCATACCTGAACGGCTCGAGTGAAGAAGACACCTGCATCCGACGCTAGTTTCTTGACATTGAAATCCATCGTGTCAGCGTTTTCACTGTGTGCGTTTCAGCAACATCAGCTCGTTGGTTGTCCCTGCAACGGGATCGATTGTGCAGGATGAGGCTGAATCGACAGCGCAACCTGGAGCTTAATTAGCTTACCATCAGTTACATCAGCCATCCTCTACTCAGCCTGGTTGGATGATCACTTTATCTAAACCCCTTTATTATTTTAGTTATTTTGAACAGTATTTTGAGTATTGTAACTATTTCTGTTTTTAATTTTTTTTTTAGATAAAAATTATTATTTAAAAAAATGTTTTCTGTGGTCTGTGTAGGTCAAATCTAACCCATATTTAAAAACAAAAACAAACCTTGAGTTTTAAAAATGTACCTTATTATTTATTTATTTATTTGTTAAATCTATTAATCAAACTGACCCCAAAATATTAGACTTTTAGCCCCTCTGTCTTATTGTTCTCTGTGATAGAGTGTAAAGGGTGTTTTTATTTATTAATTGTTTTACATAAATTGGATTATTCCTTCAATATTCAGTTAAAATGTCATCATACGATTATTAGTAGGTTAAAGCATACTATTCAAAGATTCTCAAAGATTTGTATTTACCCCTATACTAACCCTGAGCCTATATGTTTGAACTGCTCATTTTATATATAAAATAATGGAGGGGAGCAACAAAAATGTGAATTGTGGTTTATTTGCATGAAGCCATAAAATGAGCAGTTCAAATATATATACTGTATATCTTACTTACATTATCGTACCGTTTCACAGAATACCTAAAAATGTGCTCAAAACTCCCAGCTCCAGGTATATCAATCCATGATTTCTTGCACAATCTATGGATATAAATCCATGATTTCTTGAACACAAAACAAATAGTCATGAGTTTAGGATGGGCTGCGATCGCATAAAGTTTGATGTCTGCGAATGATCTCACTAGAACTTTAAAGAAGAAAAGATAGAGATCTTAAACATTCTTTTATTATACTGCATAAATATTTCAGAAAAAAAAAAAAAAAAACATTTGAATGCCCACTTATGTAGCTTCACATAACAGATGCTGAAAATGAAAGACAGCTTAAAAGAAGGGACCCTGCTGCTGTTGATAAGTTGTAAGTCAGATGTGTTTAATTTACTCTCAAAAGGCTTTCTGTCTGAGCAGCTGGTTATCAAGTGGTAAACATTTACTCTTCAATGAATGGGATAGGCCTATATGTATTACATACACATGGGATATCAGTATTACATAGTTCATCATTTCAAATACAGACCTCCACTGCTCTTATTCATGCCAGCATAATGCAATGGTCATTCCACCAATACATGCGTAATAATTTTAAATGAATACAACTTTTAACATTGCATTTTCTGGAAGTACGGTGTTCCAACAAGTACTTTCATTAGCATCTTATTTATTTAAACAAAGCTATCCATAAACAGATACTTCAAAATGGTCAACTTAAAAGATTAAAAACATTTGTCCTCAAATCTACATTCAAGTCTTTTCCACTGTAATGAGATATGTATGAGTTAGGTTTGTGAACAGTGTGTCCTCTGGCACATCATCTGTTATTTTATTTGGTATGGTCCTGAACCCACTGGCACAGCCTGAGACAGTAAGCTGGAGGACTGACTGTAGAGAATGTTTGCCGTGGGTGTCTCAGTCTTTTCCACAGATGCTCAAGCCTCTTTTTGAAACCATAAACAGTGAAGATGTCAATAATTCCGATGAAGTAACGATGCTCTGGTCCATCGATGACATGAAGCGGGTTCTTGAAGTTGGGAAGCAGTCTCCGGTTCTGGGCCTGGAACTCCTGTAGATCAGCTGACTCTGTTCCCACCCTACTGAGTTGCTCAATTTTGTCTCCCTCAAGGCTTGTATTGTCCGTTCCTCTATTGCCACAGTGCATTTCTGTTGTGTGACACTGTGTTGTTGCGCAATTTAATTCTGTGGAGAAGAGTGTGGAGTCTTCCTCTGCCACCGCCCCAGGAACAGTGGGTGAAGCCGCATTTGTAGGACTTGATGTTGCATTCACTGACCTAACAACAAGTCAGAGAGGAACACAGAATAGAACAAAGAACATTACCCAACTCAATGATTACCATTCGATCAAAATATGTGTCTGTTATTTCTGAGTTGAAGCTCTTGATTTTTCCTATTTCACCTGAATTTTCCATGCTCTTAAAAGAATAGTTCACCCCAAAATTACAATTATTACATAATTTACTGCCAAACCCGCATGACTTTCTTTTTTTGTGTGAGGAACACTAAAAGAGATATTTTGTTCACGCTGCTCTTCTCCATATAATGAAAGTGAATGGGGGTCGCCCCTAAAAAAAAACCCCTTTAAAGCACCATCAAAGTAGCCCATACTGAAGTCATATGACAACTGTGAAATTTAAGCTGTTCATTCAGAAGCTTGACAGTCCGTGATCACTGTTCACTTTCATTGTATGGAAAAAAGCAGCTTGGACATTCTGCTATAAACATTTCTTTTGGTTTCTATGGAAGAGATAACGTCATAAAGGTTTCAGAAGATATACAAATGAGTAAACAAAAAACTATGAGATGATGTTGAATGAATGATGGAATGGTAGCAAGAACACGATGCATGGCTATTATTGTTTAGTAATTTAGTTTTTGTAATTTCTGTGAGACATTACTTTAAAAATGACATTAAATCTAGATATGATTTGGCTACATGCCTGCCTGCCATTGGCCATTTGGAGAAGGAGGAGAAGGATCTGGAAACAGATGTGAACATGAACATTCACGGTCATGGAAAGCCTGTTATCCTTAAATACTAACCTAGAGATATGATGCAGCAGAAAGAAACTTCTTGAAGGAAATATTGTTTCTGAACCATGAGAGCAATGGAAGCACAATCAAACATCAGTATTCTGCATAAGTTACATATAAATAAGTTTCTCTCTATCGTCTGCGTGCCACTCATGAGCAGTTCATTCAGTTGACTGTGGGATAGTAGTGACCAGTCATAAACATCTGTGTACCATCGGACTGTGTCAAGAATAAAATTTGAATACCAAACTACACCAACCTTAAAACTCCACTAAATATAAATATACTACATTTGTCACTAGATATCCACCGTCTTCACTCGCCACGGTTTCTATTCTCAACATCATTTTACTGTAATTACAGTATGTTGAGATAAAGTCTCATTTTGAAGGCTGTGGCTTTGAGGTCGCTGCATTTGTTGGCTGCATACGTCAATGAGGATGTCTCATTTCTGAGAAGAAATCTCCATTCAAAAAGACAGAAACGAGTCATTTTAAATCATAAGGTTGCGCATAAAATAAAGCTCATCCGTCAGTTTGACTAAATAAGCTATCAATTTTCCTTCATGTTTTATTTTCAGACATCATGAGAATAACGCAACACTTGGTATTTTAGCATGTTGAAAATATATTATGAGTAGCGAGAGCTCTTCTCAGTTGCTGCATTCTTTTCCTCCTGATTGTTTTCTTTATCCCCTTTGTATTCAGCTGTAAGAGTATGAAAAAGGACAACATATAGTGCACATTTGTGGTCTGTTCTCCCGATTTAATTTACGATATATATCCCATTAATAATTCACTGTGTGCACGAAGAATCTCTTGTTTTTCTCCTCAAATCCTCAAGTCTCTTTCCAGGTTTGTTTTCACAGGTAAATAAAATGTATTACCTGTCAAAATGACGGAAATCACTTTGAAATAGTATCACGCAATGCTGAAGTTAATGAACATTTTTGATTAAGGCATTTTACATATTATGGTCTGTTGAAAGTACCTTGTTGATGCTTTTACACTTATAAATGTTCTTTTAATGTTCTATGGCTGAAGGGTAAGTAGAATAATGTTATCTCATTGTACCCATTATTAAAAAAAAAACCAAGACTTTCATTGATTGTTTACAGCTTAACAGAAGTTACGCCCATAATTCATGCTAAGCATCATGGGGTGTAGGAGTAAGGTGGATAGGAAAATATAACACTGGCATCTCCCTTAAGAAGATTTCAATTCACTATACATTAACCCTAGCTTTCGACTGTTTACGAGAACAGTAATAGTGTACACTAAATTAACAATAAAATGTATAACTTATTTACTAGTGACATTTGAAATATTTACACAATGTACACAAGCAGACCGTCCTTAAAACATCTTTGTAATGTCTGTGGCTGTTTATGGATGGCTATATGTATGGTATACTAAACTTTACTATACTCACTTTTTGGTACGCATGATGAGCGTTGCGAAAGATTGAGTCTGGCTGAGTTCATCCTGGTGCAGGGGCTGATGGGCCAGCAGGAGGCTGTAGTCTAACACATTGAGTGTCTGAAGAAAGGCTGTGTCAATCTCCACCTGACGCAGGAGCCAAGGACGCTGTTGATCTGTCATATGAACAAGGAGCTATGAGATTGAATGTAACGGTACAGATGAAGTCTACAGTAAATATCCTCTGCTAACAAGGAGCTTACCTAACTGAATGAACTGTCCTTCAAAATTAAGATCCTTTAAAACAACAATGATCTGGCTGCCTTCAGGGGCTGGGTCTGTCCACCGACTCACCTCACAGCCCTTTATATCATACCTGAAACATTGAGAGATAAGAATGAATTTAAAGCTAGGAGGAAGAGTAATGAAGAAGGAGGTGGAAGTGATGGATTAGATCATTATTCTTACCATCAGTGCAAGCCAAAAGTAACAGCTAAAAGGCAAAGCAATTTAATGACCAATAAATGCAAGGCTGTAGATTGCAGTACAGTTCTGTGGTGTACTCTCACATATGTAATGGAGAGATGAGAAACATTAAATATTTACAGGACTGATAATGGACAGAGCGATTTCCATTTATAACATGCAGCAGGTCTTACCTTGCCGTGATTCTGTCATCAGGGTAAAAGACACTTTGCATCACAATAAAGTACTTCTGCACACAGAAAACCAATAGAGTTTTATAACATGTACCTGCGGTGTCCATGAAATAAGTAACCATTTTGACAGGAAATTTAAGATATTAAATAAATGAAATAATTACCATCCTTTGATGTGCAATTTTGATCCTGTGAACACCTGGCCATGAATAAAGCATGACAATTTCTTAAATGGATGCGATAAAGATAAGCATTTAGGGTTTTAAGTCATCTCATCATGCATTGCACATTTAAATGTATAATAATATCAAATATTTGTCCAGTAACATTTGTTAAAGTTAATTTAACAGCTTCAAGGTTCTCACCCAAAAATTTGATGAGCAGAGAGTGTGGGTACTTCTCCAGATGCTCCATGTAGATTCTCAAGTTAGACAAGAGAAATCGGACTTCTCTTTTACTCTGTGTCTTTAAGAAGAACCGCTTGTCATTACTGAACAGAGGAGACAGAAGTGAGTGTTTAAGGACATTTGGTTTGATATCAAACAAACATATTGATATTACAAAGTTTACTTACGGATACATATCTGATATACACTACATTTGAACTACATATATTTGGACTACACTACATATACACTGAATTTTCAGCAGCCATTACTCCAGTCCTTCAGAAATCATTCTAATAGACTGATTTTCCACTTTAAAAACCTTTCTTATTTATATCAATGTTGAGACAGCTGCTTAACACAGTATATCTGTGGAAACCATGATTCATTTTTCCCGGTGTTCTTTGATGAATAGAAAGCTCAAAAGAACAGTATTTATTTGAAATATGAACCTTTTGTATCATTATAAATGTCTTTACTGTCACTTTTGATCAAATTAATTCATCCTTCCCGAATAAAAATGTATTTCTTTCAACAAAACAAATCATATATATATATACACACACACACACTATTTTATTTTTTATTTATACTTTTAGAGTTTCATGTAAATGTGCCAGTTTAGCCTAATTTTCAACTGTAGTCCCTGAACAGGTGTAATGTCAGATAAAATACATTTAAACATATCAACAATACTTATATATACATAAAAAATTTTTTTTCACATTTAATAAGAATACATAAAAAACATTACAACAAGAACAACAAAACATAAAACAAGACAAAGCACGCTTCCTGGTTTGAATAGCTACAAAGTATGGGCATACACTTGATTGTCTTTAACCGTGATTTTAAATTATTTTTAAATGACCAATATTAATCACCGTCTCTGACAGACGTAGGCAAACTGTTCCATGTGTGAGCTGCTCTCACTGAAAAACCTGACTGTCCAAAAGCAGTTCTCCTCATTTGTATTACACAATCCCTTCTTGCCACAGACCTGGTGTGTCTAACAACAGTTGTTGTGGGGGAGCCACGCCATGTAAAATTTTATAGACCCGACAAGCATCTGTAAATTTGATGAGATTGTCCCAGGTCATTAAATTATGTTTTTTTAGGCAGTAACAATGGTGATAGGTACTTGGCTTCTTATCAAGCACCTTGGAAGCTTGATGGTAAAGTATTTGCACAGGTTTAAGTGTTGTACTGGAGGCTTTTGCCCAGCTAGTCAAACAGTATGACAGATATGGCATTAAAATATATTGTAGCTACCTTAGTAGTTAGACAATTTCTAATATGACGGAAATTTGACAAGCTGAACTTTACTGCGTGTAGCAATTGAGACAAATCAGACACAATTATTTATCCAATTTAACAAATAATCTTTAGAACTCACTCTGAAGGTCTATGGACCCATCCCCCCAAAAAGGCCCACAAGAGCACAGGAAATGTCTCCGTTACCAGAGGTACCACCAGATAAGGCTCAGTTTACAACCAAAAGGAATTTGCAGAGAGCTGAGACTCTCACAGTCTTTTTTGAAAAGGACAAATAAAACCATCTTAAACCCATATAACCACTTGAGAAATATATAAACATATATCCATCTCATGATTTTTCTTTTATAGGGTTTGGTCAATGTATTAATTGCATCTATGTTGGATTTATGTTTCAGAATCTCATACTATGGTTAAAGAAAATCATGAGTATGGCATGTTTGGTGTCTATGAAGTTGCAATTTAAAGATCTGAATAATGTCTACCTGTGCAACATTAGTATTACAAGAATCTTTAATAGTTCCTTCATCAGCAACCAATCTGCAAATTATCTGCTTGAGACAAAGGATCGCAAAACTTTCCCTCCGAAAGCCTGAATATGATTGGCCACTGACCCTACGAGGCGGGATTTCTCACAAAAGCTTTTAAGGAGAGACAGCTCTCTCGCGCTCTTCTCTCTTTCTGGCTGAACCAACACCTCATCTTGGCCAGTAGGCCAGGCTGATAAGGCCTACAACACACAGAGCCATGTGCTGTGTGGGACAGGAAACCCGATGCCACCACACAGCCGGTGGGCCAGCAGGCCCAAACTCCTCACGCCACGTGCAACTTCCTCAACCTCAACGGAGTCAAAACAACCATGCAAGTTCACCGTCCTTCCTTCGCTCAACACGGCAGGAAATGTTCGCAACTGCAAAACCATCGGACGGAACCAACTTTCTCCTGTAACTGTATATCTGGATGCCTTCCCAGGCAAATGCAAGTAACGTACTACGAAATACAAATCGCTGTGTAGTTAGTAAAACTGTAAACCCCTTTGCTCAGACAAAGGAGCTTATCAATGATGGTTCTCTCAGGTTTTAGACTCTTTCCATAACTTAATCTGTTCTGACCCAGTTCTTTAACTGACCACTTTAACTTTGCCTCTTACCATGTATGTGTGATGTGTGTTTCATGTTAGTTTTAGTCTTGTCCGTGATTTAGTTAATAAAGTTTGTGCACAATATATGTTTGGTTCTGACTCCCTGCCTGCAAACAAATTGTCACTTAAATGATCAATCTTGTTATGCGCTCTAAGCGCTTATGGAAATACAAAGGAAGAACTATTTTTCTGCATGCCTAAAGGCTTCATTTTATACACCTGTGGCCATGGAAGTGATTGGAACACCTGAATTCAATGATTTGGAGGGTGTCCCAATACTTTTAGCAATATAGTGTTATATATATATATATATATATATATATATACTAGGGCTGCACGATTATGACAAAAATCATAATTGCCGATTATTCCCTTTTGTTGAAATTGTAATTGCGATTATTAATTACGATTATCGCAATTTACATACATTTTTGAATAGCTTTATACCACTGTTTGAAGCAACTGCATGCTATATTTTTTATATGAAAATAAGTTGAAAAAATTCTTCCTGAAAACCTTGTTATTGCTTTTCTATAGCGTTAAACTACACAATGGTTTGATTTCTTTTTAAATAAAATCTTAAGCACACAGCTTTTTTTTTGTAATTGCACCTTTGCGATTACGTAATTGTGGCATTTGTAAGTGCAATCATGATTAGAAATATGATTAATTGTGCAGCCCTAATATATACACAATGCCTCTATCAAAGGGATTTCATCTTTCTACAAGCAGTCTGTCTGTCCTCTTTATGGTGTCTCTGTTGCATATGCCCCTGTAAGTCAAACGTTTGTGCTGACTCACGTTAGGAAGAAGTCTGCCTTGCTTTTGGAATTGCTGATGAATTGCAGGTAGCTGCCTTCGGAAGAGAGGGACTGCTGATATTCCTTCTCTGTCATCCCCAGAGAGCGCCGCAGACTGGCAAACACCGGCCCAGCATACGTCTCCATCCTGAAGTCCTTCACACAGTCACAAACACAACAGATGAGATTCAGTAGAAATGATACATAAAGATCTTATGTATAATTTAAACAAAACAGGCCAATGCTCAACAGTTGCTTAGTCATTATGTCACATTTGGTCCATTAAAGCAAAACCGTTTTTACCTTTAACCTACCTTATGGATTTGAGTAACCTCAAGACTGAAGTCATCCTCACACAGCTCATCCTAAAAAAAAAAACACAAAATATATGATCAGTAATGATAAGCATTCATATTGTGGTACATGCTTTTGCAGGAAATTTTTTACTTATTGTCGTTAAAGTGTGTGAGAGAGATGCTTTGAGCCCTGGACAACAGGCAGCACATTCATGAGTCATACTGCTGCATAAGCAAACTGGATTCAATGGAATGCAACATCATCTGTGTGTGTGTTTGTTAGCGAATGAGCACATGACCATGAGTGCCACCACACTACAAAACAGGGCAACACTTTACAATAAGGTCTAATTTGTTAACATTAGTTAATGCATTAACTAACATTAACAATTAACAATATGTGAACAATAGGTTTTTACTTGTTTTAAGTATTTTTCATTGTTAGTTCATTGTTAACTAATGTAGCTAACTTATGTTAACAAATGAAGACCTTATTGTAAAGTGTTACCCAAAACAGGTTGAGTAATTTGTAGACAAGTGCAAGCCTCTAACCATCTGTGTTGCTCACTGAAAATGCCATTAAAAGATACACTGGTCTACCTTTGAAAGGAAAATACTATAAAAATGGAGAAAACGGTCAATGCGTTAAGTCTATCCATGTGTTTTACCACAATTCAGTCGCATTCTGATGAAATCCAGTTCATCATATCTGAGTACATTACCATTTTAATGTGTTTTAAAAACAATTTAACCATGACTATATTCACAATATAACATGGGATTGAGTGTCTTTTATTTATTTTATCAAATGGTTTACAAAACTGTATTTTATTTTACAAATGTCATTAATTATTGATGATCCCTGACATGTAAATATGCACTTTGTATTTTAGCATGACTGTAACAACTTATTGACAGCATCCAGGACTAAAACTTATCAAATTTCAATTTGTATTTAGGTTTTAACATATTGGAAAATGTTGTAAAACAGAAACATTGTCCTGGACCCTTGAACTGAAAAAAAAAGAAAGACGAAAAAGCCATGCAAGTTGTCATGCAGACATGAAAAGTAACTTGTTCTGCTAAAATACACTAAAGCTTAGATATTATACTTATTATAAATTATTATTTACTTATGCCACAATCTGCATTCTACATTGTCTCTTATCCATGGATTACAAGAAGCCACTGATTTTAGCTTTAACATTTCTGCCCTCAGCTCTCTTGTGGCACTATAGCCTCATGCACATGTGAGAAGCATTGCATTGTTTGAATTCTGTCCCTCCTCCCCAATGAGTGCAGTACAATGGTGTTTGTTACCGAAACACTTGGTTACTCTTGAGCAAATTACCAGGATAAAAACAGCTCTAATCAATCAAAAACATTGTAATATGGTGTCACCTCAGCACCACAAACACACTGTCTCCATGGAAAGGACACGCTAAATGTGGTCCTCTCTACGGAGGTTGCCCGCATACTAATGAATGCCAAATGGAACATGTCTGTCTCCTTGGAGGTGTTTGATCATGCCAAGCTTTTGTCTCTCGCACCTTTTATTTCAATATGCACTTCAACACTGAACTGTTTATTTCCATGTGACTGTATTTTGGTTGTGATTTCATGATTCCAAACCTGTGTGATTACAATTAGCTGTGAACAGTCTGAGTGGTGGATATGCTAAGACTAGTTCATTCTGAGTAATTATTAAATAGACATTAAAACAATAATAAAAAAAAAAATTATATATATATCTAAATATATCTATATATATAAATGTGTTTCTTCCCATAATAAAAACTTTAAATTCCTTTGCAAATAGGCAGAAATAAAACTTATTGTGTATGTTTGAAAAGTGTATGTTTTATATATCTTCTTCATGGACTCCACAAACTATAAACTCTAGTTCTGACTGCATTTCCCCCTCTGTAATATTTCCCTGAAGATGGAAAAAGTGATATTCAATAGGGACTGGACGGGGTGTAGGTTCATAAACATGGGAATACTCACAGGTAAAGGGTTGTCAATGGTGTTCTGCACAGCGGCAAACAGCCCTTCCTTCATCATACAGGTGAGACTGTAGAACTCATGCTGCTGGTCGATCTCAAACAGACCCAGAAGCTTCCACTGCTGCCTCAGCCCTCCCCACCGTTTGCTCTTCACTCCGCGACTCTGTCGGCTCACACTTGGCCCTGACATCTCCATCTACAACATACAATATAGACATGTAGTTGAATACACCTACAAAAACAACTTGCAAAGCATTAGAAGAAACCACATGCAGACAGATGTAAGATTTGTTTATTGACAGATCCCTCACGTTATTTCAGTATTTTTAGTAAAGGACAAACGAGTTGAGTGGAATTTGCATATGCGAATTTGTATATGACATTAAACTTAAAAAGAGTTTAATATATATTTTGTATAAATAATTATATAAACAAAATTATAATAATAAAGTGAAAAGTTATTACTGCACTCCATACTCATGTTATGACAGGGATTTGTCATCATCTTGAAACTGGTAGAGGTATGTCTTCTTGACAACAGATCAACAAATCAAAATCTGTTTCTATTCAAGTGTCCTGGAGGTCACTCAAGACAGGAAAATATAAGAGGTTTGAAGTCCTTCATTAGTAGTGAATGCAGCACCATCACGAGATAACAAAAGAGCCCCTGCAGCAGCTCATCTAACATGCCATCAGCTGCAATAAATGCACTGCTTCTTAAAGACACCAGTAGTTTGTTTGCACGCAAGGAAATAGTTGCAAACCACTGTAAACACATTTGCCTCATACTTCAGCCTGTTTGGTTTGTCCTACCAACTGTCATGTGCCTAAATGGGGTTTTCACCACTGTCCACTGAGTGCCAGAGAAATAGGCCTATTGAATGAGAAGTATATAAGTGATGGCAGTCAGCTGTTCTGTATGAAGAAATTCAATTTTCCAATTCAATCTTATTTCAGTCCGCCCTCTGCCTTTGGCTTAAAAAGACCTCGGTCATCAGTTCGCATGAAGGACAGAATTTAGAGAAAGCCGAAATAATGTATATTTTTTATCATTGTGAATCAGACACGGATAGTAGCCTATTTGATGTAGATTTTAACAAAGCAGACCATTTTAACACAGGAAGAGCCGGAGCTCGTTTGTTGAGCTGTGAAAGGAACTTGAGTTTACGTTCACTTCGATAAAAATGAAAGAACAAGGCCTTTCCGTCTAATAATAATAATAATAATAATAATAAAGATATGCAAGTTACGTACCTCAGTGCGATTAATTATGGGGGCTCTAATATCCGCTGTCGTCCGTGAGGGTCGTGGATGAGGAGATCAGCGCATTCTTTCTGTCCTCGCGTGACATGACACGGCCAGTGTGAGGATGAGCCGCTCGCGCTCCGTCAGGCTCTCATCAGAGTGAGCGCGACTGCAGCAGCCCGGCCCATCCCACAGCTCAGAGACACACTGACAGCCGCTCTGTTACTGAACACATGGACCAGAACTACTAACAGCCAAAGACGCGCACAACAGTATGCACACACAGACGTATACAACTCAGTATAAATATATAATGATTGTTCTATGTTTTAAATATATGTATACATATAATAATACACAATCTACTATGGGCCTACAATATATTTCCCATTTTATAAATACAAAGTAACGTCATCTATCGAGCAATAAATAAATCTCGTACAATTCTTGAACAGTTTATGATGTATGACAGCATTGTGTGAATTAGAGAGATGATAGATAGAAAAACCGATGCCTTGAGATCTGGGGTGTGTAAACTTTATGAATTGGATGAACAGGGTAAACTGTGCTCATTTTGTCTTCTGGGAAATGTAGTTATTAGCTTCTGAAGGGCAGTACTAAATAAAATTAAAAATCCTGTTCAAAAGTTTTTGATATATATATAAATATATCACCACTAAATATATAAAGTAAAAAAGGTAATTGCGACTTTTTCTCTTACAATACTGACTTCTTTTTTTTCTTCTTCTCAGAATTGTGAGAAAAGAATAAAATAAAATTCACAATTACCTAAACAAATGACTTAACGTGACACATGAAAACAGTTGTGGATCATCCAGGTAATGACAGACAGTTCAGATTCAAGGGTATGTACATTTTTAAATGGGGCAGTTTGTATAAATTCAATCTTTTTGTCTTGTTGAGTATATGTAAACATCTGATATGTGAAATGGCTTATTCAGGACAGTACTAAATAAGTGCCGTTTTTATGATCCCACTCATTTTGTTAAAATTATTCCATTTTGCATAATACGCAAGAAGGGTGTGAAACTTGTGAGCAGAAATGTCTCTGAGAATCACCAATAGCGGTTTACATGAATTGCCCGTTACAGTTTACATTAACGTTTAAATGAAATAAATTAAATTAAAACATGCATTTCACTACTCCCCAACCCTGGACAGACAGACAGAGAGACAGACAGACAGATGGATAATGTAATACATATAAACATAAAATGATTGAGAAAAACAAACATTGCATTGTGCATATTAAATTTTGCATTTTTTTATTACTTTAACGTGGGATTGTGTATGGCTTCACAGAAAGTTCTCCTTCTCATTCTTTTTAGATTATTGTTAAATATACTTAATTACTTTGCTGCTAGAAGCAAGCACTCTACCTTATCCATATGATTATTTACAACATAAGAGAACAGTTGAAACAATCCTCAACTTAAAGCATGATTTTAAAAAAAATCCCATATTCCATTTTGATGCCATCCAGATACAAAATACACGCATATCTTCCCTATGTCTTAAGTGGTGAAATTATGAGCTCATGTATTATCTGCCTTTATCTTCCTGACTATGGACAGAATTCTCCACAACTAAACATCTCACAACTAGTATGGTCTTAAGTCTTAAGTGTTGTGGACACGTCATGTACAAAGCTCAATTAGACTATCATTTAACTAAATGTTCAGTACTGCTTTGGCTACGTAATGAACTTTTTTTTTTTTTTTAAACGACCACCTGAACATGACTGAAATCCAGGAGTGCAGCTTCACGTCGCTGTGTACAGGAAGTGGTACATGAGTGAAATCAACACAGTTCGTTCTTGTAACCGTATAAATCAGCCTGAAGAGTCTTAATCAACTTTCTTAGGCTTTCGATTCTTCCATGTTACAATCCCTATGAAGGTACCTGAAAAAATGAGGGTAAATTTGATCACTAGTGTAAACAGAGAAAGGGAGAGCAACAGAAAACAAAGACATTTAGAATTTTAACTGTGCAACCAGATCACATATCTATATGTAGATTTCATGAAAATGCAACACGTAAATAAAATGTAACAAAATTATGTTCTGATTTTAGCCCAAAATCTGAGTTGACGATTTCAAAATTCATCCAATAACATCTACTATTTTTTACGTGAATTTGGTTTAATCAGTCTGTTCAGATTATTAAATTAATCCAACATTTACATTTTACCATTTACCATTTTCTTTTTAAAACTCTTGCAATCTAGTAAAGATTTTGTGGTTCAGTCTCATTCGCTCCCTTTTCCAGCATGTACTGTGGCATGAATTAATGGTTGTACTATTAAATTTAATGAATAACACTTTTATTAAGTCGATATAGTGCTATTTTTGTTACAGTGAGATATTGCTTGCTTTACTTACCAACAGATAGTAAGAGTATTAATGCTGCGACTCCAGGAAGTATTACTGAATATTCTCGTGGAAGAAAATAGCTGTGGATCACATGGTCACTGTCTACAAAAGGCTGGAACAAGAGACTGCATCAATATTTGATCACTTCAATATTTTTTCAGTATGATATGAAACATGGGTGTCTTATTAAAAAAAAACTTACCAAAACTATGACCCAAATAGTGTAATATGTGAACAGTAACAGACTAAAGCCAACAAGTCCAAAGCCAACAGCTTGATCTGCTCCAGTTGCCTGAAAATAAACAGATTTTAGGGCTTGCTTCACATATAAGTGCAAATTACATTTCGTCTCATTATTATAAAATGTTAATATATAAAACAAATTTAAAAAAAAGCAACAACTAAAGTTTGTTTTGCAAAAATAGAGTGGTGCTGACTCTGTGGTAAATGCAACTTGACGATACTTGAACGTAAACTGCACAATTATATTATATTATATTTTATATATATATATATATATAGACTGGAAAATCTCGAGGGAATGTTGTAACGTCATCCCTGCACCCCTCTATACACACTTATGTGTGTTTATAAAGCGTATCTACTGACCGCACTGACTCTTTGTGGCAGGGCAAATTACGCATTCAGCAGCTGTCATACAGAAATGAACAAACATATAATATTGAAGTTGAATAAGAAAACGAACAAATAACTCTTTTTGTATTAGTGAATTATGTCGACATACTACGAACACAGTGTGAACCTTGTAGTTTATTCATCCCAGTAAATAGAAAGTTAGACAGTTAACAACTAGAAACAACACGGCGAACTATAAAGAGTAATATTAATACATAATGAAAACGACAGCCATAACACTTTTAAACCCTTTTTCAGTTCATCTTACCATTATGGACGTGACACTTCCGCATGCAACCAAATTTTATGAAATCTACTTCCGACTAACACCGGAAGTCGTGCTAGAAATTTTTTTTTTTTTTTTTTTACATCTGACTGTGGTATTTTTTTTTATTGTTACTCATTACCACACGAGGGCACTCAAAGACAAATGATTACTGGTTAGAAGCTTAGACCCGGTGCTAGAAGAGCGTCTCTCAAACCGTAAATGCTTATCTTATCCAGTGTTTATTTCAGATTTATTTTTTTATTTTTTATATTATTTAAATATTATATTTTTGTAGCAGAGAAAGGGATTGTTGTAACCAGTTATAAATGAGCTACAGGAGAGCCTGAGGAATCATATAAAAGAGCATTATCCTCCTGCAGGTAAAGTTTTACGACTCTATTTATAAGTAAATAATAATAATAATAATGAATAAATTATATATATATATATATATATATATATATATATATATATATATATATATATATATATATATATATATATATATATATAAATAATGACAGGACTGGTATAATCTGCATCAGCGAGTTATTAGTTATTATATGTATAGCTGCCAAATACACTAAGTTTAATTGTTTGAGGAACTAAGTTTAGCAAACTAAGTGAATTAACTCGAATTCAAAGCATAAACTAAATAGGGCAGTTTGGAGACATATTTAGTTTCAGCTTCAATTTACTAGCAAATTAAACTGTTCATTTATTGTCCATTTGGACACATTCTGTGTGCTGGTAAAAATAAAAAGAACATAATTCATAATTATCTAGATGATGTTAAATAAGTCACACAAACAAAGATCTTGTATTATGATATCCAAAATTATCTTTATTTCCCCAAAATAATACATATAGACAACCTCACCTGACAGTTACATTAAAGAAAGCAACATTCACATTTGAGTGTAGAAATATAGTTCTGGTCCATCGTTAGAAAGTATTCTCTCCATGCATAAAACCAAACATGAGACCAAGAAAACTTTGGCGCAACACCACATTGCTTATGTGTGATCTTAAAATATAAATATTTGTCACATTCAGAAAAATAAAGTCATTTCCATAGTACTTTAGTGGTACATTAATTTATATGTTATTTATTTTTGTAGAAATCTCCAGAATATTATTTTCTTATTAATGTTGCTGTTATTAAAGGAATAGTTCACCTAAAATGAAAATTCTGTCATCATTTACTCTCCCTCAACCAGTTCCAAACCTGTATGAGTTTCTTTCTTCTGTTGAAAGGGAGAGTAAATGATGTCAGAATTTTCATTTTAGGGTGAACTATTCCTTTAATATGGATGTTATCATGAAAAGCTTTCTGTAAGTGCATAGCTTTCATCCTTTACGATAGTAAAGTAGAAATGTAGATCTGGAGATTGTGTGAGTGATATTAGTTAGTCTTCAGTATTTAAGTGCCGTTGTAGTGTACGTTACATATATACACCATCTAAGGTTTTCCGTATCCTGGAGCCTGTGCCACTCAGTGTAGTTCATACATGCATACATTTAGCTGGATTCTATTTGGTCTTTTTAATTCTTTCCTTTAAAATGCCAAAATACAATATAATGATTTACATGAATGAACATGTGTCAACTGAACAACCTCATTTTTAAAGAAAACAAGGGATCCAGATTACTGAAAGTATAATAAATGACATCATTCATCTTCTAACATTAACTTTTGCATATAGACCCCAGTCAGCTCCCTGCAACAGCATCTTAAATGGATCAAGAATATTATTATATTATATATATATATATATATATATATATATATATATATATATATATATATATATATATATATATATATATATATATATATATATATATATATATATATACACACACACACACACACACACACACACATACATACGGTTCTACATTAGAAAGATCACAGATTACAGTCAATTATGACTAAAAGCATTAACATTATAAAAGTCTTTGTTAGAGAAAGAGAAAAGAAAGAGAGAGAAGAAAGAGAGAACAATAAATCACAGATAGTCATTATTACAGAAATATATTACATCAAAGTTGAGGGCGAAAAAAATCCTGCCAAAAGAAAAGAGGTTCAAATGAGCCAGCCAGCTGGTTCGAAAATACAGAAATGACAGGATAGAGTTATTGTTCTTAGTTGCTAATAGAGTAGACAAGAGGTACAAAGAGTAAACAACAAACACACACACACACACACACACACACACACACACACACACACACACACACACACACACACACATATATATATATATATATATACACACACATACATATATATATATACACACATACATATATATATACACACACATACATATACACACGTTTTTCAGTGTCTTTAGAAAGTCCCTTTATACTAGCTAATTAGAAACATCCAGAACACTAGGCTTTATCAGGCTGCGTAACTACCATAATTTTGCCCTTTCAAAGTTAGTGTTACTTAAAATTTCCAGGAGTACTAATCCTGTAGAGAAGCAGCTGGATCATGCCACAGACTCATTTGTTAGTTTAAATGGCATGAATAATTATAATAAAAAGTTAATTCATATAAATGTAAAACTTATGTAACCTCTATATTATATAGTGAACAGTGATTCTGTTTAAGCATGTACTTTTAAGCCACTGGACAGGTGAAATATTTAAGGGCCAACTCCCTGAACAAACTCAAAAATGGGCTTTCACAAAACAACAGGCCCACATTGCACTTTTCTCTCAACTGACAAAAAGTGTGCGAAATGAGTTTTTAAAAAAACTCACAATGTCAGTTTTTAATGTGATGAATGCTCTCAGATCAACTGAGAAAGATTCATGTCCATGATTAAGATCATGAATAGCTAATTAGATGACAAACAAGCAGTACATGACAGAGAAAAACACAAAACTGGGCTTTTCGTTCTCTGTTTCACTGTCATGCCTATTGTACACTGTTTCCTACAGCACACCAGGTGCCGGTCAGAAACACAGACGCAGTTGCCAAGGACAGACGCGTGACTATGAGTCACTGTCTCTGATCTAGCTCTACAAACAATGCAGTTATTCAGCTGTGTTTTACAACAAGGACTGAACAAATCATTTGCTCGTTTCTGAATACAGGATCTCACTAGGATACGAGTCATTCGGACATTTTGATACTGACACTAGCGAGGGAATGCCACAAACGGCTTGGCTGTTGTGTAGTGTGCACCGCAGTGCTGTCATGTGAATATTTGAAGCTGAAACCAGCAGCAAAGTGAAGAATTTCGTGAAACAGAAATACTGACAGACCAAGTTAGAAATTGGGAATTTTACTGAAAGAGAAAGAGAAAGAGAAAGAGAAAGAGAAAGAGAAAGAGAAAGAGAAAGAAAGAGAAAGAGGAAGAGGAAGAGGAAGAGGAAGAGGAGGGGGCAGTACACTATGTTTCTGTATTTCATGTTCACCAGTCCTGCTGGAACATATGTAAGCAAACCATTGTCCGCCTCTGACAAACACCTCTCAAAGTGTTGAGATACTGAAAATTGTTATTTGGGGGGAATGTATGGGCAGCCATACATGATTTCAGGCACATTAACCAATGTTTACCACAGGCCAATTGGCTGGTTACTGAATTAACTGCATTATTAGAATGTACGCAGGGGCAGATTTTAGTGGTTTGTATATAATAGGGGTTTGAAATGCGTCACAAAGATATAAAAGATATAAAATCACCCCTCTTTAAAACATTAAATAATATCTGAAAATCAATTAAAATTTGAATATAACATTGAACAGAATTTCTGTCTAAATCCTTTGGACTGCCCTCATGTTTCACAGTGTTAGACTGAAGTTCCCATTATGCCTCACTTCAAGGCATTTCAAGTAGTTTGTACTCTCTGAATCCGCTGTAAAATATTTATGATTATTAATTCTTGATCATAGAACAATGAATGTACAAAAAAAAACCCAAAAAAAAACGTACCAACCACATTTTTTCAGCAAATGTAATGCACGATTAGGGTGTTACGGTTGTAATATGCAAGTAATGTGTCAGACCCATAAGAGGAGCAAGTTGTGAAGTCAGTTGCCCACTCTGACATACAGTCAATGTCTTGCTCTCTCCATCATTTAAAAATAAAAAACATGTGGCGGTGTGAAAGAGTGACCGCCGCAGCCTCAGAGATCTAATGGCTCTCAATCACCACTGGTTCAAAAACGCCCGCAGACACCCTGCCAAAGAATAAAAGAACGATATCACACATGAAGCATAACAGTACAAATTATACAAACATTTTGCTGACAATTCAGCCTTGATGAACAGTTATTTTAAATTGTAATAGTTTATAATATTATGGGTTTTTTTCCTGTATTTTTGAACAAATATATGCATCCTTGATGAACATAAGCCCAAACTTGAATGATAATACAAGTAATAAATCAATAATTCAATTCTTAATAGACTTTTCTACATTTATAACACTAAATTAAAAGACATAAAATAGCACCGATTTACCTGTTGACAAGCTGGATGCCACTTAATGCTGTGGTACCATCTCTACTGATAAACAGTGTTAAATTGCTGTCTGTGAGAGAAAGAGTGACAGAATGATCAGCTTCAAAGACGTGAAGGCTTCACAAGTGATTAACACCCTTACACATACGTATCAGTGTTGAATGTAAATAAACCGGCTAAAGAGGAGTTAATGGGGCTAAACATTTAATACTACCAAATTGCTTCAACACACCTTCATTGTTGCTGACATCTGCAAAGTTCTGACTCTGCACAATCTTCTCCACAATATCATCTGCATCGATTCGTGTGTCATCCACCCATGTGGGATGGCTCTCCACAGAGTCCTTCTTTCTTCTATGTAGATATACAGATGCTTCTTATCTTTCAAGTCAACTCAGTCACGTTGTACTTTGTGTTTAAGCTATATCCCATTTCTGCTTGTGCAGTTAAACATAAGACAATAAAATAATTTGTGTCTTGGTGAAGTTAAGCGAGTGTTGCCAGTGCCTACCTCGAGGGTCTGTTTGGGGGCAGAGCAGGGCGAGGGGGACGTGGGGGCCTCTCTGGTTTTACCAGCTCTTTCTCCGGCTCTACGGGGCTCTCGGTTGCTGTAGGCGTGCCTCCTGATGTGTTGCTGCTGCTGGTGGAGGTGTTCCGCCGGTGCTGGGACAGATCTGTCAGGCTGGAGGAGTGAGAGTGCTCTGTGCTGTAGCCTGAACGAAAAACAAACACATCCCACAAATCAGTCCATGAGTAACTAAGCAGTTCTCTTAAACATAGCAGTATTGTGAAAGACAATGTATTGTGCAAATGAAAAGTCAAACTCTCAAATGTAAAAAAGGGCTCCAAATCGTTTTATGGTTCATTTGAATGTACTGATGAAAATAAACAGAATTTAATTTTCACTTTCATGTATCAACCTCTCAAGTTGACCAATAAGTACACTAAAAATTGAAAGAAATTAATACTTTTATTCAACAAGGATACATTTAAAATTGATCAAAAGTGACAGTAAAGACGTTTATAATGTTATAATTTATCTCTATTTCATATAAATACTATTCTTTTGATTTTCTCATTTTATCAAACATCTTTTGAGAGAAATTTTCACTTAAGGGATGTGAGCGTCCTTTTTTATTTTTAAATGCATACACTACCGTTCAAAAGTTTGGGGTCTGTAATATTTTTTATGTTTTTAAATGAAAAAAACATAAGCTCAACAAGGCTGCAAAAATCCAGTAATAAATGATTGCAATTTAAAATAACTATTTTAATATAAAATAATAGTAATTTATTCCTGTGATGTCATTACTCCAGTCTTTAGTGTCACGTGATTCTTCAGAAATCATTCTAATATGCTGATTTGGTGCTCAAGAAACATTTTTTTATTATAATCACTGTTGAAAATCTCTATTACTGCTCTTGTGTCCTGCATTATAAATTGCTCAAAATTGTATTAAATTATAAGTCTAAACAATTGAATGTAAATGATAGAAGTGTAGTTTGAAGTTAATGTTTTTATACTGTAATCAGCTATAATCTGTACCTGATGTTCTTTTGATCGTGCCCTGAGTCCCACCTGAGATTTTGCTCTGTTGGCTGGCAAAGCTGGAGTTGCGAGAGTGTCCCGTGTGGAACACTTCCTCTGGACTGGACAGGTTCTCCTCCAATCCCTCATGAAGACCTCCTGAGAACAAACAGCTTCAGGTTAGTACCATTTATTTATAAAGTCCAAAATATAGAACACCAAGAGTGTAACATTCCCAAGATAGTCCTTACAAAATCAAAATAACATTAAAACTCCACATTTTTAATACAATTACAAATGTAAAGCGTTTATCTACTTGTTAACGTTCTCCACCATTTCAGAAGAGATGTGTTGGTCATACCAGAGTTGTTCACAGAGGGTTTGGTTTTGACTGATCGGCGAGTGCTGCCGCCCAGGGGTGCTGCAGAGTGCTCGGCGGTGCCCTCTCCCTTGCGGTCCAGCTGCAGAGAGGGGTCCTGCCCAGCCATGGCAATGGTCTTAGCTGTGCTCACAGGCCTGAGGAAGAGGAGAAAGACAACGTAAGATGTCATCAGGGAGCAATAAGCGCATGTGTTCTCTGAATTGCCTAAAATAAAGGAGGGGTGCTATACTGAGCATGGATCAAGAATCACACTTCTAACCAAATAATTTACATGACATTTTTAGTCATTTGTGATTTAATGGATAAGGATTTGTAAAAATATTTTTACTCACAATTTCTACCTAATAAAATATTTTAGAGTTTGATGTGACTATAAAAAAACGCATATTCTTAAAAAGAATGCCTTTTCCAGGTCTAGAAATCAAAATTTTAAAATTCATCCAGGTGTAGCAAGACAGTGGAAAGCCTGGTTCTTCAAAGAAAAGGGGGTGATTTAAACCAAGAAATATAATTGTCTTAGTGTACAAATCTTGTTTTCCCTTATTTGAAATCATTTTAAGCCATCTTGAGAAGTTTTCTGAGGGTCACTAGTGGGCTCTGGCCCCCTGGGAGAAAACTACTGAACTAGACAGATGCAGAATTCAGTAACACAAAGTTATTTTTATGCGACACACTCACGTTTTGAAGCAGGGATCTCCAGAGAGAAGAGTCATGCCAATGGTAACCTGGGAAGAGAGATGAAAATATTAAATAATAAAAGAGTATAAAATCATAACAGATTTTTGATAGTAAAGCCTGTGGGAACCTACACATGAATCCTATGATTAAATGTTATCTGTTGTTTTTTTCCTTCTGAGATGTCTAAGAGACAGTGAGTCAGTCAGCCTGTCATTACAGGGACTCATGAGAGGGTTTGACCAGTCACGTCGCCCACACAGTGTACCGGCTTTAGATGACGCTGTTTGTGGTGAGGACAGTGCTTCTGCTGTCTCCTTTTAAAATAGGCTCTGAAGGTGCTAAGAATAATGCAGAAAAAGAGGCTCCTGACCTTTCAAGATGAAAAAGGTAGTGTTTTTGGTCTGACTGACTGAGTGTTAGAGGCCTAGTGTCACTCCTGAAATGTGAGCAGGACATTTACACAAACAGAGACACACTCACCTTGAGTATGGAGTTGTCCTGCCGAGTGTTCTTGGTGTCGTAGCCCTCCAGTATACAGCAGCGAACAGTGGAGCCTGAACCAGCAAACTCCGCCAAGTTGAGGTCAGCAAAGCCCAGCTGGAGAGACAAAATAAAGGTTTTATCAACAGTACATCAGCCATACAAAAAAGAAAGCTCTAAACTCTCCCAAACAAGTCTTCAAGTGAGTTCTCCAGTATTTCCCCACAGTTACATCATTAGCTTTATGAACATAACACTAGGAATAAGTCAGGACATAAATCCAGGGGCTTCATTGTTTTTCTTATTTATCGTGCTTTTCAACTTCTAGACTTGTTTATTCAGGGTACATTTTATTCACAGTGAAAAAATAAGAAAATAAAAGTCTTTGAAGCTGTAGAAGCATGAAGGCTAGTCTAGGGAAGAAAGAAAGGAAAGGGTTAACTCTTAAGAGCACTCTTATGTAACTACAGGCATGTGAAGTTGGCAGAGTCACTCATGCATGAAATCCCTCTCGGATTCTGACTCGATAAAGGTTTCTCCAACACTACTGGAAAGCATTCTTGTTACTATCATCATACGTTTCCCCGCAATCTCCCTTTCTCACTCCACGTACTCATCAAAATGTTCTTCGCAAAATTCTATTAACCTTGGTTAATGATATAACCGTAGCTGATATAATTCTTTCCATTTCCTTTATTGGATGAATACCCTACACAGTCAGCACTGATGCACGTGACCAGCTGGCCTTTAAAAATCATTGATGTGTGATATTACAGCAAGGGATAAAGGGACTAATGCAAGGTCACACACAGAATATGTTTTATTGTCACATCTCCAACAGTGAGCGAGAAGAAAATGTACCCACCATAACTATTTAATATATATATATATATATATATATATATATATATATATATATATATATATATATATATATATATATATATATATATATATATATATATATATTTTTTAACTGGCCATGAAACTATTTGGTATCAATTTTAATATACATATATATATATATATATATATATATATATATATATATATATATTTTTTTTTTTTTTTTTTTTTTTTCATGAAACTATTTGGTATCAAGATACATTTTCTGAATATAAGAACAGAATATTATATATTAACCTTTATGTTAAAACGCCGACTTTGATATAATTATTTTTAAAAACCCACATTTATTCACACAAGTTCTAGAACAACAATGCTTGTATACTGAATCACTTAAAGAGATGAAAATTAATATTGAACACAAAAGAAGATATTTTAACCAAACAATCGACGGTAATCACAGCAAACTGCACACCTGCTTAAAAGGCAGAAGAGACTGAGACATTAGGGTACTTTCCCATTTTCTCACAGATCTGTGCGTGCGCGTGTGTGTGTGTGTGTGTGTGTGTGTACCATTCCTTATCTATATTTGCTGTTCCACTGCTACCTTTAGCACAGAACATTTCCTCTGCAACTGGCACACTTCTCCTTTCTAGAAATGATTGCTGTCCTTAAAAGGTTTATGTGGTTTATTCCAGACAATGCTGGTTTTCTGTGCTCTTTCTGACACTGACAATTACTAAGTGATTCCAGGATTCACAAACATTTGCATTGATCGAATTCCTGTTCAACTCATGTCAATGTACTGTAGCAATTAAATATCTGCCATAGCAAAGGTTCCCTTTATTTAATCTTAAAGGTCATATCCACCCCCTCCTTCCTGTGTTTCTCCCTCATTCCTGGTTAAAGTCCATAGATTTGACCTCCCTCATTCCCAGCTTTTGCTACATCAGCATACTGTTTTGACAAACTGCTCCCATTCAGGATGTAAGGGATCAGTAAATGAAGAGAAAAGGACATGGATGCACACTCCCAAACAAAACACCCTCCTGTAACTCATTACAAACACAAACGTGTCAAACATGTTTCTCTCTGCAGTAATTTGGCTATGATAACCTTAACAAGCAATCACAATGTCACATACCCAAAGAACCAGCAGCACTGCTATAACACAAAGTGCTCCATATTTATAAATACATATTTATACACCGATCAGGCATATTATGTCGAGGCATGGACTCCACTAGAACCCTGAAGGTGTGCTGTGGTATCTGGCACCAAGATGTTAGCAGCAGATCCTTTAAGTCCTGTAGGTTGCGAGGTGCAGCCTCCATGGATTGGACTTGTTTGATCAGCACATGCCACAAATGCTCGACTGGATTGAGATCTGGGGAATTTCAAGTCAACACCACAAACTCGTTGTTGTGCTCCTCAAACCATTCCTGAACCATTTGTGCTTTGTGGCAGGGCACATTATCCTGCTGAAAGAGGCCACAGCCACCAGGGAATACTGTTTCCATGAAAGGGTGTACATGGTCTGCAACAATGCTTAGGTAGGTGGTGTGTCAAAGTAACATCCACATGGATGGCAGGACCCACGGTTTCCCAGCAGAGCATTGCCCAAAGCATCACCCTGCCTCCACCGGCTTGCCTTCTTCCCATAATGCATCCTTGTGCCATGTGTTCCCTAGGTAAGCGACGCACACGCACCCGGCCATCCATGTGATGTAAAAGCAAATGTGATTCAAAAACGGTAAACCGCAGCTGTTTAACTCTAGGGGAGTTGGAAAATGATCCTATTTTCAAAAAAAGTGGAGCTTTCCTTTAAGAAATTAATATACATAGTACTTTTTTTTATATGTAATCACACTAAGGGTGATTGTTTATGGATCGTGTCACATCCGTTTGTTGACACAAGAGAAATGGCCTGCCTGTGTCAGACTTTCCTGTGATTACTAAAAATATGGGTTCAGCTTTTTGTCTATTATCACTAATTACTTGAATTTACTGAACAATTAACGTAGGGCGGTACAAGCAATGCCTGATAACTGTGTGGTTTAGAGATTCTCAAGGTGTGGAAACACATGTCTATGACAGGTCCAGACCAGATCACAGAATCCCTAAAACTAACCTCCCACTGCATTACACCATTTATATTTGCTTATGCAGTATTTCCTGTACATGTGGTGTCCTGAGTTTCTCTGAGTACAATATGCATACTTATGTCTATATGCACGTGACTCACAAGAGCTTTGTGTTTATAAACATAAAAACAGACCTTTTGATTAGCAGAGCGTGAGAAAGAAATCTGTGATGTTCCCTCAGAGTCAGTTCGTGAGGAAGAAACAATCATATGGAGGAAAAAGGATGAGGAGAAGGCTCTTACCTTTGAAAAAGTCTTTCCACCTTTAAGTTCCTGCAAGGAAAACAGAGAAAGAGAAAACGAGTTTATTTGTTATGTAATATGTTTGCCATTGGTGTGGTGACGCTATGAGGCAAAGGGAGTGAAGGGTAATGAGAGCAAAGGAAACCATGAGACAGCAGATACCCTGTATGGAGTAAACCAAACATCAGAACTCACGGAATAGCTTAATCAAGATAAGAGTGTTTTTTCAACCACAAGCACTTTTATGTTCCGGGGATTTTTTTATTAAAACCAATACATTTCAAGTTCATATTAAATTGTTTTGGACATTTTATCCAATCATTCATCTTTAATTTTCGCTTCAAATGCCATTTATGTATAAATTGTAATGTTTTACCCTTGTCCTTACCCAAAGTTTTTAACTTAAAATATGAAAGTGTATTACAAAAATATGAATTGTATTTAATGACAATGACGATAATGTAACCAAAGACTGAAATGAGAAAATAAATTAAATACATTTTTACACAAATTAGTTCCTCAAATGTGCAACAACCAACAATTTTGCCCCAAATAAAGTATTATCCAAAGTTAGTGTAATTGGTTACCAAGAAGACAAAAGTGTCACTGATGTGATGGATTGTGCATCTTAAAATATTGTGCAAAAGTGTGAAAATGTTATGTAACTGTGCAATTAACCTTAGCACAAAAAATTATTTGGCCTATCAAGCCATTATTATTATTATTTTTGCAGAGCTGAAAAGAAAAGTTATTGTTGAGAGTTATACTGGTCTAAGATGAGATCTGTGTGTATGTGTGTTTTAGGTAAACCCTACATTATGGGGGTAATCCTTGTCCTTATGGGGACATTTTTGCTCCCCATGAGGAAAACAGCTTATAAAACATACTAAGTGATGTTTTTTTGAAAATGTAAAAGTGCAGAAAGTTTTGTGTGATGGGTAGGTTTAGGGGTAGGGTTAGAGTAAAGGGATAAAATATACAGTTTGTACAGTATAAAAACCATTATGTCTATGGAATATCTCCATAAAACAAGAAAACCCAATGTGTGTGTGTGTGCGTGCGTGTGTGTATGTATGTATATGAGACTAACCTTACGCACAGACACTCTGCAAATACAGGGGTCCAGGACCCCTGTGGCAGGACTGGCACTCATCTTACACACAAAGGAGAACTTCTTTCGCCAGCGAACACAGTTCTCCTGAACCTCCTGCCTGTGGAGAGACACAGATAGAGAATGAGTTATCAACATAATTACAAATCTTAGTCTGTCTTCTTTATAAGCCAGCCAATGGAATATTACTGAGTAGACCACAGATAAAACAAATAACACAATGAACTCTATGATGATTAACAAATGGACAACAATGTCAGTTTGGATGAGTTTTCAGAAAGTTCACAGGGTAAGAGATCACTGTGAAAGTCTGGTCATGCTGACAAGTTTTCTGCAGTCTATTCACTGGTACTCATCGTTCTTCACCACAACCGTCCATCTGTGTGAAATAACAGAACTTTGCACAGGAAACGAGAATGTTAAAAAAAATTTGATTAGAACCCAGCTGAGCTTTCAGTCACAAAAATGAAGCTAGACTGTGGCAGTAGCGGTCATAAAAGAGACTGCACAGTAAGAAATGCCAAAGGAAACTTTACCATTCTCATGCTTTCATCTCTGCAGACCACTCTGATGAAAGTGGGTCAGTGTGTTCTCCCTTCGCTTTCTGTTATATTCCTTGTCATCATCCTCCATTCCAGCAGCTCTTTTGCATTACACCACTCTCTTACATCCACACCACTTTCATAAACTCTCTCCCAAGGCTCCATAGTAAAGGTTTTTCTTTCTTTTTCTAATTGTTAACAGGAAATATTCTTTTAAATTTGTACGGTAACAAATATTGTGTTGCTTTTGAATGCACAAAGACATTAAAAATAAAAGCTGTAACACATAAATAAACAGTAACACTGTACAGTAAGGTTTAATTTGTTAATATAACTACATCAGTTGAACTAACATGAACAATACTTCTGCGGCATTTCTTAATCTTAGCTAATGGTAATCTCAGCATTTATACTAATATAATCTTTATATATAATATTATACTACATACTAATCTATGTGTAATCTATGTACTAATTAGTACTAATTTACTAATACAAGATAAAATTAGTTAATGCTCTGTGAACTAACATGACCATGTTCTGTAAAAAAATATGTGGCTCATTGCACATGAATGCATGAAATATAACTAATGTAATCAAATGAGACCTTATTATAAAGTGTTACCAAATAAACTATACCTAATATATGCTGTAAACAAAGATATACTTTATTTATATACCCTGCAAAAATGAGAAGACGGCAGATCTTCTGTAGATTTACCTGGGAAGTCTTTGGTTGCAGTGGTGAGGCCCTTTTCATGATTTTCAATTTGGAAGGCACATTATTTTGTCCCTAATATGGAAACTACAATCACAAAACCAAGCACTGTTGTGTCTGTCTAACTAGATAAAGCTCTGACTAAGGTTTTATGAGCCTTTCCACACAGTTATCCTTCATATTGTACTGTGCCTGGAGTCAGATTTGATGGCCTCCTCCAGTCCTTTATTTACCCTGGGCTTGTTGCCAAGGCATCTGTTCCTGATATCCGCCAGCGTGCCAGGGAAAATGAGAGCGAATAACGGCACATCCATTACCCGAGTGTGACCCTGAACGGCCGGCCCTCCAACAGTACCACACACCAACTGCTGATGGGCTACAGGTCATGTTTGACTCAGCTAGATATGTCTGATAAGAAGGATAGACTTGCATCCCAGACTAAACAGTTAGTAATCGAACTGAAAAGTCTGTCCCATTTCAAAGCGGATTGTGAACACAAACTAATCCGACTTTTTAGCTCATATTACACAGTGAAGTGGAGGAAGACTTCCAAACTCACTCCATATGACAGACACACGTATATGGAGCTACAGCCTCTAGCTCGGAGTTCTTTCAGAGTCTGAGTAACATCCCATGGCTTTGTTCTTTTGAGTGAGAAAGTGTTTCCTTCCAGTTCTCTGAGCAACATCAGACATTCACAAGTTCCTCTGAAACACTCATGCACCTGTCAGCTGGAGGATGACGCAAAGATCACATCAAGACAATACTGGTGGTCTGAAGATCAGAGGACACCAGAATATAGCATTTTCATCCTTAAAGGCCCGCTGAAGTGCCTTGAAACACGCAGCATTATTCAATGTGTTGACGTAATTTCCACTGAAACAGGTACCCAGGGTGGGACACTGCGAACAGCTCCTCCCTATATCACAGCTCAGCCAGAGCTATCATGTCAGTATCATAAAACCAGACTTCATTCGCCCCAATGGAATGTAGCATATTTATACTGTCTGAATCATTCCCTATCCCCTATATAGTGCTCTATGTGTCATTCACAATGTAGAAAATAGTAAATGTCTGAACAAACGACCAATTTTAGTCTCAGCTTCAGTGTCAATTTATAATGTAGGGCGCGGGATGCTTTAGATTCCAGAGAGGAACTGATTGGACAGAAAATCTGATGAGAAGCTGAAGTTCGGAATGATGTCATCAAAATCATTGATCCATATTGGCGGAAGTGAGAAACTAAGTTTTGAAAGCTTATAGCTTATATCTTCTAAATGTGAATTTTGTCATTGTTTTGGAGCACACTACCTTATAGATAACAGTAAGGCTAACATATCCATACTAAAAGCCAAAAAACAAGAACAAACCTCACAGAAAAAGCATGGATGATCAAAAATTAACTTTGTTATATTTGAGCTTTGAGCTTTCCTGTAGCTCAAACAATAAGAGCGTGGCGCTACCAACGCCAAGGTCATGGGTTCGATTCCCAGGGAAAGCAAGAACTGACAAAATGTAAAAATGTGTACCTTGAAAACAATGCAAGTCGCTTTGGATAAAAGCGTCTGCCAAATGCTTAAATTTAAATGTAAATGTAATATAATGTGGTATGATGAAAATCACAGAGAGTTCACAGTTTAGCTGAATGTAATCTACTTGATATTTTACATCCTGTTCCTTCAAGTTCTGTCTTTTGTCATACATGCAACTGGTAGTTCACAGAAACTCTGTGGCAAAGCATGACTGGACAAAATACGTTATCGTCATGGAAATCTAGAAGGCCATGGGCTTCCTCAGAAATTCCTAATGGGTTTTTAGAAAAGCAGCTTAAGTCAATTTATGAGTAACAATATATGTGGTTATTAATACCTGAAAAGTTTTGTTCTACCACATAAGTTACACATAGTCAGACTGCTCTGAAAAATATAAAACAAAAGTTACTACAAAACAAAATGACTATAATGGTTGTCCCATTCATTAAGCACATAAATTCATTCAAATAAATATACAAATTAATACATACATACATACAGAGAGAGAGAGAGAGAGAGAGAGAGAGAGGAGAGAGAGAGAGAGAGAGGGAGAGAGAGGGAGAGAGAGGGAGAGAGAGGGAGAGAGAGAGAGAGAGAGAGAGGAGAGAGAGGGAGAGAGAGAGAGAGAGAGAGAGAGAGAGAGAGAGAGAGAGAGAGAGACTGTTGTATGACTGTTGTATGAGTAACCTGGCAAGCAATAAATACCACAATGAAAACATTTAAATGTACTACCTTAAATGACATCTGTGACGTGTGCAAATAATAAAACTTCCATCTTTTCACAATTAGGTGACAAAGTAAGTACTTTCCATTATGAAGCAATTTATTTTATCACTACTTTTGACAAACTTGAAAAAAGAAAAGACATTAGCTAGTCAATGCAGCTAGCAACTCAACTCACTCTCTACTGATAACACTATTTCTGTATTAAAATATAATGGGATTGTGTGACAGAATGGTTAAACACCACAACTGGTAGGTTTGAAAGGGATTATCTGTGAGCTATTACTGTTGCGCCCTTGAGGAAGGCAGTGAACCCTTGGATGCTCCAGCGGGACTGTCCAAATACACACACACACACACACACACGCACACGCACACACACGCGCACACACACACGCTGATAAAAAGGCTGCTATATGACTATATATCTCCAAAATATCTGGCACATGTGAGACTGTGGTATAATGATTAACAACTGACTTTATATCATGTTTGATAACTGCCATAATATCATAAGATTGAATCATGTGACCCTCCTTAGTCATAATTGTAATCAAATGATAGCAAGCTCATTAACGTGTAAACCCTCATAGACCTCATTAGAGTTTAATAAACAAGGATGGGTCCTCTCTGGACTCACATCTCAAGGCTAAAACAATGATTAGGTTGCTCTTGTCATGAAGATGTGAAAGCATCAGTGTCATCAGTATCTGATGTTAAGGGTCTGGTTTCACAGATTTTATTTCAGATGAAGCTCTTTTATGTCACATACTTGTGGTTCCTCCAGGACAAATCTACGTCTTTCTCTGTCTATAGGCTTTCTAAAGACATTGAGCATTTTAATGCAAACTACCAATGTAATATCATATTCACAGCATTATTATTGCTCATACTTAGCTGGTTAGGGTTTGTTCAAATCCCTACATCCTAACTTGGCTTAAATGACACCTTTAATTGTGCAATTAAGGAGAGGTTTGCATTTCTAAGCAACTAGACTTCCCAATAGTGTATAATAAATACAGACAAAACACGCAAGTGTTTTTTGCTAGTTTCAGCCCGACGCAGTTATCATTTTCATGTCCAGCATCACGTTGTTTATATAGCAAATGCACTCGCACCCATCTAGGTACAACCCTTTTGGATCATGCGCCTGGTGCGCCGACCGTTTTTTTTCCGTCGTTCAACTAGCAAAAGTGAATTCTGACTAAGTGCACTCAGATCGTTAAAATAGGGCCCATAGATTTACACTTCAAGGTATGAAGACTAATATCATACAGACTTGGTTTGGGCTCTTTTTAATTGTAACAAACATATGGCAATGCTCTTGAAACCACACAGAACATCTTAGCAATTGCAAAGTGAATAACTATAACTCTTAACAGTTACTGTGAATAACTAAGAATTAGCATATGTGCTAATGCACAGATAAGAAGCACGTTCTTTAGAAATAATTTAAAAAAAGATGAAAAAATGTTAACCTCAATTTCATATTATGCAAAAGGATTGCTGCTTCAGTAAGACTTGTTGCTATTTTCAACAAATTTTGCTTGTGAAACTAAAGGTGCAAATTGCAGCTAACTGGCTGGAAGGTGTTAATCAGATGACAATCTCATAACATGCCATGTTTATGATGTATTAAAAAGGCAGGGCGGTGCAATTTTACAGTGGGCTAACTGACCTTAACAGAGTAAACACAAAGAAAGAGGCAAAAGATAACACGAAGACACTGTTGATCAGTAGTCTTGATCCCTTAGCTTGAGGGTGCATCATAAAAATCAAGAACCACTTAATATTACCGCAACATCTAGAAACATGCCCAGGCAAAATATCCTTTATCCCACGTGTGGATATGTGGAATGAAGTTTAGAAAGCATGGAAATTCAATTACATAAGTTCTGCTTGCTTGGTATGTATACATATGAAAGTAAACAAAGAAAACTGCCAATATGTTTGTCTTAGTCTATTTGAAAAGTGCACACTATCAAGAGCTTGGGGTCAATAGACTAAATGTTTTTTAAAGAAATTAATACTTTTATTTAGAAAGGACACATTCAATTGAAAAATGTAAGTAATAAGGGTTTAAATTGTTATGAATATCATATAATTGTTGCTATCATAAGAATAATCTACATTTTAAATTAAAATATATTAAAATAGAACATTGTTATTTTAAACCGTAATATTTCACTCTACTGTATTTTTGATCAAATAAATGCTGCCTTGGTGCCTCTCTCTCTCTCTCTCTCTCTCTCTCTCTCTCTCTCTCTCTCTCTCTCTCTCTCTCTCTCTCTCTCTCTCTCTCTCACACACACACACACACACACACACACACACACACACACACACACACAGTCTCCACTGTTACATAAGGCCCTTCCCACAGGTGTGCCGTGTCACTGGAAGAGCCGATCTTACATAACCTGGACTTCTGGTTCTTCTGCCGCTCATAAGTGATAACTGATTACACTAAATCTCACTCATGTGAATGCCAATGAGAGACATTCAACAGACATTAGCAAACAGAAACAGAGAAAACACACACACATAGCTCTCTCTCTCTTGTATTTCAAACTTGTAAAAACTTCAGCAAACACTTCAAAGCATGTAGACAGGTGCAAACAGGCTCAGACTGTTAACATGACGAGACACGGCAGAGGAAGTCAGACACCTGCATGTGAAGAGCATGTAAATGTAAACATAATGTAAATAATAGCTCGCAGCTATTACAGCGTCTCATGCCACAGGTTTTGCATATTATTTAACACGCAACATTTTTTAACTCATGTGAACCCCGGATAGCTGTTTTTGACCACATCAAAGCCCCACCCCCACCTCATGAAACACATCTGATTTGTGTTAGGTGAACTTAAAACCCGAAAATTACACAAGGATCCCTTAAGGAGGATTGGTTCATTAGTCATTCTGGCAAGATGGTTTTGAAAACATGCACTTTTGCACATCCTTATTCAGTAAACACTGGGATTTTGTGCTCTTATAATGGAGAGGTTCAAAGATCCATCTACAGTTTCTTCAGTTTGTGTGTCCCTAAAGTCCAATTATACTGTTAGTGAAAGTTTCTGACAGCAAGACAGACATCATTTTGTCTTCCCACCCTCTCTCTAACCCCTAGAATTAAACAGGCTGTTTTTGCTACTGCAAATTTAAGTCATAAATGTTAATGTGTAAGTGATCTCTGTTAAGACTGGATAACCTCTTTGCATGTAAGGCTCTCCTCACATTGCTGAAAAATACATTTATGCACAAAAATGAGCAGGGAGGAAAAATGATATGTTTCACAATGGTTTTGTGTTCACTTGCAAAACTTTTACATTTCCCAAAGAATCTCTGCATTTGCTCACACAACTTTTGTGTTTTTTGAAAGCGAATGCTAAATATCTTGGAGGAACGCAAAACTTTTGGGGCTCTAAAGCAAATCAAAATCTACTGTGTTCAACTTAGTTTCAATAAATCATCTAAGTGGACTTGGCAGGTATTTCTGAACGCTTAATAGCCTACATTGAACACTTTTATATCAAAAGAGCAAGAAGAATCCTGCTTTCCATGATATGTCCCTTTAACGGTAAAGGACGTTCAGAGTCAAGCACATCTGTGTAAAATCTGTAACAGATCAGAGAGGCATTCCTCATCTGGATCGGAGAGAACAGGAATGACGAAGGAAGGAATCAAGCTGGAGAGAGGGATGAAAATATGAGTCATACACAACATACAAATCACACGCACATGTACGCTCACATGCATCCACAAAATACAGACACACACCTATGGTAGAATGGGAGAGAAATAACAAAGCATATAGCATGAGGACTATGTAACATAAACTAAAGGAAAAATAAACAACATGACCCACTTCATTGATATACACAGGTTATTAAGTTGCACTGAGGTCATGTGTTAAAAAGAACTGCTGAAAAGAACAATGGATGTGACGTGGATGTGTGGTGCGCTTGTAGCTGAGCTCACCACTAGGGTCTATATTGAGCACAAAAGATAGATGTATTGAGAAGATATGCTCACACACTTTCCATATATGGAAACACAGAGCTCTGGGTAATGAGACTGAGATGTCCATGTCCATGTCTAAGAGCAATGTGACAAGCGTGTCCGCACTGAATTTGAATTTGCTGCACAGAGTAACTCTATAATCACATTTACATTAAATCATTTAGCAGACGCTTTTGTCCAAAGTGATGACACGATGAGAAGAACAATAGAAGCAGTTAAACCAACAAAAGAGCAACAAGTCCCAGTTAGTCTGAGTAGCACAGTACTCATAGCAATAATAGAAAGTGTTAGTATTAATGAGTCAAGTGTTGACAAAAAAGATCTTTCTTGAAAATGGTTAGACTCAGCAGCTCAGATTGAGTTAGGCATGTCATTCCACCATCAGGGAACAGTCAAGGTAAAGGTCAGTGAAAGTAATTTTGTACCTCTTTGGGATGGCGCCAAGTTCATTTGCAGAATGCAAGCTTCTGGAGGGCACATTGAAAAGCTGTTGTTTAAAGTCACCATGAATTTTTTTTTTTTTTTTTTTTTAAATGGAACATTGCAGCATTTATTATAAATAAATTATCCATGAACATTGTTATTTTTTAAAGATTACGAGGGCACATTTATTTAATCAAAATAACTTCCCATCCCTCTTGCAACGACATCTCTTATCTTCTCTGATGATGTGTTTACTGGCATGAGGGTGGGACAACCTGTCAATCACGCAAGATCACAGCATGGACAAAATCAAGCCCTGCTCTACATTTTTTCACTCTGATAACCGTCACTATGATCGGAACTTCCATTTCATACTGACTTTAATGTATGGGGGAGCTGGAATATGGACCAATGAGATGTCATATGGCAAACATATCACTTTTCTCAATTGTCTTTTTATAGAGTCACACCTGATTACGACCTGACTTTCAACATTTTACAGGCCCTTGACCAGGCCCACAGGTCGATGAGACCCCACAACTTGCTTTATTAGCTACGGCTGGGGTTCAGTACCACTGAAAATTCATCGAGTTCAACATTTCAAAAACTGTCTGTTTTGCGGCAGCACGTGGGATACGGACACGTGCTGCATCTTAAAACGTGACCGATTCAAGATTATCAGCCCTAATGAATTATTCATGGTTCTCTCCATCATGTTGAAAAACTCGAGAGAAAATGATGTGAGGCACTGGAGTGGCTGATATCTATATTTCATCACTCTGCAGAGCTCATTAGCTTAGTGGAGCATCTAGTGCCGCGGTGTCAAACACATAGAGGAGGCAAAGCTTAAAAATAAATAAATAAATAAATAAATTGCTATTAAAGCAGCACAGTAAAAAAAAAAATCCAAATACAATAAAAACAGTAATATTGTGAAGAAATATTACAATTAAAGGGTATTACATCTTCCAGAATCAGAAGTAAATTCCCACTTCCGTGATTGATTCCGTGGCATTTCCTAAACTGTAGCGGTATATATTCAACTTGACTACGCTTTCTTCACACAATATATTAATATTTAACTCAAGAAAACAGAGAAAAATGACTGCTGAAAAGCTGTGGGCACAGTTATTTTTGTGGCTGACCTTATTGCATATGCATTTGTAGGAGTTATTGACTATGCAAGTGCAAGGTGATTTACTAAGGTTTGTGCACATCATTTTACTGATTTACCCACCCAAAAAAAAAAAGTCTTAAACCAGATGCTAACTGGTAGATTGCGTTGGTCATTATAGAAAATGATCCGGCTGTGTCTGTTTTCATTAATTTGCACGTTGTCAGTAGATCATGCGCAGAACTTTTCACTCCCATCTGCGTTTTTTTGGAATTGCGCCCTCATGCTAATTTGCCCTGTTTAGTAAATCTGGCCCTTGACCTCTTATTAGCATTAAATGCTGCATTAACGTTTATTACAAACACAGATTATAAATAAATGAACTTAACAACAGTTCCAGCGAGGACAAAATGCTTTTAAACTGGGGAAATAGCTTTGAGGTATGACACTTGCAGTATGTATTTATTGAATTACCATTTCATGAACCCTTAGAAATGACAGTTTTCTATTCTAATATATTTTAAAATGTATTCCTGTGATGACAAAGCTGAATTTTCAGCAATTACTCCAGTCTTCAGAAATCATTCTAATATGCTGACTTTTAAAAACATTTCTTATTATCAATGTTGAAAACAGTTGAGCTGCTCAATATTTCTGGATATGTTACACAGAAGAACAGTTCAAAAGAACAGCATTTATTTGAAGTAGTATTTTTGTAACATTATTCACTTCTTTACTGCCCCTTTTGATCAATGTAATGCAGAATAAATAATAAAAGTACTAATTTACTTTGTGTATGTGTATTGTAACACATATATCATTGATACTGTAACATGTCTTTCATAAGGGAACATTTGCAGCTTATTCATTTTTTTTTTTTTTTTTATTCTACATGACCTCATGGAGTATAAACCTCTAATTGTGCGTAAGGGTTAGATTTGACAGTCTTGGCGTTAACACAATAACAGCATTCCAGATGTACCAGCAAGAGCATCAGTCTTCTCCCAGAGAAAAGACTACTATGCTAAGGTCATCCCTCGCAAACACTGACTGTTCACCTCCCTCTAGAAACACTCTGCTGAGCCAGAAGATTGTTGATGTTGTTGGTGTGTTTTAAACAAAGACTATGGCAGAGGAAATAAAACACTTTTGATTGAGTGTGGATCATTTGTGGATGTTTAGCCTCATCCAATCTGGTGACAGCAGTGGAATTAGCTTTTTAAGCCTAGAGTTTTCTCTGAAATCTCCTTGATGTCTTACATCTTTACCCTTTAACACAGGGACAGCTTTTCAAATTCATCTGGATAATGTGTATTATTGGTTGTGCCCTTTCAGCAGACTCAACTGTAGCCTAAATTTCAACCCAAGAGTTAATCTGAGCCCATCTGTTTAGACAGACAGTTAATCCAGGACTGGTGTTAAACCCCATTCTCCTGTAGATACACACAAACATCTGGATCAGAAAGATTATTGTTGTACATGTACCTATTAGTGTGTTTCTGTGCATGTAAAGAACTGTATATGCTGTAAGGTGGGAGTGTCTTTTGTCAGGATGTAGGCGTTACGGAAGGTCATTTGATTATAGGATGCATCATGAAACCCAGTAAAACAAAAACAGTTTTATTTTAATTATATGTAACTGAGGTAAGGAAATGATTAAAGAGGTTCTGATGCTGCTACTACAGTTACTGTACAGACTATGGGCCAGATTTACTAACAGCTTGCACCAGCGCAAACCCTCTTTTGGCGTTAAACTACTGTCAGGATTTACTAAAGACGTGCAGTGATAAATTAGCGCTGAAAAGGCGTGGACAGTTATTTTTGAGGCTGACCTTATTGCATATGCATTTGTCGGAGTTTCCCCTTTCAGGCGCAAAATTTATTTATTGGGGGAGAGTATTTAAATAAATCACGCAAGGTGATTTACAAAGGTTTGCGCTCATAAATTTACTGGTGTTTGCGCCATTGTTTACCGCCCAAAAAAGCCATTGGTCATTATGGAAATGATCCGGCTGCGTCTGTGTGCTTTCATTTGCATGTCGTCAGTAGATCCCGTGCAGAACAGTCCACTCCCATCTGCGCGTTTTTGGAATTGCGCTCTCATGCTAATTTGCCCTGTTAAGTAAATCTGGCCCTATGATTTAGATTTTTACGTCAGCTACTTGAACCACCAACTGTTATTTTACTCAGAAAACTTCTCATTTATTTTGACCTTTGTCAAAATAAAAGCCGAGAACTACTGTGTAGGAAAAATAAAAACTGTATACAACAATCACAGACATAGCTACCCGACAGGATCACATTTCTCAGAATAACTCTGAGTTAGCTGAAAAATAGTAGGTCATTTTCTCCATAATTCTACACTTCTGTCTTTTTTGGTTAGGATGGGATTAAAATCACAAACTCTGTTTAAGAAACCTAACCTCCTTCGGGAAAACTAGTTCCAATCTCAATAGGATCTGAACAGGGCTTCTGTGTGCGCTACTGTTCAAAAGTTTTGGGATCTGTAAGATTTTTTTTTTATATTTTTGAAAGTCTCTTATGCTCACCAAGGCTGCATTTGTTTGATTAAAAATACAGCAACAACAGTACTATCAAGGTCAAAAATATTAGGTTGTACTATCCTTATGCGGCATTTGGTACCCAAAATGTAGGGTTTGCCTGGACCACACACACGCAAACAAGATTAAATCAATCTACTGAGTAGCTGCACGGAAGAATCTGCTTTTTAATGCATTATGTAACAAGCTCTTATTGATGAGATTAGGGTGTACCTGTGGTAGGGGGCCAAAAAGAGAATGGTGGTTTTGTAATGCAATCCAGCCCTTAGAGATTCCTGTGATGTTGATGTCTCACAGGTCCAGGCAGTGACACACAACTACCAGAAACTTCTCTCTCAGTGCTGCCATTCAATACCGTTTGAGGTTTAAGAGTGACAACCAAAAACAAATCTACTCTTTCTAGAGCCCCAGTGATCTTAAACAAGTTCTAACTAATGTCTACGCCTTCAGTCATACAAAAAAAAGGAGAATTAATCGACCTTCCTGAGGGTACAAAGATGGTATCATATAGATAAATTGATCTGCCAAAATGTCTGCCAAGGGAGTTTATTGTGGCCGTGCAGGTGGAACTCAATTGAATTTGATAGATAATCCATTCACATTTCTGTAAAAAAGGAAAGCAGTTCATGGATGTTTATGGAGAACAAATGTGAATACATTGATGGAATCAGCTGATCTAATGAACTTACTTTTGCATTGAACTTGATTAGTTCATTAACCTTCTGACATCTCAGAGCTAATTCAATAAAACAGTATGCATTATGGTCTCTGACCACACACATATACAAAAACACACAAAGTGTGTTTGTTGAGTTATCAACGGATTACTCTGTTACCTGGGTTGCTCAATTAAATCAGAGGTCTCAGGAATTTAATTAACCATGTGAAAGGCAAAACTAATAGGACTTTACTTAATCAGTGGCTAAACCTTAGACCTGAACACAAAGTAAAAACTACCAATTCAAAAGCAGTTTTCCATACTGCTACTGCCTACTGCCTTATAAGACAGCATCTTAAAATCACATAAGCAAATGTGAACAATTTGGGACAATCTACATGCACAGCAACACGATTAAAGATTACGAGGGCACATTACTTAAAATAAATCATGCATGAATTAATCATTTACAATAAACACTGCAATATTTCATAAAAAATAAGAACCGTCAATTTACATTTCATTGTGACTTTAATGAGCATGTTGTTAAGCGAACAGCACAATACTTTATTAAACATAAAAGTACATGACACAAATATTGGACAAAATAATTCATTTGTAGTAGTTACATGAATGAATGATGCTTTTGTTATTTAAGCTTATTAAGTCAACATTTCTCTCACTTCATGCACCACCTGGGATTTAATTATTTTATTGCATTCTGGGACAGATAATGCCTCCTTACTTGACTAAAATTATTTTCATTCGCATTATGTTTTGGAACAGTCAATGTATCAACAACAAGCTTATGATGCCTTAAAAATCTTATTTTGGAACCAATTCACACTGTAACGAAAGATGCCTACCAACGCGGACAATCACCAGATAACAATACGTCACTTCTCAGACATTTCACGACCTGACAAACATATGTCACCATATGTCACGTAGAAAAGTACTGTGGGAACTTTGAGAGAATGCCCACAAAAAGGTGACGTGCAACCTCAAACATTAACTTAAAATTGAAGTAGTAGCCTAATGTTAGCCACTTTACAAGGCCGTTGCACTACCATTAACCTCGATAAATGTGCACTAATATTAGACGCATATCCAAGTGTTCAAGCAGAGTGTGGAAGCTAAATTAGTACCGCAGTTACTGCACATCATGTTTAACTTCTACATCCATGCCAGCTTCATTGTGAGTAAGACACGTAGCTCACTTCTCCCCGACAATGTGGAGAAGCAGTTTTTCCACCAACTAATCGACTAATGGTTTAAATAAACAACTAACAGTCGACTAGGAAATTCTTTAGTTGGGGGCAGCACTACAGACTACAGACCACCCACATCCATAGCCACAGAAATAGCCACAAAGACCCTCACACACTGAACATTGGATCATAACCTGGCTCTTTTCCTCTCTGATAAGGTATGCAAATACCAGCCAGGGGCCTCTTGACATTATCATTGTTAGCTGTTGCATAAGAGGCACAGGAATGGCTGGAGACCAGTCCTACATGCACTTTACACATGTAACCCGTGCATTGTGATTCCCTGGAACAGAGGCCCTAATCACTGGGTTTTGACATCAGAGCCTCTTCAATGCTGTAAGCGGACCCTGTGGACTTGCCAAAAAACCTCACTTTAATTGATTACTGACTGAAAGGTCACAGTTATTGAAATGGTTGGTGTGAAAGAGGTTCGGTAACAAAGATAGAGGGACTAATTGGCTTTAAAAAGCATTATTAAACACTTATCAATAAGTAATCAATTGAACATTCAATTGTGAGCTGAAGTTTGGAGGTCAAACATGGAGAATGGCTCTCATAGGCTCCAGGCGCTCTGTGATTTTAGACATCTCTCGTTCCACTGGAATGGATCAGGACACATGGGACGGGCCAGACTCTCAGAGAAGAGCCAAAACACAGAGCAATGCAGATGAGAAAGCCCAGCCTACTCTTTATGAGGATGATATACTGCCAATAACTGTCGTATGAACAGCCAAACAATATGAAATGCTCCTGCTGTGGGAGATCTGGTCACATGAAAACAGACAAATATAAGATCAACCAAAAGTCATCAAGATTGATGGAAACAGAATGTTTAAGGCAAAAATACCACAGACTAAACTGAAACCTTTGAAACTCTTTGAAATCAACTCCAGATCTTTGTAGCACCCAGGCAGACCAGCATGTACAGTGTCTCCTGATGTTAGTCACATTTTATTGCCATCACCCTATATAGGCCAATTTTTTCTTTCCCTTTTTTCTTTCTCTCTCTCTCCCTCACGTGTTTGTGGTTGGAGGAGCAGTAGTTGAAGGTCTGACTCAGGCTCTCTCAGCTGACTGAAAGACAGAGAGACCCAAATAAAATAGAAAATGAAGGGGTGGTAAGAAGAACACTGCTGTGGCATTGACAGATACAAACATTTGGTTGATTACCCTTAATAGCTCTGGGAAATTGTAAGTCAGAAGGCATTGTTGTTGTAACGGATCAAGCAAAGAATTATTCTGCCACTCGTTAATGTGAGCCTGTTTAGAGTGTAAGCTCATGTCAAATGATATAAAATGATGATTTGTAAATTTAAATTAAAATGTACAAGTTGTTGGGGAGCATCAGCTGTGTTTTCTTCATTCAGCTGCTCGTCTTTTCTATGTCAGCCATTCTCCATAAAACAGGCGAGACTAAACTCACCAATAATGTTCTCCATGTAGCCAATGGGCTAAACGCTTCAGTAATTACAGTCATTTACAAATCTGTGTGTTTTATGAGGGATGTTAAACAGCCTAACATTGTTTCTGAGTTATGTATGCAAGGATACTTGGCATTTACGCATGAAGGGCTAGGGAAACTATCTAACCAAGGTGTTGATGACCAATTCAATTTCCACTTCCATTGTATTATACTCCATGTATACTCTACTAAAGCAATACTTGATTAAAGTCACAATGAAATTAAAATTGAGTTTATTATAAACTATTTATTTGTGAACAATTTTTTATGTGCTATACTTTCCCTCTCCCTCGCAAACAGCGTCGACCCAAACTATTTCCAATGGACAAAATCGAGTCCCATTATTCATTAATATTTTCACTCAGATATACATCATAATGGTAGAGGGCAAATAATATTATATTATATATGTATATATTTTATCCGATGCAGGGCTTGAAGAAGAGGGGCTGGGATAAATTCATCACTGATGCCAATTTTATGCCTTAAAAAGAATTTGACCTTTGATCTCACAAGCTCTCCAAGCTCGTCTTTGAATGAGTGTCCAAATTCTAAGAGGCACAGCAGATTTACTGCTCCGAGATTGCAATCAGAGTGCAGGCGGTGTGTATGACAGCAAATGCATCTTAAGTAGACAGGAATGAACTGAAGAGCGAGCAGAAGATAAAGCACAATGATTAGCCTCTTAACGTGCAGAGGCAAAACCACAAAAAACATTGTTGGAGGGAGAAAAAAAGACAAGTCTAAACAGACTACAATTTGCACGAAGAACAAAATGTAAGGGCAGCAGGATGCAAAGTCACTAAATAATTCCTTCTCTTGAATGTTCAAATGAGTATTTTAAGCCAACAGAAACAGAAATGATAAAATACTAGTGGAACATTACAGCCAGCTTAATGTCAGTCATTATTCACTCGAGGAGTTTTCTTCTTCTTTCTGTGGTAGGTTCTCCCTGAACAAAGGCTTTGATTTAGGTTTGGTGTATGTAATGAAGTATCCAGATGCTAGTGCTGTGCTTTGATGGTGTGCACCAAAGCCTGTGTTCATTTAATATAACCCAAATCTACCACACAGCATTAGTCCCACACTGTACTACAACAAAATGGCCATGAAAGTGCACTAATATAAAGAGTCTGATGCTGAAATGAACAAAGAATGTACTAGAATCACCAGAATGGTAACAATATCATGTTTCGTCCTGTTCAGGACTGTATGAATTGTACAAGTTTTGCCCTAAGCTTACAAAAAAAAAAAAAAGTTGGTTGGTGTGGCTGTATTTTCATAATAGTAGGCTATACAATGTCAAGGCTTGTAATTTAAATATGGTAACAGGTGTGGACATACGCCAGAGATAATGTCTGTTACTTGTGCTGATAATACAGCTTAGTCTTCACCAATTTGAGAAACGTTTCAAACAGGCTGACTGAAGATTTGAGGTGGAGGAGATGTGTTTATTAAAGCTGTCAAGAAACCCTGTTGTCTGCACTGGAGTGTTTGCATATAATGCTGTGAGGAACGGAGGAACGTGTGAGGGGGAGAGAGGTAAAATCAAGTGGACATTCCTAGCTATGTTGTCTGTGAAACCCTGCAACACATCCGGCAACTGAACTTCGACCCCTGAAAACCTGTGACTACGCAAAACCAGGGAGAATAAGACACAGCTGTGAAAAAGCTGTGAGAGCGAAACTCAAATACATAAACAGATCTGCAACAATATATATAATATGAGAAATAAGGTTTGTGGCAAACAAAACTACGGTATGCAAAAGCAAAACACTTTTGCTTTTGCTACATCTAAAACAGTTTCTTGTGACAGACGCAAAAGATCCAGTCATGTTTTGTGAAGTTAAACTTCTGTCCCTCCACCCTTCTGTTCCCTCAGGACTTCATTTAACCTACTTCTGTGTAAAACTCACTTCCAGATGGTGCTCACTTTTTATCCGTCTTTCCCTCTCTTCCATATTTTCCCACAATATGGCCACAGGCGCATGAATCCATGAGTAAATGAGAGTTCTTGACTTATTGATTTATATACAGTATTTTACACATTTGCACTATAGCCACTTCATTATGACAGTATTGAACATTTCTAAACTTGAATATGATTTTTATTTCTATGCTTTAATTATATTGTTTATTGTACATATTTTATTGTGCGACTACTGCCGTTGAAAATTCAAGGTCAAAAAGGTTTTTTTTTTTTATAATATTTTTATTCATCAAATACACATTAAATTTATTTTATTTTTTATTCTTTTATGACAGGAAAGACATTTAGACTGTTACAAAAGATTTCTATTTCAAAAATTGGAAATATTTCTTGAGCACCAAAGTAATATATTAGAATGATTTTTGAAGGATCATGTGATGCTTAAGACTGGTTTGAGCTACAGGAATGTTAAGTGTTGCTACTGTAATAAAAAAATATCCCGTGGTACAAATACAATCGATTTCTTATCTTAAAACGTGAAAAGAGAAGTGGGGATGTTTCTGTTATAGATTGTAAGGATTATTGATGTAACAAGACATTATATTTTGCTTTTACAGTACACTTATTAATTTCCACGTATATTCTTTCGTTTTTAAAATAAGCAGATTTTTGATAGTTATCAGCACATTGTTGTGCATGTAAACACACATTTAATCCAAGTTGAAGGTTTTTTTTCATTCCAGCTTTATCATCTGCCACGTGAAAAGTCCAATTGCTTTGAAAAGTAATAGCACATTTCTCCCCAACAAAACACACACTTTCAGATATAATTTAATAGCAGATAAGATAAGGGATGAGTTACGTGACAAAGTTTAGACACCACTAATAATTGACTAATGGATCTCTGTAAAACAGTAGCTGATGTCTAAAGGAGGGCAGATAGTGCAAAGTCCAGTTAAGACACTCCAACTGTTTACCTACATCTGTTTGGTTCACAGCAATCTGTTTCATGAAGTGTTTACAGGAGGCAGTTTAGCAGCCTCAGTCTGTCCCCGCTGAGAGCAGGTGCACCGCTGAGTCTCAGCTGCTAATCTCATTGAGTAGTTGTAGCCCAATAAGATGGCGGCCTGTACGGGATAAGACCCTTGTACCTCTGCCCGCTTGTGCTGCGCAAGCAAGCGGGCAGCACATGCCGGGAACTCAACTAGCAACCTTATGGTGTGTATATTCACCGGAAGAATTGAACTTCTGAACTCTGAATACACCCTGATAGAGCTCGTACGGGCCACTTTATGTCCATGAAAAGAGAAAATTAGACAAGCAGGTGAGAAAAATCACCACTGAAATGCAAAAAAGACAAACTATTGAGCATGAACCCATAAACTGCAGACAGAATGTGTTGATTTTGTGGTGCATTGTGGGAGAGAGATAAGCACTTCATTAACATTATGCCCTATGTGTATGAATCACTGCATCTGGAGTCTCAGATAAGGCATATAATATATGGTAGAAATATAATATTTGACATTAACGTGTCAAGTGTATAACGTGAGTGTATGAGAAAGCCAGAAAAACAGCCAGAGAAAGACGTGTCAGTAACAAACACTAATAAAAGCACCTTTAACAAATGACAGCCTAAATCCTCTTTCTATTGGGGCTCTAGTTAATTTAACCAGAAAAGATGGTCTACAAAAATGTGTGGAAACCATTCACTACCTTTCTTAACTTGTATGCTCCTTAAAGGTGCATGGGCACTGCAATCATTGTGAATGTGTGTTTGTGTGTGTGCTGTATACCTAAAGTACCACATTCTCAAAGGTTTTGTTTGATACCCTGTTGCTAAGATACTAAACACAAACAGCCGTGAATGCACATGAATGGGTTCTAGGCAATGAAAAAGAGAATGATTTGTTTTCATAATCTCACATTGTCTATTAGCATAATCAGTGTGTCTGTTTCGGGGTGTAACTCTTCCAGTGGAATCTAAAGAATGAGGTTCTGCTTGATTTGTCAAAGCCGCTATGGCCCCAATAACACACACTGAGCAGAGAGAAACTGGATGTTCTTTCTTTCTTCAGCTTTCTCTTTGTTCATTTAAGAATGTCAATCAGCACCAAAAAGATTAAATATAAAACAAAAACATCTTTATAAAGTAGTTGTCAACGATACTGATTTGTACAGTGGCTAAAGCCGATATCTACACATATCTAGACATAGTTAATGTACATTCAGCACAGTAGTTTACATATATAAAATCTGAGTTTTATTGGCCAGAATTTGTGTAATTTTTTTTTAATGGATAATGAATGCATATTTTCAAGTAAATTGAGTAAATAGCGATTTATTTCAGAAATGTAAAAATATTTTTTAAATATTTATTTGCATTATAGATTGCAATTTGCATTATCCATCAAGGACCACTTTTTGCATTATCCACACAACTTCTGTTAATTGATCATCTCTTCCGCTTTACTACAGCATGGAAAAAAACATTTTCCCACAAAACATTACATTTACCCCAGAAAAAAACAAAAAACATTTAATGTCCAACTCATCAGTCAGCTAGAATCCATCATGTTTTTATGACAGCCACTCGGGATGCTCCGATCAGGATTGTTTGGAGCCAATACCAACGACCGATTTCTTTTCATCGCAATTGGCCGATAACAATCATTCAAGTTTTATGTAAGTGTTGGCTGTCACCTTTAACCCCTTACACAACCATTTTTAATGATTTCACATGAAATCAAGTGGCATACTTAAAAGTAATGGCTTACTTTTAGTGAACTCTACAGAAACAACGTATCATCAAGAGCATGGTCTCATTTGATAGAAAACCTTTACAATTTTGAAGAAACTAGATGCTGAGAAAACCCCAGAAAAAGTGATGCAATTTATTGATTTATTTTGTTATTATGTATGCTTGACATGATGACTATTAGACAGTATATATGGCAGGTAAAATCAAGTTTGGTTTCGTTTTTGATGATCTTCCAGTGCCGTTTCATCTCTGCGCTCCTATGCTTTGGCGCACAGTAAATCAAGACCTAACAATCTGAGCAATCAATCCAATCCAGCTGTAAAACAATGTCCGATTGGTATCAACACGTCATCCCTATCCACCATACCCAAGATCCAGTTTCCATTGGTTGAACTTTCAAATGAGGTTGAAATGACGCAAGCCATGATCTGTGTTCGTTAGTCCTATAGCTGTAGCCAAGCAGCATGTCATGTCACTCCATGAGGATTTTCTCAAGATCTACGCAGCATGTTACGTTGTGTGTGGGTGTGGGCTCGTTTGAATCGAGACAAACTGCTCTAAAAAAAGATGTGCAATTCATATGGTTTACTAATGTTTTGTGAAGTTAAAGCAGAACATGGTTATAAAGCTTCATCTGTATACCGTTTACATGCACGTTTTACCTCATCAAATTTAGATCAGTTTGTGAGATCTGTATGTAATTAAAAATCATAGAATGTGATTATCAACCGATACCGACCGATCTGCGCAAATGTTTCTATTTCAAAAACAAGTATTTATGATTGTCATTAAAAAAAAGTTATTGACGTTATTATTATAAAAAAAAAATTGTATGTGTAATTTAAATGTAAATAACCTATTCAAATCAGTTAATTTTAACCTTTAATATTATTGTAATGTACCAACTTGGGTTCTCTGTATAGTTTACAGCATTAGTTGAGACCCTAACCTTAACCTTCCCCAAAATGAGCCATGTATTATACCTGATACATACCCCAGTTCATCAAATTGAATCGAATTGCAAACTTGCGAATCAAAACGAATCAAATCATGAAATTTGTGTTGATACCTAGCCCTATTGGGGTAGCCAATGCCAATAACCCCAAAATGCATTGACTGAATTGCCTAGTGTGGATGCATAGAATTAAAATGACTATTAAAACTTTAGCTATCAATTTAGTTATTGTCTTTGCAGAAATAAATCAGTGAGAATCAAAGGCACATGGTTGCTTGAGTATTTATCGCCTGTGGAAGGCAGAGGAACAGAACAGGAAGGAAGAGAGATGAGCATCCTTGTGATGATTACAATTACAGAGCAATTTCATCAAAAACCGGCATCAATAGAGACACACACGCAGGTTACACGCAGACACACACACACACACACAAGCACAGTTTCCTTAGCAACCATTGCTGCTGTATAACCTCTACCACAATGATACACCTTAAGTAAATCTGCAACAAGAATGATTTATAACTCAGACTAGAATCTTTCAGCAAGGTCTTTTAATGTTTGGGTGCTTATCACAAACAGGGGAAGCAAAACAAAAAAAGATGGCCAGCCAACGGCAGTGATAATGCTTTGCCTAAGTTGATGTAGTTCACGTATCATGACTGTGAATGTCTGAATGGGAAGTTTAACTGCTAATGTGCCCGCCTCTATGCAGACCATCCATTAAAAAGCAACCCTATCAGCACTCTCTCTTCCTTCAAGTTTCACTGCCCTCTGTCCATTCAGCAAGCCAAGACACCTCTGGAAACGAATGACTTTTGTGTCTACAACCTCATCATCCACCCCAGGAATTTTTAATCACGTTGATCTGATTTCTCCCAGTTCAAATGCAAACCTGAACCGTGGAAAAGCTGGAGAACAAGTCTGAGATCACATTAAAGAGGCAAGATCTTCCACATTGATACTACCTCTATTGGTCTGTCATCACTCTGAAAGCTTACTCCTATCAATCAAGCACTCCATGAACTCAATCCACACTGATAAAGAGGACAGAAGGATGAAGAAACGTGAGAGAGTGAGAGAAAAGAATGAGAGAGGGGAGGAGGGAAACAGGACCGTGGCTTAGTCAGACAAACGGCTCTCTGTTTGGACTATCACTGAAGTCTCTGTCCTGTTTTTCGCTTTCTCTCTCTCACCCTATTTTTCTCTTTCGTGCATTACTCCTCTATCCATCTTGCATTCCACTTCCAGTTCCTATCATTGTCCCGGTCTTGTTTTTTTTCACTTTCTCTCACTAGAAATTACCACACACTCTGTCCCTGCTATCTATCCAATCTAATCTCTCTATCAGTCCATCTGAGGAATGATGGCGTTAGGACATTCATGACATAACCCTCTTCTCTCCCTCCTCACATTAGATACACAAGGCATTGTGCGCAATGAATGCGGAGGGCATCTCAGTGCACTAGAACGAGAGCACTCACTGTGCCTGGCACCGCTAGCAAGTCAATGCGCCCACACAATATACCACCCCCAGTCATATGCCACTAAAAACAACTTCACAACACAAGAGAACTTCAAATAGACGGACACATTTTTGGCCTCTAGAGTTACTGTTTCTCGTGCTCTCTGGGCCACGCTTGCAGGGCGGAAGGAGGTTATAGGGGAAAAAAGTTATAGGGGAAAAAAGCACTTTGTAGCAATGTTAAAGTCTTTACTGTCATTTTTGATCAATACAATGCATCCTTGCTGAATAAAAATAGTATATCTATAGGCTATCTATCTATCTATGTATGTGTGTGTGTGTGTGTGTGTGTGTTAGAGATGTTCCGATACCCTTTTTCCCTTCCCAATACCTGGGCTCAGGGTATCGGCCGATACCGAGTACTGATCCGATACCTGGGTGTGTATCTGTATATACAGCTGTATACACTACTAGCCCTGTATGAATTGCTAGAATTATTTTATGGTGTGCTTCAGACTTATCCCTTAATAAAACATGAACAAATACATACAGTGAACTACTGTATTTATTAAAAAAATTATTATCTGACATGCATTTGACAGCAATATTACTGACTGTAATACTGTAAAACATTGCAAACTGAAAAAGGTATTTTAGTTATTATTATATACAGACACAGCTAAATCTACTGTACAACAGTAGCCTAATATATTGTCAACTTCACGTTAAACCAAACTTTTATTTTGACGGGTTGCCGTGAAGACCACTTAAATAGTGTTTTGCAGTTTAATATTCACAGACACTAGTATATATACAGTCTGAAGCCCTGCGCTTAGATAAACACGGAAGTGACTGAACGCAGCTGCGGGTACCAGATATACTCGGGAGTCGGTACTACAGAAATGCTAGTATCGTCGCATTTTAAAATTTTCAGTACTGACTTTGTACCAAAGTACCGGTACTTGTGACATCCCTAGTTGCCGTTTTACTGGCTGGTTGGTCCAGCCTGAAATACTGCTAAACAGCGGACATACTGCTAACATGTTTTCATTTCTTCTTCGCTGCTCTAAACAGTGGTTGCTTTTGGCAACACAGCACAACTTCCTGTGTTTGCAATGCTTTCTGAGCAGCGAAGAAGAACCGTGCAGCAAGCGGTAAAGCTTGTGGTCATAATAACAAGATCTTGTTTAAGAAAATGGGATCGGATCGGTACATGGGTTCAAGTACTCGACGATACCGATACCACAACAAATTCTGGCATCTGTGATATTTACGATACTAGTATCGGAATCGGAACTCTAGTGTGTGTGTGTGTATGTGTGTGTGTATGCACATCTAAAAATATACACACATCTCACATCAAGTCCACTACCAAACTGTCATTTTATTCTCGATATTAGAGAAGTGTGAACATTCGTGTGTATAAAAAAAAAAAAAAAGGTAACACTTTAGTTTAGGGTCCAATTCTCACTATTAACTAGTTGCTTATTATCATAATTATTACTAGGATAGTCTGTTTATAATGCCTTATTCTGCATGACTATACCCAAAACCTAAACTTACCTTATTAAAGGTGCACTGTGTAACTTTTCCATCCGTTAGAGGTCGCCTATTCAAGACAAAGGCGTAGTTTGATGACGCCAATGTGGACACCGGTGGAAAAGAATCGGGAAAAGGACTCAGGCATTAACGTCACTGCAGTATGAAGCAGAGCAGGACCGAGTGTTGTGGGAGCTGAGCAAGGCCGCTGGAGCGATTGTTAATAAGATGAATGCAACACACGCCTCACGAGCAGCGGGACTTTTATTATGCCACAGTCGGCGGCGCCATTTCTGCTTTTCCGGTCATGAGTATGAGGTAACGCAGCTCTGTTTATCATATTAGATACATCTGAGTGTGTTGAAAACGATGTTATGATGTTACTCTGTGCGTTTGCTCGGCGGCTGCTATGACACTTATTGCACACTGCAGTGAGAGTAAAGCATTTCTGCAAAATAAAACCAGAAACCGAGGGTAACGCAGATATGATGCAATCGACAGGCGACTCCCTCACACGTCCCGGTTCCTTGGTTAAAATAGTAATTTTCTCACAATTTACAAATAGTTGGAAACATGTGGGATATTGCAAGTACTCAACTGAACAAAATATATATATAACACTGACCTAGTGGTTTTGGATGAAAAAATTATACATAGTGCACCTTTAACTATTAATAATCAGTAATTGGGAGTTTATTAAGGCAAGAGTCATATTAATAAATAGTTAATAGGGAGAATTGGACCCTAAACCAAAGTGTGACCAAAAGAAAAATGTGATCAAACCAATTATCTCAAATTGTGACCCATCTATATCAGATGGCTGCAAAACTGTAACAATAATGCATTGAACACATCAGGTGTAAGATTCATGCAACATCTTTATGGCATTCACATGCTGGAATCATAACCCACTGGTCAACATGTAAGACAGCTGATTCACTCAGATTTACTAAAGGACCTTCATTATTCCAATTAGGCTGTGTCTGATCAGACTTGCCCAACTATGAGTTTAACCAACTAAGAGCTTGAGCCTCCATTTATAAACAACCGTACCACTGACATGTGTGCTGTCATCTTAAACCACAGTCAAAGTGCAGAAATGTGTTTAGAATTAGTCACGGGCAAAGGAAATCATGAAAATGGATGTGATTGTGCAATTCAGGCTGTCTGTGTGCAATGATCAAAAGAGCAAATCCTTTACCTGGGTAAACAATGTAAAAAATGGCACAGTGGTTTGACCTTGACCCTTAAAAAAATGTCTTGGCTTTTGATGTGATGAGACCTGTTCAAGAGACCCCCAAAGCAACCTGTGTGGTCTTCTAAGTGCATTTTAAATTGACTCAAAAATGGTTCAGAGCTGCAGGGCAGGCTGAGTAAAAACCCAAGGTCTGAACAAGTGTTCCTCATGAAACCTACACCAAAGACAACAGAAATAAGGTCCTTCCAACCATCCTAACTATAGATCATATTTCAACAGATAATCATCCATCAACAATCATACCATGTTAAGCACAGTTTAAACCATGAGTAAAGAGTGTAATTTACAGTATTTCTTTTAACAGTGGTGTCTAATAAAACATTACCACAGTTTAACTGCCCTAGCAACTATTATTTGGCAGAAACCATGGTCACCAATGGAACTTTTGTGTTAAGCCCAATAAAATCAGAGAGAATCCCAAATATTACCTGGATGAAGAAATGGAAAAGTCTCCGCCATCCAACAGTCTGATTTTGCAGAAAAGCATCCCATTCACAAACGGCACAGCCGTGAGCTCCTCCAGGGTGAAGTGTATCTGAAACTTGAACTTCTTCTTTTTTATTAAAAACGCCATATTCTTTTAAGACTGAACCTTGGATGTTTGAAGACAGAGGTAGAATACAGGGAGATGTGTTTCTTTTAATCTGGTGCTTGGAAGTCCTTCTCAATGTATGTGCTTTGGTTCAGCATCTCTGAGAGGACTGAAGCTGTCCAGAGGAACCTGGGGTATAAAACAGTGGAAGATCACACCTAGACTGGTCAGACAAGACACAAGACCAACATTAGAAACTACATCACAACTTACCTTACAACCAGTACAGGGGCAGCACTGTGGGAAGGCTACAGTCTTTGCTGAAAAGCAAACACATGCCCTGAAGAGTTAGTTACCTGGAAGAAATCCATTATATCCAGGTGTAAAGATCCCTGGGACACCAGTGGCACCATTCACATAATCGAGGGAAACGTAGTATACTCATTGAGAGCTAGAGACGATATTTAGCTAATTGACCATCATCTTTTCTCTCTTTAATCGAAAGTAGTCGCCTGTTGTTTCGTGTCGTAAGTGAACATTTGAATTGAGACAGTTGAATACTTACGTCGATGAGCAGTTTTCATATGGAAGCCAGGACAGAGATCACTGGACGGAACGATTTAGAAAACGGCCCATAATATAATTACTAACCAGATCGTATGAATCGTATCGAAATGAACTGTTTAGCGTTGAGTCAAAAGATTGACTGCCTGCTCTGGACTGAAACGGTCTCTTGCTCTTCAGTGAACTCCAATAAGCGCCGCCTCCAGGGACGCGTGGATTTCCCTAAATACAACCAGCAGTTCACAGGGAGCGTTTGAAACTCCTGTTACATCCACAAGAGCGCAACAGTGTTTCGACTTCACTATAACGCCAACAATACGCATGACATGTTGAGTTCAGGCGCGTTGTCAAGCTTTGCCATTAAGAAGGCTATGATGCTGGCTTTGTAAATTCATCATTAATACCATAATCCATCAATAAAACCCTCAGCGGTTTCTAGGGAGGACGAAAACAAACGTTCGTGTTGTCAAGGAGAATCACTATCCTCGTAAATACTGAGGATTTCGCGCGCTTGTGTGGCGTTAAAGCAGAAAAGAGTTGCTTAGGTTTTGTTCTAGAATGAATGCAGCGCCATCTCGTGGCCGCATACTTGCTAATGCTGTTGTCATTTTGACGGATTGCTCGTAGCCTCTTACCGTCCAAATTTACAGAAAGACAGTTGTTGCGTACAGAGATAATTCATTAGGGCAATGTGAAAGACAGCTAATTTATACAATATTTAGTTAGCTTTATAGTTAGCTAATTTGCTATCAGTTTTCTATGTAGCCTATTATGCATTTAATACTTTTTGTTCAAATAAAAACACTTTACAATGTTTCATTAGTTAACATTAGTTAATATATTAACTCGCATGAACTAACCATGAGCAGTACATTTGTTACTGTATTTGTTAATCTTTGTTAACGTTACTTAAAAATACAGCTGTTCATGGTTTGTTCATGTTAGTTCACAGTGCGTTAACTAATGTTAACAAGGTTTTAATAATGTATTAGTATGTCGAAATTAACATTAACAAAAAATAAATAAATGCTTTATAAGTGCTGTTCATTATTAGCTCATGTTAACTAATGTAGTTAATTAATGTTAACTAATGAAACTTATTGTAAAGTATTACCAAAAAAATATTACGAATATCACACTCGGCTGGTTAAGTCATTAACACTACTAACACATATTGGTTTAATATTGCCTTAATGTGTATCAGAATCAGAAAGAGCTTTATTGCCAAGTGTGCTTGCACACAAGGAATTTACCTTGGTATTGAAGCTTCCAGTACACACATATAAATATAACAAGACACATAATATTTAAGAATAAAAATATCTTAAAAAGTATAAAGACACAAATAGGTTTAGTCAGAATAAACATTTACAGATAATTAACTTAGTTACAGTATTGTAAATAATGATGGGGTATTGCACTTGGAAGGCATTTAACTGTTCAAGAGGGAAATAGCCTGCGAAAAGAAACTGTTCCTGTGCCTACAATATGTTAGTGCCTAGTGGTCTGAGGCGGCATCCGGGCGGCAACATTTCAGATAGGTTGTGGCCAGGGTTAGTGGAGTCTATGATGATTTTACCTGCCCAATTTCTTCACTCTGGAAGAGTACAGATCCTGGAGGGTGCGCAGGAGAACACCAATAATCCTGTCAGCAGTCCAGACTGTCCATTGTAGTCTCCTGATGTCTGATTTGGTGGCTGAACCAAATCAGACAGTTATAGATGAACACAGGACAGACTCAATGACGAGGAACTGTGTCATCAGCTCCTGTGGCATGTTGAACTTCCTCAGATGGCGAAGGAAGTACAGCCTCTGCTAGGCCTTTTTCACAATGAGTCAATATGAGTGTCCCACTTCAGGTCCTGAGAGATGGACCAGGAGCATGAATGACTCCACTGCTGCCACAGTGCTGTTCATGATGGTGAATGAAGGTGCTGGGGTGTTTCTCCTGAAGTCCACTATAATCTCCACAATTGTCCCTTATTAAGCAACAACCTGAGAGCCAAAATAGAAGATTTTTTTAGTTTTGTTCCTTCTATGCAACAGAAACAACAACAACAAGAAATTGGATGGATTATTTAAAACTATATTTTGAGGTTCTTGGTATAATGCTGAGATGTAACATGAAGATTTTGAAAGGCAGTGTACAAATGAAATATCTTTATGCATGGCCGTAACCACCACCAAAGACACTGAGGTGAACACGATAGATTTGTGAAAGCTATATCCAAAACAACCCTTACATGCAAGATCATTGCAGGCTAAAAGGAAACTTTTGCAGAACGATGGAAAATGGCATAGCTTTTTGTTTCTTATTCAGCTCTCATACAGGGATTGTTCACTGAGTCAGCTGCATGCATTGCCAAAATAGAAAAGTATGTGGTTTAGTACAGAGGTTTCAGAAGGCAGACACACTAGTTCTGACTGTGGACAAATAGGGAGACAGGAACCTCTGTGTACCTCACTCAGTCACGCTAAATTACTTCCCTGTTCATTCTATATACAGTAGGTCTACTGGAAGGCAACTTGCATGGAAGTTAAGTAAGATTTGCTGAAATACACATTGCTCATGAATGAAACACCACTTGTGGTCTCTGTGAAACTGGTCAGTTTACTTCCTCAGTTATATCATTGCCATAGATATTTAATGCAAATGCAACATTGTATGCATCAGGTTATTTTGAAGTTCAGCAAACCCATGGCTTTCAAGCTGCTTGTAATATCACTTTTGGTAAAGTCTGCCAGATTTGACACAGTCTTTCAACTCGTGTGGTTGAAGCGGCCTTCATCATTCAGAAGACCGTATTAATAATAATAGATGCCTCAGACACAGAGGTATTGTTATTATTGGTGTGTTTCCCCGGTGTAAAAATATCATCCCACTTAGTAAATTGTCTTTAAAAGAAAATCAAATTCTAATTTAAACAGCAGAAAACTGCACTCTATGCTTTCCCCAGCAGGTGTCTCTCTTAAATACATTTTAGAACGTGATCACTAGCCTGTGACGCTGTGATACTCATGACAGTACTTGCCCACTGGAATATTTAATAGTAGGATACCAGGATCAAATTTAACAGCATATTACACACATGCATAAAATGACAAATCTGCATAGATTAAAAATTCATATTCATTGCTCTTAGCTACTCATTTTATTTATATGGATAACTGTTGAATGAGAGAAAATTGCAGTGCAATAATTAAACTATAAAATGTATTTATAATAATTATTGTAGCTAATAATTACAATTCTACTTCTAGGTTACTACAACTGCAGATAATAATAATAATAATAATAATAATAATAATACGAATAATAATATGCCTATTGTTATTATTATTTAATTACGGGGGAAACAGAAATATTGGGCATGACGAGTAAACAAAAGTGATTGGTAACTGCATGTGTCCATCACTTACGTCATTAGCCCCGCCCGCTTCAAATGCCCCTCCCCCTTTAACTCCAGTTACTCATTTCCGGTCGAACACGAAACTCCGCCCGCTTTACCGGCATTCTAGTTGCATCAGCTGTCATCCAGACCGCCAATTCAAACCGGATTAAACTTTATACATTCACAAACTCAAAAATTTATATCCAGAACGAGATTCAGAGCGATGTATAAGCCGGAATAAGCCGATTTGTCTGCGCTTTTTGACATACTAAAACCCGGAGTATCGTTGGGACCTTCCAGCTCATCACCATGACCCGGAGCCCTGAATGCCGCTGCGAGTTAATGAGCGATCGGTTTTAAACCTTACTCCAAAACATATCAATCCGGTTGCTGAGGTAAAGAGGCTCATATGTAATAGATAACCCTTTATACGTATTTGGAAGCTTATCTCAGTGCACGTCCGTCAAGCATCTTGACTAAAAACGACCGCGTGACCAGCTACAGGCTCACACTCCCCATACGCTCACACAGAGACGTGAAACTGTTTAACCAGCCACTAGTCTGGAATTCAGCCCGTGTGAAATGCATCCGCGTGGATCGTTCGTCTCTCCGTTGCTCAGTGGTGTTTTCTGCCAGTGCCGTTCGGAGGAGTATCAGGGCTCGGATCCCGGTGGCGGTGGCCGGACTGTGGGCTCCACATTGGCCGCAACATCACTCTCAGACCACGGACATGATGAGTCCTGCGACTCCCCGCATCACTGCCCGGTGTGCGGCGGACCCGAGCAGGAGCACCGACTCAAGGTGCTCTTCCAGATCCTGGATGTCAACAGAGACGGAGGTATCTGTGTCAACGACCTGACCATCGGGCTGAAAAAGCTGGGCGTCCATCGCACTGAACATGAACTTATGGTGAGTTACTTTATCTCCTTTATATCCAGCACGATTAAATTATCCCTCTATAATGGAATTTTATGATTGCTTTATTGCTCAGATTATACAGATAGAGATGGTAGGCTTATGAAAGATTTAATGTAACACATTTTGTTTATGAATCATTATTTATTAACCTCCAGAACAGAAGTTTTGTACATTCACAGCTCTTCTGCTCACCAAACCAGAAGATATGCATATATACATTTGCTTAATACAGTGCCAACAAAGGACAGCTGTGCCTTTCCTTTCTCTCCACTGTGTGAAGAGGATTGCTATTTTTCCTAGAGGGGATTACTGTGTTTGATGTGGACATATGGCAAAAAGACCTTTATTGTTAGGTGAACACTAGCAATGCTTACACATCATTATAGTAATTGCAGTTTTTGTAGGATAGTTTCTGTTTTGGGGCAGTTGTGTCAGTTTCTGTCCACCCAAATATATAAATTTAAAGCCTAATTGAGTTTAATTTCAGTTAATAAAATATGTCTTTATCCTTATTTAGCTATATGTCATGCATGCAATATTGAGGCTGCCCATATACAGTCATGTAGTTTTCACTATCATGTTTATTAGATATGAATCTAGACTACAGTGTAATTGCGTAAAGGAGATGGAAATGCACAATTAGAAAAGAGTCTCTTGAGGACCTACAGAACAACATAATAAGGATAAACAAGAAGTTTCAGTTCCACAGAGTGCTAAGAATTCACAGAACCTGCTTTGGGTGATTGTAATCTTTTAAAAGGCTACATAAATTTGTGGAATGTAAGAGAAGGCAGAAAATGCTTCACTTTCAGTCCTTCAGGAAATACAATAAGTTATACAACTACTTCATATAGCAGCATGTTGGAGCATCCTGGACTTCAGGGAATGAGCTCTTGGATCAGCTACTGATCACCTGGAATGTGGCCTGTTTCTGTAGGCGAGTCACGGGACGGGATCTGCTGTCATTTATGATTTACTACCCTGCAGCTCTCCCTCTTCCTCCCCCGTCTCTCCCTCTGTGATGGGGGAAGCTGGGAGGTTGATTTAAAGAACTACTACTTTTATTCTTTACAGGTAGCATAATGTTAAGGCTTTCAGAATATGATTTGAGGGGACGTTTCAGAGGTGGTTTACTCATTGGCTTATAATGAAGACAAGCAAGTTCTGCACACCACTTTACTGATCGTTTCATCTATGGGTGTGTTTTAAAAGCTTGATGGTTTAAGATTGAGACTAGGTTTCCTTAAAGTCCTCATGAATCTTATTTACTTTGTTAGCACATATTAAAGGTCTTTGGGTGAACAATTAATCAGTGCAAGTTAATAAAAAGAAAAAAAATAGTTTGTCACGGTAATCTTTAATCAAAGTCTGAAAAGTAACTTCCGGTCTGGAAACGGCGTTCCTTCTCAGATGATGTCAGTTTGACGGCTTAGGTTTGAAAATGCGTAACCACTCCCTTCCAACCGTTAGTCTGCTATGAGCGAGAGATGGTAAAACCTTGAGCTCTATTCAATATTCCACTTCACTTGGAAATACGTCACAGCACTGAAATAAAATCAGTTGCAACTTCCGGTTCACTGGGACTTTAAGGTCAGATAATTTTTTTTTGATGGCAGCAGTCTTGGACAAAAGCCTGGCTGCAGTTTTTTTTTTGCACATCAAGAATTCTTTTGTTTGACAACTAACAAAAGCACTTTGAACAAAACCGAAAGTTCCTCTATAGTGGCTGTAGTCCTCTGCAGCTGAGATTTGTTGGCACTGCTCAAATAGACTAGTAATGGCGTTATTATGTTTTATTATGAAGGTCAAGAGAGTTTACTGCATAATTCACAACCTCTCCCCCAGATGAATGACATCTGCTGATTCAATTATGGAAGGCAAAAATAACTTGCTGGTACTTTAATGATCAAGGGTGGATTGCGCGTGCGGATTCTTGACTCGATTTGCACGCTGGATTTGCAAACGCAGTGGGAACATAAATGCAAATACAGCACTAGCCTGGTGTGAGAACAGGACCTGCTCATAGATTTTCCATTCAAAGACAATAAGATAGAGGTTAAAGAATTGTTTTTTACATTAGAAGCTATAGGTCTTAATATGTTGTATGAATGAGTATGTGCATTAAGGTTTTTAATTCTAAGAATTTTTAAATTAATCTTAAATAGTATAATGGAGCAGCTCTGTTGTGGCCCAGTACATGTAGACACTTTTTTTTTCATTTTTATTCAGCCTTTCTTTTTATTCAGCTGATCGCACAGACTCACACTGCTTACAAGTCAAACAGAATGACGTCAAACCTGCCACATATAGAGCTATCCAATTCCTCCCACATCAGAAAATCATTCCCTCAGTGACTCATTACATTAGAGTCTGCTAGAAACCCTGCTAATATCGATCTTCAGTAGCTAATCCTCCCCATTCAAATTAAAAAAATACGCCTTTTATGTTCTGTTTAGATGTAGGCTACATACTTGTGTCTTCTCGTGTTTTTTAAAAAAAAAATCTTTATTTTCAATGTATTTTTTTGTTTTATATTTTAAATTAAGTACAGTAATAGCTGTCAGCCCAGACCTCTCATCACTTTCAAAGGGTTGGGTGAATAATTTAGGACTTCTCTGTCGTCACATATTAATAGTTTAGGAGGGCAAGGGCCCCCTGGAGAAAAAGGGGAACCACTACTGTGATTGGGAAATTATTTATTTACCAGTGCCATCACTGACGTGTACATATAAAGGCACCTAAACCTCACCTGTAGTCAGTGTTGTGCATTTACTCTAATAATCCATTGAGGGCTTGGTCTCACGTTCTCATTTTATTGCATTTAGTTCACTCAAAAATGTCATTGTTTACTTGCCCTCATGTTGTTCTAAACCTGTAAGACGTTCGTTCATCTTCGAAACACAAATGAAGATATTTTTAATTAAATCTGAGAGATTTCTGTGCCTCCATAGACAGCTATGCAACTACCACTTTGATGCTTCAAAAAGTTCATAAAGAGATATATGAAGAGAATTAGTAAAACTAATTCATATTAATTGAGCAGTTTACTCCAAATTTTCTGAAGAGAAACGATCACTTTATATGATGAACAGATTGAAATGAGTCTTTTATTCATATATAAACATTCATCACAGTACATATCAGTTATGGTAAATTGAACCTTAAAGGGCTAGTTCACCCAAAAATTATAATAAAAAAATTATAATAAGTATCCATATAGTAAAATATCCATATTTAAAACTTTATAGACTAAAATAACTAACTTCCGGCGGAAAGCCGTACACAATTCGACTTCGATAGCCTTCAACAGCAAAAGAGTAACCCCTGATGCGATGTATAGAAGCATTGCAAGCATTGACGCCTCTTGCGGATAGGGCTAGGCAACAAACTCAAGCCCGTCTTCTCTTACATCAAAATCCTCTGCCATTTCTCTTTAAAAATTCTCGTTTTAGACTCTAATTCATGACCGGTGTTTTGTTTTGCTCTATCCTCAGCGCTTCTGCATTCGTCAATACACATGCGTCAAGGGTCAAGGGCAGGGGTTCCTCTTTTGATGTAAATTGATGTGTACGGCAATCTGCCAGAAGTTAGTTATTTTAGTATATAAACTTAAAATTATGGATATTTTTCTTACACAAACGTGACACTTCGCTTCAGAAGGCTTTTATTAACCCCCCGGAGCCGTGTGGAGCAGTTATATGATGGATAGACCATGGATAGCACTTATGGACTTCAAAAACGAAACAACAATTCACTGCCATTATATTGCTTGGATTAGCCAGGACTTTTTAAATATAATTCTGATTGTATTTGGCTGAAAGAAGAATGTCTTATACACCTAGGATGACTTACGCATATTAGTTATTATAATCATATACATGCATACCATTTCGGATCCCATTGTAATTTGCAAAAAGACTTGATTTTAGACTTCCTGCTCAAATGAGCTGTATTGAAATCCTACCATTTGCAAGTAAAATGAATGAGGGAATATATATTTGTTACAAATTAACATGTCCTGCTGTGCATGCCCAGATGCATTTAAAAAAAAAAAAGGATCTGGTTTCAACAAACTGATGAATGAATGAATGAATGAATGAATGAATGAGGTAGATTTGTAGAGGTAAGTATTGCAGTTTTAGAAGTGCATGGAATCACCATGGAGGCGTTACCGGGGAGATCCTGATGATGGTAGAATATCTTAAAAAAGCAGAGGCCAGCAAAAAAAAACAGTCAGCAGAATTTCCTCATTGCTGGATGTGAGAGATCACTCCATTAAATGGCTGTATTTCATCCTCTGATTGGCTGCCTGTGCATTGTCAGACAGGGGCAGCCAGTGTGGAGCGCTCTGATTGGCTGAGCCACAGCTGCAGTGAGGTTGCAGCTTTTTTCACTGCATCACTTTTTGCCGGCTATAGATGCAGCCAACCTGCAGAAGCTTGCAGACACCAAGAAATACACGCACTTGAAACATGGAATCGCTTTTAAAGTTAGATTGGTCGTTAGGATTTCAGCTTCTTTTAGTTAAGTTGTCTTTTTTTATGTTTTTGGCTACTGTGCAGTCTGTCAAGGTTGTGGAGTGAAGTCCCTTGAAGAGTGAATCATTTCTTTTTTTGCCTGCATATTTTTGCACTCAGCAAAGAACATGTTTTAGGAAAGTTTTATGGACAATTTGTTTCGGAAAGATGCTTTAGGTTGGAGAAGAGATGGTTTTGAAGCGGTTAATTGGAACTAGTCATCTACTGCATTTCAAAGTTTTGACTTGGTCACCGGGTTACTGTGGAAAAGCTGTCGGATATGCCAGTGAGCTTTGGAAATTGTGTGGCAGTGTCCTCATCTGCCCTCATCCTCCTGGCCTCACATATGACTGCCTAAGCAGTTTCTCTATACACACAAATTATACACTAAAACATCTGTAGACTTAAATTGATATTTAAATACACAAACTCGTAAGTTCTCAAGCGTGAACAGACTTCATGAAGATGCTCAAGGAACTGTGGTCGTCCCTTTCCCAGTGGTTTTCGGGAGTAACCGCGTGCGAGCAGGGTACCACAGAGCCACCTGATGAACTTAAGGAACGAAACATAGAGGACTCTGCAATAAAAGAAAGCCAGAAGAAACCAGGTACACAGGCAGATTCAGTTGGTCAAGTAAAGAGCACAGTATCCGCAAGGAAAACTACAGTGCTAATTATGGTGGCGCCTCCTAAGGATCTCCAGCAGGTATTATAAAGAGAATTACCACATAAAACAAAACTATTTGTTGAAAGTCTTTATAATGCGCATGCATTAATATTCTTACTCTGAACTGATCTGCTATATATGTGAGTCAGTGAGATTATTGCACTTTATTTCATATTATGATTATTGATCCTAAGTCTTTTCAACTCAGATCTGATCAAAACTGAGCTATGGGTGATATTTCACGTCCTCGTTTGGAAAATTAGTAAAACGCCATTTTTTAAAAAAGTCAAATTTTAATCATATTTTTTAGTCAGTCTTCAGGTCTAAACAGGTACATTTTAAAGGTGCACTATGTAACTTTTCCATCCGTTAGAGGTCACCTATTCAAAACAAAGGCGTAGTTTGATGACACCAAGTTTGAGTGCAGAATCTTGGGACATGTGGTCTTCACCTCACAGCCTGTGGAAAACCAGGTTCATGGATGCGATTATTAACGTTACTGTAGTATGAAGCAGAGCAGGACCGAGTGTTGTGGGAGCTGAGCAAGGCCGCTGGAGCGATTGTTAATAAGATGAATGCAACACACACCTCGCGAGCAGCGGGACTTTTATTATGCCACAGTCGGCGGCGCCATTTCTGCTTTTCCGGTCATGAGTATGAGGTAACGCAGCTCTGTTTATCATATTAGATACATCTGAGTGTGTTGAAAACGATGTTATGATGTTACTCTGTGCGTTTGCTCGGTGGCTGCTATGACACTTATTGCACACTGCAGTGAGAGTAAAGCATTTCTGCAAAATAAAACCAGAAACCGAGGGTAACGCAGATATGATGCAATCGACAGGCGACTCCCTCACACGTCCCGGTTCCTTGGTTAAAATAGTAATTTTCTCACAATTTACAAATAGTTGGAAACATTTGGGATATTGTAAGTACTCAACTGAACAAAATATATAACACTGGCCTAGTGGTTTTTGGATATTTTACTGAAACAATGTTACATAGTGCACCTTTAATGACATAATTTTAGATATTTCAGCAGACATTTGTTTGCACATGGCAAACAGCTAATAATCAGTATTGAATTGGTGTGATTCTACCCACCTCTCAGCAAAGTCTCTTACGCATGTAAAATTTGTTTCGGTCTGCCCCCAAATTATTGCTTCACATCTTTAGTTGGTTACAGCCTCTGCTGCTCTTTAAATATTATTGTAAGAAATATTTCACCTGATTAGTCTAATTAGGGAAAGATCATATGCTAGTGACGGGATTAAACACCATTACAATAATGTGTCAGATTGATTTGTCACAAACCGCTCAGCTCTGTAAATGTTCATTACTTTCACTAATTAGTTGTTGCTGAACCTATTAGTGTACTTTAGAACTTAATTGGAGATTTATGTTAAAATGTGTTTTGAAATAAGTAATTACTGTTATGGGGGGCTGAAAGGAAGTGTGATATTTTATTACTGTTTTTTTTTCCTTTTTTTTTTCTTTTTCTTAATGTAATTGTTGAATTAGATACAATCTTTTCCTTTAAGTATGTGAATATTCCAGAATTGTGCATTTGCATGACTGAACCTTTAAGACTGATGCACCAATAAGGTGATGCTGTGTATGACTTGAGCCAATTACATTGCGGGTAGCAGTTCAAGCCACAAAATGGGCGGGATGTAAGCATCCCCTAATTCCATGTGTAAGAAATACCGGCATTGTAGTCCTGATAGCTTCAAGAACAGCCAAGATCTGTGTACATATGCATCTTTCTTACCTTGCCTTAAGATTTTAGTTTTCATAATTTTTTTTTTAGGTGAACATCATGTTGTGTTTGTGTCTTTACGTGCCTGTCCATATCTCAGAACCGATAGAATTTGAGTATTTTGAGTCTGATAGTTTACCAGCACAGCTGAAGTCTCTTTTCAAGTTGAGTTTATTTCTTCCATCACAAGAGTTCGATTCTTACAGGAAATGGCGAAAGGTATGTTATCTGTGTTATGTTAAAAATAGATTGTGTAGTGTTTCTCAATGTAATAAGGTGGGGTTTTTTTTTTTTGCCTAGTTCCAAACACTAGTCTGTTATTTTGGCATCGTTTATAAGCTAATATAGCATTTGCTAATATTTTTAATTAATTTCATATTAATTTTATGTGCTTTTGTCATTTTTAATTTTTGTATTTAGCTTTAAATTATTATTTCAATTTTAGTTATATATATATATATATATATATATATATATATATATATATATATATATATATATATATATATATATATATATATATATATATATATATATAGTTATCAGTCATTTTAGCACTTTGACATTTCACATTGTCTGCCTTTTTTTTTTTCAGCATTATTTCATACGCAATTACTGAAAATGATTTTTAATGGTTTTTATTTTAGTTACCTATACAGAAATTGAGGAAAGTCCTTATGAGCCCAAGATCTGTGTGTCCTGTCCATTCATGTCAAGACTTAATTTGTAATGGGATGAATCAATTTAATCCAGATTATTTTACTTAGTGTTTGAACTGCATGTAGAATCCCTTCCTGTGTCCTTTACAGAGTTTGAGCTCACTTTGATGTTTATGCCTAAATGACTTGTACATCAAAAATGTCTAGATATTGTAGTAGATATTGTAAACTAAAAGGAACTTTATTATTTATGCTATAAAATGTAAGGCTAATAACTTGTATGCAGTTGAGTCATTGCAGTGTCCGGATTAAATGTGTGAAGATCACGGCTATCTTTAAGCTACTTTACACTGACAGGGCTATTTGGGACTCGGCTGGAGGCCTGTGTTCTTGACAGTCTGAAATGATGCACATTGGACTGTCAGACATGATGCTGAGCTCTGAAGAGTTAATCGATTCTGAATGGCTTCTGATTACTGATTACACAATTTCTGATTAAAGATAATGATCAGTTAATGATTATAGTTGTTGTTGTTGTCGTCATCAAATTTGCTTATAAAAATATGAAAAATTATAATATATAAAACATTAAGGTCACACTCTAGATTAGGGTAAACATGACTTTTGCCTCAATAAATTCCTAATTACTGCTTATTAATAGTTAGTCAGTTAGTTAAGTTTAGGTATTGGGTAGAATAAAGTATAGATTTAAAAAAATTACTTCATTTCACTGTATGGGTGTGAGTTCTTGTAGTCTGTGTACAGTAGAGGTGAATTTCAGTTCATTCAGACACTTCTACACTTTATTTTATTTTTTACTTAAGGTATCATTATGCACTAGTCCCTGATCTCATAATGGAAAGTAACATAAATGATCTGACTCGGTGTTCTAGGTTTCATTATGAAGTGCTGATGTCACTGGGTGGGGTGTTCATTTTTCTGCTTGCGGTTGAAAAAGTGCAGTAGTGGACAGACCAATGATTTCGTCACCCCATAAGGTGCACACACTGTCAGAGCAACATCAGCCAGGAATCACGCTATGGGCCTGATTTGACATTAAAACTGGAAACACATTCCCTTTTTTTTCTGTCCTTCCAGAACACCTCGGGAGGTTAATGATTAATTATTCTTCTCCATCTCCTTCCATTACCTCCAATTATTTGCTGCTCAATGGTTCAGACAGCTTGTGTCCTAAAGGTCAAACGTTGTCAGGATGGTCCTCATAAAGCTGATGGTCATGAGAATGTTCAACATGGTCCATTCAATACTGTCTTCAACAAACAAAGGCCATATGTCTGCCCCTAGTGCCCCATTAGCTCAACACCCTGAACAACACCAACCTCACTGTCCTCAAAAAAATTATGTTTTGATGTTGATTTCTGCTTCTGTGTTTCAGAAAGTGGTCAAGGCTGGAGACAAAGACTTGGATGGTCAGTTGGACTTTGAGGAGTTTGTGCACTACTTGAGAGACCATGAGAAGAAACTGAGGCTGGTCTTCAAGAGTCTTGACAAAAAGAACGATGGTAAGTTTTTATGAGATGAATTATAGATGTTTTTGATGCAAAACAAACCAATGTACAGAAAGACGTGCATGCATCATGCAGCATCAGTACATTTACAAAAATAGATCTCAGGTGCTTAGTGTGTTTAGATCGGAGGATCTCAACCTTTTTGACCCCAAGGCTCACCAGTTTTCAAACCATATTCAAAGGCCCTGTGACTTTTACAGTTCTTGATTTACTGGTTAAGGATTTTAGATAAAATTACAATTTGTACCCCATAAACAAAAAGTCTAGAAAAATGTAACATTTTCCAGGTCTAGAAATCATCTAAAATTAGGCTTCATTTTCACTTTAAAATGCGTGACGTTTGCTATGGTTACGCCTGATGTCCACACTACAGTGGAGTTTTCATCCCTCGAAAATGGCGACGTTTGGAAGCACTGCAGACCCAGTTTCAGTTGGAAAACCCTGGTGTTGCGTTTTAGTGTAGACGGACCAAACGAAGGTGTGGGTGCCCCCCTTGGAAGTTTGCTGAGGCCCACAAGTGGTCTCCTGTTTGAGAACCACACTTTTAGATGTTAAAGGAACACGCCGACTTTTTGGGACTTTGGCTTATTCACCATATCCGCCAGAGTTAGAAAAGTCCATACATACCATTTTCATCTCTGTGCATCCCAAAACTCTGTCTGACGCCCCGCCTAACTTAGCACAAAGCCAATCACTCCGTGCTCAGCAGTGCTTCGCCTTCTGAGAATATAGTCCCCAGTATGTATACGTTTATAAGATGGCTGTGTCTCATGTAACCTTGTGATTTGTACACACTGTGAGTATACACATCACAACATGTAAATAGGAAAATGTTGGTGTTATTTTGTCACTTATTGAGCAGTAGGCTAGCTGGAGCCGTTTACTTCTAGTCTTTCTGCTAAGCTAGGCTAGCAGTGTGTGCGTCAGACAGAGCTATGGAATGCACAGAGATGAAGTCGGCGTGTTTTCTTTAAAGGGGTCATGAACTGCATTTTTTTACAATTTTATAATGTTTCTTATGGTGTTTCATGTAAACAGAATTATGAATGAATGTACCATTGTTTGTCGCACTGTTGTTCTTATAGGCTATTCATCACTCATCCTTTATGATAACGTGAAAAACGTATACATTGTCATTTGCAGTGTCGTGTTTTAAATAATATGAAATGTGTTGTAAGGATTACAGCGAATGGCTTCGTTCAAAACAAAAACAAAAGCAGCATTCTCTATGTGCATTCTTCTATATCTGATAATCCAACTCATTAATCCCCATAAATGTCAAAGCAAAGAAAAGAACGGCAAATCACAACTATTCACAGTTAAGACTGCGGCGCTACAGTATAAATACTAAAACAATCTGTAACAGACAAAGCAGTTGGCACATGGTAAAAACATTGTTAGTCACTTGTGTGTTGCGAACTTGCAACATTACTGTTGGATCAAATATAATCGCTTCTGCATCATCTTTTATTTTCAGTCTCTGAAAAGCCTGTGCCGAAAGGTGTTTTGTTTAAAAACGAATCTGCATTAAAATGAAGTGAATAACCGAATATAAAAATAAAGTTCATCCACGCTTTCTTAATGTTATAATCACAATAAAGGCAAAGATGTTTTGTTTTTTTGTTTTTTCACAATTTGTCACAAAAATCATGTAATCCTCAGAGTAATCCTGTGTTTGTGTCAGTCTTGTATTTACTACTACATGACATGCACAAATCGGTGGGCGGAGCTAAAGAGGCAATGATGTAGAAGTAGGCGGTCAAACTATGACGTCATACTGAGACAAAATCCCAAAAAGTCCTTTTTGGACTAACAAGGAAAATTTGAGTTCTGAAACTTACAGGATATTTCTATGGTACAATGACCACTTGTATGTCAAAAGATCAAGGAAAATTTGACCCCGTGACCCTTTCTCAATTCATGAAAATTGTTTCACCACTTTTTCTTTTAAATCTGCAGGTCACATAGACTCACAGGAGATTGTGCAGTCACTAAGAGACCTCGGGGTTCATATATCTGAGGAGCAGGCTGAAAAGATCCTCAAGAGGTAATTTGTTTAACAGATTTTTATCTCCCTCTTTCTCTTAAGTCTTTTATTCCCAGCTAATGGTTCAAACCTGACTGATCTGTATAGTGTTGAGGTGACTGAGAAACCTGAACCAGCAGTTTAGTCTCCTGGTTCTCATTTTTCAGCAATTTCTTTGCACCAGTCAATTGCAAAGACTTTTTTAGTGCTCATTTAAAAACAAAGACAACAACAGGTATACAAATTAAATGAAGCACTTACTATAATAAAAGTAATTTTTTTATTTTCTGTCTGTGTGACTGTGTATGTGTGTAAATGTCTTTGATCGTATGCTGTTTCTTTATCACTCTTTCCTTCTTGTGGTCCCACACCCACTCTCTCTCTCTGCTCATCTTATCAGAATAAGGAGGGGTCATATATGTGCCCCTATAATGTAGTAAGTAGCTGTCTTCTGCTTGCATGTTTGCCTTGCTCTGCATTCGCATTTCATCTACTGTTTCATCTGTGCGATTTCATTTAGCATATTTGAGGTAATTTGTCTGTCTGTCTGTCTGTCCGTCTCTCCCTCTCTCTCTCTCTCTCTCTCTCTCTCTCTCTCTCTCTCTCTCTCTCTCTCTCTCTCTCTCTCTCTCTCTCTCTCTCTCTCTCTCTCTCTCTCTCTCTCTCTCTCTCTCTCTCTCTCTCTCTCTCCCTCTCTCTCTCTCTCCCTCTCTCAGAAGCTGTTTTGTCCCATATGGGTGATGCTTTTGATATACTGAATAAGCTAATGATTCATGGGTTTTTGAAAGTCAATAATAGAACTTTTAGCAAAAGAAAACTTTCTTAATTATTAAAGAAGGAACTCAAAATAAAAAGGCTGAGGCATTTTTGCATGTGAATAATTGTATTTTCTAGTTGCTTGACTGTATATGATTAATGTTGGTAAGAAGTCGTGCAGGTCTAAGCAGTTTCTTATCTAAGTGCTTACATTTTAAGGTCTTATTTAAAAAATCAGCAGCTGCAACCCAGAGCCAAAAAGTGCCTGCAAGAAATGGACATACAGGATTATTTACTTTTGGTCTTTTTTCTTTTTTTTTTTTTTTTTTTTTTTTAATAGCATGGATAAAAATGGTACGATGACAATTGACTGGAATGAGTGGAGAGATTACCACCTGCTTCACCCTGCTGAGAACATTCCTGAAATCATCCTCTACTGGAAACACTCCACGGTAAACAAAACCACACCGTGTGCGTCATAGTTCCCAGCCTCCTTTTGGTACTTTTTATAGGCTTTTTATTGTGTAAATTGCCTTTACTTACATCACTGACATACATTACACATCACATTAAAACTGGAGATGCTCTTCCACCTCAGTCATTCAGTCCTGTCCTACTAAGCCTGCTTAGTTAAATTTGTTTCCTTTCACCTGAAATACTCATGAATGGGACAAAAGAAGGTCACTGTGATCCAGGCTGATCCTGTTAAACAGATCAACAGTGTTTTGACGTCACTGACTTGACCTTTTTGACACAGGAGAGGTAGATGTATTCCACCTCATGGATTATTCTAGCACCTATACCCAGGTGAACTGATAAGTCACTTAACTTACAAAAGAGCAATGTCAGATTGTTTTGAAAATTAAACGCTAATTATTTATGGGTATTTTTATTATGTTATCACAAATTCAGTATATTAATGATAAAAACTAAATAAAATATAGCCCTCTAAAAAGACAGAACAAAATGTAAAAACACTAAATTAAAAAAAGACCCAGTTAAATTTAAAAATACCCATGGTGAAAAAAAGAGTAAGATATCGCTCTTCTTTTCATATACATTCAAATTTTTCTAGTACTAATGATATATCACCTAACCGGTTGATTGTCCATTTATTATGTTCTCACTCTACATGATGTCATTTCCTCTGTACAGATATTTGATGTAGGGGAAAGTATGATAGTCCCTGATGAGTTTACGGCTGAGGAGAAGAAAACGGGCATGTGGTGGCGACACCTGGTAGCTGGAGGTGGAGCAGGTGCTGTGTCCCGTACCTGTACCGCACCTCTGGACCGTCTAAAAGTTCTCATGCAGGTATGAGACCTGTGTAGAACATAACACACATCACATGATTTCTGAATAATACACATTTTATGTTTGGAAAACATTAAATGAAATGATATGAATTATATTTTTATATTATATTTATATATTTCTTATAGTCACCTCTCATGCACACTCATTATAGGCTGCATTTATTTGTTCAAAAATACAGTGAAAACATATTACAATCTAAGATAATGGTTCTCGCTTTGAATGTTTTAAACTGTAATTTATTCTTTTGTCAAAGCTGAGCTTTCATCAGCCGTTACTCCAGTTTTCAGTGTCACATGATCCTTCAGAAATCATTCTAATATGCTGATTTGGTGCTCAAGAATTTCTTTTATTATTATAAATGCTGAGCAGTTTTGCGGCTTAATATTTTTGTGGAACCATGCATTTTCAGATGAATAGAAAGTAATGAGTGTAGTGTAAAGTCATTAAGTACATGATGTTCTGTTCTTTGGATGAGTGCCTGTTGATCTCACCGTGCACATTAGAAATGGCCTAGTTTCAGTTTGGATTGTTGGATTTTAAAGTTTGTTGAAACTTGAAATTCTTCAGTATGTTGAATTTATAAGACTGTATGGAACATTGAACCTCTTGTCTGGTGTAAATGTACATTAAAATGCTTCAATGAAATAATTTATGAGCAAGCTAAGATGTTTCACCACTGGAATGGTGTTGGCAGGTTCACGCGACCCGAAGCAACTCCATGGGTATCGCCGGAGGATTCGCCCAAATGGTCCGTGAGGGTGGAATTCGGTCACTGTGGCGAGGGAACGGTATCAACGTTTTGAAGATTGCACCTGAGTCTGCTATCAAATTCATGGCATATGAGCAGGTAGCTTGTTGTTTAAACAATAAATATGTTATAGCATAACCATTTGAAACATACAAAATCCTGGATATTTAAAGAACATTAATGTGTATATAACCACAATTTATTTTAAACAAACAGTTGCATGTCTTTTGTTGATTTGTTGTTGTTCTCAACTGACACTGTTGTCACACTTTACTTTTCTTAAAACCTTTAAGGCCTGTTCACACCAAGGATAACTATAACAATAAAGATATAGTTCTAAAAATCGTTCAGAATATAAAAGAATAGCAGAGTCCACAACATAACTATAACAATATCGTTGGAATCACTTTCAGAATTTTTTTAATCCATCCTGCTTTAAAGAGCTCGAGCATTTAAAGCGACAGACTGCAAAACTGTATGAGCTACATCGTCCGGTGGTGTTGATGCTATTATAGTTATCGTTATCTCAATAGTTATCGTTCTTGGTGTGAACAGGTCTTTAGCCAAAGAAAAAGAAAACTGAATAACCTTGTATGTTGCTCCCATCTGTAATATCTGTGATTTCTGAAGCTCTCTTGCCCTGTTCTTCAGATTAAGCGGCTGATTGGCAGTAATCAGGAGACCCTGGGGATCCTGGAGAGGCTGGTTGCTGGGTCCCTAGCAGGAGCGATTGCCCAGAGCAGCATCTACCCCATGGAGGTAAGAACATAAACAATCATTTAAGAATAAAGTTTGAGAACTGCTTTGAGAAAACAAAAGCTTTCTGTTCTGTCATTTAAATAATAATTATAGACCATACACTTTCATAGACCTCCCATGCATTCTTTGTATCATGATCTGTAATGTACCATTTTAAAAATTATGTTTCCATAGTTTTTAATAACTAACTGCCATCCCAGAATCTGAAACCAAATCAAGTTCTGATGATGGCTTTCTACACCAAACAAAGCATCGCTTTGTTCAGATCTCTTGGAGCTTAAACAAAAACTCTTTGTGTGTGTTTTAAAGGTTTTAAAGACTCGTCTTGCCCTGGGAAGGACGAGGTCAATACTATGGTATCGTGGACTGTGCTAAAGCGTATATTTAAGAAGGAGGGTCTGACAGCCTTCTACAAGGGTTATATTCCCAATATTCTGGGTATCATCCCTTATGCTGGAATAGACCTGGCTGTTTATGAGGTAAGTCTTTACACAATAAAAGGACTATATATTTATTATCAGTGTTAACTAAACTATTAAAAAGGTTCAAATAATTGAAATAAATCTAATTTGTCGAACTACTAAAATTACTAAAACTGAAATAAAAATCAATTTAGGCATAGAAATAAAAGCTTAAATAAAGCAATGTATGAAATAAATATGCTTAAATTGATTTTATTTCAGTTTTAGTAATTTACTAATAAAATGGAAAAAGCACTAAAATGAAAAGCTTATTCAAAACATGAATAAAGTCTATGACTGTATAGAAATAGTGCTAAAATAGCACTGAGCTACATTCATTTAATTATTTTAGTTTTTACCTTCTGAATTGTTCATATACATTGGTGGGTAATACTTGAGTATTATTTTGGAAAATTTGTAAGTAAGTACATTTTATTTCTATAGCACATTTAAACAGCAGAACTATCCAAAGTGCTGAACAGGGGCGGCAACAGAAAAAGCTCTATCTCCCATAGTTTTTAGACGAGAGCGAGGGATGGATAAAAGAGCCCTGTCTGAAGATCTTAAAAATCTGGATGATGACCTGAGGAGTAAGAAGATCTTTAAGATAACGAGGAGCTTTAAAAACAAACACCAAGAGTTTAAACTGAATTCTAAAACAGATCGGAAGCCAGTGAAGCGAGGGCAAAATTGGAGTGACATGATAATATTTCTTTGTCCCGGTCAGCAGCCTTGCAGCTGCAGTTTGCACCATCTGGAGGTGTGTAAGTGATGACTGAGGAAGACCCAGATACAGTGAATTACAGTAGTTTAAGCGTGAGGTAATAAAAGCATGAATAACCTTCTCCAAGTCCTGGAATGACAAAAATGATTTAAGTTTGGAAATGATCCGCAGTTGATAAAGACTATTCTTAACAACAGAATTAGTTTGTTTGGTGAAACACAATTCTGAATCCAAGATAACACCACGGTTCCTAACCTGGGGTGGGTTTCCCAAAAGCATCGTTAGCCAACTATGGAAAACTTGCGAAAGTTCTGTCGTTATCAACATACTTCAACCAGTCGGAGTTTCTCGAAACAGTAGTTCCAGCGAACATTCGCAAACAGCATCGCAAACTTGTGTGGTTGCAACGACTGCTCTCGACCTGTGGTTAGAAGCATAGTTTCTTGTTTTCATGACGTGGACTTAATAAATCTTTATTTTGTGCAAAATAAGCAAGCTGACATTTAGTACAATCTATATATTTTATTTCGAATACATACAAATGTCATTTATGTCTTTTAAGTTTGTCAAGAGATTTAAAGTACTTTAAGGCATGTGCAGACATGCTCTTGTACGTAAGAACGAGCCTATTTGAATCTGGAACTAAAGCAAAATAACAGAAAAATAAGAATTAGTCCTCAGATGCCATGTCCATAATTTATAGCAAAAAATCTAACATGAATTCGATCTCAAAATAATTAATTAAAAGCAGTTATTACTTCACCACCTGTGTGACATCATTGACCAACATGGTTGAACGACAGATTTGCGACAGTACGGTTTTGGGAAACAGTCGTGACTAGCTAGTTGATTTCTTCAACGGTGCAACGTACAATGGTAGTTAAGCAGTGAGTTACGTCGTTGTACGGGAAACGCACCCCAGGGTGGAAACGGAGGGGAAATGATTACCCAACTCCTTAATAACATTACTCCTTCATTTTGGGGGACCAAAAACAATTACTTTTAAGAGTAGATTTAAATGTGGTTACTTTTTACTTTAACTCAAGTAATTTTCCAATGAAAAAACTGTACTTTTACTTCTTTACGTTGGGCGATATTACTTTCGTTACTTTATTTTAATGCAATGGTAAGAAATGCGTAGTTTATTCCAAGAGCGCTGTCTCTTTTTTTCTGGGACATGAGCATTGCTCTATTCACAAATAAATATATAAAAATGTACCTCCTGAATATCTGATATATTTGATATTTAATGTTTTATATTTTATTTCTTACAATTATGTAATATAATAATTATTTTATGATACATTTTTTTATTGTAAATATTATTTTTTTTTTATTATTTATTATTTTTTCATCTGTAGACACTAAAGAACTCGTGGCTGCAGAGGTTTGCTACGGACAGTGCCGATCCGGGTGTGTTTGTGCTGCTAGCCTGTGGTACAATGTCTAGTACTTGTGGACAGTTAGCAAGCTACCCATTAGCCTTAGTAAGGACACGTATGCAGGCTCAAGGTAAGTCTTTAAACTCTCAAATACATCATTACAAGGCTTGATTGTTTACTGCTATTATCATTCACTAAGTAAACTATTATTATTTCGCTGTCACAGTCTAATGGATTTATTTTCACTTGCGTTTTGTTCTCGTTCTCCATCGGTTAGCAGCTTCTCAGGAAGGCAGCCCTCAGATGACCATGACTGGTCTCTTCAGACACATTGTACGGACAGAGGGTGCATTTGGACTCTATAGAGGCTTGGCACCCAACTTTATGAAGGTCATCCCTGCTGTTAGCATCAGCTACGTGGTTTATGAGAACCTAAAGATCACCCTTGGCGTCCAGTCCCGGTGAGGGGAACCTGAAGACTGTTAAATCCTTAATGGCTTTTGTTTTTCCCCTCTCAACTTTTCTTTTGGACCAGTGAAAGAGATTGCCCAAGATGGCCGGTTTGCACTCAAGGGAAAGTGTAGCAACACTTGGCCAAGAAAGAGCTTGCATGATAGGAAGACTTTGCGTCAAAGACCTGAGGTTTGACTTTGATCAGTGAATGGAAGAGTAACTGGAATATATGAGAACAGGGCAAAAAGTAAAATCCTAGCTGCAAGTCAAATGTGAACACCTCAAAATGACATCTATTTTGGATCCCAACACTCCTTTATTCAAATCCTGAGGTCATGTGAGGTCACCAGGTTGTGATTTTGTTATATTTTAGTAGGGACCAAGAATATGCAAGATATTATTTTTGGAAAGGAAGAGCCCGACACCTGATGGATTCAGAGCCAGATTTACTAAAGCATTTAGTATATGCAACTTTTCTCTAAGTAAATAACACTTCATCTGTTAATTTATTCATTTAAACTGCACAACTGGAATTTGATGTGCTAAAGGCTTTGGTAGATAAGATGCTAATAACCCTAGTGTAGCCCTTTGAGATCACTGACTCATTCTTCCACTGGATGGCAGTGTTCAGTAATAAAGGGCTTTTCAGTGACACTTATAAGATCACCAACATGCATGCATTTTGCTCGCATAATTTATTACTTGTATTATTATGTTAACTGACATGCCAGTTTTGACATCTTAAAAGTTACAGAATGTAATGAGGGAAACATTTGAAATATGTCTTATTCATCAAAAGGTCCAAATAATATTGTTGAGGGCTTTTCATTGTTGTTGTTTTAAATGTTATAACATTTTGATTGCAGGTTATTATAAAAAGAAGACTCCATGAAATTAAGAATACTAGACATGTGCACACACTCCTAATGGTGATTGGCAGCTAATCAAGTGTTAAGGGGGGAACAAATTCAACACTCTTGGGTCAGTTTGAGAATAAAATGACCTGGGTTGAGTTCCATGTCACTGTATGGTCTTAAGTTGAAAGAAACGCTACTATTTGATTTTGTTTTTACATTTTAAAGCAATTGTGGTTCATTCACTGATATATTATCTGCAAAACATCTCACCAGTATTAGTTTGCATACATTTCAAACATGACTGTAACACTGATTTAAACTCGCTCTAGTAAAGTAACATATTTAAGCACTTTATTTTAATACAAATAAACCACACTTGAATTTTTAGGAGGATTTATAATGGAATGATATTCAGTAGTTGTAGAGGTTGTGATTTTAAGTTAATATTTTTCAGCATTTATGTTGAATGTTTGTATCAGGTTGGGGGCAAAATATATATATAAGAAAACACTAAACGGATATAAGTTAGGATTTCTTTTGGAAAATGTAGTTGCTAATGACTCTACTCTGCAGCAGTCTGCAATTATCTTGTATATTTGGATATGACATTTGTCAGAGAGGCACCCCAATGTTTAAAATTTGCACTTTTTTTTTTATTTACAAGGAAGAAAAAAAAAGTTGCACTTAAAGCTACTTCATGTGAAGCCTAAACCCTCCAGTTCAATGAATGGGTTGTTGCCCTTTGCAGTTCTACATTAGTGTTAATATAGTTGCCTTATTTATAAATAAAATTAAGCTGCTTTTAGACTCTGGGGGAAGCATAGGGAGATGGTGTTAATGACTGAAATATTTTTCTAATGATTTGATTCTCAGGGAGAATTTAGCGGTCTCTGATACTCCCGTGAAGATGTGACTCCTGAGACTCGTCTCCATTGAGCTCTGGAACTGATATCTGCATATATAACTTGTATGACTGAGTTTGTGCAGGCCTAACAGTCTGCCTTAGATCAGTGAAAAATAGCAAATACCCTGTTCTGTGTCCCGATGGTAGTTGAACTGAACTCAGCTGTGGCCCAATTCCCTTTGAATCAATTCAGTCTTTGTAATGCATGTATGTGTGTCTTTTCTGAATATGCACAAATTGCACTGTAGAGTCTTTACAGGGCTTTAAAAGCTGTATTGCTTGCCTCGCAATGGATGCAGCTTTGTGTTTTGTCTGTTTTGCATTTTGCACCTTTTTTTCACCGTTTCTCACAGGAGAAATCTTTGGACTGCTCTGAACTTGTGGGCTAGATCCATTTTTGTGTGGTTGTCCTGAAACTAAAGGCTTTAGATTTGTGTGTGTTTGTGGCGTTCAACACAATCAAGGAATGCCTGAGACTGAGACTGCCTGTAATCTATTGCCTTACTTTTCGGCTGTTTGGTAGCCGTGTTACGGCTTCTGTGAGTGTACATGCACAGTGTTTGCCATGTATGTATCCAAAATATACTGTTGCTGGGGTCCCCTGAATATCATAAGCATACATGCTAATGAAATATCCAAATATCTGTACTGCAAAACATATCTAGATGTGATGACACATCTGTGAATTTTTAGTTGATGCTGAGATGTGCAAATCAATGCAAGATTGTTTACTGGACAATAAAGGAAAATAAACTGTCCTCTATAGAATGCAGAAGCTGAATGTAGAGCGGAAATATTAATGTTTGTACAATAACTGTTCAATAAAGTTATTCTGGATTCTGTTCATGGAAGTTGATTGTTTATATAGGACATTCCAACATATTGGTTGGTTTGCTCTTCCAAATGGAACTATATTATTGCAAGTTTATTTCAAAACTGAATATAACAACACATGTTTCTGTTCGAAATATGTACAGGGTGAATGGAAGATGGATTTTACCCAAAAAATTTTTGCATTTCAATGAAACCTGATGTTAAGTGATTGCTCACAGGGGAAGGAGAGCGACTCAGCAGACTAGCGCAGGACTAATCACATGACAGCGGTTTGCTCACTGAGGAAGTCATTCCGCGCTCCTAGGTAAATACAATACTGGCTGTGTTTCAAAACCTACTGTGCTACCTACCAAGATAGCATTTGTGACGTTCCGAGACAGCACTGCGCTCGTCGACTTTAATATCAAAACTGATTCGAGTTGCGAGTGAAGACTGTCTAGCTAGGCAGCCTGCTAGGTTTTAAGCCTCAGTCAGTCCTAGCAGCTATGTGCTTAAGGGGAGTTACCAAATGACAGTGGTTTTCTGTTATTTCAACCATTATATGCAACTCCAGCGATATGTTTATTGTACGCACCGCACACTGGTCACGAGTCGCAGGCAGTGAAAACAGGATCCGGACTCGACTGGGCGATTGTCAAATCGTCAATGTCTTCTTGTAGAGAAATGTTGTCCTTCGAGGAAGCTAAAGCTAGATTAGAAACTGCAGGACAGAGCCATGTTTTACAGTTTTGGGATGAACTTTGTCCGGAAGAAAGGGATACAATTCTGGAGGAGATATCTCAGCTTCAACCCGAAGAGTTACTCGAGCATTGTCGAGCAGCGGCAGCGGCTGCAAGCCGACACTCGAGTGCTGACGGGCGGCTAGACGAGCGGATGGAGCCCGTTCCTCCAGAGTTCATTGGAAGTGTGCGTAAAAGTGACAAAGAAACACTTCAGGTGTGGGGTGATGAAGGTACAAGCTCGTTTGGACTCTAAGGTTCAAAATAATGTACAATACTTTTGTAATTTGTTCAAAAGTCGCTTGGCTTTTAATGCACACTAAAAGACTACTTTCTTCAGGGTTATTGCAGATTTCACGGGGCAGAGTGGCTGTTTTGCTGTTAGCTGGTGGTCAGGGGACTCGACTTGGAGTTGCATATCCCAAGGGCATGTACAATGTTGGACTTCCAAGTGGGAAAACCCTGTACCAGATCCAGGCTGAGCGTATCCAGAAGGTGCAAGAGCTAGCCAAAGTGAAGCATGGTTGTAAATGCACAATACCATGGTATGGTTCTTTTAGTTGCAGTTCACATGTGGGTGTTTTTGCAACTATAAACACATTTGGCCCTGTGGGTGTGATTTTGGTCATTTTTCGGGTGCAGAAAATATCATTTTGGAAATTATTAACACATTCATATTTAATAATAATTAATATACAGTATGCTGTTTTCACATTTTTTTTATTATATAAAAAGAAAGATCTGTTACCCCAGGGACAGTGCTTGTAGTTGAAGAACCCCAATGAATTAATTCATAAACAACCAAATGACAGAAGAACATGTATCAAATTGTCTTTAAATTATGTGTTTAGGTACATAATGACAAGTGAATTCACCCTGGGACCCACTGAGAAGTTCTTCAGAGACAATGAATATTTTGGTCTTTGTCCATCCAATGTGGTCATGTTTGAGCAAAGGATGATACCAGCTGTAGGCTTTGATGGAAAGATCATCCTGGAGAAGAAAAACAAAATAGCCATGGCACCAGGTCAGAAAAAATTTGTTTGGTTTCAGAAGGAATACAGATTTGTATTAGTAATAGGTAGTTCATAAATGAATCAAATAAAAATAGGTATAAATAACATTTCTATTTTTCTTGTCCACTTCAGATGGAAACGGCGGCCTCTATCGTGCCCTAGTGGACAACAAGGTTTTAGAGGACATGGAGAGAAGGGGTGTGGAGTATCTTCACGTGTACTGTGTGGACAACATATTGGTGAAGATGGCAGACCCAGTCTTTATTGGCTTTTGTGTAAACAAAGGAGCAGACTGTGGTGCCAAGGTAAAAAAAAATGTATCCCACCCATTTTTTTAAAAATATATATATATATATTTTTTTACCATTATTAGTTTCTTTTTATTTATTGTTTTTGCACCCAGTTAGCTATGTTTACCTCTTCTCTGGTCAGGTGGTGGATAAGGCCTATCCTGCAGAGCCTGTTGGAGTGGTATGTCGTGTTGATGGTCTGTATCAGGTGATCGAGTATAGTGAGATCCGACCAGAGACCTCAGAGCTGCGAGGCCCAGGAGGAGAGCTTCTGTTCAGTGCTGGGAACATCTGCAACCACTTTTTTACCCGAGGCTTCTTAAAGGAAGTGGCTGAGTATGTCATCAACATACACTTTTAATATACAATCACATTTTCATAAGTGTAGTGTCAACCATTGTCCATAAAGGGCTTTTTTTTCCTTTTTTTTTTGGCTGTAATATAATCAATAATAATCTTTTGTTATAGATTTGTTATACTGTATTATAACAACAAGGAATAGGATGCCTAATATCAAGACTAATCCTAAAAAGCACATGCTCTAAGAATACATGCATTTTGTAAAATAATTAGCGATATATTGACTCGCATTAATCTGTAAACAAAGCCCTTTGTACGAAATAATTCCTACAGTATTTCAATGCTTTCTCTTTGCAGAAGGTTTGAGAGTCAGCTGAAGCAGCATGTGGCGCTCAAAAAAGTGCCATTTGTGGATGGAGAGGGAAACCTGGTGAAACCAATCAAACCCAATGGCATCAAAATGGAGAAATTTGTCTTTGACGTCTTTCAGTTCTCAAAGTGTGTTCAGCTAATGTTAATTTTGGCAAATTCAGGTATCGCCATCTCCCTCACCATAGTCTCTTCTTGCAGGAAATTTGTTGCCTTTGAGGTGTTGAGAGAAGAGGAATTCTCCCCCCTGAAAAATGCTGATGGGGCGCCTCTGGATACACCGACTACAGCACGCCGATCCTTGTTAGCGCAGCATTATCGCTGGGCTTTAGCAGCTGGTGCGAGCTTCCTGGATGAACAAGATAAATCCATCCCCCCAAAACACAGGTGGTAACACAATATACCCTTTATAAAATCAGTAAGAAAATATTAAGTAATTTACTTAAAGTGAATAAGGTACCTTTTCCAAAGGCTGTTTTGAATAGCGTCTTCAAATTTTTACTTAAACTTAACGGGTTAGTTCACCAAAAAATGATCACTTACTCTCAAGTCAATCCAAACCCATAAGACTTTCATCTTTGGAAGACAGATGAAGATCTAGTTTAATGAAATCTGAGAGATTCCTGTCACTCCATTGAAAGTCGGTTTACCCAAAACTCTGATAGTTCAAAACATTCAGGAATCCACATGAATCTAGAGGTTTAATCCAAGTCTTCTGAAGAGACACAGTCGCTTTATATGATGAACAGATTTAATTTAGGATTTTATTCACATTGTAAGGCCCGCTAAAATCGTTCCAATGAGGGTAATGATCCGCGGTCGAAGGTCGCTGCGCGTTTGGTGTTTTCAGCTGGGCAAAAGGATTTAATTCCAATTTATCTTTATCTGACTCCATTTTATCATAATTTCGAATTTAGGTTAAAATGCCAATTGGTTATTTGGTCATTTATATTTAATAGTTAACATTTAATTATTCGGTTTAATCCTTTGTTGAAATTATACCCGTTCATAATCTGATAGTTAATAATTCCAGAGTAAATCAGAATAGATAAAAATGTAACAATTTATTTACAGTCAGGTAAATGTATAATGCCAATTACATAATCAATTCAAAGATAGTCCATACATAACATCAAATACTCTGAAGTTAAGAATAAAATATGGATACCTGACTTCTTAAAATGACATAACGCTGAGCATCTAGCCAGACACTCAGCGTTACGGCCTGACCAATATAAAAGTTCAAGCCCTGACCCTTTCTGAAACATCTCCTTAAATATCAGACCAAGATGTAAAACTCTTTCAAATGTAAACGCATTAACAATGGGAATTTAAATTGGATCACTCTCCCATATGCCTGTATTGTTAGAAGACCAAATGGCCGACAGCCACACCCACTGTTTTTACCAAAATGTCTCTAAACTTCTTAAAACCTTTATTATATTCTTGTTTACTTCGGTGGGGATGAGATCTTTGTACCAATGAGACATTTCAAACGATATCAAACATGTATAATATTGTATTATGAGAATTCACATTAAACCATATAGATTTTGATGGTGAAAACTAGAGTAGGAATGGGGGAAGAGGCAGTGAAAAGAAAGGCATGTAAATTAAAGTCATTCTTAGATGATTCACTCAGCGTGACGTCGCCTCTGATGGGGATGCTAAATGAATGAATGAGTTTAGATGCTAATTTCCTCTCTCAGATAGTTTGTTCCTCAACCAGACATTCTGGTGTTATGCAAGTTTTCCTAGTCTTCCACATTTACAAACATTGATCAGTGAACGTACATAGAGCACAAAAATATGGTAAACGGAAGCTGGAATGAACTTGGTTGACGCACAAGAACAAACGTGTCTATTCAGAAGACTTGGATTAACCTGTTAACCACTCAGTTCATATGGATTTTTTTATTACGATCTCTTTATGGATGTTTTGAAGCGATGAGTTTTGGGTAAATATACTTTCAATTGAGGGACAGAAATATTTCATTAAAAACATCTCGATTGGTGTTCTGAAGATGAACGAAAGTGTAGTGGGTGTGGAACAACATGAGGGGGAGTAAATGATGACAGAACTGTCATTAACTATTCCTTCAATGTAACTGTCATAATTTGTCATAATATCCCGTTAATGTAAATTTCCTCCAATATTATAATTATTCTACACCAAATGTAAGGCAGCATATGCTCTAGAAATTTCTAAAAAATCAACTCCAGTACCTTCCAACTGGCTTGGCTGGATATACCTAAAAGGAATTTACCCGTTCATGCAGAAAATAAACTATTTTGAGGCAGTTCCTAAGATGGACAGCAGGGTGTGTGGTTTATAATGTCTGACTTGGTCTACTCTTTCTTTTACAGTATGGCACAGAATGAAGACCTCCCAGCAATTTGCGAAATCTCTCCACTCGTATCATACTTTGGCGAGGTAAAAATCGGCGTACTTTTATGACAATACGGCTTTAAACTGGAGTTGCTAATATAGTTTTTGGATCTCAGGTTAACATGTTTAGCACAAAAGCTCAAGTCATTCAATTACAAAATGTTAGAGTTAGTGCAAAAAGAGGTAAGATTAACCCTGAGGCACAGAGTGGAAAGAAAAGGATAAGAAGGCAGTGTGAACATATGGAGCATGATGTGAAACAGAGCGAGTGATGTCAGAGTAGTGTTCCTGTTCTCAGGAAAGAGCTCAAGAGACAGCTGTAACACTCCACCACTTTCTCTAATTTTTTCATTTTTACCCTCCATGACGCATATGGATACATTTCAACTGCTGTGTTTTACAGGGTCTTGAACATCTGCTGAAACAGAAGAACTTGAAGTCCCCTTTTCTACTTGATGAGAATGAAGCCAGCAACCTTGTGCAAACTACATAGTGTTTCCAAATTCCACCTGAGGATCCTATCATGTTTAGGCAAATTTAGTCAAGAAATCAAAGGGATGTTTACAAACAAAAAAAAGGGTCTGCCTTTTAATAAAAATACAGTAAAAACATTAATTTTGTGGGGAAAAAGCTGAATTTTCATTTCTCCTGTCTTCAGTGTCACCTGATTCTTCAGAAATCATTCTAATATGTGACCCTGGACCACAAAACCTACCATAAGTTGCTTGGGTATATTTGTGGCAATAGCCAACAATACATTGAATGGGTCATAATTATCGATTTTTATTTCATGCCAAAATTCATTAGGATATAAGATCATGTTCCACAAAGATATTTTGTAAATTTCCTACCGTAAATATATTTATATATATAAATAAAAAAACGTATTAATAGTAGTAATATGCATTGCTAAGGACTTCATTTGGACAACTTTAAAGGCGATTTTTCTCAATTTTTGCACCCTCAGATTCCAAATTTTCAAATATTTGTATCTCCGCAAAATATTGTAATATCCTAACATACATCAATTGAAAGCTTATTTATTCAGCTTTCAGATGATGTATAAATCTCAATTTCAAAAAATTGACCATTATGACTGGTTTTGTGGTCTAGGGTCACATATGTTGATTTAGTGCTCAAATAACATTTATTATCATTATCAACTTCAAAAACAGTATTTGTTTTATTTTTTAAACCATGAGATTTTTCCCCAGGTTTTTTTAATGAAATAGAAAGTTCTGAAGAACATTATTGAAATTCTTCGCCAGGTTAGAGTAGAATTTACACATGATACAATAAAAATGTATACAATACAAATGTAATGTTTTTATTAATTTGTAGTGTCTTTCATTTTATACAACTTTACAATAAGATGTGTTTTATTTACCCTCGGTTTTGCAGTTTCCACATTCCAGTTTCAAGCCGAGACGTCACATGACCACAGCTGACCAATAGGAAACGTGACATCTACCCGATTCGCGTCTAAGCAGCGGAACGGAACGGCATCAACAAGCTTATTAGAGCGAGAGAAGCACAGTATCTAAATGAAGTACCGCGCTTCGGTTGCATTACAATGCTATAGCCTGCTGCGTTAGATGTGCACCGTGTAACATACAAACCCCCATGCTAAGGTGACATATTCTGGTTAAAATGGTTCTTGTTCAGGAATTTCGCGTAGGAGCTCACTTGACAGCTGGAATGTAACTGGGTTTCTTATGAGCTGGCTAACACAGCTAGCTGCCTATAGAGGTCTGTGAGTCTGAGAATAAGATGCAGATGCATGCTTAGGTGTATATAGAAGTATGCTAGGATGTTCAAAAATGTGTTCGGATCAGGATTCCTGGTGAGGACCGCTCATGTCATCTTGACATGGGTTATAACGTTGATTCTCTTCCTCCACGACACTGGTAAGTGCTTTTAATAGATGCTGATTGCACTGTGAGTGTATGTCCCTCATCTATAGACGTGTTATAATGTACATAACGCTGCTTCACACCGGTATCTGCATCACTGAGTGTTTAAGGTCCAGTCCTCATCACTTCTTTTACGAATGAACGTTAACGTTATTTTCTGTTATGACAAAAGTCAAAACGATCAAATACCAATTTATTATGAGATGAAGAGTCGTGACATAAAAATGATTTTATTAGATTATAACAAAATCAAAATTACGAGGAACTCAGCCATTATGAGATTAAGAAGTCAAAGTTGAGTTGTAAAATTATTATACAATAAATTCTAATTGTATGAGATCAAAATGTTGAGAATTAAAGTTTTGAGATACATAATTATGAGATAAAAAGTTGACATTATGACACGCTTAAAGTCATCATTATAACAAAAAGTAGTACACAGCAGCAAAAAAAAAATCGCATTTTGTCGTATTTATAAAATTTTACCTCATAATTTATGAACTTTTTATATCATAATTATTACTTAAGACTGGAATACATTCTGCGACTTTTGCTAATGGCCGAAAGTAAAAGCTATAGCCTGCAGTTTTTGGGAAGTCCACAGATTTCACAGAAAATCACGTAGTGTATGATGGGCACAGACTCCATCCAGAGTATATCAAACATGTTCCATATTTTGAGCCGATTTTAGAGCGCTGTAGAACAATGTTTTCATTTGTCATGCAAATATAGACATTATCAAGTAATGTGTTTGGAATGACTTGAAAGTCTGTAGGTGTGTGATCTTCAGTCGTTTAGTGTATGATCGGTTTTTCTCAGTAAGAGTATGATGCCTAGTCTTCCACCCTTTGGTATGTCATAATGTCAACTTTTGTGTTGCCTTTATGTGGCATAAATGGGATCTGAACAGTTCTGCTCTGTTCTACTCTTACATTTTATTCTACTATTCTATATTGTATTATTCTTTACTGTTCCTCTATGCTGTTTCTCTCTATTATGCTCTATTCTTATTTCCTTCACCACTATGTTCTATTCTAATCTACTGCACTGTTGTGTATCTGTGCAGACCTGCGCAAACAGGAGGAGACGGGGGAGCTCACACTGCCGGTTCTCTTTGTGCTGCTGGTCCTGGTGTCTGTGTTGCTGTACTTTGCGGTTTCGCTCATGGATCCTGGTTTTGTCTTGTCTGATGACTGTGACTTGCAGGTCAGTTAATATAGGGATTCTCAAACATTTTCGTCATTCAAACTCCTGTTACCTGAAATATTTACTTAAAGTACCCCCTGCAATTTGAAGCTAATATTTCAGTCATTTAACAATATGTCGGTTAATGATCACATGACATTCAGGTAAGCAAATAAAATACTTCATCTTTTTAATACGTGACTTATTAGCTTCGTCAACTCACAAGCCCCCTGCATTTCTGTTTTGAATCCTCAGGGGTTTACAAACCCCAGTTTGGGAAACCAGTAATCCGATTTTTCAGAATCAAACATGCACCATCTGACTGTATTTCAGTTCACACTTGGTATTGCAGAAGAAACGCAGGATATGATTCCACAGACTACCAAGTCCATACGGCTGCGGCGCTGTGGACATTGCCTGGTACAGGTGCGCTGTCATTTATTAAACATGTACTTTATACATAAATATAGAGCTTTAAATCGTTGAATTTAAAGGTTTAAGGACATGTTGCAACAAAAACGAAACTCAATATTTTTTACTGTTTTAATCTATTTTAATTTCAGAGCCGTGAAAATGTTATTTTGGTAACACTTTACAGTAAGGCTTCATTTGTTAACATTAGTTAACTACATTAGTTAACATGAACTTACAATGAATAATACTTCTACTGCATTTATTAATCTTAAAATGCCACTATTATGCTGTTTTAAATGTAGTTACTAATGTAGTTTTGGAGGTCTCCAACAACAGGTTTGCATGCATCAAAAGTCAAAAAACAGTTTAATTTTCTCATAATATACATTGCACATCACCACAATGTTCAATGATTCTCAAACGACTCGATGGATGAATCAGTCTCTCTAAATCCCTCCTTTCCACAAGCCTACTCTGCTCTGATTGGTCAGATGGCCCAGTCTGTTGTGATTGGTCTACCACATACAGCGCGTATTTCAGAAACAAACCCCCATTACCATAACTGAACTCCAGCTCCGTCCAGAGGCTTCCTAAAGCTCAGCGATAGTACACACTGTAAAGTAATAATGACTTTGATTTTACATCAATCCCAGCGCGAGTCCGAATCAATGACGAAACATCGGAAGAACTAGTTAATCAACCCGAGCCTTGAGCAGGAAGTTTTTCAGTGATGCGACTCAGTTTGAGGTACATTATGAGATGTTTCAACTGTAAGCCTTACTGTCAGAATTAACAAGTGTGCGTCCATAAATAAACAAGTGGTGTGTGTGTGTGTCTAATGCATTGCGGTGCACATGTGGGAACTGTATCAATAACAGTGCATACATTAGCCCAGCTGATGTAAACATTAACATTTGCAAAACAAATCTTGTTCCATCCTTTATCTTTACTCAAAGTAGTAAGAATGACAGACAGTCTGCATTAATAGACACAGTTTTAGGTAACACTGCAGCTCACAGCTGATTTACCATAAGGCAGTAATAAGGTGAGTTAGCGGTTAGCCAGATAACTTACCTACACAACATGAAACACAATAAAACATTGTAGAGCACAGCGTCATCTCGACATGATGCTATCTGGTATCAGCTGCAGTGTTCAAGGTTTCCCTGGTCTCTGCGCGGCGTGCGAGTGCAATAAGTGGATGGGCAATGTTTCGTCTTGACGTCACAACGTTTAATTGTCACAATTGATTAATTGACTGAGAGTCAACTCTTACTTTTGAGAGACAATAGCTTTATATATGGTGCACTTTCAAATTTAAAACGTTGCTGGATGTTTTCATTCACTTACAGCTGTTACACACTACATGAAAGGTCATTTTCAAAAATCCATAATAGGGGCTCTTTAATAATAACTAATACGTTATTAAATTCAAAAATTGTATTTGTTAACATTAGTTAAGGTAACTGAACGAACATGAACATGCTTATTAACTAACATTAAGTTTGATAAATGCTGTAAAATTAAAAAGTGAATGCATTATCTAATGTTAACAATTGAGACCTTATTTTAAAAAGTGTTACCTTTATTTTAAAATTTTATTTTATTTTAATGAAAATGTGATTTAAATTTAGGTTTTATCATTTTCTTTTTGGTTTATGATAATAAACTTGATATATTCATGCATAGGAAAAACAGCTTAGTTTGAACATTGAATCCATTATAAATGGACACTATGCACACTTTGACATAGCAACCCATGAGATCCAAACACTGCCAGACGTGTCAGCACTGTGTGCGGCGCTATGATCACCACTGCCCCTGGATAGAGAACTGCGTCGGGGAGAGAAACCACCGCTGGTTTGTGCTTTATCTGGCTGTCCAGCTTGTTGTCTTACTGTGGGGACTGTACATGGCCTGGTGAGTACAACTAAAGGCCAATTCACACTGCACCGACAGACACCGACCAATGGCAACAGACTTCATTGGGTTTTGTCAGATCAGTGTGTTACCCCCATTGCCGTTGCTTGTTCAATTGGCGTTTGTCGCGTCGTGGAATGTCTGACAAGTGACGTACTGTAATCTGTAATTGTCTGCGTTGGTCGGCGTTTGTCGCTGCGGTGTGAACTGGCCTTTTTATATCATGTATGCAATACATTATCCTAAATAATGTATTTGTTTCTTTCAACGCTAAAAAGTGTTCTCATACCATTTCATCAAAATTAAAGCATCCAGAAAAGAACATCTTGCCGTTCCAAGTTCACAATTAAAGGGGTCCTATAATGCCCTTTTTCAAAGTCCTTTTTATGTTTTTGGGGACTAGAATAGTTTTTCTTGCTTAAACTTTCAGAAAACACATTATTCTTCACATCTTTTACATTATTGCAGCACATCTTCTCCTAATCTGTCAGTAACGCTATGCTTAGTTCCTGTCACTATGAAGCCCCTCCTTCCGAAAAGCGCTCTGATTGGTCAGATGGACCAATGTTTTGTGATTTAGTCAACCGCTTCAAGCGTGTTTCAGGAATTGTCACACTTCCTAAAGCAACTCAGTCAGGCTTCACCCCCTTTTTTTTGGGATGTGTAAGGTTTTTTTCAGAAATAGTTCTTATTATATATACACTATATTGCCAAAAGTATTCACATCATTGAATTCAGGTGTTCCAATCACTTCCAATCATAAAAATCAAGCACCTTGGCATGCAGACGCTTCTACAAACATTTGTAAAGGAGTGGGTCGCTCTCAGGTGCTCAGTGAATTCAAGCGTGGTACAATGATGGGTTGCCACCTGTGCAGTAAGTCCATTCATGAAATTTCCTCACTACTAAATATTCCACGGTCAACTGTTAGTGGTATTATAACAAAGTGGAAACAAATGGGAACAACAGCAATTCAGCCACAAAGTGGTAGGCCACGTAAAATCACAGAGGGGTCAGCGCAAGCTGAGGCACACAGTGCGCAACTTTCGCCAACTTTCTTCAGAGTCAATAGCTACAGATCTCCAAACTTCATGTGGCCTTCAGATTATCTCAAGAACAGTGCATAGAGAACTTCTATGGAATGGAATGGGTTTCCATGGCCGAGCAGATGCATCCAAGCCTTAGATCACCAAGTGCAATGCAAAGCTCACCGCAACTGGGCTCTCGAGCAGTGGAGACGTGCTCTGTGGAGTAACGAATCACGCTTCTCTGTCTGGCAATCCGATGGACAAGTCTGGGTTTGGTGGTTGCCAGGAGAACGTTACTTGCCTGACTGCATTGTGCAAGTGTAAAGTTTGGTGGAGGGGGGATTATGGTGTGGGGTTCTTTTTCAGCGGTTGGGCTTGGCCCCTTAGCTCCAGTGAAAGGATCTCTTAATGCTTCAGCATACCAAGACATTTTGGACAATTTCATGCTCCCAACTTTGTGGAAACAATTCGGGGATGGCCCCTTCCTGTTCCAACATGACTGCGCACCAGTGCACAAAGCAAGATCTATAAAAACATGGATGAGCGAGTTTGATGTGGAGGAACTTGACTGGCCTGAACAGAGTCCTGACCTCAACCCGATAGAACACCTTTGGGATGAATTAGAGTGGAGACTGCGAGCAAGGCCTTCTTGTCCAACATTATTGCCTGTCCTCACAAATGCGCTTCTAGAAGAATGGTCAGAAATTCCCATAAACACACTGCTAAACCTTGTGGAAAGCCTTCCCAGAAGAGTTGAAGCTGTTATAGCTGCAAAGAGTGGGCCAACTCCATATTAACCGTACGGATTAAGGATGGGATGTCATTAAAGTTGTATATACATAAATGTGCATGTAAAGGCAGACGTCCCAAAACTTTTAGCAATATAGTGTATATATTGAAGAACTCCCTTTGGTGTGGTGCTTTATAACTTTGCAGACCTATTTTTCATGCTTAAATGGCAACATTACACACTAAGGAAATGTATAAAAAAAAATATATATATATATATATATATATATATATATATATAATATATATATTAATAATAGGACCACTTTAAATCTTGTATAGGTCCGGCTTCAGTCACGCTCCCACCTGGCAGCTGTGGTTGAGGACCAATGGTGTGCTCTTGGGAGCAGCAGCGGTGGTGGCGGTCCTATCCCTGACTGTGCTTCTCCTCCTGGGCTCTCACCTGTACCTGGTGTCCCTAAATACCACCACATGGGAGTTCATGTCTCGGCACAGAATCTCTTACCTCAAGCACTGCGGTGTAGACGAAAACCCTTTTGATCGTGGAACCCTGCGCAATCTCTGGGGTTTCTTCTGCGTGTGGGAACCAGTGGTTTGGGAGCATGTGTATTTCAAGCAAGGCAACGATCCCATTTAATTCCCTGGGAATCATGACTGCCCTGACAAATAACCCATTAAATGGAAGTTGATGTTTTGGTGGAAATTGCATCTGCTACTACATCTAATCTACTTCTCCTTCCTTGTGAATGACCTATTCCATTTCGAAAGTGATTCTTAAATGCATGAACATTGTAGTCGCAATGATTTTTGATCAAGTGTTATCAAATAGGTTGGAATGATGAGCATTTCTATAAAAGTTTTGTGAATACTTTGCCCAGATATTATATTGATAATTCATCTGTGCTTATTTTGCACATTTTAATAGCAAACACAGAACAAAAAGCACAAAATCACAACAGCATTTTGGAGCTGTATTGTGGTTTAATGCAATTAATGCAATATGAGATATTACAATTTTATATGTTTATTTATTATCTTGGCTCTGCGCAAATAATCTCTTTCATGGTACTAAAAAGCTGTTGGACAAAAGTAATTTAACTAGACAGTCTGTCAGCTTATTTTATAGCAGCAGATGTTGTAATTCTTACATCAGCAATGATTTTTGTGCAATTATTGAACTTGTGAAATACAGTTACAACCATTTTAATTTTAAGTTCATGTGAATTTCCTATAGCACTTTATATATCAGTAGTGAAATTTCAATATGCTTGTAATGTGATTTTATAATATTAAATGTACCAGTTTATCTTTACGATCTACATTAAACGAGACATTGACAAAATGAGAATACAAACATAATCAGTGCAGTAATGTTCAACATTACAGAATGTTTTTTTGTTGCAAAACTATTTTTATATAAACAGGGTATTTCCTATTACACATCAGCAGCTTAAAGACATAAGTGCATGTGACACTCTGTTGACTGTTAGATTCCGCTCCATTTTGGACCGCCAGAACAGATTAAAATAAGATGTTTGGTTGATAAATACAGGACAATGAAATCCAGTTTGTTCTTGAACAAACATTAGTTATAAATTAATAATATACAAGCATAAAAAGCAATAATTGTTTTTTTTTCTTGACAGTTTCTTTATGCTTTACTTTTGCACTTGAGTGTTTTTAACTCGATATTAATGCTGAGATTTCATGAATGATTTGTGCCGTTTTGATCAAAGTTATGCAATTTTTTGTTCCTCGATGTAATCTTTTGAAACATCAATATTCAATAAACTGAACAACTTGGTCACGTCGTATTTTATTTCTGAAAATACATTCATCCCATTCAAAAGACATTTACTCCGATATTTTATTATCCTTCATGTGGCTCATAGAGATGACAAGTTTCATTTAAATATTTTAGTGTCGTTTTGTTCACAGTGTAACCTATCAGTAGTAAAGCACATTGACAATGATGCAATGGTGGCCTGATGTAGAAAAGTAAAATTTAGACAAACATTAAATAAGGAACATCTCTTCTTTTCAAAACAGTTGAACGGTTTAAATATCAGCTTAGTGAGCGAATGTGCTAACCGTATCATGCCAAGACATCGAGTAGAATATGCCTAGTCTAATTCAACAGTCCTACATTTGTCCAGAGGATGGCTATAAAGAGAAAGGCAGGATCGAGCAAGTTGCCGTTTGAAGCCGAAAGTCACAAGACGTCTGGAAATACTGGGTTTGGAAAGTTGAAAACTGGTCCAAAAAAAAATTCAACATTTATCTGGGGCACCAATCCTAAATCAAATCCAGATTAGGGACAACCAGAGATCAAAATGTAAGGGTTTAACATGAACATACATCACATAGACTGAGCGTGGAGGAATTTGCATGATCTAACACTGAGCACACAGTCCCATAGTTACAGCCTGGAACTTAAGGAGCTTAAGATGTATCGCTCGGATCAGCACTACATCAGAAATCCTTAAAAACGGCACAGCATTCGGACAATTACTATCTGTTCAGTAACAGTGCAAGTATATTTTGGCATCATAGTTCATTAACAGGAAGACTTCGCTTTATTTTAACAGCTGGCTAAAAATAAACATCTGCACACAATAAACATTATAACCTCCCAAAAGTAACATTAATGTACGTTTATAGCTGCATGTATAAATATCAGGGATATGCTGAGCAGATCTGACCTTACTCACAGTGGTGACCGCAAAGTTCTGATCGGGTTCGATCACATGGTTTCCTCTTGGTTTTAAAGTCCAGTCTGGACTGTCTTTGGAGTTTAAGCACACATTTGCAGCCAGTTTCACGAAAAGCATACAGCAGCTTTTAAAGGGTGACACAGGGCCAGCTTCACTTGATTCGACTGCATCGAGAGGGAGAGAATAATTGGATAAACAAGACAGAGAGAAAAGAAAGCAGAGATTTGATATGTCACAACCCCTTCCGAGTTTAATAGAGTGGAAGTCAGTGCAAAGCAGAGAAGTCAAAGTCTGCAAAGAACTCCTGCTGCTCAGATGTGAGGAAGAACGGAGTCTGCGGAGGGGTCAGGACTGGCTTCAGGCGCGTGAACTCCTCGTCAAAGTTACTGACGTCTGCTGGTGCTTTAATTGACGGCAGGAAAGGAGGTTTGACTCTTTTGGCCAACAGGGCTTCCCAGTCTATGCCCTGTGGAGAGGAACGGGGCTTTTAAAAAGAAGCTTTAGAAAAGAAAGCTTCTCTAAGGTAGCCAAAATTATTAGTGACTGTCACCTGGAAAAACCTGTGTTTCTTCACTTCATTGGCATCTTGGTCTCCTGCACCCAGTCGTTTTTCAGGGTTCTTCTGCAACAACTGCAATGAAAAGATACAGTCAGAGTCAATTTGATTTCAATTTCAGTTTTTCTATGAGAGGGATGAGCGGTTACCTTTTGGACCACAGAGACCGACTCGGGGGACAAAAACCTGGGGTAGCGCACTTCATCATTCACTATGCTGTCAAACACCTCCTCCTCATCATCACCGGGGAATGGAGACTGGCAGCCACAAGAAGACACAAACATACACTCAAAGGTTTGGGGTTGTTTTTGAAAGAAGTCTCTTATTCTCACCAAGGCTGCATTTATTTGATCAGAAATCAAAACCGTAATATTGTGAAACATATCACAATTTAAAATAACGTAAAAATGTAATTTATTCCTGTGATAGAAAACTGAATTTTCAACATCATTACTCCAGTCTTCAGTGTCACATGATCCTTCAGAAATCATTCTAATATGCTGATTTGATGATCAAGAAAAAAATTCTTGTTACGATCAATGTTGAGAACAGTTGTGCTGCTTAATATGGGGGGAAATTGTAATACGTTTCAGTATTTTTTCAGTTTAAAAAAAACATTCAAAGGATTTATTTGGAATAGAAAAGTTTTGTAACATTATAAAATGTCTTTACTTTCGCTTTAGATTAATTTAATGCAGCCTTGAATTGAGAGTCTGAGCACCAGAACTGACCTCTCCCACTAGCATCTCATAGATGAGCACACCCAACCCCCACCAGTCCACTGCGCGGGTGTAAGTGCTGTCTGTCAAAACCTCCGGGGCCAGGAACTCTGGGGTTCCACAAAAGGTTGACGTACGATCGCCATGTCCCATACCTAATCAAAAGCAACGCTTTGGTGACTCTGCTCAAATAGTCATTTGAGATTAACAAACAAACATTGCTCAACAAGAGAAATTGTATTGTTTAAATGTACCTTCTTTGCAAAGTCCAAAATCTGCAATTCTCACAAAGCCATCAGAATCCATTAACAGATTGTCCAGCTTTAGGTCCCTGCAAGGAGGAAAAAGAGAAACCACACATTCATTATTATTTCATATATGTATATAATACGGGAATTTGGTAATAGTTGAATAATAGAAAAAGTAGTAATAGTGTAGATACCTATAGACAATCCGGTTTTGGTGCAGAAACTCTAGACCCAGTAATACACATGCAGAATAAAACCTGCCAGAAAAACCCTCAGTTTACAGTCACAGACAGATGAACGTGCCCATGCTAAAAATATACAATGCTAAAAATGTTCAGTGCGCATCTGAGAACGTGAACAAGTGTAGCACTTATGTAAATGCTCTGTAATTAATCACTCCATGTGTGTGTGTATGTTCTTGTTTAACCTACATTGAGAGGACCAATTATCACCTCAAATATAGTAAAATGTGAACATTTTGACAAAGTGAGGCCATTTGGTAAGCCCCCACAAGGAAAATTGCTTATAAATCATATCAAGTGATGTTTTATAAAAATGCGGAAAGCTTTCTGTGATGGGTAGGTTTAGTGTAGGGAGATAAAATATACAGTTTGTACAGTATAAAAATCATTACATCTATGAAAAGTCCCCATAAAACATGGAAACACAATATGTGTGTGTGTGTGTGTGTGTGTGTGTGTGTCTGTGTGTGTGTGTGTGTGTGTGTGTGTGTGTGTGTGTGTGTGTGTGTGTGTGTGTGTGTGTGTGTGTGTGTGTGTGTGTGTGTGTGTGTGTGTGTGTGTGTGTGTGTGTGTGTGTGTGTGTGTGTGTGTTTACCTAGCCTGCCGTTCAGAGAAGATGCTGTTGTGGATGTGGGTCATCAGGTCTCCTCCAGGTGAATATTCCATCACAAAGCACACATGGTCAGGTGTCTGGAAGCACCCGTATAGGTTCACCAAGAAAGGATGACGGGACACATTGATGGTCTCAAAAATCCTCTTTTCACACATTAAACTATATTTAAAAAAAGAATTCACAATATAATACAAGCAAAATACATTTGGAGGTGTCCACTAAATCAGAGCTTTAAAACATTTCAATTCTAAGAACTTGATAATGATACCCTTACAAGCATCCCCTTCCTAAAAATATAAAAGGTAGCTATATATTTTCATGTATACATTACAGACCCATTTATTGTGTAAAAAGGTGATCTTATAAAAACAAGTTTCCAGAATTAAATGTCTATTGCCATTGTAGTAAATAAATTAATAAATATTTTATTTACTTTTTATACATTTCCATAGAGAAATATCCTATTCATGGTGCTATTTGCACAGGAAGACATTCCCGACACTGGGATACAGAACCTCACCTGTCCACTTCATCCCGGGTCACAACGTCCCCTTTCTTCAGAGCTTTGATGGCATATAGTTTCCCAGTTCTCTTAAACTCAGCCAGCAGGACCTTCAATGAAAGACAATAAGATGGAGTTGATGCCACCCTCCAGAATCATCTGATTACAGTACTGAAGGACAGCTGTGGTTTTACCTTTCCAAAGTGCCCTCTTCCTAAAACAGAAATGCAGTTGAAGTCATCCATCTGCATCCCCTCTTTCCTCCTATGAAACAGGATATAGACACAACATACAGTGAGAGTTGAGACTGAGGAAAAAGAGCAATTGGGGGAAAAAGAAAGAAAGATACAAACAATGTGAGAGGGGATGTTGAATTTGAAGACTTAAAGTAAAGGATCTTCCAAAACCCTTAATCTTGGATATAAGCAATAATGATAGCACTTATAAATAACATTGACTTACTGAGGAGTAGGTTGGGATACAGGCCTGCCTTTGAGAACTTGCTGATCCTCAGAGGAATTCACTCTGGTAGAAGTCTGGGAAACACATCCCAAAACACAATTACGACTTTAACCAGAGCAATATAGAACTGCAAGTGTTTGTCCACAAGACATACCGCAAAAAGTGATTCGTCAGTTGTAGGGTTCTTTGCCAAGTGGAGGCGCGGGGGCTTGGCGGGACGCTCCTCACTGAAATTCAGTTTAACAACTGCTGATTCTCTGTGATATAAACAGCCACAACGCAGAAAGAGAATGACTTTTCACACCGATTAATGGACATATTTTCCTCAAACAAATCTGACTCGACCAAAACCCCAGGGACACCTGTCCATGTCTCACCCAGAGGAAGGGGGCATGGACACAGATGGAGGGGATGTGGGTTCAGAGCCGGGCAGCGGAGGGCTCAGGGCAGTGACGGTGCTGTTGCAGGGGGGCAGAACACTCATCATTAGACGCCCCCAAGTGGCAAAGTTCATATTCATCTGCGCTGCCCGCAGGAAATTTTTCCCTGAAAGAAGCATTAAATCAGCTATTTAATATACAAATAAAATATTACTCTGAAACATTATTCTTAAACACAGCACTGCATCTACATTTCATGTTAATAGCTCCATAATGTCACTTTATAGTTTTGAAGCATTCAAGTGATTATGAGAGAGATTATGACAATCACTTATGAGTACCAGACCTCCTGGGAGAAGGACAACACTGGAGAAAACGTGAGGTCAAGCACACCTTTTTCTTTTGGGAAAATCCGTTTCTGTCGTTGTAGTTTAGGATGCCGCTCAATGACAGGATTGATGAATCTCACCTGAAAACAAACCGCACTATTAACAGTTGACTATATGCATTAGATTAATGCATTAAGTTCTGCAGAAAGTCCTAAACTAAATACATAGCAGCTCTAAATTGTACCACACTCTGCATGATTTAGCACTAGGATGAAGGTGTTGAGAGGTTCTCTCACCTCTGTGAACAGCGTGCCCTGTGGCTCTAGATAAAGACACATGCCATGCCGCTGGTTGTCTAGGAAGTCTTCTAAACGCAGGAACTTTACGGCACACAGGGACCTCCAGTCTCGCCAGTACACTGCAATCTCCAGCTCCCGAGACTAGGGGGTCGAAGGTCATGTAAGAGGCAGAAAAAAAAAAAAAAACAGCCACACATACTCAGAGATCAACTGTAGTTGTAGTTCTTGCCTCTTTACACCTCATAATTGTCCTCACATTGACTTACACTACCATTTGAAAGATTTTGCTCACCAGGGCTGCATTTATTTTGTTAAAAACAGTAAAAAGTAATTGTGAAATATTACAATTTAAAATAACTTTTTTCCATTTTAAAACAGGAATTTGACCAAAAAGATACACGTGATGGCAAAGCTGACTTTTCAGCAGCAGTACTCCAATGTCACATGATCCTTCAGAAATAATTCTCATATGCTGATTTGGTGATCAAGAAACATTTCTGATTATTATATTATCAATGCTGAAAATAGTTGTCGGCTTAACATTTTTGTGGAAATCGTGATACATTTTTTGGATTTGGTGATAAGTTCAAAAGAACAGCATTTATCATAAATGTCACTTTTGATCAATTTAATACATGCTTGCTGAACAAAATAATACATTTCTTAAAAATAAAAAAAGATTCTTACAGACTTTGGAATGGTAGTGTATGTTCACTGACATGGTAAAATAAAAGTTTTGCCAATTACAATTGATTAAAACTGATACATGCCTTTTAAGGATTGCACTATTAATAGAAAGCAGTTTGAGCTGAGCTTTTTATTTTTTTGGCCATTGAAATGCATCAAAATGTGCATGCTGAGAAGTCAGAAAAACACAACTTGGTGTCTAAGACAATCAAAACCTCAAATACAGGCACAGCATTCATCAAACTGATTTGAAGCACAGCCTTTGAAAGAAAAATTGCAAGAGTAATCCAGAAATAATGAAATAAGTTCTCATTTTCCACCGGTACAGCTGAATCAGCCTGGGGAGAGTTGCAGGCTGACTTGGCCAGTATTCAGGCGGAGTGTCCAAAGGGTGAGCGAAAGATTACAGTAATGTTGTGGGATTAGTTTGGATTACTCTGGAGGCGGCTGATTGCACTCTGGGAGTAAAGCTGTGTTAATGAAGGTGAGGAAAAAAGCCTTCAGCCAATGCCATCACTGGCACTTTCACATCGAACAGATGTGGCAAGTTATAAATTGCAAGCTGTAAAAGCACTCAGACCAGGAGTTTGAGATAGTGATATCCATTAAGGGTGAGCTCCTGATCTGAATACAAAACTCTTATTTATTTACTAGATATGTCTATGAAATATGCAGTAGAATTTGTTGGCACTGACCCGTTCGAGTTCAATGCTAAAGCTTTGATTCCAGGCCTCCTTACTCAGCGGCCGCCAATGTGTGCGACCAACTATCTTGTTATCCACCTTCAATACAGCACTGATCTCAGCTGAGAGAAAACACATAAAAAGAAGGAAAACAATGAAAGAAGCAAAAAATACTTACATAATTCATTAAAAAAACTGTCACATAAGAATTAAGTCATTTGAGTCATTAAGTCATTATATAGGAAAACACAGATTCCTTCTGTCACTCTCCACAGCGAGACAGAGATTACTGTGAAATCCATTATATACACATCACTCTGCGACCCCTGAGAGACTCACATGAGAGCTCGTCAGTCTTGGTGGTCTTGCCGTTGGTGCTGCGGGTGGAGAGGCCGGTTCTCATTCTTAGGGATTTGGACTCAGAGGGACTTCCAGGGACAGAGGACATGTTGCTTACCCGACAGCGGCCTGGAACTGACTCCAGCAGGTCCTGACAACCCATCAGCCTGACCTCTAGTCGCCCTGAAAACACATGCATGCAGGTTTTATACAATACAGCAGCCATACGTATACATCACACAAAAACAAAGATTAACATACATTCAACTTTCATTGCCTCTATAGTTTGCACAATGATACCAATCAGAAGTGCAAATATGAATATAAAATGTGAATAAAATAGTTATGATACAAGCCCTATGGCAAATATAATTATGCGTAAGTGGGTAATAATGAGCCATATCAGACTGAGCAAAGTGACCAGTATAGTTAAACAAGTCTCTTATGCTCACCAAGGCTGAATTTATTTTATTAAAAATACAGTAACAGAAATATTGTGAAATATTAACATTTTGAATAACTGTTTCCTACTATAAATGTATTTTAAAATGTAATTTATTCCTGTAATGAAAGCTGAATTTTCAGCATCAATACTCTAGTCTTCAGTGTCATATGACCTTCAGAAAATTCTGTCTTTACTGTCAATTTAATGCATCCTTGAATAAAAATTATTATTAATAATATTAATAAAAATTAATTAATAATTTCTTCACAAACACCAAAACAGCTTTTTTGTCAACTTTTTCTCTTTTCAAATATCCTGTAGCATAACTATTCATCACCTGCAGGAGGGCCTTCTGGCCAAAAACTCATCGTGGCATCAGAGCTAGATTTATCTTGACATCTTAACACCATTAACCTTCCTGCTAACTTTCAACTGTGTCAATACCTGTCAGGCTGGCTGGTTTGAAGAGTGAAGAGGATGCTGAAGACGAAGAGCGCAAGCGATCTCTATGTAAGCCAACAACAGGCGAGGACCCCACTGTCAGCTCCTCTTTAATGGCAGCTCGTTTGGGATGGTCATGTGGAAGTTCTCCAAGCCGCTGCTCCAGAGACAAGCGTAAAAGGTCCAGTTTCTGAGAGGACTCCTGTAAACGGGCCTGAGCCTGGACACAGAAAAACATGCTCAAAAATACAAAAGAGGCTCACAGCTAACAGATGTGAGCTACATTTATGAATGACAGTACAGTAAAGCAAGGCCACTGACAGTATATTTCCTATATCAGAAATGTAATAATCCAAATGCAGTCTAAATTAAACTCTAAAACTGTATAGTGCATCACTTGTCATAACTTTAAAAATGGCAGTTTTAGAGTTTAATTTAGACTAATCGGCCTAATTTTCTCATCGGGCCAATAACGATAACAAAAAACCAAAAAAAACAAAAATGAACGTATATCTGCTTAATATACACTCACCTAAAGGATTATTAGGAACACCTGTTCAATTTCTCATTAATGCAATTATCTAATCAACCAATCACATGGCAGTTGGTTCAATGCATTTAGGGGTGTGGTCCTGGTCAAGACAATCTCCTGAACTCCAAACTGAATGTCAGAATGGGAAAGAAAGGTGATTTAAGCAATTTTGAGCATGGCATGGTTGTTGGTGCCAGACGGGGCGGTCTGAGTATTTCACAATCTGCTCAGTTACTGGGATTTTCACACACAACCATTTCTAGGGTTTACAAAGAATGGTGTGAAAAGGGAAAAACATCCAGTATGCGGCAGTCTTGTGGGCAAAAATGCCTTGTTGATGCTAGAGGTCAGAGGAGAATGGGCCGACTGATTCAAGCTGATAAAAGAGCAACTTTGACTGAAATAACCACTCATTACAACCGAGGTATGCAGCAAAGCATTTGTGAAGCCACAACACGCACAACCTTGAGGCGGATGGGCTACAACAGCAGAAGACCCCACCGGGTACCACTCATCTCCACTACAAATAGGAAGAAGTGGCTACAATTTGCACAAGCTCACCAAAATTGGACAGTTGAAGACTGGAAAAATGTTGCCTGGTCTGATGAGTCTCGATTTCTGTTGAGACATTCAGATGGTAGGGTCAGAATTTGGCGTAAACAGAATGAGAACATGGATCCATCATGCCTTGTTACCACTGTGCAGGCTGGTGGTGGTGGTGTAATGGTGTGGGGGATGTTTTCTTGGCACACTTTAGGCCCCTTAGTGTAATTGGGCATCGTTTAAATGCCACGGATGTCCATCCCTTTATGACCACCATGTACCCATTCTCTGATGGCTACTTCCAGCAGGATAATGCACCATGTCACAAAGCTCGAATCATTTCAAATTGGTTTCTTGAACATGACAATGAGTTCACTGTACTAAAATGGCCCCCACAGTCACCAGATCTCAACCCAATAGAGCATCTTTGGGATGTGGTGGAACGGGAGCTTCGTGCCCTGGATGTGCATCCCACAAATCTCCATCAACTGCAAGATGCTATCCTATCAATATGGGCCAACATTTCTAAAGAATGCTTTCAGCACCTTGTTGAATCAATGCCACGTAGAATTAAGGCAGTTCTGAAGGTGAAAGGGGGTCAAACACAGTATTAGTATGGTGTTCCTAATAATCCTTTAGGTGAGTGTGATATATATATATATATATATATATACATACATATACATATACATATACATACACATACATACACACACACACAGGCAGATATACGTAAATTATTATTTTTTTTAATCGTTATCGGCCCGATGAGAAAATTAGGCCGATATATTAAAGCCAATAAATAATGTATTATTTCCTTCAGCTGACTGTTTGCCGTGATCGTTTTGAATAGCTTGAAATACGATTGGAATCACCTTGAAAAGGAAAATACAGTTAAGTTAAACGTGAGCAGTGCCAATCTGTCATAAAGGATACATTAAATTATAATGAGTCACATCATGTGTCACTATGAATACCACATTAACAGTCGCATTAGTTACTGTAAATCTTTATATTTGCATGATTCTGCATGCACACTGGTAAGTGTCAGTCTAAGCAAGTGTAATATTGGTCAACGTAAAATAAACCAAAACTTACGACAGTTGAGGAAGATCCATGGGTGGAGTATTTGTTATTAGTTTGTGAGTTAGACGGTAACAAAAGCAAGTAATCAAAGTCTGATATAGATCTATACAAACATAGATAGGCCTATAATTTAATACATGGTTAGTGGTTCTCATATGGTCTTAATATTTCTTAATTTCTTCATTAATATTTTAAATTTTATGGAATTATGTAATAAAAGAATCACAGTGTGAACATGCATTTCTTCTTGAGATGCCAGTTCTGTTAAAGTATTTGACTTGATGTAGCCACATTATAATAGACATCCAGATTAATATAGTATCTACATACCTAAATTACTGCATTGTGAAGAGCCAATGTCAAGGTCCAGTACACTTCTGAATGGTTGGTGCCAGTTTTCATAATGCATTTCAGAATGGTAGGTGTCACTTTATAAATGTTTGTGGCATTTTCTCTAATACTAGTTTACAATTACATGAAATACCTGATTGGTAAGTGTCAATTTGTGATGGCACATACCCTGCTGGTTGGAACCACTTTAATTAGAACATTTTCACTTTAGTTATGGCCACCAGAAATATCTTTTATTCCAAATGACACAGATGAACTGTCAATCCTATGCAAATAGGAAAAAAATGTGTTGAGTTATCAAAACAACTGTATTTACAATATGTATTTAAATACATTGTACAAATTATAAAAAATAAACGTATAATAATAAATATAAATACATACAACGGGCAACAAGGCAGATATTAAACATACGGAGAAGCCTAGTAGTTGTAAAAAATAAGTCTGGGATGTAATAAACCCTATGTTTGAAAGCAACATATTATTAATTAAACATCGTTCTGCCATAAAGTGCAAATGTTACAACATTTACATAATGCTCAGACAGACGGCGGCATGTGTCATGTGTCGCCTCACTAGGTTATTGGAGGTGCCACAACATAAGGCGACATGCTCAGCAACAATGTCAGTGGCACATGACGCAATCCATCGCACGTCACAAGTTTTTAGATGTGCTACTTTATGTGCCACCAAGCATAGCGGCATGTGCCAATAGTTTCTGTGCCTAAGACGCCATGCCACTTAATGCCTCTTCTCTAAAGTGCTTCAGTTTACCGGTGATTATCTTTAGCTTCAGCGCATCATGTGCATGCAGCTCAAACAGCAATGAATAACATTAATAACTATTATTGGGACTGTCATATTACATAATACATAACATTATAATGAGAACACTGTATCAGTTGTGCATTTGTTTTTTTGTCAAATCAAAATTTGAATTTACAAACCTGATTCCAAAAAAGTTGGGACACTGTACAAATTGTGAATAAAGTATGAATGCAATAATTTACAAATCTCATAAACTTATATTTTATTCACAATAGAATATAGATAACATATCAAATGTTGAAAGTGAGACATTTTGAAATGTCATGCCAAATATTGGCTCATTTTGGATTTCATGACAGGTAGCAATAAGAGGTCGGAAAAGTGAAATGCACATATAAGGAACAGCTGGAGGACCAACCTGCAACTTATTAGGTCAATTGGCAACATGATTGGGTATAAAAAGAGCCTCTCAGGGTGGCAGTGTCTCTCAGAAGTCAAGATGGGCAGAGGATCACCAATTCCCCCAATGCTGCGGCAAAAAATACTGGAGCAATATCAGAAAGGAGTTTCTCAGAGAAAAATTGCAAAGAGTTTGAAGTTATCATCATCTACAGTGCATAATATCATCCAAAGATTCAGAGAATCTGGAACAATCTCTGTGCGTAAGGGTCAAGGCCGGAAAACCATACTGGATGCCCGTGATCTTCGGGCCCTTAGACGGCACTGCATCACTTACAGTAGCATTCCTGTATTGGAAATCACAACATGGGCTCAGGAATACTTCCAGAAAACATTGTCAGTGAACACAATCCACCGTGCCATTCACCGTTGCCGGCTAAAACTCTATAGGTCAAAAAAGAAGCCATATCTAAACATGATCCAGAAGCGCAGGCGTTTTCTCTGGGCCAAGGCTCATTTAAAATGGACTGTGGCAAAGTGGAAAACTGTTCTGTGGTCAGACCAATCAAAATTTGAAGTTCTTTTTGGAAAATTGGGACGCAATGTCATCCGGACTAAAGAGGACAAGGATGACCCTAGTTGTTATCAGCGCTCAGTTCAGAAGCCTGCATCTCTGATGGTATGGGGTTGCATGAGTGTGTGTGGCATGGGCAGCTTACACATCTGGAAAGGCACCAATGCTGAAAGGTATATCCAAGTTCTAGAACAACATATACTCCCATCCAGACGTCGTCTCTTTCAGGGAAGACCTTGCGTTTTCCAACATGACAATGCCAGACCACATACTGCATCAATTACAACATCATGGCTGCGTAGAAGAAGGATCCGGGTACTGAAATGGCCAGCCTGCAGTCCAGATCTTTCACCCATAGAAAACATTTGGCGCATCATAAAGAGGAAGATGTGACAAAGAAGACCTAAGACAGTTGAGCAACTAGAAGCCTGTATTAGACAAGAATGGGACAACATTCCTATTCCTAAACCTGAGCAACTTGTCTCCTCAGTCCCCAGACGTTTGCAGACTGTTCTAAAAAGAAGAGGGGATCCCACACAGTGGAAAACATGGCCTTGTCCCAACTTTTTTGAGATGTGTTGATGCCATGAAATTTAAAATCAACTTATTTTTCCTTTAAAATTATACATTTTCTCAGTTTAAACATCAGATATTTCAACTATGTTGCATTCTGAATAAAATATTGAAATTTGAAACTTCCACATCATTGCATTCTGTTTTTATTCACAATTTGTACAGTGTCCCAACTTTCTTGGAATCGGGTTTGTAGATTTATTAGTCAATATGATGGTTATTGGTTTTCAAATATAAAGAATTATCATATTGGCCAAATTTTTCATATCAGTGCATCCCTAGTTATGACTGGACAGGAAAGGATTGTATTCTGTTTTAATACAAGTTAAGTGATTGTATTTTAGAAGACCATTTTAGAATTATTTACAGTGTAAATCTGAAGAAAAAAAAAAAAAAAAAGATTAGTGAGGCCATTTCAGCAGCAGGTTATCTCGGAGCAAAATTTCTCACTTTATCACTCACAGTAGACCATCTTGTCTGTCTTGGTGGCAAATCATGTGCTGGGTGTGCTGCTTCAAGGTCAAACATGTATGGCTGAGCAATGCTGCATGTACATGCTCAATTCTCAAGAGTGAATCAAAATACTTCCAAAAACCACTTCCAGGTCTATCACTGTTACTAATTCACATGCATAGATGTTAGCCAATAGATCTCATTATTTAAAGTGCCCCATTATGTTTTTTTCCGGATATTGCCTTTTTTGTTTGTGTTGTCAACATGTCAAGAAGATGCCATTTTCTGCACTGCGAAAGCAAATACATTTTGAATGCACTTCCAAAGGATGAGGATTCAGGCTCGAATTGATACTGTAAAACCAACTCCATCGTTACTGTTCGTATCACTGTGTACAAGTGCTCAGAAAGCCACTGAAGCTGAAATTCAGATATGGTAATGGCCTCTTCATTTTCCGAACAACGCTATAAGTGGTAGACCAATCAAAGCGCGTGCACACTAAAAGCCTGACACACAACACAAGTACTGAACCAAGATTTGAGTCTTATTGTGCTTAAACCAGGGGTGTCAAACATATGGCCCGTCGGCTGAATAAGGCCCACAAAGGTGTCCAATCTGGCCCGTAAGATGATTTAAAATATTTCTAAAAAAAAAAAAAAAAATTGAGATGCACTAGTAGACCGGCACTGGCCAAAAATCTGAAAGTTTTTTTATTTTTGGCTAATTCTCTATTCCAGACTTGCAAACAAACTGCTTTGCAATCATTTACTAAAATGTAATTTAATTTGTGTGGAAATATTACAAAGTCTGTAAACAGGACATTAACACAGGCACACGCTGAATACGGATGCAAAGAGGAGAAGACTTCACTGTTCATGAAGTATAGGAAGGGTTTATGTGAATGCATCTCTGAAAAGAAATGACTGTCTTCAGAAAATTGATGATGACATTTTATTTTCCTCTATGTATACATATGTCGGTACTTCCACCTACATCACGGCCTTGACCTTTCCAACGTGATGGCATCATACGTCGTGAAGAAGCAGAACACCAAAGTCGAGCATTCGTGGGTAAAAAGTATATAAATGTTTATTTGTTTTTTTAGAAAACGTCCGATGGTTTCGCTAGATAAGACCCTATTCCTCGTCTGGGATCGTGCAGAGCCTCTGAAGCCCTTTGAAACTGCATTGATTTGGACCTTCAACCCATTGGTTGCCATTGAAGTCTATTATGTGGAGAAAAATCCTGGAATGTTTTCCTCAAAAAAAGCTTAATTTCTTTTCGACTGAAGAAAGACATGAACATCTTGGATGAGATGGGGGTGAGTAAATTATCAGGAAATTTTCATTTTGAAGTTAACTAATCCTTTAAACTGTGAAATACACACAAGGTTTACATAAACAGTCGTTTATATCTTAAGTGAAATGTAAACCGTTCGGATACATTTAAGTATATTATGATGCTTGTGTGTATCAGTATATTAGATCTGTGCATTAGGTCCTAATATACTGCTGCTGTCACTTTAAGACCTAATGCACAGATCTAATATACTGATACACACAAGTATATACTTACACGTATCAGAACGGATACGCATCCGAACTGACAGCTAATGCACAGATCTTTTAAAAACCTTATTGCGCTGACAGTTACATTAACCATACAAACTTCAGATTCATTTGCAAGGAAACTAGAGAAAAAAAAAAAGAAAAAAAATACTGCATTTGTTTTTACAGCGAAAAGATGATTAGATTTTTAAAATGTTTTATTAAATTTTTTTTATTAGTGATGCAACGAGTTTGATTTTGTTCATTAGACATTAATGTAAATCAAACAACAAGAGACAGAGAGAAAAAATAAAAAATAAAATAATTCACTCACTGCTATTGACTGGATAACTTTAATATCATTAAAGAATCAGTGTAGTTGTGGGCAATATGACCAATCCAATACAATAAACAATAAGAGTAATTTTATTTTTACGATGACGATATATCAAAATATAGTTATTTTTGCTTTAAATAAGGTTATGATATACAGGGATGCAAACGGGTGAGGGGTAAAAAAGGTGAGAACATTGTGTGGACAGAGAAAACATTCTCCGGGGTCAGAACACTTTTATTTTGTTTTTTAAATACATTTACTTTTCATGCTCATTTCTAGTCACTATTAAGTATCTTTGCTCTAATTCTAACAGGTAAGAGGTAAAAATGTTTGTGTGTTTTATGTAGGGCAAAACAACCCTTTATAAAACACAAAAAAGGATTTTGTTTTGCTATTGAAACATTGAAATATATAACAATAAGAGAATAGATCAGAACATAACTTTGTAGAACTGACTTTATTTGCCTGTAAATCTGTCATGCGTTGCTGTAGAAATGCAAATAATAGGAACAGTCTAAAAAGATAAACGTGAAATCGCTTAACGTGCTTTATGTACTAAGACCAAGTCTTTAAGACATTAAAAGACCAAGGCCCGGTTTCAAAGACAGGGCTTAGCCTAAGCTTAAGCCTTGTCTGTGAAAGCGGGGTAAAACGTGGTAAATGGATGCATTTATTTTCATTTTTTAATTACCTTGTAATGTCTCTCTTCACAAAACGAGAAAAAAAAAAAAGATCAGCCTGAACGAACCCAAAGTGGTTCCGTCAAGATCATCAAGAGATTTTCTTTTTTTTGTTGTTTGATTAAAGGTTTTATTATTTTAGGTGTTGATGTCCTTAAGAATATATATTTGCGGTATAAGTACCAAAAACCATCACAATATATTTTTACAGCTCCTTTCTCAGGAGCTCTGATAAGAACAGGTCAATTTTGACCTGTCTAAATAATATTCATGAGCCTCTCTTCTGATTGGCCTGTTGTTTTCGGAAACTATGGTAATGCAGGGCTGTCAGTCAGCAGCCATGGGCGGGGCATGAAGAATGTGAGGTCACATTCCTCAGAGAATCAAAACGATTTGTCTGATGAGACTGCTTTGGGTTAATGGGGACTAAAAAATAAGGAGTGGGTGGATTTGTATCATTGTAGGGTGGTTGTGTTCACACACTGTCAACACACATTTATATCCATTTTGCATAATAGGTGGCTTTTAACATTAATAACGACAGCAGGTAAATTTGGGTGCTGTCACTTTAAGACCAACACGGATCCAATATACTTGTACATTTTCTCTCTCAACTATTTACGTTCACTTAAGACATAAATGACTGCTTACTTGCAAAGACATGGTCACTTTGACACACAAGTATGTGTATTAACCATTGAAGTCCAATTAAGCAGCAAAAAGCAGCTAAATGCGTCTCAGAAACGTCTCAGTCTCTCTGAAAGCATACACATATAGCGAAATCAGTTGTCTTTTGCTGCTTACTGCGCTTCAGCGGTTTAAAAATCACTTGATTTTAAACCAGAATACTTAAAAACGCACGCAAACAATAAACTTTCGTAACTGCGTAGCACAGCAACATCACGTGAGCATAACCGCGATAGAGACAATAGTCTCTACTGGTTGACAAATTTCTAGTGGTATATCGCCCACCCCAAATTTAATTAATACACTGAAGTCTATGTGGCCTTTTATTTTTACATTTGTTTATTTAATTTCTAAATTGAATGCTATTGTTAGATACACCTACTCTAAAAAAAAAAAATAAAGCACTGTTTATTTCATTTGTACATTATATTGTATGTGTCCTATAATATGTAATTTGCATCTTTGTTCTTATTTTTGTAAAAAAAATTATTATATATTATATTAATATATATATATAAATATATATATATATATATATATATATATATATATATATATATATATATATATATATATATATATATATATATATATATATATGTATAAATATGTGACTGTATAAATTGTGAATAAAAAAAGGAATGCAATAATTTACAAACCTCATAAACTTATATTTTATTCACAATATAATATAGATATCATATCAGATGTTGAAAATGAGACATTTTTAAATGTCATGCCAAATATTAGCTCATTTTGATTTCATGAGAGCTACACATTCCAAAAAATTTGGGACGGGTAGCAATAAGAGGCCGGAAAAGTTAAATGTACATATAAGGAACAGCTGGAGGACCGATTTGCAACTTATTAGGTCAATTGGCAACATGATTGGGTATAAAAAGAGCCTCTCAGAGTGGCAGTGTCTCTCAGAAGTCAAGATGGGCAGAGGATCACCAATTCCCCCAATGCTGCGGCCAAAAATAGTGGAGCAATATCAGAAAGGAGTTTCTCAGAGAAAAATAGTTTGAAGTTATCATCATCTACAGTGCATAATATCATCCAAAGATTCAGAGAATCTGGAACAATCTCTGTGCGTAAGGGTCAAGGCCGGAAAACCATACTGGATGCCGTGATCTTCGGGCCCTGCATCACATACAGGAATGCTACTGTAATGGAAAATCACAACATGGGCTCAGGAATACTTCCAGAAAACATTGTCGGTGAACACAATCCACCGTGCCATTCGCCTTTGTCGGCTAAAACTCTATAGGTCAAAAAAGAAGCCATATCTAAACATGATCCAGAAGCGCAGGCGTTTTCTCTGGGCCAAGGCTCATTTAAAATGGACTGTGGCAAAGTGGAAAACTGTTCTGTGGTCAGACCAATCAAAATTTGAAGTTCTTTTTTGAAAACTGGGACGCCATATCATCCGGACTAAAGAGTACAAGGACAACCCAAGTTGTTATCAGCGCTCAGTTCAGAAGCCTGCATCTCTGATGGTATGGGGTTGCATGAGTGCGTGTGGCATGGACAGCTTACACATCTGGAAAGGCACCAATGCTGAAAGGTATATCCAAGTTCTAGAACAACATATGCTCCCATCCAGACGTCGTCTCTTTCAGGGAAGACCTTGCGTTTTCCAACATGACAATGCCAGACCACATACTGCATCAATTACAACATCATGGCTGCATAGAAGGATCCAGGTACTGAAATGGCCAGCCTGCAGTCCAGATCTTTCACCCATAGAAAACATTTGGCGCATCATAAAGAGGAAGATGCGACAAAGAAGACCTAAGACAGTTGAGCAACTAGAAGCCTGTATTAGACAAGAATGGGACAACATTCCTATTCCTAAACTTGAGCAACTTGTCTCCTCAGTCCCCAGACGTTTGCAGACGGTTCTAAAAAGAAGAGGGGATGCCACACAGTGGTAAACATGGCCTTGTCCCAACTTTTTTGAGATGTGTTGATGCCATGAAATTTAAAATCAACTTATTTTTCCTTTAAAATGATACATTTTCTCAGTTTAAACCTTTGATATGTCATCTATGTTGCATTCTGAATAAAATATTGAAATTTGAAACTTCCACATCATTGCATTCTGTTTTTATTCACAATTTGTACAGTGTCCCAACTTTTTTGGAATCGGGTTTGTAAAATGAAAAGTTTTTTTTTTTTTGGTCCTATCTCCCACTCTGACTTTGGCCTAAATAGTTCCCTTTTTCTTTTTTTTTTTGTTTTTTTACCTTGTAGGGAAATTAGTTTGGCTGTATTGCTCAGTGACTTGCAAAATAGGTGAAAACGAATATTGAATACATTAATAATTAATAAATTAAATGAATACATAAATTAATTAAATTAAAAGAATACATTCAAAAGAATAGTTATTAAATTGTGGATTGTGATGCTGCCTGAAGAAAAAAAAAATAATATATATATCATTATATGATTTTTTGCCATATTGCCCACTCCTAACTTTAATGTTTTGGATTTTTTCATACAATAAAATGAGCTCCAAAGGGTTTTTAGTTCCCAACATTCTACAAAATATATTTTTATATATTCCACAGAGGAAGAAAGTCATACAGGTTTGGAACCACATGAGGGTGAGTAAATGACAGAATTATCATTTTTGGGTGGAGCATCACTATCTGTTGTTCCCCGACAGTCAGTGCATTCAGAATGAGTCATGCATGCGTGTTGGTTTCTGAAAAGCCTTTACATCAAGTCCAATATATACACAATTACCTCTGCTAGAGCACGTCGGTCCTGTACTTTGCGTACTCCAAGCTGCTTGACCACATTTTTTGCACCTTCTGCCACAGCTGCCTCAATCCTCAGATGGTGCCTGAGCTCCTCCACCCGCAGCTCAAGTGGACTAATAGTTTCAGAGGGGCGACCTGCACAAAAAAAAAATTTATAAAATAAAAAACTAAAATATATAAATATACATTTCATTACAGTTTTATGATTCACTAACAAAAGTAATTTCAAACATTTCACAAAATATTAAATGTTTATTGCTTAGTAGACATTTAATAAAAGGTTATTTTAAATCACAAAAACAAGTATTTAATTTAAAATGTGCAGTGAAAGTAACAACTAATTTCTATATAAAACAAGTAAAAACTAGAAGGAAGTATCACAAAACAACAAAATACATCACCCTCTGTATAATCAACAGTGTAGACAGCATCTATTAAAAAGGGAAACATTGATTCTAGTCATGTCATGCCACTAGCTTCCAATGCATCTGGTGGTGAATGCTAGCTACTACCTGATGGTATTCAAATACTGTGAAAGGAATGAAAACTGTCCACAATGAAAACCACACCCAAAGTCAATACTGAAAGGTTACCAATGCAAAGATGACATTTAAGCTTAAATTTAAAATATATAAATATGTCCTGGGAAAAATAGATCCAATTCTTTCAAAGCAACTCATCTAATAATAAGCTGAGTGATGCTGCTGTATTGCTGATGTCAAGGCTGTGATGTCTGTCTGAATACTTGTTGCAGGAGGGATTTGGCTCAACACAACTGGTTCCCTTTTTGATTATTTTTTATTCTACTGGTTCCCTTTTTTGAGAATTTCGTTTGAAAGTTTAAAGGTCAATGTCATTGTAAAAATAACTTTTTTTCCTCAAGGAACTTGCAACCCTCCTGCAATACACTTTGGGAAACTCTGCGAGTTTAGGAGATAGATTGATATTGTTCATCCTGAAAACCTTTTTAGTGCTGTATAAGGGGTTTCTTTCACAAAATCTGTAATAATCATAATTTCATACATGTATTCTTTACAGATTGAAAAGGTTTGCTTACCCTCTGGCTGTGTGGTCTCCCGCTCTCCTTCTCTGTTCTGGGTGACTTTGACAATCTGCATGCGGAGCAGCTCGATTTTCGTCTTGCTATCCTGCAGCATCTGCTGGGCTGTGGACAACATCTTCCGATCCTGGGGAGTGAAAAGAGAAACAATAGATCAATAGATACATCTTGCAACTGCATAAAAAAATATTTTAAAAAAATAAAAAAAACAGTAAAGACACGGTCAGAAGAAAATAAACAACATAAATAGTCAGGGACTACAAAAGACAGAAACATGAAGAAATCCAAGATCCAAGATATACATCATGTTTCCCACACATTTTGACCAATTAAATATCATGATTTTTTCTATGACTTTTCCAGTATATTATCATTATAATGCTCATTAAAGTTTTTTTAATAATAATTTAAAAAAAAGATTTCCGGGGCAGTTTTCCCCATTTCTGTCAGGTACCAAGTGTTTTCCATGACCATGGGAACCCTGTAATATGCAGACACAACCACCATTCATATGTCCCAAAACACTGTGGTCCTATCAAAACATTATTCTGTTTGTTCGAACGTCCCAACCAGCCTGACACAGAAACAAAAGGGGAGTGTTTGAGAAACCAGCTAGTCATTTTTGCCATTCCATTTGATGACATTATTAGCAGAAAAACCACACACTAGAGCTTTAAGCTGAGCTTCTCCAATATGAGAAATTCCCATGAAGACCAACAGGCCAAAAGTGCAGCAGTCTTCATTAAACTCTTATCTTACTCATCATGAGAAGCACCCAGGTGTACACCACACCCAAACATACTCAAAGATCAAACACTGACTGTGCAATTTTCGTCCCAGAGCTTTAGGAGCCGTGATGTTAGAGTCATAATAGCGCAACAGAGCTATATAGCCTGAAATGCAGCAGCTACATTATACAAATGAATGAGAAACACTCACTGATTGCGATGCCCAACACAGCCTCGTAAAGACCCAGTGTAAACAATGTTGCAACATGAAACGTGACCTTTTCTGAAACCAGCAGAAAAGACCCATTCAAGAGATAAAGGAAGAATGAAACCATACCGTCCATAGCGCTCTCCCCCTCTCAATGCAGCTCAAGAGGTCATCGGTCATGTTTTGTGAACTTTCAGATGGTTGTTTGACATCCCCTTGCTCTTCCTTGACCCCCATCAGACCTACCCTCCTGATGTGTTTTTTTCTCCATCCTCAAAACTGCTCATGTCAGTTTATCCTGTATAGCAGACACTGAGCCTCACACATAGCGGATCAAGGATCAGTATCCGAGAAACCACTCCATTCTTTCTTCTTATTGTTCTACTGTCCTTGCATCTCGCTCGCTCGCTCACTCACTACTACTCCTCCTCCTCCTCCTCCTCCTCCTCCTCCTCCTCCTCCTCCTCCTCCTCCTCCTCCTCCTCCCCTTTTTACATTTTTTTTCTTTCTGTCCCTCTCTCTCTCTCTCCCCCCGTTTACAGATTTCCTTCCACAGGAGTTAGCCACCTCTAACTGCTGCTGCTGCCGTGCCCTGCCTGGCCCAAACACGAATGCTTCGGCATTGGTCGGCACAAAGTCACATGGGCTGCTGCTGTCGCCAGGCCTAGGACCGGAGAAACAGAATCAGTACCAGCAAGATCTTCCATTTCAGGCTGAAAGAGAGGATGTTTTAGTGTGCAACTGTGAGTGTCTGAGCGTGTGTGTGAGATCAAGGCTCAGTACTCAAGCTGTCTGAATCCAGCACAGACATAAATCACAGAGCTGCCAGCACACAGTGTTCTCAGCCAGACGCCGCAGCATTATTGGAGCCCCTGTCTGATAGAAACGCACAGACTCAAAAAATAAGTGGCAAGTACACTCACAGCTAGCTAGAGATCATGGGACTATCACTCTAAAAGGGTTATAAAGAATGGGGGCAGGGACTTGGGACCTCCTTTGTGTGCATAATAACATATTTCATAGCATTTTGGCAGTAACCCAAACTGATTTAAATACACACAGAGGAGTGGAGGGTGGGTTAATCTTCTCCAAGATGCACAGGAGATAAAAAGAGGTTGTGAGGGGAAATCCTCACCTTGACAGAACTGTTGGTGTAAGTCTGGATGATGTTCTCAGCTCCTTGTTTTACTTTGAGCTCCATGGTAAGCTGTTTTTTCAAAGTACGGACACGGCTGCCCAAGGGTGATGTGACCTCTGCCCAATGGCAAGGATCTGGAGAGGTGGCATCAACTGAGAAAACAAGAGTTTTCATAGATTCATTATTCCTTTGCGGCTGTTGGCAAGGAAGGCCATTATGAACAAATGGGTTGGAGATAGCCCTCCATTATATAGGGATTGGCTAGCTAGTAGCTATGATAAAGGATCTTATATCTTTAGAAAAACTTAGATTCCACATATTATATATATATATATATATATATATATATATATATATATATATATTTCATTTCATTTTACACTGTTAAAGAGTTTGATTATCATGCTAAACATGGCCAAAAATTTAAAAGAATTAGTTGGACGTATGATGGAGTATTTCTGTGCCAAATACACTCCTTCCGGATTCGAACGGGTTTTGGAAAGTTTTTTCCGAGTATGGCCATGTATTACATCAAAATGGGTGGAATTCCTTGTATGGGCACTTTTCCCGGATGAGCGGGCGAGAGAGCACGCCCCCATCAACGTGCTTCGTTTGGGCTACGGGAGCTGTCAGCATCGCTTTGTTTTTAGATCACAAAGTCAACAATGTCACTAAAGAAGTGTGTTTCTGGTTGTGAGGGAAAGATAACCTTGTTCAGCTTCCCAAATTATACAGTGGATGCAGTTTGTTTTCCCAGTTTGTGTGCAACATGCTGGTTGTTTTTGATTGATGTGGTCATGGTTAAAATATACATATAAAATCAGCATATTGTGATAATGAAGAGACTGGAGTAATGGCTGCAGAAAATTCAGCTTTGCTATTGCAGGAATAAATTACATTTAAAAAGTTATTTTAAAATTGTAATAAATTACTGAATATGGAAAAAGGGTGGAAACCATAGACTGTAAAAAAATATGGATGTAGAAATTCACCCCTCTCACAGTTGTCATGAAGGGCAAAATTAGCCGTATAGACCAAAACCACAATTTGTACCAGGCTGTAAATATGTTTATTTCTGCTATAAAGTTGGGCATTTTAACATCTCAATGAGATTCTGCTCCCTTCTGGTGCCTGTCTCTAGCAGCCAGTCGATGAATTACAGTTTAAGTCACTTCCGTATTGGCTTCAAGAGAAACTGGGGGAGGTTCAAACAGTTTAATCTACTACATTTAACCAGAAGTAGCAAGTGAGTTTTCTTCAGTGCTGTGACGTATTTCCAAGTGAAGCGGAATATTGAATAGAGGGCAGGGTTTTACTTCAGCGCTCCTCCTCTCCATCTCTCACTCATAGCAGACTAACGGTTGGAGGGGAGTGGTTACGCATTTTCAAACCTAAGCCGTCAAACTGACATCATCTGAGAAGGAACGCGGTTTCCAGACCGGAAGTTACTTTTCAGATTTTGATTAAAGATTACCGCGACAAACTATCTTTTTCTGTGTATTAACTTGCACGGATTAATTGTTCACCCCAAGACCTTTAATATGTGCTAACAAAGTAAACAGGGTCAATTCTGATTTCATGAGGACTTTAAAAACAAATATATCAAATATATATATATATAAAAATCAATTAATAAAAAAACTCACTATATAAATGTCAAAGCTCGATCACACCCTCCAGCTCTCACCTGTCACAGTCTCTTTCTGTGTGGCCATAGCACGTGCATTCAGCTCCTGGAGCTCCCAGTGGAGCTGCTCGAGCTTGCGGCTGGAGGCTCTAAGCTGACCGTCCACATCAGCAGCACTCTTGCGGTTGGTCACCGCCCGTCTCAGTCGCTCGGCCGCCTCTTTGATCTTCAGTTCCCGCTGGATCTCCTGCCGGAGAAGGGCAATTGCATCCTCTACGCGCTGCTGGAACTCAGGGTCCATGAGGTCACCTTCAGCCAGACCCCGCAGACAGCTGCTCTGTGGTGTTCAAGTCACATTGAGAAAAAAGAAGTATATTATCTATCTATCTATCTATCTATATAAATAAAACAAAAAAAAAAGTCAACATTCTTGTTAATTTATGGCAGACGTTTTGATAATGTCATCAGCATATCAGTTCAAGTAAGGCAAACATTGGAGATGCTTTTAAAAAAACATATACATAAACATATAACATATAAACATATAATTTCACTATACAAACCAAATAATCCATTATGTGTGAATGTGATATTTTGATAAAGTGGACGTACTATGAGCAAGGTAGGATATGGTGAAAATAAGGTCACTGATATAAGCTGAATGTGCAAAACTACTGAAGGATTTACACCATAAAAGGCAGATACATCTCAGAAACACTCGCAGACACTTACATATTTTCAAACTGCATTGGTTGGAAAGAACTAACTGAATGGAAGAAAACCTACATTTTCCTACATGATAGTAATGCCCATTTTCTGAACAAGCCATTCAAACTGCATACACATAGAGGGCAGTGTTTCACACATTCTTACAGTCTTATTATTATTCTTACACCATTAAGACAAAAACCTAATCAATTACAAAATACATAGACATATATGATGTAGTTCCAATCATTCAGATTAACAATAGGAGTAGTTAACAAATTGTCTAGTAGAGTTGATCTAATACAGCAATCGGGACTTTTCTAACAGCAGTAAAGCTGGAAAAACCACATTTCAAAATAAAGAGACTGTCATTAAACACTGACACAAAATAACCCTTGTAACTACTTTAAAAATCTCAAAAGACTTAGTGACTAGTTTTTTCAACACATAACTTCAGTTACATTTAAGCCTCTAGAAGGACACAAGAGGAAACCATGTCCTGTCAAACTCGTTCAACCTGAAAATCTTTAGTGATATTTAATTGCTTGGACATAGTCTAAATCTGCCATATAAAGCAACATAACAGAAGGTTTTCTATATCTAACGTTTTTATTTTATACTAGTTTCGATATTAATAAAAAAAACGCTTGTGGGTGTCTAATTCGGTTGAATTACTGAATCAAAAACATTGGGACTCACCCACAAGTGAAGGTAAACATGAGCGTCTGAACGTTAACGACCTGACTGCTTTTTATGACTTATTTGATGTTCAAACAGTAACCTACTTCTCCGGGGGTTTTTTTCACACGTAAGTTAACCGTCTCAATAAAATATATCTAATTTGTTTCTTACCTGTAGCGTCACGCCCGACATTGTGAAAGATGGTCCGACACACGCAGACACTGATGCTCAGCCTGACCGAATCGTCGCCCGAGCTCTGGCTCACGCGGCGCCTGATTGAGTGATACTAGAAACCATATCCAGACTTCCAAACGAATCCGAGAGCTCAAACAAAAAAGACATTCAAAAGGAATAAAAACTTTTGTGCTGTTGTGTGCTGGAAGAAGATACAGGTGGCTGACCAAGTCAGCTGGAAGGCTAGACGGCTCTCGAATTACTGATAGTTTTTTTTTTTTTTATGGAAGTTGCATTGCTTTCCCATTTCCTGAGGTTTGAAAAATCCTCGCCGCCTCCCTTTTCAATGATTGGCTGGCAGGGCTTTCAGTCACCAATAGAGACCAATAGCACACAGCACACTACTACTACAAGTACCACTATTATTAATAATAGACACTTATACTATTATTTAATATACACAATAAATGCACCACGGAAGCTGAAAAGTTTTAACAAAGAAAAAGGCATCAGCATAAAAATAAAAACAATACTCTACTGCTCTACAAAACAACCATTTTTTGAGTTTATCAGTTTCGATTTATTAAAATTCTTATATTGTCGTTGTCATCTTTATTCACTGCATTGGAGGTAAACGTTTTAGCTGTAATGCCTAAATATTAAACTCAAAATCGTATAAGCTATTCAAGTTAAATAAGAACAATAAAGGGTATGCAGATAATAATAATACATGTATACAAAAGTATATATAAATAATGAAGGGTTAAAACTAATGTGTGCATAAAATTCGGGCTCCACTTGTCTCATATCTCGCGATGTTTGATGAAAAGTGCGAGACTGAACGGCGTATAAATCCGCTATTTGAGAGTTTCAAGTGCGTCATTATAGATATCATGGCGGCTTTGCTGGCGAAGAAATGCGCGTCTCCGCTATTTCTCAAAACGCTTTCAGCTCCACATTTTGGGATGCAATATGGCTATCACAAAAAGGTAAGCTAGTATGACTCATGTCAGTCGACTAATAAAGTTTTCTGCTTTGTCCTCATGTATTTCAAGTGGTTTCCTGTGTGGTTGACATCCCGTGATACGTAATAGCAGTAATTGGAACTGTTTCATCACCACTAACATGGGACATAACATGTTTCGTTTTAGTTCTTTAAGTCAGTTCGTCTGGTTTCAAAAAACATTTGTATAAGTTACGTGTTACTTGTTTCTTTGAACGAGCCCATTACTTCTATGTAACGCAACATCTTTTGAAACATCACAAATAACGTTACTTTTTTTTATTTTACAAATGACAACTTTTTAATTTGATGGCAAAATGAATACAGAACTAACTAGGTAAAAATGGGGGGCCATTGGAGAGCTGTGTGGTCGTTTATTTGTCTTGTATAACAATTCACTAACACATGATTCTGACTCTGAGCCAAATAAGTCAATTGGCCCCTCCCCTAAAATGTATTTTTATTTTGAAGGTTGTGGACCACTATGAAAACCCAAGAAATGTAGGATCTATGGATAAAAATGCCAAGAATGTGGGCACCGGGTTGGTTGGTGCCCCTGCATGTGGAGATGTGATGAAACTGCAGGTAATCCTGTCTTGCCTAACTAGGTCTTGTGAATGACTGCTTTATTGTCCAGCCTAAATTATATTTTGACTGTGTATGTTTACTACTGTAGGGTTGACTGTCATGTATCATTATATGAGTAGGCAAATCTAGCAGGATCTTAATTTTCCATAACATGTCTGAAGCCTCAGATTGGATTGAAGATTTAAACGGGGTGAATCTGCACTGAAGAATTATAAATGTAAAACGACCAACAAACAATCCAAAATTTTAAACACCGTAACACAATGAAACCGACATATTCAACAAATAACCAATTATCTATGTAAACACTAAATAAATGTATCGATCAAGAGTCTTGTCTAATCCAGTTTTTATAGCAGTATGTATTTTATTTTCTCTTTTTTCTTTTTTTTTCTTCCTAGGGCTCATTTATAAAAGCTACTTAAATGCTCTAATTGAACTAAGGCCTAATCCTGTCTTAGTCTAAGCCCTGTCTGTGAAACTGGACCCTGATCTCACAAAATTAAACCTTAAATGTTGTTTTTTTTTTTGTTTTTGTTTTTTAACTAGTTATTACAGAGGTGGTTAGTGGTTCAGTACCAAATACTGATGATGGAAACCCATTTCTCCACTTTATGCCTCCTTCTGGAGTTTAAACCAGCAACATTTTGTATTCGTAACATATTGTAAGACATTTTTGTATAATTGTGTGTGTGTGTGTGTGTGTGTGTTTTTTTTTCTTTTTTTTTTTCTTCTCTCCTCCCACCTAGATTGAGGTGGATGATGCTGGGAAGATTGTGGATGCCAAGTTTAAAACCTTTGGCTGTGGTTCTGCTATTGCTTCCAGTTCCTTGGCTACTGAGTGGGTGAAAGGCAAATCCGTAAGCAAAAATGGTCACATTTGCTAATTAAAATTCTTATTGCTTTGGCTTAAATGTTTATCCTCAGTCTTTTCCAATATGTATTGTAACAACTTGATTTGATTGCAACTGAACCTTTTAGTCCTATTAAATTGTGATATCAAACCTAAAAATGATCTTGACATTTGCTTGCATGTACAGGTTGGTGAGGCCCTCAACATAAAAAACACTGAGATTGCTAAGGAGCTTCGACTTCCACCGGTCAAACTGCACTGCTCAAGTAAGTTTTGATTTCCTATGACTGTTAATTCATCTGTGCTTGTACAATATTTCCTAGCATTGTATATTATTTGCTGATCAGGTTGACATTAACATTTATATGTATAATACAAATCTTAATTGTATGTTCAAGATGTGTCTGTTCTGTAACTGACCTGGTTCTCTCTGCTTTGCAGTGCTGGCAGAAGATGCCATTAAAGCAGCTTTGGCAGACTACCATCTGAAACAGGAAGGTGAACCGGGTGAGAAGATCGCCGTGTCCCGCAACTAGGAGGTGCACTTGATCCTCTAAATCAGTGGTTCACAACTGGTGTTTCATGACCAAATGGGGTTTCACGTCTGTTTTGACTAGATCGTAGACAGCAGGAAAATAAAACCATGCTAAATGCCGGTATTAAAATGTGTACCAGAGTTAAATATTGACTTGGAAGAGAATAATGCATTTTGTTGTTTTTTTCCATTATGCAGTGACATTGATTTTGCATATTGTTTGGTCTCTACACAGTTTATGGTAATTTTAATAAACCTCAGTGTTTAGGTTTGAGGCACCATTTGATGTCCAATGTAAAATCTTCATCTTGAAACAACCAGTTGAGAACCACTGCTCTAAATCCTCGCTGTGAGTTTCGACCAAAGCTCTTCAACTCTTGCACTGTAGCCAGTCTTTTAAACGCACAATGTAAAAGCACTGATCGATAGAATGTTACAGTCCAAGCCATATTTAAATATGTTGATGTAATTAAAGGAGTAGGCTCCTAATAGTGGTTTCACTTGCTAGCTGAATGCGCACAAATCTTCTATTTAGTTTGAAGGAACGAAAAAAAATGTAATTTTTATCCTGCTGGGCTTTTATTCAATGGTCTTTCAATTATTATGCCCATATGTTCATAAATAAAGCATATGTAAACATCAGGCATGTTGGCATTGGATTTAATGCTGCATACCCATGGGATCAATAAATATGAAGCACATTTAAAGAGATTAACTGATTTTGCATTGCACTTGGTTTCAGCATAGATATTATATGCCTTTCCACTTGAAACTGATCTATTCTTGCTTTAGAAAAAACTATTGATAATAGTTCTAGAAGGTATGGGGGGAAAAAATAGAAGGGGAAAAAAAAACATAGATGGCGCTGTTTTGTCAGTAATGCAGAGGTCTAAAATAAGATCGGCGTTCTCAGCAGCACTGTTTTTGTCTCTTGCATTATAACTTGAGTAATGTTCTTTCAATTTATGAGTGAAACTCACTGATATGTTTCATGAACTGTAAGGTGTTTAAACAGATCTGAAACAAAGCCACCAATGGTGAGTGAGGTAATTGCATTTATTGACTTCATTTTAAGAATCTAGATTTTTTTTTTTTTTTTTATCTTGAACATTTAAATAAAGTATGACTCAAATGGTCACGTTTCATAAAGATGCAAATAGTTTTTGAGAATATCGTGTTCTCCATAAGGGTACATGTTGAGACTAAATGATCTTTAGACTAAACCGTATGAAAGGTGGCATGGGACTTAGTGGCATTCAGCAGCTGCGGCTGAATACCTCGACCTTGAAAGGAAATATTTAGAGCCAGAATATGTAAACAATAACCTGGCTCACAGCAAAGCTTTTCTACACTGAGGCTCCTCTCCTTAACTGGAGTAGCAAATGTGCTTGCGTTATTTTCTGTATGCGCGTGTTTGCAGTGCATTGCAAAGTTGTGAGACATTAGAAGAGAGAACATTACATGAGACAAATTCATGTAGAAGCCATCACAATCTACTTCCCCTTTCAGTGTTTATAAATCTAATCGCTATTAAAAGAGCAAAGCAAACCAGAATGAAAAGCTCTTCTGCTTCAGGGTTCGTCATCAACACGTCAAAAGAGATTCATGACGACTAATGTTTAAACTGCCATTTTTATGTTAAAGTCTTGCCCAATAGGCATCCGTTAATCTGATTTACATTTAAGTAAATTTAAAATTCTAATTTTAAAGCGGAGTACATTGTTTACTTTGCTGTACCAAATATAAGTCACAATGTTAAAGCCATACATAATCCTGAAAAATTTCAATGAAACTTCATACTACATTCTTTAGTTTTACAATGTGTCCAAGAAATACACTTTGGTCTGTATTTATAAGTGTTTTCTTTTTAAGGCTTTAAAATTCCCACACTAAAATGCGGTTTTCTCTTCACTGATAAATGGTGAGTCTGAAGTAGCAACTTCCTGTTTGTTCGTGTTCTCTTGTATCTCTGAATTCTCTGGCCCAGATGGATGTTTGCTCTCTTCAGGGGGCCCAGAGTCCAAGGGGTCAGTCTTTTCCATGTCACAAGTAGGGACGCTGTCCTGGGACCTGCTGGGGCTGATCTTTTCCACAGAATCCTCAATGGCAGTCTGATTTGTGGTCTTGTCCTCTAACGGGCCACAGCTCTTCTCTTGACACTTGTCGCCCTGAGGACATTCCTCATCTGCAGATTTTTGATCTTCTGCGGTTTCATTCTTCTCCTTCCATGATGTCTTGACTGGAGTTCGGAGGTTCTTGGTAGCCAGCATAATGTCCTTTTGGAGCTGCCTGACTGAATTCACCGGCTCCTCACTGGAGCTAGTATTGGCTTTCTCTGCGACTTCGTTGAAGAAGCGCACTCCTCCAGTCTTGTCTCGCTCATCCACGTACATCTTGGAGGGGAAAGCGCAAGGGTAGTAGGTGCTGACTTTACGTCTGCGACTCAAGATGGCAGCCAAGCAGAGGATGGTGAGTATGAGAAAAAGTAAAGTTGTAATGACGATTATAGGAAGGTGGTTGTCTTGTAGGAAATCCACCACCTGATTAAAGAACGATTTGGTATGTTTTTCTCCATATATGGAGGTGGTCTTTACCGATTCATTGGGGAAGGAGGAAATGCTAGGTGTGGCGATCAGGTCTGTGCTTTCAGAGTCCCACTGCCCACTGCCCTCCATAGAGTCATTGAAAATGACTGGGGTGCCATTAATGGCATGCCTGGTTAACAGAGTAATGGACAGGCCGATGGTGATGAGGCATCGGAGAGCTGAGTGGTCCATTCTGTGACTGAATACCTGAGGTGGTTAAAAAAAAAAAAGCATTTTAATTACTCCATTTTACTTCTCTTTATTTAAAACCGAGAATCTCACAACTTTGGCTGACATTTGTTGTCAAGGTTCTTGAGTTATAAATGTTCTTCAAGTAATGCTAATAGATTGTTAAATATTACTTTGAACCAATATTTCCCAAACATTTGCAAAACAATAAAACTAATTTTCCCTTCACATTTTCACAAACATTTGTGTAACCAAGAGAAGTTTCAATGCAATGCAAAAAAAAAAAAAAAAAAAAAACTTGTTGGACATTCAGAAATAAAGTTTTCATGGCTTAATGGGAACATGAGCAACATTTTCTTGATACATATATTTTTGACTTGGACTCACACACAACTTAAACTTTAATGATAAATAGTTCAAATAACAAGACTTTGGTATGCTCATCGTGACATTCATTCATGTCGTTCTTATGGTGCCTCCTGGAAACCTCATTGGATGAACACCAGTGGCATGTATGCTGTAACTCTTTACTATAAAGCTTATTTATTACCATTGGTTAATGCACAGATCATGAACTAACAATAAACAAAACTTTAACAGGATTTATTTAATCGTTACTAAAATAAGTACTGTAGCTAACATTTAATTTGTGTTAGTTCAACAATTATGTATATTGTTTATGGTAAAAATTAGAATTTATTTCTAAATGAATGTTAGCAAATTTAATCGTAAGGTCTTAGTCTATAGTTAATTTAAGTATAGTGTATAATAAATATAGTTTCATAAAACAGCTGATGAACCAACATAATTTCTAGTGATTTGTGTTTATTTTTAAACAAAAAAAATCTTTCATCAGAGGTCTCTCTGCTCTGTGCCATCTGTGCTCAAGCTGACGGCCACAATCACCACTGGGCATTTGCTACACAATGGAAATAGTATCAAGCTCATATGGCGCCTCCATTTTCCAACACACACAAAGCATTAATATTAGTCTGTCAGTGTTTTTAGGCCAGCTTCAAAGCTGTTTGAAATATATGAAAGTTCTGTCCTGTGCACATGAACTTCCTTTTATGCAAATCTCTGTCTTTTAGGGTCTTTAAGGGTCACCCTGCCAAAGTCAACAACAAGAGTGCATTCAGAAACTATTCTTTGTCACAATCTTTTGAACAGTTAGAGAACAGTTTTAAACCTAGTTAGCCACATCTGGACATGGACCCTTTTAAAGCTGTGCATTCCTGTAAGGCAAGTCATCTGCCTATCATTACATGGACAGGGACGGCATTACTAAAATAGAAAACCGAAAAAAAAAAAAAATTGAAATCTTACTTACTTTCAAGTGCTGAAGTTCTAAAACATGCCGACTGGAGATGATCTTACATGGAGAAGAAAGCTTCTGCTGTTTGCTCCTCTCAAGCTGAATGTCTGTTGTTATAGACTGCACGATGAAGAAAAGTTGGATTGTGAGGGAGGAAGAAACTCCTGTTCTCCCCTCCTCCTCCTTTTTCTTCTGCTTCTACTCTGTCCCAGAAAGACTGACTGGGCCAGTTCCAGACACACTGTTCTCGTTAAAGGCTGGTTGGGGGAGAGCTGAGATGTTTTTTTTTTTTTTCCCTGCCTGTGCACTGGCGAACTTCGGGCCACCAGATGTAACCGTTTGTTTCAACAAACTGGGGAGACTCTAAAGAATATTCTCCAGATTTTTTTTATTCTCATCCTGTATCTTGAAACTATAAACCCTGATTGAACCCATTCAATCATTAAATCAGTTTGAGGATGAAATACAGACATTGATGGTCTCTTGTAAAATACTTTGGGTTTGTGTTTGGTCTTCAAACAGAAGCTATCAGGTCCCTGAGGAAGAGGTTTATGTTTCCTGTGCTCACGTGATTCAGGGGGTAGAGGGCACACGTGCTGTGAACAATGGGCAGGGTGTTGAGAGCAGAGCAGAGCTATATAGGACCGTTGTGGCAACTCAAACCATAGAATAGCACTATGAGCTGAAAATGACGGAAAGGCTAAAAGGTCCTGTCTCAGTATTGAGAAATAAATAAATATTATTTATATATTTATTTATTTATATATATATATATATAAAAAAATATATATAGGAATATTGCTGGGTTTGTTCTTTCTTATAATCCTCTTAGAATTATTTTTCAATATGGCAGCCTTTTGGGGCATCTTGGACTTTTAATGACTTGTCAAGACAAGATTGTGAAAACATCTGCTTGAAGAGCACCTTTAGAAGCTAATCTTGAGAGAGTTGAGGATGAAGGATGTAGTATGTCTTTCTCATGTCATTCTTTCTTTACTGCAGAATAATAAACCTGGCTGTGAACAGACTTAAAAAATAAGGCACGATGTCTTAACGTGAGAGAAAATGGCCTTTACTAGGAATCTTGATAAGGTAGGGGTCTTGCACTACCTCCAAGAGGTAAATTATGGAAAAAAAATACAAATGTGGGGATGAAATTTGAATCTGTGTGTACTGTATATTATCTTAAATCTACTTCTAATAAAAGAAAGTCATTAGAAAATACAAAACTATTGCCTAGCAACAACAAGAACATTGAAACAATATTACAACAAAATAATAAAATCCTTTGAGGTCATTTTCACTACAATATTATTAGTAAGTATTATAGAGAAGTATTAAAGATGATAATTCATACTGGTAAACGTAACAACATTTTTGTTTGACATCATTGTAAACGGTCCTACAAACACCAAGAAAATGGCACAGCAACTTCATGACGAATTATTAATGAAAGGATTTATTGTAGAGTCAACCTTTTTTTATTTTAGGTGAAGTTTGGAATGCATGCACAAGACTGTTTAGGACACAGATAAGTGCTCGGATTCATGGATGTTGTCCTCAAGCAGTGGTCAACTGAAGAGGTCTGTCTAAAACCAGAAACACACATAGAGGCACCAATACATTTACAGTACATATACATCAGAAGAGCTCGCAGGTAGCCACTGCCTCTTAAAGCCAAGTTCATGTATCAGAGCATGTGTCAGCCCAATATATTGTAACATGAGAATAATTCAAAAGTGGGGGCAAACTGGAGAACATGGATAATGATAGCAAAAAAAAAATAGCCATTTCCTATTCAAAATAAGTTGATACTATTTCTGTGGACAAAAACGTCATGCAAATGGCAAGTGTTGAGCATCCAATGTTTCTGACTTCAAAGTGGTTGATTTCCTGAGGTGCAACAGTAATTTCATAATTACTTACAGCGGTAGGTTTTTGATTTATGATGCGTATGCATGATTAATGCATTTTGAAGTTTAGGTTTACGTTCACATTCATTCTGCAACGTTATTGCTTCTGGGTATATTGTAACTGATTGTGTTATATTTTGGAAAACCCTGTTGTTGGATGCTTTATAATCAATTATGCTGATCTCAAAGCCAGGCAATGGAGGAGATGTGCTTAATACTTCAGCGATCATGATCATCACAAGGGACATTATATGGACCGATTTTAAAATCCTAAATGTTATGAACATTTCTTAGATTTCACCAGAGGCACCCACACACTACAAGGAAAATTGGGGCCCAGTTCTCCTCTTTTGACAAGCCTAAGTTAAATCCTGGTGTGAGGTGTGTTAACTGAATCTGCTCGGAAGCACCCATCTCAAATCGTAAATATCCAACATGCATCCAATATTTAAGATCAGAAATCATGTTGTGCGGAAGGAATCCCGAGGAACGCGCACGCACCCTGTAGATTGTCACGTGGAACGCAACGATACAAAATCAGAAAACGAGATGCCGAAAGCATAAACACGACTTCTTCCAAAGCTTTCTCTTTTTTTCCACAAATTTTCTGTAAGAAGCCATCCAAACTCTATTATCGGTGTTTCTTCTTGCCCATCGTCCGCCATGTTTGTTTACTTCAAATTCATGTTTGACCGCGTGAGTTTTGCTAGATTCCCTGTGTTCACAGTCGGGAAACTGGTTATTTGTAAATGGCATCTGTTAGTGTATGGTGACTCGCTGCGAAGGGGCTGAATGTTTCCAGTGAATTTCCAGAAAACTTCCAAAAAATCCTGGAAGGTTTCTGGAAACTTGGCAACCCTGAGCTGTCTTGGTCACATCGCGACACTCCACACACTATAGGAACAAAACTGTTAAATCTACGTTTGTGGTCTCTCACATTTTGAAAATCGGATCAGATTTGTGGGCCAGCCTTTAAGTCATATCCTTATCACCTATTAGTTTCTGAAGTACCAATGGCCTTTTACAATCACACAGTACTGCCTTTTCTGCTTATGTCCCACTTTGAATAGTATGACATGTTGTAACTTCATGTTTTTCAATAAGCCACTATCTACAACTGGGAAAAACATATAAAAGTAGAAATAAAAGGAGAGGTGACTGCATCACCTCAAATTTGGCAGCACAACAAAAAAGGAAAGAGAAATACTGATGTGTATATACAACGACACTCCGTAACATACTGGTAAATATCAGAATACTCATGGAAACAATGTTACAATAACTAAAAAAAGTAAGAACATTTTTAACAAAATGTAAAACATCAGTTAAAACCAGTGACCACTCTTTGCCACAATTTTGCTTCTGCTATGCGAATGCTTGGGGGAGACTTGACAAAAAGTAAAAGTCCATCTTGGAATGTTGCTTGAAGTTGTCCTTGTGAGAAACACCAAGCGGAATGATCGAGTCAAATTGAGAAATTTTGGCAGTGACTGACCCCCCTGCCCACCTGAATCTCTCTCTTTCTCTCCATACTGACGCTATGGCTCAGACCACCACCAGTGTCTTAGATTGCCACTTTAGCCACCTGCTCTTCCAGTTTGGCGATTCTCCTGTCCTGCAGCGTGACCAGATCTCTAAGGGACTTGACTTCTCGCAACAGCTCCTCTAACTTCACTTCATTCTTCTGCAAAATAAAGAAACCGTGTTTTAGCACCAGTTCTTAGGGGAAAAATAAGAAAGTCAATGAAGCATCATCCTTACTCTGGTTAGCTGAGGAGAGGCAGGTTTTTGAGGAGTTGCTGGCTCCTCCACCTTCCTGGGTGCCTTGTTATCCAGCAGATTTTTCTTGACTACTTTGAGGTCGCGGTTCTTGCCCGGAACATAACCGTGTTTGAGCGAGATCAGGATTGGTTCACCATTCTTGCCGTCAAACCACTCCTCAGCCTCTAGCGCCGGGTCTGGACCTGCTGTGTCTGGATAGAGGTCGTCCTGGAAGAGGTCTGACTGCCAAGAACAGAAGAGACAGGAAATACCGTAATGAGTATTTTGGAATCATGTAGTCATGCTGTTTGTTTTCTCTGAAAACATTTGCTGCTTTAATGTTAACTGAAATCAAGTGCCTCCCATTTTCTTCATCAATTACTGGCCACACTTTTGATTAAGCTTTGAGAGTAAAACTTGACACAAAAATAATTAAAACCTCATCAACTGAACATCATTTTAAAATTATTATAAAAATTACTAATTGTTTAGGATTATATATTGAGGAATAACAAAATCATAGAAAATGATTACATAAACAACAAACGTAATACAGTAAAAAAAAAAAGTACCTTTCTAGGGACGGTCATGATAATTGGTTCACACTTTCTCTCATGAAGTTTATAAAACCTGTGAGAAACAACAGACATGTCATTGTGTTGTTATTATTGGTGTTAACAGTACAGCAATCTTTCTTTTTTCATTTATAATGTTACAAAAGCTTTCTATTTCTACTACATTTTGTTCTTTTTAACTTTCTAGTAATCAAAAAATCCTGAAAAAATGTTTCCACTAATGATGCTTAAATACAGCTTTGTCATCCCAGAAATAAATTACATTTTAAAATCGATAGATATAATAAACTTTTGAACTGTAGTGTGTGTGTGTATATATATATATATATATATATATATATATATATATACATATATATATATACACATACACACACACACACACACACACACATACACACACACACACACACACACACACATACACACACACACACACACACACACCGATCAGGCATAACATTCGCTGCCAAAACAGCCCTGACCCGTCGAGGCATGGACTCCACTGAACCCCTGAAGGTGTGCTGTGGTATCTAGCACCAAGATGTTAGCAGCAGATCCTTTAAGTCCTGTGAGTTGCGAGGTGGGGCTTGTTTGTTCAGCACATGCTCGATTAGATTGAGATCTGGGGATCTACACCTCAAACTCGTTGTTGTGCTCCTCAAACCATTCCTGAACCATTTGTGCTTTGTGGCAGGGCACATTATCCTGCTGAAAGAGGCCACAGCCACCAGGGAATACCGTTTCCATGAAAGGGTGTACATGGTCTGCAACAATGCTTAGGTAGGTGGTACGTGTCAAAGTAACATCCACATGGATGGCAGGACCCAAGGTTTCCCAGCAGAGCATTGCCCAAAGCATCACCCTGCCTCTGCCGGCTTGCCTTCTTCCCATAGTGCATCCTGGTGCCATGTGTTCACCAGGTAAGCGATGCACACGCACCCGGCCATCCAAGTGATGTAAAAGAAAAAGTGATTCATCAGACCAGGCCACCTTCTTCCATTGCTCTGCGGTCCAGTTCTGATGCTCACATGCCCACTGTTGGCGCTTTCGGCGGTGGACAGGGGTCAGCATGGGCACCCTGACTGGTTTGCGGTTATGCAGCCCCATACGGAACAAACTGCGATGCACTGTGTATTCTGACACCTTTCTATCAGAACCAGCATTAACTTCTTGAACAATTTGAGCTACAGTAGCTCGTCTGTTTGATTGGACCACACGGGCCAGCCTTCGCTCCCCACGTGCATCACTGAGCCTTGGCCGCCCATGACCCTGTCGCCGGTTCACCACTCTTCCTTCCTTGGACCACTTTTGATAGATAATGACCACTGCAGACCGTGAACACTCCACAAGAGCTGCAGTTTTGGAGATGCTTTGTCTCGCCCAAATCCTTATGCTTGCCCATTTTTCCTGCTACCAACACATCAGCTTGTTCACTTGCTGCCTAATATATCCCACCCACCAACAGGTGCCATGATGAAGAGATAATCAGTGATATTCACTTTACATCATAATTTTATGCCTGATCGGTGTATAAACTAATATATAATATATATATTAGTTTATGCCAGATAAATAAAATAATTGCTATAAATATAATAATTAGGTAAAATAGTAATAATAATAAACACAACGCACACCCTTATGAATGAATAGATACGAAAATGAATGATCCATACAGTGATCATTAGTTATCAAATAACATTTCAATGACATTTAGGAGGCACAGCATGATCAGTGCCACACTGCCATCCCATTAGATTTTATAGTCAATGACAGGCTAATGCCTCCCCCTACTGGAGAAGAAAAATCTAACTAGCAGCAGGAGAAGAGCATCAATCAAGTCATACCGCTGAGAACCATAATCACAGCAATGCTGAAGGCTTGAAGTCGGTTTAGTTTCTCTAAAATAACCAGATTCTGATGTGGCCATCGGGACCTAAAACAATTCAGTCTGTTTTTTCTTTTTTAAAAATAACAAAAGAAATACCTGTTCTGTGCAATAGCGCATACCTGGCTATCTCACACTTGTTGACGTCTAGGCCTCTTTTAGGCATGTATCCCATGCCTCTCTGGGGCTCCTTGCTGGAAAACGTGTTGAGGTAGTGTACATACGGTGCCTCGTCTGTGATCTCGAAGTAACGGATACTGCTGTCACCCTGGACCACAAAACAAGGTTTTGCAAATTTCTCCACAATGTCCTTTTCACAATCTTTATCTTATTAAAATAAATATATATATATATATATATATATATATATATATATATATATATATATATATATATATATATATATATATATATATATACACACTATACTACTACTTGGAGTCTAAATGAAAAACTGCTAAAATGTGTATAATTAATTTCAATCAATATGTTGTAGAGTTAATACAATGTGGCTGAAATCACGCTTATTGGGTCACATAAAAACTTGCTCACCTTTCCACATAGGTAGACCACATTAGTGTCAGGGTCATAGAAGGGAAGCAACACTCCATTGCTGGTGTCCATTTCGTGCACCGATATCGGCTCTTCCATGTTTTTCTGAAAGAGCACATCAAATATATTTGATAATAGTGCATAAAAAATCCACATTTTTCAAAAACGTAGAGAAAATCCATTTGTTTGGCTTACTGGATTCCATAAGGCCAGCTGCCGCTCACTCATACGACTGAAGCCGGTGGTGAAGATGTTTCCATCAGCCAGAAAGATGGCCCTCATGGGCCGGGCCCCCTCATGGGCCTTATCCTTCTCCTGTGATCACCAATGCCAGTGAGACACTCAGAACTGTGAAAATAAAGAGTCCTTTCGAGATGTTTTCACTTACCGCAGTGATCTTCCCCTTCCGTGGATCGATAACGCGCACTTTCTTATCCTTGCACGCGGTACAAATGAGGCTGCCGTTGCGACTCCAGCAGACGCTGAAGATCACGTCAGGATGCATGTCCTCCAGGTTGATCAGAGCTTCTCCTGTGCCCACGTTCCAAATGATGATGAGATTATCGCATCCTGACGGAGGAGAGAAGACAAAATAGTTTTTTTGATCATTCAGTCACAGGTTTTTGATGCTCAAGATGATAAACGCAAGGGTTTTTATGTAGCGCACTTGCTTTTAAAATCTCTTACCTGCACTTAGCAGAACATTGCGAGCCGTTGGATGCCACGTCACAATGCCCACCCTCTTAGAGTGACCCTCCAACACCACGACTGGCTCAGAAAGAGCTGAGGTGAGGCCGTTTTCAGGGATTTGCCACACCTGTGTGACAAAAATGGGAATTTTTGAATAGTAATAATTAGCCTTTTTGACACTTTTAGTATTCTGAGCAGGGCTTCTATGAGATGATGTAGTGAAGGAGCTGAGCGTACCATTACTGTACAATCTTCAGAGCCGCTGGCAATGACGTGATCATTGTTCGGGCACCAGTCGATGTCCAGCACAGGGCCCGTGTGACCACAAACAGTGGGGTAGGCCTTGTCAATTCGGCCCGTCTGCAAAACAGAAAAAAAATATCAAATTGCTAACTGCAAAAATGCTGAGTGGACATTTAAATTCATATGCAGCTGTGGCTTACCTTTTGCAGAGGCAGAACAAGGAAAGCTCCACCCCCACTAGCATCCACAATAATAGCAACAAATTTGGGGTTTACTGCACAAAAGGCACTGTCCCAGGTAACCCGCGATACCCTAATGTCATCATAGCACTGGTCATTCTTCACCGCCTGACCAAACACATGACGGAATTTACTCTGTCGTACCACTCGTCTGATCATTTCTGAAAATACAAGAGAAGAGAAATGTTTTGTTCTTACTTGTCATAATGATTTTTTTAGATTTAAAATAATACTTTTAGTAATTCAATATTTATTATCGTACAGTTTATATTTTACAGTATAACAGTCATAACGACAGATGAATGTTCAATGTTGTTTTTAGACTTAATACTGACAGGGTATCATATTAGAGTAAGATGAGCAGTCAGCTAGAGAGCACTGGGAAACGGTTTTCCATTTCACTCTGTATAAGCACTTCTCCATAAAAGACCAGGAGAAACTGCAGTCTTGTGTGTGTGAATTTCATTGAGCCACTGTGTAGAAACTTGTTATGAGAAAGCCAATACATAAACAATAAATGAGTAAAATCTTATATTTAATTAATAAACTCTCTTTTCTTAGTACTGTGAAATGTGGATACGATGAGTTGTTAGCATAAGGATCTATTTCTTCTCAAACTAACCCTTAAAAACTACTTTTATTGGTGTAACCTTGTGCAGTCAGGTTGATTCAGTCATTAAAATGTTTGTACTTCATCAGTTCATTTACATGTTATCAGGACATATTTTAGCTCACTTGACAAAATTGTTTTATAGTGTCTGAAAGTTCATGCACACATATAGACGATAAAACATTTGTTTTCTTGATCAGATATAAATGTGTATTGTTTGTTTATCATCCAGGATAAAAGATACAATTCAACATAATGAAACCTAATAAAATCCTAATGAGCTGCCAGAATAGACATTTCTTATGATGCTACACACACCAAAGATGCTCAAAAATGGTGCACACATCTATGATTCCCCAGATTTCTGTCTAGTTAGGCAGATTTTGAGACACAGCCAGAGTGTTTATTCCTGACCAGTGTTATAAAGGGTATGATAGTTAATTATACATTAACAATCACTGGTTATATGAGTCGAATTTATTAATGCATGTGCATTATCTGAAGCACTTGAGGCAGGATGAGCCTATTGATGGTGTCTTCCTAAATAATAGCATCTACCATTAATAATAATGATAATAAATAAAGACGATTCCGAACAGCTGTGGTCTTCACAATAAAGCCATGGATGTGCTTTTGGAAATAGGTCAGATGTATGGCGGTGTGAGTGAGTGAGTGTGTGTGTGTTTGCTTTCTAATGGCCGAGCTGCGTTATTGATGATGATGATGATGATGGTGGTGGTGGTGATGCTGATGAGCATACCGGCTGAAAAAAAAAAAAAAACCTCATACCAAGATTTACATTTCTACTATAAGATCAATTAAGATGAAGAGTGGTAGGTGAAACATATGTATGGATGAGAGAAAGATGAATCGAAAGATAGGATAGAATGAAAAAAATATGACAATCAATAGATGGGCAAGCTACTGTTGGTGTGAGAAAATGAAAACGGGAGCTAATCGCTAACCGAACAAATGAATGAAAAAAGCCGAAAAAGCATCAGTAATGCAGCTTGTTTTGAGCCGAGCGTGTTTTTCTGGCGAAATGCGACGTGCCGCTTTGGAGTGGAGGCGTGCTATCTACCCGGCACAGGTCATGATGGTCAACTTTCAATTAATATCTCACTATTTCTGCTTATCTCGCAATATGCATGACCATCAAAGGCTGGATGTCTCACGTGTCAGAAAATAACACTAAATGCAGCAAATGCACGTGCACGAGCGCATTTATTTTCCGGTTAGGTACTAGCTGTTTCCAGAGCTTGTTTTAAATCAGTGATGCTTGCTAAAATCGAGCTAGCATTCCAGTAGAGGCTAGTGCAACACTGACCTGCCTTGCATTAATATGACCAAACGCAAAACGCTTACCTTTATCAGTACTACGTCTCTCAGAGCGTCAAATTCAAAGCATTAATTTATTTTCTCACAGATTCAGTTTGTGCTGGTGACTGTCTCAGTGAATTGCGGCTAGCCACAATAGCTTCCCTCCTCTCCTTTATTCTGAATGAACGGGAGAAAACGCCCTTGTTCTCCTCTCCCCTCCCCTCCTCCTCATGTCCTCCTACATGGACATCAGTTCTATGTGTGTGAATGAGAAGTAGGTGTACAAATTGTACCGTCCTGGCCGACAGGTCACTGCGGTTTAAATGGTAAGGACATTTTATACGTGGAAAAAAATCTTTGAGCATCTCTCCTTTGCGAACACTACCTTGATTCCCAAGCTTTTCCATCTTGTGTGTTTAAACACGTTGTGCTTCGCCTTCAGTGGAGCTGATAATGTTACAGGAGTGGTAATTATGTTAAGAGTGAAAAAGGATGAAGTCATGCAATGTTGGATTATGTTACAAAGTGCAGTGTGCCCTAAAATCTAATTTAGAATCTTATATTTCTGTTACAGTGGTGTAGGGGTTTTCAAACTTTGTGATCTCAAGGACCCCCACATATGATGACGTTTCTAATAGCACATGTGTGTGTGTATATATATATATATATATATATATATATATATATATATATATATATATATATATATATATATATATATATATATATATATATGTGTGTGTGTGTGTGTGTGTGTGTGTGTGTGTGTGTGTGTGTGTGTGTGTGTGTGTGTGTGTGTGTCACCTTGGGGACCTAAATTGAGGCCCCCTGTGAGGAAACAAGTTTATAAATCATACAGAATGAGTTTTTTTATTGTTTGTTTGTTTTTTTGAAAATGTAAAAATACAGAGAGTTTTCTGTGATGGGTAGGGTTAGTGTAAGGGTATAGAATATGCAGTTTGTACAGTATAAAAACTATTACGTCTATGGAGAGTCCCCACAAAGATAGTGACGTGTGTGTGTGTGTGTGTGTGTGTGTGTATAAAGGGTCTATAATATGATAATAATAAAAATATTAATAATATTAATTTAAAAACTGAAAAGAACATTCAAAACTACGTCACAGTGCAACTTACTGGCTGTTCATGTTGTTGCAAAGAATCATGGGTATGGTCTCACCTTCTTGTAGTGCTAGTGTTATCAGGTAATGTAATAAATGGTATCATTTGTATGTTCATCTAAGTATTACTCAAGAAAATGTCCATAATACATGCCATAATAATGCATTGTCACCTGACAGACATTTTAGATAACATTTTAGTGCATATGTCTTATCTAAAACTTATCCTCTTTGAAATTTGATCAAGACTCTCTGTACTCTCTCTTTTACTGTATGAAAACTGGACATGCGGTCAGCTTGAAAACCTTACCTTTCTTTGGTGAGGATCTTCTTTCCATTTTATGGGGAGATGTTTGCACATCAAAGGCTGTCTTCATTTGCGATACTTTTTGTGTCTGGCTTCCCACAGTCACATCTGGCCTGGCTTCCATTATGTTTGTCCTGCTGTGATGTATCACTTTCTCCTGGATTTTGTTGCTGTCTCTGATGAGTTCAGAGACAGGCCTGTATCTGGACACTTCGTTTTCTTCTGAAGCGGAAGAATCGCTGCTTGGAATTCTACAGGCGGCGTGAGGATATCTGGTTGGGACTGCAGTGGGTTTAGAGTCTTCTTCATCCTCAATGTCTATATATCTTTCGGAATCACTTCTACCACATTTCAAACTATGTTCCACATTTTCCAAAAAAGAGTCTTTGCTTGTGTGTATCTTTTCCGTGTCTGTTTTAGCAAATGGATTTTGAGGCTTCTTTGGCACAGGTGGCGGTGGGCCCTTTATTTTTGCTTTTTTTTTTAATAATGGTCTCAGCTGAGACATATCCATTTCTTTTAGTTCTCTATCATCAACAGTTTCTATCAAGTTATCACAGTCAGGTGCAACAATTTCATCGAATGGGGCTAAATAATATCTTGGAATATCAGCAGCCTCAGGCTCTATGGACATGCACACGTAGGACGGGGACTCTATATAATAAGGCAACATATCAAGACATGATGCATGTGCATTAAAATCCTCAGCAGACTGCAGTGCCGCTTGCCTTCTGCCCATTTTAATATTTTTCAACAGCAGGTCCAAATATTCGCTCGGCTCATCTATTGAATGAGAAGCAGATTCCTTGCGGCCAACTGCTTTTTTAAAGGGATTCTTTGGTTTCTTTGGAACAGGTGGTGGTGGTCCTTTGATTTTGGCCTTTTTTTCTGTCTGAGCATCTGTGGGTAAGACGTCAGGGATCATGCTCTGTATTTCAGTGTGAGGAACGTACATATGAGAGATGTCAGATGACTTTTTCGCCTCCTGATCAGGAAATGTATGAATCTGAAGTGGTGGTGTGATCACAGCCGTGAAATAGAGAGGCTCTTTTTCCCGTTTCAGAGAAGCCATCTGTGTGACTCTTGTGGCGTCACTGCCATCAAAATCTGAGTGAGAAAAAGATTTTAAATGGTTAACGTTAATTTGATCGAAACATTTACCGCTGGAAAACATCTCCTTGACCTCTGTGTCTGGACCATCCAGCCTGTAGCTCTTTGGATCACAGGCTCTTTTGCCCAGATGCACTTCTTGAATTTTACCTTTTTCTCCTGATAATTCAAGTAAAGGTGAAGTATTGTGTCTTCCATTAAGATGACCATCACAATCTTTCCTGCTTTTTGTGGATTTCGGCTGAACGGCTTTTTGATAAACAGATTTACTGTCTCTTTTTACACATGGTGCATCTGCTCCCCACACTCCCTTTTTGGCTGGGTGAGGCGCATTGCTAACAGGGACTTTTTTAGCACTGGATTCAGTTAAACTCTCAGATGACATGACTGCTGAGTGCTTTTCCATGACAGTGAATGCCCCTTTGTAATCATTTTTCTTCTCAGTGTGAAACAAAGCATTGCTCAAATCTGAATGGAACGTGCTTAATGCCTTTTGTTCAGAGTCCTCCTCAATCCTTAACGGAACTAGAGCCGTGTCTGCATTTGTGGGTTCAGTAACAATCTCGGAGTCAGAGTTGAATGTTGTCATTCTAGACTTTAATAAACAAAGTTCATTGAAGGGAGTATGTAAGATTTTGTCCTTACCTTCAGTTTCACCCCATGCAGGATCTATAACCTCCCCTTCTCCCAAAAATGGTGTATGGAAAGTTGGGTTTCTTTGGTCTTTTCTGAAGTTTTCTTTGGATGTTGCTGCAAAATGTGTCTGTGATATTGACATATCTGGACAGATATTTTTGTCCTCCTGTAAATTATCCTGCTTATTTGCACTCCGGAGCCACGGGCGACTTGAATGTGAATGGAGTCCAGTGATTGACGGACCCGTAGTCACAGTCTCCTGACATAAAGAATCAGCTTTGTCCGGATCAGGGCTTTCTTTGTGTTGAACAGTTCCAACACTTTCTTTGCAAACTTTGTCACAACTTATCCTATTTTTAGCACTACGTAGGGTCTGAACTTCCTCTTTATCTTTACCCTTTGAAACTCTTATTTCCTGGAATGGCTGTCTTTCAAGTAAATTAGCATTCTCTGATTCCAAAGAGAATTTCCTCTTTATTTCAACATCAGCACTCATCTGTGGCATTGGCTCTGTGTCTAACGTCGCATTGTGTCTGTCCACCAGCGTTTGTGTCTCATTCTTCTCAACGCTCACGGCATCATCTGTAGAGTCCCCTTGACATGAACCTTCTAACATGTTTGGAGTATCCTTGAGGTGAGTTTTGTTTGTCATATCTTCTGTTTTGTCAGGTTGTTGCTGGTCCACAGCAGTAGATATATCTGTGGCGGTTGCGTTGCTTGTTACTGTTTTGAATTCTGAGGCGCATAAACCTCCTGCCAGGCTCAGTTGAGGATTTGGTGTCCTGACATTCTGTGAAACATCCGTGTCATAACTCTTACTGATCTTTTTTCCTCCCTGGTTGAAAGAGGGCTCAGTGTTGTTGTCATTAGATCTTGTTGGTTCCTGACCAGGACAGGGCTCTAGTATGGAGGTGTCCAAGTGAACAAAATTCTGGTCTGTTTCTTCTGGGCTGTTGGAATGTGCTTCCTCCTCACTGTGGTTTAAGATCTCATAGTCACTAACAGCACTGGTCAGGACGTCTTCTTTTCCTAGCTCCTTGACCGGTTTCTGTCCCATCACCCCTGTGAAGAACACATATCATCACCCATGAGTTTATGAACAGACCGCATATCTTTATCTATAATGAGCCCCCTCCCATCTCAAGCTCTCTCTTGTTCCTCTCACATCACTCCTTTCAGGAATGTTGCAATGCCTAAAATTAAATGACTCTCAATGTGGCCACTGAGTCACAGAACCAAAATGGCAACTGGCAGAATAGATCAGTTACCAGGTGCGAAGGTCACATTAGACATGAAAGGGGAAAACCCACGGACTCCAAACATATCCCATGGCTCATGACAACAAAACTCTTGTTTCCATCTAAGTAGTTAAGTTTAATTATTTTAATACATTACAGTTAAAATGAATTACAAATAAATGTTAAATATAGTGAAATTAATTAACCTTCTTAAACTGACCTTCTGAAATTCTGCTGCCCAGCCTGAGTGGTTTGAGATTAAGAAGTAACCCATAATGCTCAGCTGTAGTGTCACTGTAGTGTCACAATGTGTCTCGTGGGAAGAATAGTCTAAAATAGCCTCCCAAATATAAGCATATGATAAGGCGTAAGCAGGTCCTTTGTCCTCTGCCTTCAAAACTTAAAAAATTAGGATAATATCATGCTACAGCATAAAGTATATTAAGTAGATTCGACATTAGAATATTTTGCGGTACACGACACAGCTTATGAATCCAGGGTTGTCTATATAAACATGAATAAATATGGCTCTACATTATCAGGAAATGTCATCTCATTTGTGTCTCTCAGCATGATGGGATATTTTAAGGGTCCAGTGCTCTGTGTTGACTCTTTACTCTGTCTGAGAATGTCAGCTGTAGAGGTAAACGCTCAACTGGCTGTGCTGCTGGATGAATGGCAAACTTATATTATGGTTGTGTCATTGCACAGGCACTGCGCAGGTTATTTTGAGGTTGATGGCCTCAGCTTGCAATATCCCAAGCAGCTGGGAAGGGCCATCCATAAAACCAGACTCTCTTCATTTAGCTTCGCCCTAGCCAAAACAGTATGTGAATGAATTTGCAGGTTGAGCACGTTTAATGCTCAAGTAACGTCGACACACACAGTTTCACGTACAGTAATACAATAACAGTTGTGGTTGGATATAGCTTGTTTTGTGTTGTAACGGCTTCTTAAGCTCCTGTTGTTTCCTAAGTGTTTAATAAATAGTATTCTGATTATTCCCGTCCCATGACACGTGACTTTTGAGAGCAGATGGATAGATAAATTATACTGGTCGTCTTTGAGCTTTAAGACACTTACTGGAATTGCTCACCCGTTATTCAAATGACAACTATCAGTAACAATTGTCCTTATTATCTATGCAAAACAATGAACTAAATGCAGGCAAACATGTCACAGCAAGGTTCAATGAATACAGAGACGTATTTTTAAAACATAAAAAGTCTGTTTATAAAGCATTCCACATTTCAATTTGTTTTTTTTTTTAAAGATGACTTTTAGAATAAATCTCCTCCAGACATACATTTACATTTATGTATGTCTGCCCAGAGATTTACAATACAGCAGAAACCACATTACTGGCAAATACAGATGCAACATAACTTAACATAAGCAATAGAAATACAGCTGACAGTCTCACCGTGTTCATGTATTCCTAAAAATGAGAAAACTCCTCACCAACGATGCAGATACGTCTTTGGATTTGCACTAAACACACTCATTTTAGTCTGTTTATCTGACTCCAGCTCAGTCTCTGGGCTGCTCCAGTGTCTGGTCTTGTGATGTCAAAATCACATTTGCCTAATTCAATAAGATTTCCTTCTGTGAGGCACTCGAAAATCAGACAAAGCATCACTTTTTCTACATTAATGTGTCAATTTACTTTACTTTCATTTTGTAGAAAATGTCCTCATACTAAGAAATGAAATATTATGTGCAGCACATATTTATTTATTAATTATCAATATAGTTCTCTTTTGAGCAACTCAAGGCTATAAATAAATGCAATACTGGTCCGCAGACAATAAACAATTTATTTCCATAATTATCTGTACATTACATTATAAAACATAGTGCAACACAACTTAAAATGGTCAAAATGAAGTACAATATCTGATGTATGTTCCCAGTCACTTTTAAGAACTGTTAAGTTAGGGCTAAAGGCAATCTTAGAGTTTCTCCATTTGATTTTATTGTAAGCTTAGTGTGTTCAAACAAGTCAAAACATGACAATAAATAAATGACTTTGGTCTCTTCTATTCAAATATGAAATGTAGTATCAAAATGAAAAGAAAAACAGCGCAAAAATAAGCCACAAATATGCATTTGTTCAAAATAAACGTTGCTCTATAAAGACCGCAACCAGGTGAAGACAAAACCTCTGTGAGACAAGCAGGTTTTTTTTTGTTTTGTTTTTTACCAAAGAACCGTTTGATTGCAAATGGCAACAGTTAAGGCACTTGCATGTCTGAAGAAACGAAAAGTCTAGTACTCAAATTAGCAGCAGCTGGGAGGAGGAGGTACGACAAGCCATGAGCGGAAAACAAAACAACATTAGTCTTTTTGGGAGGCCATCTTTTTTGGCAATCGTAATAATTTTGATTTGCAGAAATACCTCCCGAAACTATCCAGTTTGAAATGGGAATGTCCTCATATTATATGTATTGTTAAAATATGGGTGAAAAAAAATAATAAAAAGCCAATACTAAGTTCTAAATAACTGACAGTTTACAAAAGCAATATGAAACAGGTCTGAAGTGTTTAAAATAAAAGCCAGAACATAGTTTCATATAGCAGTGACTGAATCCATGTGGACCATATGGGAAAAAAGCTTTCACTCAAATCTCACTCAAGGTGCTTTTCTTTCGCATCTGATTTTCATTCTTCTAAATGAAAACTAGTTACTTTTCTTATTATTGTATAAATAAAAGATTCTCTTCAAATTCTTGCTTACACTTATTGCACAGGCCACTTTGCATATAGATTTTTTTTTTCCCCAAAAAAAAGAAAAACAAAAAAACTTAGACAACATAAAGATCAATAACAAACATATACATATATATATATATATATATATATATATATATATATATATATATATATATATATATATATATATATATATATATATATATATATATATATATATATATATATATACATACATATATACATATATATATATATATATATATATATAAATAAAATACATATAAATAAAATACTTGCAAACTTACTAGTTATCCCAGAGCACTAATCAAACTTTGTGTTCTTTTACACATATCAGACACCATCACCATCATGGTAGTAAGTCCTATGGCCACAATATCATAAGATAACACACTGCTCGTACCTGTTAATACTTAATGTACATGACTGTCATTATCAGTTGCCATGATGTCATTTCGTATAGGAGACACTTTAAAAGGACCTTTTAAAGGACGATAGTGACACATTTGAACATCCTCTGATCAACTTGAAGACTGTATTGTACTAATGTGTTGCTGCTAAAGCCTTTTTGCACATCACAGGCTACAATTTGTACAATAAACAGCTTAAGCTAAATTACATAACAGGAGCTATGCTCTAGTAGCACATTTCAGATGTAGTTGATCTGATAAATATCAGCTGAGAAGCAAATTAGAGAATTGTAAGACAAATAGTCAACGACATTCATGTTGCATTTTTCTCTGGAAATAGACAATAATTATGTGGCTTTGTTGATGTCATTTTTGCAAATGGCAACATTTAAGGATTCAAGTAACTATCAGGTTGGAATGACGCAGTGACATAATCATAAGTTTCAGACTAAACTTTAGTCTGAAATTACTTTTTGTGGTGTGACATTGATGAACATTTTTAATAAAGCCATAGCTAAAATGTTATGCATCTGGAAATTTCTATTATCATTAGTAAATAACACGCAGTCTGATTAGTTATTCCATAACATCATTCAAATTTTTTTATTACTGTGCACTTTTGTAACAATTATCTAAATCTTCTTTTTCTCATCGAATCATCTCCACTACATGATTGGTTTATCTGCAATAGCACATAAATTTGCTGGTGAACAAACTGAGAGGCAAAATTTCATCAATATTGTTAAAATGGGCTTTAAAAATTCAAACAATTTTAAATTATAGATATCAAAAATATTTGAATAAATATTTGAGTAAAATCATTGCTAATTTAACCAGGTCTTGATTATGCCACCTATAGATGGGCCACACATATAGTACAATCGTAACGGTTGGGCTTCCTTTAGCAAGACAAAGAAATGCGATATCAACAAAGCCGTTAATGAAGGTCCAAGCCAGAGCATGCTTTAATATATATTATATATATTTATATATATATATATATATATATATATATATATATATATATATATATATATATATATATATATATATATCAGTTAAAGCAGAGACAGACACATGAAGAACGCAGTGCAGTTATGTAAAGGGCTGCTGGAAGGACGTCCAAGCCTGGCCTGATTGTTCTCATGAGGTGTCTTGCAGCATCAGCCTCCATGGTTGCTTTCAATGGCTGTAGGACTGGAGCAGTCCCATTCACTGAGAAAGCAGTTCTGACATCTTTGAGTCAGCTTTTCAAACTCTGCAACACAGTTGGAGTTAAAGAGAGCTTAGGAGAGCAAGAGGTTTCCAAACAAAGAGAAGGCTCTTGCTCCTCATAGTCAATTGAGACTGTGGCGGAAAGCGTGAGATCCTCTGTGGAAATGGCCAAGTCACCTAGCTTGGCCAGCGAATTAGACCTTTTAAGTTGGGAGGACACGGTCAGTCCGGCGAGCCGCATGCGGGTCTCAATCTCTTGGGATCGCTGGCGTACCAAGCCCGGCTGGCTTCTCCGAATTGTCTGAAGACTGTCGCTGCTGGAGCTGCGTGTCAGGGACAAGCCCGGTGCAAGCGTTTGCTGGAATTCACTGGAGCCAGGGTGTAAATTGGGAATGTTCCCCTCATCCACTTCCATGTCCTCTGTGGCAGTGTCCTCTACACTCAAGTCCATCTGTTCTGACTGAGGACCGGACAGTTGCTCCAGTCTATGGTGCATCAGCTGTGTCTCCAGGTAGGCCCCCTGACTGAGCTCCGCCATAGACCTCTCACCACCCAGACTGAGCCTCAGGAGAGTGAAATCTGTCATAGGATTGCTCCCCTTGCTCCCCTCGTCCTCCCCCTCCATTTTATCCTCAGTCTCCAAGGAATAACGCAAATCCTGAGGAAGGTCTTCGCAGCTTGGTTGCTTGAGGTAAGTGTCCGAGTTGACCCGACTGAAGCAACGAATGCACTGGCAGTGCCCGCTGCTCATGTGATGCCGAGGGCCAGGAGGAGGCACCTTATTGGCGGAGGCGGGACTGAATTTGTGTTCTCCAGGGGCCTGGATGGAGATACTGGGAAGGCCAGCATGACGTGGCAGGTTAAGGCGATGGGTGCGACGTTCGCAGCGGCGGCCACTGGGCAGGCGCAGGCAGTCTCGGCACGACTGATATGAGGGCTTCACTTTGTAGGGGTTTCCAATGCTAGCACTGTCCTAAACCGATGAATACACACAGGCAGGGAGAATGCATGGTTAGGTTTTTCAAAGGTGTAAGAGTACGGGATGCTTTAGAGAAAGTAAAGCGTTTAGGATGGATTCACAGAAAAGAGCTCTTTGAGCTATAAGCTTGCATACAAGCCAGGAGAGCTGCCGCTACAGCTAAGACGTCATACTCACGTCAAAGCCAGAAGGGCAGCTGCGTTTCCCGGCCAGCCTGTTGCTGTTGTTGGCGTTCTCGTTGTTAAAGCGGTTCGAGTTAGCCAGGCTCCCGTCTTCCCTCTGCATCTCCTCACCACGAGCTAAAGCAGCCATCTCTGCCTCCTCCTTTTGTGCTTCCTCCTCATCCTCCTCCTCCACCGTGCTGAACTCCAGCCGCAAGCGCATGTCCTCCAAGGGCTCCAGTCGACCGCAGGTCTGGGCTGCTGTGCCTTCCCCAGGAAGGGCCAAGTGAGCCATGGGGAAACCCTCATCGTCCAACAATGCATCCCTCTCCACGTCCTCTATCTCAATAAAGACTCGTTCCATGCCTAAAAGGGGAGGACCTCGAACTGGCGTGGAGGGTTCACTGTCCAGAGCGGTGTCTGAGAGTCGCCGGAAGTAGTAGTTGTAATTGAGATGGTCTGTTGGCTCTTCTCCACAGCAGGGGGAAGCACTCGCTCCTCCTTGGCCCCAAGCCGTCTCCTGATCGGGGTGCAGTGTAGAAAATTGAGGAGTCTGGTCACCACTGGCAGCTGAAGCCTGAAGACCCTCCAGCGAATCCTCATCACCGTCTGGTTGCCAGAGTTTGTTGTGTCTCTGCTTGCTACAATGACAGAAAACAAAAGGTAGCAGTCACCTCTTGACAGTGTGAAAAGAGAAAATACAATCAAAGAAAAAATCTAAAGGTTTGGTCCTTTTATTTCATGTTTGAAAGACTATGTTTCACCAGTAACTGTTTAGGATGTTTGTATCCCCACCAGGCTACTTAACTAACAAGTCTTTGTTGTTCAATCAGCATTGACTAGAAAGACCATGCTGGCTGACTGGCTTCACCAGTACCAAACCATCATAAACCAGCTTGGACCAGCATTGAAATTCATGTTGTTCTAAAGCTGGTCCTTTTCACATTATTCACATTGACAATAATAAACAAATGTACATATTAAAAAAGTAAGATGCTTTGAATAAAATGTGTATGCTAAATTAATAAATAAATAAATAAATAAATAAATAAATAAATAAAAATGCAAAAATGAATTAATGATTTTAAAAAGAACATGTTTTTCATTATCTTGGCTTTTCCCACCTGGCATCTAAAATCCCCTCGTACTCAGCCAGTTGTTTCATAAAAGCTGAATTGGGTTGTGCTATATTCCTCTTCTGTTTGACAAAACTGTATGCCTTTTCAAGCGACCATCCATACTCCTTCATAGCATAAGCAATGACGGTGGATGCTGAGCGACTCACTCCCATTTTGCAATGTACTAGGCATTTAGAGTTGTTTTTCCTATATGAAAGACATACAGGCATCCGAGTCAAAAAAGCTTTTGGCAAAAAATATGGGTCCTTTATTGAGTGAAACAGCACATGACAGAAACAATAACACATTTTTCCAACATCTTTTTAACCATGAAAAGTAACTCACTTGGCTCTAACTATGAAGTTGTAGGTTTCGTTCCAGTGCGCCATCAGATCTGTAGTCTCATCATCATAAACACGGACATTACAATAACAAAAGGTACCTGGGAAAAAGTTGTCAATCTCTCTTGTGACATTGAGGATATACCCCACCCTGCATAAAAATAAACTGACGTTAGACTGCAGATTTGTGTTAAATAGACATATACGGTTATCTTAAATAGACGCACAGTAGGTCGATATATATCAGCACTAACCCAGAGTCTTGAAGCTCCTCCAAGTTGGATGCGTTCCATTCTGAGCCCTGAAATTAATGGCATGTACAACAACAACAGCTTTATTAGCTTCTAGAGGCTTAAAGCTCCTGTCGATAACCTTAATTTTGTTGTAAACTTAAAGGGATAGTTCACTCAAAAATTAAAAAGACCCTATGATTTACTCACCCTCAAGCCATCCTAGGTATATGACTTTCTTCTTTCAGGTGAATACAGTCGGCGTTATATTAAAAAATGTCCTTGCTTTTTCAAGCTTCATGATGGCAGTGAATGAAGGTCGAGATTTTGAATCCCAAAAAGTGCATCTGTCCATCATAAAAGTAATCCATATGGCTCCGGGGGGTTAATAAAGGCCTTCTGAAGTGAAGCGATGCGTTTGTGTAAGAAAAATATCCATATTTACATTACATTTACATTTATGCATTTGGCAGACGCTTTTATCCAAAGCGACTTACATTGCATTCAAGGTACACATTTTTACATTTTGTCAGTTCTTGCTTTCCCTGGGAATCGAACCCATGACCTTGGCGTTGCTAGTGCCACGCTCTTATTGTTTGAACTACAGGAAAGCTGTATAAACTAAAACTTTATAAACTAAAATAACTAGCTTCCGACAGACTGCCGTACGCATGATGCATTGGCGAATGCGGAAACGCAGAGGATAGGGCAAAACAAAACACCGGTAACAAATTAGAAGTCTAAAACGAGAATTTCAATATATAAGAGAAGAGGAGAAGAGGAGCGTGAGCTAAGCACTATATGTTTGAAGCACGAGAGGCGTCAAAGCTTATGCTACTCCTATATTACTCTTTTGGCGCAAAACGACTTGCGTAGACCGTCTGCTGGAAGCTAGTTATTTTAGTCTATAAAGTTAATAAAAACCCATCGCTTTGCTTCAGAAGGCATTTATTAACCCCCTGGAGTTGTATGTATTACTTTTATGATGGATGGATGCACATTTTTGGACTTCAAAATCAGGACTGCCATTCACTCCCATTATAAAGCTTAGAAGAGCAATGATATTTTTTAATATATCTCTTTGTGTTCGTCTGAAAGAAGAAAGTCATTTACACCTAGGATGGCTTGAGGGTGAGTAAATCATGGGATAATTTTAATTTTTTGGTGAACTAACCCTTTAAGGGCTTCTTGTTTTCAGTAGGTTCAATCCACAATTGTTTGAGAAAGTTGCAAACTTTGCACAACTGCAATTGCACAACTGCAATTCCTCCCAGTGCGATCAGTAAACTAGCAGTTTGCGCTCTGCTTTTTAGGCAAGCAAACAAGAATCAAGCATGGCAGAGAAATCTTGGAGGATACTTTACCAGGTACAGATGATCAAATATGAGTGTAGCCTTGTCCATCTGGCCGAGGATAAGCAGCATCTCATTGTCAATAAACTCTTTATACTCCCTCAGGTTGCAGCTCATATGTTGTTCCAGCTCATTTCGGATCTACAGAAGTGAAAGGATTCAATTTAATGCTCCTTCCATGGCTGATGCATTTATGTAAACCATGGCATAAAAACCTCATTACATATACCTCCTTAGAAGTAATATTTTCCAGATCCTGAAACATCATTATATTTCGGAGTTTGGCTTTGATCATACACTCGGTTCTCTCTCTCTCTGTGGGCCTGTTTATGACATGAAAAGCAATGCTAATATATGCTAATTAATAAAGATTTTAGTCCCATATCAGAGTATTCAATCTTATAATCAGTTTATCAATCTGTTGTTGCATTTATGTAGCTTTGAAGATTTGTCACAGTTCTTTTTTTATCCAATGACATATAACTCACTGATCAGAAAACATGACTGGGGAGTCAGGCCGGGTGGTCTCCAGATCTGTCATGGCATTCCACTCATTGATACAGCTTTGCTCTGAGGAGATGCAGCTCTCATAATAGCCAACCCACGTAAGGGCCATCCCTCCAGGGAAATAGTTGTATCTGCGGGACACCTCACATGCTTTGTGCAACATCTGGAGGGCAGACCTACAATATGCAATAAGTCAAACATAATCAAGTCATGAAGTGTGTGACAACACACTGTAAAAATGTCAACTGAAAATAAAAATAAAAAACACTTTATAAACACACTATAAGAGGATATGTAATAGTTTGTGTATTTAACTTTGAAATCTCTTCAGCATAAAACAAATAAAACCAGAGCAAATAAACAAATAAAACCAAATAGAGCCAACGTACCACATGGCCTGGACTGACACGGGCTTAAAAACATGCAGTCTTCCTGCTGTGCTCACACTGAAACCTCTGGGAGAAAAGAGCATGTAGATGATGAGCTATGGCATCAATTGTGATTATATAGAAATAGGATAATGATGCTTTCCCAGGTTGGTCAGTGGAACAATTTTACATCACAAACCAGTGGAAAATTCTCTCTACATGTTATTTCATACTGAACCTGTAGAGGTCATTCTCTATACATATAACATATGTGACCCTGGACCACAGAACCAGTCATATGGGTCAATTTTTTGAAATTGATATTTATACATCATCTGAAAGCTGAATAAATTGATGTATGGTTTGTTAGGACAGGACAATATCTGGCCGAGATACAACTATTTGAAAATCTAAGGATCCAAAAAAAGTCTAAATATTGAGAAAATCGCCTTTAAAGTTGTCCAAATGAAGTCCTTAGCAACACATATTACTACTAATAATAAATATATGTATTTATGGTAGAAAATTTACAAAATATCTTCATGGAACATGATCTATACTTAATATCCTAATGATTTTTGGCATAAAAGAAAAATCTATAATTTTGATCCATACAATGTATTGTTGGCTATTGCCACAAATATACCCGTGGCAGGTTTTGTGGTTCAGGGTCACATATAGGGTGATTTTAATTGACCAGATGTAAACAGGATGACTGATGGCAAATCCAGTGTTATTTAAATGTGTATCTTATGTGTGAGCAATCAATTAAATTAGATTTTTTTAAATAATAATAATAATAATAATAATAATAATAATAATAACACCTTCAACTTACTGATATCAGACAGATACATTTCAACACAGGAGTTTTAAAGTCAAAATGAAAATAGATGGGGTCAATTTCATGCTGACTTTAACAGTACAGTGGCAGCAAACAGCCGAACATAAGGAATTTGTTTTTAATTCCAAGGGAGAGGAAGAGGTTGAAAACGGTAATAAAAACAACTTAACTAACATTATATGTGGAAAAATAATAAATAAAAAATTTTTTATGACCCTTAAAAAATATTTATAACATTATTATTAAAATTATTATAATAATTATTATTATCATTATCAACACCAGCATACTTTTTGTTAATACTACTTAAGCACCACCCCCGTGTTTACAAAGCACACATGCGAAGACTAATACAAACATCCTTTAGCAAAAAAAAAAAAACGACGATGTCAGGTGATTTTAGAATTGAAGATGGGGTGGTTTTTGGTAAAGGGCGTTTGTATTAGTCCCCGCACCTTCGCTTGGGGCAGTACTTCCACCTACATCTAGTGTGACGTTTTCACCGTGGTTGCGCAATCACTGGCGAGCCTCAGAGCAGTGCAAAAGATGAGCAATTTAGGTTAAAAAGTATATTAATTTTTTCTTTTCTTTTTTCAAAATGGCTGATGGTTTCGCTAGATAAGACCCAATTCCTCGGCTGGGATTGTGCAGAGCCCTTCGAAGCACTTTGAAACTGCATTGATTTGGACCTTCAACATTTTATTTGCCATGGAAGTCAATGGTGTGAGGAAAAACCCTGGAATGTTTTCCTCAAAAAATATCAAGAAATTTTCATTTTGAAGTTAACTAGTCCTTTAACCTTTGCCTTACAGCAAGTGAACTAGGATATTTACCCATCTCCATCCAAGTGAATCTTGGTATCACTCCAAAGCGGAAGAGTCATCCCAATAGAGCAACTTTTACTACAACAAACAAACAAACAAACAAACATTTGTGTCAACCAATCAGTGTGGGTATGAATGGTATGAAAGGCTGTTAGTTACCACGACCAGGTTCTTACCTGTCCTTATCAGTGAAATCCATCCCAAGCAGTATGTTTTCTTCAGTGTCTTGACGTCCATTTGTGTAGACAACCACCATGTACCGCACATGGTCCGTCCATCCACTTTCTAACCTAACAACCTGTTGATGGAGACAGTGTACATTGGTGTATGCACGCTGAGAGCAGTAGCCATTCTTAATTTGTACTAGATATAGTGTACATCACTTACTAATTTAATTCTATCCTCAGAACGGAGGGTGTTTATCATTACTTGTAGGTGCTGTGGTAGATCACCTTTAACAACAACAACAACAACAACAAAAAGATCTATTAAAATAAAAAACTCAGATAACATATATAATGTAATAATCTTATGGGCGATAAACCACTATTTTCATCAACAGTGACGCCGCAATATAAAAGTAGTTGTTAATGCGTCACATCCACCTTTACTGTTGTGGTTCAGGGCCGTAACCATCATAGACATTGAGGGGGGCAAGTCCCCCCAAACTGGCCAAATTGCCCCTGCACTCCATTACGCACCGCTCTGTTTCTCGTTACAATGACCAAAAGTTTTAAAAGTTACTTTTTAAGGCTGGTCTGCCTCAGCGGTCTAACAGCACTCATCAATTTCAAAATGATCGAGATCAAATCAAAGACGGCAGCATTTACTGTTCACAGAAACATGAATTTCACCATGATGTTTCAGATGTAAATCAAGTGTGAGGTAAGATGTAAGTAGCTAAACATTTAATATTTGACTGTTTTACAATAGAAATGTCAGTAACATCCTTCATTTAAATAAGACGATCCCCCACCCCACCAAAAACTGGTCAACCCCTGATGTTCAAAACATTGTTCAGTTACTTACGACCTTATTGTGGTTTACCTGCATTTTTATGATGGGTGGGTGTTCTGGGCCCTTGTGGACTGCTCCCTTGCTGTAAAAACAGAGCTGCCCCTTTTACCATGAAGAAACTTTCACTCAGGCTGAAATAGGCCACACATACAATTATGAACACACTCCAAAATTAAGAGGAATGATCATAGTTAAAAAAGGATGAATGGATTAAATAAGATAAATAAAAACAGAACTGACCTTAGGTTTGCTTTTCGATCATCATCACTGCCTAAATCCTGGCAAATAAAACAGCAGAAGAGTTCTTACAAAGGGCTCTGACAGAAAATATACCACATGAAATTACTTTGCATTTATTGTCAACCAATTCTGAATGTCTCTCATCGTGGTTTACAGATAATAAAGCCATAAAAAGCAATTAAAAGCCTGTCTGATGGGATGGATTCAGAAATGCAAGCCCTAAACTGAAGACTTTAAATAGTACGGAGAAACGCTTTTCACTTAAGTTAAACAAACACTTGCGATAGACACAATAAAAACTGAAAGCCTAATGGATGGACATTTATTGAAGGCTTATGCTATAGTAAGCTAGCTCATTAGTGGGCTGTCTCTAAGAAGCGTGAACAGCAAAGACATGGCAATATTCTGGGTCCCATGATTGGTCACCAGGCAGAGTATCTATTCAATGACATCATTGCAGTGAGTGTACTGGGAGTAGTGAGAGGAAGACTCGGTTCTTTTGAACAGTTCGTTTCAAATAACTGATTCAAAAAATGATTCAGCGATTCTACTAGGTCAAATGCACTTGAAGGCAAGCCTGCAACCTTAGCTGAAAAAAGAGTTACGCCTGCTAACACTGCGCTACACAGGGAAGGAGACAGGAGACTGTTTTTTTTAATGGATATCAATGGAGGAGAGGCTTCACAATGCTGAATAAACTGATTTTGTGGGGAAATAGCTTATTTAATGATTTGACAGCTCATCAGCTAATCTTTACCATGTTTGCTCTTAAACATTCATTTTGGATTGATCTATTTTTAGTTTACACTGAAAAAAAAATGCTGTTTTATAAATTAAGTCACGGCAATTATGCAACAGATATGATTCAGTTTATGGCACTGCTCATTCATTTCTATGGTATCCGCAAATAGTGACTGACTGTTGCACTACAAAATTCAATGAGGGTCAAGGCTGTAATGTGATTGGTTATCAAGACAAATGATCCAAGTTTACGGTTACACTTTCTCTAAATGGTAAAGCCACAGACCCTCGTATCTCCCAATAGGTGTGTTCGACTTGAAGCGCCGCTCGCATGTCATACATGATCGGTCTGTGCAAGTCGAACACACCTAATAAAAAGACCATCTCTGATTAATATTTTAGATTAATGAAATATTTTAAAGTGTCCTCATGCAAGCACATATTGCTGATTTTTCTATTCCGTTTTATTAATAAGGCTGTTTATCGAAATGTGCACTAGTTTCCCCCTGATTTTAGCTAAGTAATTTAGACAAATTATATTTAGGTTCTAAAACAAAGTCATTTAGAACCTAAATATAATTTGCATTCACATTAAACTGACTGAAACTTTGTTTTTTCCGTGCGTTTAAAGAAAAGTATTATCTATTAAAACACCCACTCCATATCTGTGCTGATAATAGAACCCATACAAAGTTGTAAACATTCTAGTATGTTTTATTTCTAACATTTATACTATTCATTAAATAAATATACTATTTGTAACTTTTTTCTATATCGTTCAAACTCCAAATGCACTAAGTATTAGATTATTCCCAGTTCATTTTCAAACTGCACATGCCCGAATGGAGAATAATCTCAGTTCAGAACGATTCCGTCCGTTTCGTAATTGTTCCTGTCTGATTCGTGAATGAATCGTTCATGCAGGTTTTTCTGATTCATTCAAAGATCCGATTCAATGAACGATTTGTTCACAAACGAGGCAAACGCTCAATTGGCAAACAGTATCAAATATTACTATGCCAAGTGCTCTAAAAATATTTGTGATATGGCTGAATTGACCCATTACGTTAAACAAGGCAGCAAGTTTATTACCACTTTAAATCCCACAACACAAATTAGATTACGTTATTGAAGATAAAATGATAAACACTGAAATTGTGTTTGCACCACTACGTCCACTAAAGAAAAATAGTTACCAGATATTGTAACCAATTACACTTCCCATTTCAACAATATAACCAAAATGCAGTACTGGCATGCTTTGTTTTGTTTGGGCAAGTCAAATGAATCCCCATCATGCACGCGCGCGCGCGCGCTCTCATACACGCTGCCTGAAAACACCTCGCTAATGTCAAAACTTCACCATGCGCTCATCTACACGGCAGGGTGAACTCGGTGACTTCTTGTAGCTACCCATCACATTTGCCCATCATTCGAAAGGGGAAATGATCCCCGAGCAAAAGGCCCGGCTAACATGAGCTGTTTTAAGCGCTATTTACACATGCATCCCCTCCACTCACCTCCCCCGCGTTGGTGCTGGCTGAGGATGCGGCGCTGGGTGTAGGGGAGCGTTGCAGAGTCACCAGAGCCATGGCTGCGCTGCAACGCGTTCAGGGAAACCTCACAGGCGCTCCGGTCCGAATAGGACACGCCGAGATATCCTGTTCTACGCCCGCCGGTGACGGGGTTAATGCATTCAGAGGCGCATTAAATCTATTTAGCGGAGCGATAAACCCATCATCGGCTTTGTCATCCACCTCGGCGATAATGCAAATTCTCATTCACGCCAACGATGCCAATAAACAACGGTCTGTGCTCTATCTTCGCGGCTGGATCGTTGATTTAGTGGCCAGACATAATGGACCTTGTTTCGGCACCGCCGTCCGTGGTTGGTGTAGTTCTGTGATCGTCTGTGTTAGATATGGGCTTCTGGGCCAACCGCGTGAAGGTGACTTGCACTTCTCCCTGACAACAGTGCATCCTATGCAGACTCAACACCCAATCATCCACATACTACTAGAGCCCTCATGATGTAGACCATCTCAAAACTAACGTAATGCTTGGATAGCTAGATTTTTCCTTCCTCCCTATGACGAAGAGAAATTTGTATGGTTCAGCAACCAAAAATGAAGCTGACTCTGTGTGTGCGTGTTTGGAATGCAAATTCAACATCTCGCTATAATTAAATATAATTTAAAATAATTGAGTTTTGTGTCTCTTAATCCATGTCTGTTAGCTAGCTTTCTACTGAAATGTTGTCATGATATTAAATTTAGCTGATATGCACATTAAAACAAAAATATATTTTCAATGAATGTGGGCTTATTCTATAGTAGGCTACTAATTCTAGTTTTCTAATCCTAGAAAAATCAACACAAATATTGATGACTCATCCTGCACTACACACATTTGTGTCCAATCAAATTCTCTCTAGAACAAGAATATCCCTCCCCCTGCAGTCATACAGCGAGTAGCAAATCATGGTTAATGGCTGTCATAATTAAAGTCTATTGGTGTATGGAGAAAATGTAAACAAAATTAAATATTGAGGAAATGACACAGGCAGGACAAACCAATATTGATACAAACCTCCTTCATGGAGGAGGTTTGTGTCCTCCTTCATAAATGTATTAGGCAGAAGGTGTGAAGTAGGTGTGCAAATCTACACCTTTTCATATAGTTACACAAGTACTTGGCATCATAAACAGGGGTAATACCATTTCAAAAGAAAAAAGACTAGAAACACAGGTTAGCATTTTATGAGCAAATAAATAAACTATTATATAACAATCTCTGATGAACTCTTCAGTGCATTTAGAATGCACTTACACAACATTCAATATATCAGTATGGCCTGATTGTACATTATGTTTTTCTTCACTACTCATCCTGACATCAAACAGTTTCAGTTTTTCCATGTGTTATTAAGGAGATGTGTTGCTGGAGGACTCGGCTGTCTCAGAACCATGCAGCCTTTCCATGTGTTTTTGTTCCATTGTGTTTTGAGTTGATTCCTGTAAGCTCCGCCCAGTTGTTTCCATGGGCAAAGCCCAGGACGCCACTGTACCCAGCAAGCAACATATTAAATACACAGATAGAGTGAGGTAAACTGATGTTTTCAGAAGTACCTGAAGGGGGACAGACACAAACATGCATCAATACATGTTCAATACACCTTTAATTTCTTAGGAAATTGGAGGAATGCTTTACCTGAGCAATAAATGGTGTGACGAGAGCTCCAACACGAGCCATCCCACTGCTTGTTCCAATACCAATAGCCCTGGTTGCGGTGGGGAAAACCTGAGGAAGCCAAAAAAAAAAAAAAAACTTTTTACTGAAAATTCTATTGGGATTGACTAAGCACAATAAGAAGCTTTGAAATGAAGTGTTACCTCAGGTGTATAAACATATGCAACCTGCCAGCCTGCAGTTATACAGGCTCGAGCAATGAAAATAAAGACTGTAAGAACCGTCCTGTTAATATATAATAAAAAAAGCATATTATGTCATTTACAGTCTTGAAAAATATTTAGGCTGTTTATTTGGGATACCTTTCAGTGTCTGTACAGGTTTTTTGATGACTTGATGAATGTACCTTTGTGTGCAGGCGTACAGTGGCAAGATGCACAGAGAGAATGCTAAAAAAAAAAGTGCCATGCTTTTTCTCCGGCCAATTCGATCAATCATCCACACGGAGATCAGAATACCTATTCTGACATCAAGACATAAACCATACAGTTTTCTATTAGTTTATATGTAGCTTGTTTGCATTTAGGTTGATTAACTAAAAACAACACTTGAGAGGGGACGATGACATGTGGTGCCACGTCACCTGGAAATTCTGCTAAGGTGGTCCACAGAAGGTCCTCATAATCATGAAAAGTCAGATATTTGCACCCCAAATTGCACTGAGGTTCCATACTTGAGTTGTCAGTGACTGGAATTAGACACGGTTTTACTGACATTCACAATATACACACATAATTAAATGTAAATCAAATTGTTAAAGAAATCACATCAGTTGTCATTACAAATCAAATCAATATATTGTTTGCAAATGCTAGTTGCAGCAAAGAGATATTACAGATAATTTACACTACTGTTCAAAAGTTTGGGGTCAGTAGTCAAACATGACAGTAAAGACTTTTATGAGCTTTCTATTCAAGAATCCTCAAAAAAAAAGTGCATCATGGTTTCCACAAAAATATTAAGCAGCACAACTGTTTTCAACACTGATAATAATAGGAAATGTTTCTTGAGCACTAAATCAGCATATTAGTTTGATTTCTGAAGGATCATGTGGTACTGAAGACTGGAGTAATGATGCTGAAAATGCCATCTTATATTGAATATATTAAAATATGAGAGAACTGTTATACTGTAATCATATTTCACATTATTAATGTTTTTACTGTATTTTGATCAAATTAATGCATCCTTGGTGAGTGCAAGAGACTTGCTGACCCCAGAACAGTATAGTGTAGGTTAGATTTACGATCCTAGCCTAAGTTAAACATTAACAGTTCTGTTAAAATCACGTTTTGTGGTGAGTTTGGTCACAATAAGTACTTACAAACCACTCACCACTACACGCAGAGCCTGCTTGGAACAGCTCAGTGGTTAGCAGCACAAGACCATAATATGAAAAAGCATTACATAACCTGTGTGTAAAACAAAGGTAAGTTTTACTGTATATGGAAGGATTTGACATTTTTAACAATATGATTGCATACCAGATAAACCAGATCAAAAGTGTCGTCTTGCAGTATTCTGGAATAAAAAGATCTTTAATTCTCCCACGATCAGTCTAGAACACATAAACACAATTCTTTTGCTACTGTCATTTACAATATAGACATAAAAATCCAAAATGAGAAATTCCACAATAATGTGCGAGTAGGAGATGTATGGCTGGCAGCCCCACATACCTGTGTGTTGGCTATAAGTCTTCCTGAAGGCATAGAGCTCCCATTAGACGCCGCTACATGTTTCAGAGTCTTCAGGGCCTTGTCTTCTCTGCCTCTCAGTACATCAAATCTAGCACTCTCTGGTAACCACTACACGACAAATGCACACAATCAACATTCAACGTGCAGAATTAATACAGTGTCAATCAGAATTTCAGGCACCTGAACATGAGCCTTGTGTCTACAGTTTAAAACATTGTTACAGCCATACATACACAGCAGGAGGCAGCAAAGACAACAAGAGGAAAGGTGGAGAAAGCTAGCAGCCATTTCCAGCCTAAAGTGGGCATGACCATCATAGCCAGTAACACTTCAAACACAGCACCAATGGCCCAGAACACCTATCAGGACAGCAGATTAATTCATTTTTTTAATTATCAAGACCATTATATGGACAGACTTTGGTCATTCTCATTATGAGAGAAAGGTATATTTAATAATAATCTACAAAACATCACCTCAGTCAGTTACAACATTAACCATCTAACCATGCAGTCAAATTTATAGTAATTTAATTCTGAAAATGTATGCAATAGTTGAATAAACAGTGGTCTTAATTACCCCTAACAGGATTATGGATGTCCCTCTGGTTTTCACTGGGAGGAATTCAGTATATAATGTCACACTGTAAGGAAAGGAATGAAAAATTTGATGAAACGTGCCTTGGTGGAAGAGTGGAATAACATCCCACAGCAAGAACTAGCAAAGCAGTCCATGAAGATGAGATGCACTGCAGCACACTAGATACTGACTGCTACTTTTGATATTAACCCACGTTCTGTTCAGGGACTTATTATTCCATTTCTGTTGATCAGATGTTGGTCGAATTTGTTTCGTTTATTTCTCGGTTGTTGAAATCTTTTTATGTTCATACAAATATTTACACGTTAAGATTTGCTGGAAAATTACTTCACACTACTGTTCAATACTTCTATTTAGCAAGATCAATTTAATTTAAGAAAAGTGAATGTAAAGACTTTTGAACTTTCTATTCATCAAAGAATACTGAAAAAATGTATCATGGCTTCCTCAAAAATATTAAGCAGCACGACTGTTGAAAATGTTTCTTGAACACCAAATCAGATTAGAATTATTTCTAAAAGATCATGTGACACTGAATACTGGAGAAATGGCTGCTGAAAATCCAGCTTTTTAAACTCCCCCTGTAAATGCCGCATCGACACGACATCCTCATTAAACCCGTGACGTGACGACTCCAATCTTTCGAATAATCTTACGAATATCTATTGATCTAATATGACTTCTGATCTGTAATGTTGCCAGAATCATAATCATACACTGTTTGTTCGTCGGCCAGAGGAGAACTGAGCCTGGTTTCTCCCAAGGTTTTTTTCTCCATTCTGGCCCTGAAGGAGTTTTGGTTCCTTGCCACCATCACCTTTGGCTTTTGGCTTGCTCAGTTGGGGACACCTAAATTTCAACTATATTACCGATCTGCCCGCATTGACACTATATGATCATTGAAATTAGCCGGATAACATCACCGTTTTCACCAGAGCGGCTGTACAGCCGAATCAAATTCTGTTGCATTATTTTCCTGTTAACACTGTGAAGCTGCTTTGAAACAATTGGACTTGTGAAAAGTGCTATATAAATAAAGGTGACTTGACTTTGCCAACACAGAATAAAATCACAATATTAATCTTTTATTTATTTTTTTATACTGTATTTTTGATCAAATAAACAGAGACAAACTTTTGAATTTATATTTTACAAATATATAGAAAAACAACACAGCTGATTATACTAGATTAACAAGACTTCACAGGTTTAATGGTCCCTTAGGGAAATTTGGAAGTTTAGATAATTGTATGTATGTTTTAACACATGATGTAAAGGCAATGCTCAAAAGATATTGGCACTAATGGAGTATAATAATGTAGCTATAGCCACAGTTTCAAAACAGCGTAATACCTAGAACATAAGTATACCTACTGTATAAATAAAATGTTGCATCTGAGTGTTGCTCACGTATGAATGTGACTTGTGAGTGTGCATTGAAACCACAAGTCACACTTAATTGTTTGTTCATTGATGTAAAAACTCACGACTGAGGGGCTCCGCCCAGGCCAAATCCCACGAGGCCTCGCAAGGCTAAGATCCATCCGTAAACAGGTGCGAAAGCACTTAGTAGCCCATAGTACAATGTCCACAGCATGCACAGTATTAAACACTAAAAGATGGAGACAGTGAGGTAATAATGACTGCTTTATGTTTAAAGACTGAGTTTTAAAGTGCTTGATTTAAACCAAACATACCACTTTTCGGCCATACTTGTCTGAAATGTTTCCCCAAAGTGAAGAGCTGAGCATCATTCCAATGAACACTACCTGACAATGTACATACAAAATAATAATAATACATTTAAGATTCAAAAGATTAAATATTATAAGAGTCTTGACAATACTAAGAGTATGCCTAGCATTAACCTTAAAAATCAACATATTCTTTACTCTATATTCTATCACCTTTTCATGAAGCTATAACCAAATTTAACCCCAGGAGCTGTTAGTGTACAACAGTAAATATACTGACAGCTGTTATGAATGCCACTTTCCAGCTCGAGAGCCTCCATTCACAGCGCAGTTGAGGAGCTGCAATACTAAGGAGCATCATTTCCATAGCATCAGCCATCTTGGCATGGAAATAAGAAACATAGGAATTTTGTGAGTTTTCAGAAAACAAGTTAAGTAAACTAAATGAACTGAACAAATTAAAGCTATTTGTTCAGTAAACATCACATGTATTTAAAATGCCTTACCCATGCAACTCCAGTTAGCATAGACAGCTTCCATTGAAACCTTCCAAAACCAATAGCCTCAATTGCTTCCTCCACAGTGAAGGTTTCTAGTGAAAAATAAATACTCACTTAATGATAATCTGAGCTAGAATTTATTTAGTAAAATGAATGGGAGGAATTAAGCTAACTGATAGCCTGATGCTGCAATGCTTGTGACAAATTCTATCTATCAGTTTTCTGAAAAGCCAAAAACAGATTTCAGTGAATAGTTTGACTGGAATGAAAAAAAAAAAAAAAAAAAACCCTCACAAGCTATAATTGATCGGTCTTTCAGCCTGTCTATTTGTGTATTTGTGTAATATTTTTTATTTGAGCTTTAAAACCTACTTTATGTTATGCTTTATAAACAAAACAATTCTGGAGCTCAATATCCAGTAGCCTACATACATAATGCCATTTCTTGAACAAAAGTGATTTTTGATCATCTTAAAATGACCTCACACCTCCTCAAGATCATAAATGAACTCGATCCAATTACACGAATCAGGCCTTCACCATTTTAGGCTTTAAACATTCAACGCAATCCTGGAATATAGACAAATTGTTCAAATTGTGCATTCATGTAGGAAAGAGATGCCAACCTGACATTCCAGAGCTTCCGATCTTACTGTCCTCCAAATCCGCTTGCTTTCGGAATAGTGCAGACTCCTTCATTTCTAGACTCATTATTCCCAAACTGCTCCTCATGAACACTAAGGACGCTTTTTCAAAAATACAGACTTTAGCCATTGTACGGTTTACAAAATCCAATGCAAATCTGAAACTGATTAAATATTTAAAATAAATATTATTGAAGCTGCTTTAGGCTTTTCATTTCACAAACTAAACAATTTAAGACTGCATCCTTTGTCTGGCATTTCCAGGCTACGATTTTCAATCTATTAAAATACTTAATATTTTTTTTTTTTTTTTTACTATTAAACAAAAAACACACATGGATTACCTTATATCAGTGTCTTTCCAGCGTTTGTAAGCCACTTGCGACGATCTTGTCAACCCACTCATTTTACTCGGCTATAATGGAACGCTAAACCATAACAGCACATTTAGCTCAAGAACAGGTTAGACCAGTGTGCGACTCTGATTACATCAACATAACATTGGAGATGGTAAACTTAGGGAATGGGCTTGGCCTAAAGTAGTTACACAGTCCTCCAGAGAACAACCCACATTGTATCATGTCATCCCTAAACAACAAGCCCCGCTCCAGCCCCGATCCAGGTCAAGAGGATGTGTGGGATTCTTTAGTAAAATCGTATTCATTGCCATAGAAAAAAGTTTGTTAGATAAACAGTAGTATTAGGGATGTTAAGAACAGGGGAAACTATTGGTTCTTCTCATAAACTAGGCATGTACCACATGAACAGTGAAGGACCACATCCTCTTTAATTAATGATAATCACTCTTTCGTTGTGTTCTTTTTCTCCAGTTGGCAATAGTTAGGCCAGCGCAAAGTAATTTTTTTTTTTTATTTCCAAGACAAAATATAATTTTTGTTTTTATATTTAATTCACAGAAACATGTTATTCAGAGGTATACACATACTTCATTCTAGTTATAATATGCCCAAACAGCAAAGTAAATAACTTAGGTAAATAAGATGATTTTAAGCACCACAGAAACTGACTGACTAAAACTACTAGGCCATTAGTTCTCAACCAGGTGGCTGCCAGATGACATAAAAATAATGTAAAATATTATATTAAAATAAATCAAACTTGAATTTAAATGTGGCGGTGGTGCGAAACATTATTTATTATTATTACAAACAAATTATTATAATTTATATATATATATATATATATATATATATATATATATATATATATATATATATATATATATATATATAATTTAATATATCAATAAATAGTATCTAGGTTTATTGCCATATCAGCATCACTGGCTATTACAAGGCAGATACATATTAAACATTTAACAAAATAATATCTATAATATTTATAATAACTATAATTCAACAAAAAAACTAAAATATGTACAAAATGAGTACAATTCTATAAAAGATTCTTTAAATGCACTTTGTAAATTGTAAACGTTTTTTCTGGATCCATAAACAAGTCCTTAAAAGTTTGTCCTGGTAAAAAGCTCATAGTCTCATAACATAAAAAAGTTGGGCAGTCCAAAAGTATATGTTTTATAGACAAGTTGGTACTACAGTATTGACATTTTGGTGCTTCTTCACCCTTCAGTAAAATGCCCATGAGTATGACCTGTCCAACACCTTATATACAACTTGGTCGTGTCTTGATTTAAAAGGGTAGACATCTTTTCCCAATCACAGAATTTATTTCAAATAATTTGTTATTTTGACATTCTACTTGCCATTTCTCTAATATATATATATATATATATATATATATATATATATATATATATATATATATATTGGTTAATTATGGAATTTATGTCCGAGGGTAGAATTTGGCATTCACTGATTCTTTCTACAAGAACTTGTTCTGAAATCACGTCTGCTTGCTCATTTCCAATAACGCCACTATGTCCTAAAAATCCAGCATAAAACAATGTTGTACTGGAGTCAAAAAGTTTGAAAACAGGCAGCTGACATAATTACAGTAGAAATACTGGAAATAGCATATATGGAGCATATTGTCGTCTTGTACAATGGGAGGCTATATTTAAAACTTTTTTTTTTTTTTTTTTTTTGCACGAGAGATCTCACTCTTGTAACATTAGTAGATTAAAAATGTTCATGTTTTGAATCATTCAAACAGGTAATATCACCAGATCTGACATTTAGTCATATTTAAACACAACACATGCAAGATCATGTGACCTGTCATGTCTCTGCTCGGCTAATAGTTACTCTCATGGTTTAGGAAACACGGCTTAGGTTTGAAGTTTCGCTTTCAGTTCTGCAAATGGTAGAGCGACCCTGAATTTGCATGACATGGCAGCATAACAGTGATGCAGCAGTATTTGTGAAGGGGTCTCTGAGAAACGCCAACAAGTGCATACACTTATCTTACTTTGGACATGTCAAAAGGTAGGCTAATGCTGTGAGAAAGTTCAACAAGCTCTGTATTTAAATTACTGTTTCAAGTAATTAGTGTAAAAAAGAATTTATTCAAACTTTCTTGCATTTCCTAGGCCTTCATATTTTGGCAAACCAAGTAGGCTACAGTCCTTTCATAAAGAGTGTTATGAGTGTGTGCTATTCCTGTTTTCCCCCCATGTAAATGAAACAGCATCCTGCAAAGAGCAAGTTAGTGTTGAGAACATGCAGCTCAGTGAGGAGCAGCTGCATCAGATAGAGCAGAACAGACGCGCCGCACTTGAACGACTGGCCAGACGAAATGTACCTGTACCTGTTGGTGAAAGCTGGCGAAGACAAATTGGGAATGAATTTACAAAACCTTATTTTACAAAAGTAAGTGATACTCAGTATGAGACATTATCAAACTAACAGTAAGAAGATGAAATAAAAGACTTCCTGTTTTGGTTCTTTTTTCCAGCTAATGTCTTTTGTTGCAATGGAGAGGAAATGCTTCACTGTCTATCCCAGCCCTGAGCAGGTGTTTTATTGCACAACTTTGTGCGCAATAGATAATGTAAGTTCCTTACTATGTGAAAATGAAGAGGTATAAAAGATAAGTGCTTTTTAGTGCAATTTTAATACACCACAGGTTGTGTTTGTGTTGACAGGTAAAAGTGGTCATTCTTGGGCAAGACCCCTATCACCATCCAGGCCAAGCCCATGGTCTGGCCTTCAGTGTGCTGAGGCCAAAACCTCCTCCTCCTAGGTACACTATTGTACTGAACTGTGAAAATACTATATTTCAATCATCTCACCAAAATTACATCTCAGGCAATTCACACAGAGTTTGCAGTTAAAAGAGCAAGACCCACAACAGAGCAACATAAAAAAGCAAGGTCTAGTGAGCATTTAAAAAAAAAGAGAAGCATTTTCTTTTAACTTGAATATTTAGAATGCTGTGTCATGTGTGAGACGTCGCAAAAGAGGCAAGACATGAGCGTTAAGATCAAACATATCCGTCTAGTGCGTTTACAGTGACATGGAAAAACGTGTTCTGTGTGTACAGCCCCTTACTGTACATCTCTAATGATAACTCTGTATTTCCATATTTGTTGACTTGCTTCACTTATTGCAGTTTGGAAAACATATTTACGGAGCTGACAGAAGATATTGTTGGCTTCCAGCACCCAGGACATGGAGACCTCACAGAATGGGCTAAACAGGGTAGGTAAATCAACATCAGGAAGATCTTTTTTTGAAAGCTAAAAATACTTTTATTCTGCATGGATACATTAAAATGATCAGAAATTACAGTAGTGGCATTTATAAAGTTAACAAATATTTTAACTGTTTTTAACACTAAGAAATGTTTCTTGAGCACCAAATCAGCATATCGGAATGATTTCTGAAGCATCATGTGACACTGAAGACTGGAGTAATGGCTGCTGAAAATTATGTTTTGCCATCACAAAAAATGTTTCACAATATTGCTGTTTTTATTGTATTTTTGATTATAGAAATGCAGCCTTGGTGAGTATAACGGCCTTCTTTCAACAACATTTAAAAATCTTACCGACCTCAAACTTCTGAACGGTTGTGAATGAGCCTGTTACGAGTAATAGCATCATTTGTAAAGAAAGCTAACTGATTTATTAAGTTCAATGTAAATGTTATTTCCATTGTCAGGCGTTCTGCTGCTGAATTCTGTGCTGACAGTGAGGGCTAATCAACCCACCTCTCATGAGGGTCAAGGCTGGGAGCTCTTCACAGATGCTGTGGTCCTGTGGCTCAGTAGGAACCTCAATGGCCTGGTCTTTCTGCTTTGGGGCTCGTATGCTCAGAGGAAAGGCAGAGTGATTGACAGAGTAAGGTCATGGAGAATGTAAATATATTTATCAGGAATAAAAGGTGCACTTCGCAATTTTTACTTATTAAAGATGCTGAATGCGTACTGTTATACCTGTGCACTTGTGGTATGGATAATTAATTGACTGTAAATATTGCATTTATACAGTGGCACTGATAACTGAAATCTGCACCTTTAAAAATCATTACAAGGCTGTATTTTAAAGGATATCTAACTGCCTGTTTTCCCCCCCAGAAACGTCATCATGTCCTTGAGACTTCACATCCATCACCATACTCGGCACATTTAGGCTTCTTTGGATGTAGGCACTTCTCTAAAACTAACATGCTACTTAAAGCATCAGGAAAGAATCTGATTGATTGGACCACTCTCTAAAATAACATTATGTTATTTATTCTTTAAAAACATTTGTGTGTGTGTGTGTGTAAAACAGAGAGGCTGTGAACATTACATATTCTACATTACAGTTCAATTTGTTGCATTTTATACTGCAGTTATGTTGCAAATAGGTCACAACTCCCTGTAGTGAGGTTGACCTTGTAATCATCATGCCAGTTGTTATAATGCAAATAATTACAATATTTGCACAATAACTAAATACCACTAATGAATGCATTTCATTAGTCATATTGGACAAAAGGAGTGTGATTTTATGGACTGATACTGTATTTCAACTTCAAATTAAAAAGTTAAAAACTATAATGTGAATGTGATTTTAAAATATAATTCTAGACAGATAGAAGTAGCATAGAGAAACGTGTAATAGCATTAAACACAATCCTCAAGTATTGCCCAAAAAGTTAGTTAGTCATTTAGATGGACATTTTGACAAATCTCCTTTTTTCAGTTTATTCTTTAAAAATGACAACACAATGCTGATTTTCAATAGCTTATTTTGAATTGTACAAAAAAAAAAAAAAAAAAAAAAAAAAAGTATGTATATCACAATGTATATTTAGATCACACTGTAGTCTGCCTTGAGCATTTGGGAATGAGGCCAATCGCAAACTAAAAAAAAGAAAAGAAAAGAAAAATAGGACACTACGACAGCCCATGTAGAGCATGTTTCATAGTGGGATGTCCATAAATTCAGGTGCAGCAGCCATAATAAGCAGTGTCCCACTTCAACTCTTCTTGGACCTTGTCTTTTTTTTTTTACTCTGGACACCAGCGCACATACAGTACGGCACACCTCTCTGCACCACTGGCACTGTCCTATCCCATTCTCTCCCGGGACTCTCAATTGAAACAAACCAACAGGACGTGAATTTTGTCTTCCTTAAAACATGTATTGCCTGAACTCTAAGGTAAGATCTATTAACTGCTTATAGTAATGCTTGTGCTCAAGCTTATTTCTTGACACTGGACTACTGAGCTTAACATACATACATACATACATACATATACATATATAGATAAGTGTTTACATTATAAACCTTATAACATCATTGGTAACATCATCAACAGTAATGTTTGAGGATCTAATGTTACTATCATGGTCAGTTTAGTTCCTATTTAGCTGGAGTGTGTTGTGCTTAGTTACAAGGGCATCTCTTTTACCATTGTATCTTTTACCTAACGTATAAATTAGGTCAAAGGTGTAGTCGGGGACACTAATTAGGACCAAGAACATTAACATGGAATTTCCGATCTTTAGGGCTATGTTGTGATTCCACGGATCATTTTACACCATGATGTACTGATTTGCTAAATGAAAAACGTTCTGCATTTACATTTTTGTTTTGAATGTATTATTTTATTAATTTAAAATGAATTGTTTTGAAGCCAAGTGTTATTAAAAGCTAAACGATTAGTAATAAGATATCTAACATGTGTTGTGGAAAGTTAGTTTACCTTTGAAATCAAAGTCATACAAGTGGACAGACAAAGCTAAGCTTAAGAAAAAGCCAAACTTGTGCTACTAACAACATTAGCCCAGCCAATGGCATGAGTTCGGGGGTGGTGCTATCTGTTCGCCTGACCAATTGGCAGATGATCTCAGGAAACATGTTTGGAAACAAGCAGGGACTTTGGTGATGCACCAAAAGGACAAACTTCAGCTTTAAAAAAAAAATAATTAAGTAGGAGATAATGATGTGGGTGGCAGGGACGGAGCCCCTTTGGCCACCCGCTCACAACTGGAGAAAGCAAGGTTCATTTACTGTCACATATACCTTGAACTCTTGGTTGATTAACCCAAACCTTGCATACTCGAGGTATGTTGAGTCCGGGAGTAAGTTCAGACAACTCAGAGTATGTTAACCATAAACACACAAGACATTCTCAACAGAGCGACGAATCGATGATTCACCATGGAAACAGACGCTAAGAAAAAGCGCGCCATTCTACTTCCTCTTCTTCGTTTGTTTAATGGCGATTTACATAACCTACTTAGGGCCATAGACCGTAAATAGTGAACGATCGCCATCTATCTGGTGTTTATTCACTGAGAATAAGGATTATATTGTTTGTTTGATACTAATTAATTGAATGCAGATCCATGTGTGAGATGACAATAAAATAAACAATAAATATATTTTAATTGCATTAACATTTAAACTTATTTTTTATTCTAATTCTTTAGAATTAATATATAATATTGTATAACTGAAACATGTGGTTATATTAAAAACTATATTCGTTATATAACACACATCTGAATACCTGTTAAGCAAACTAACCCTGGATCATGAGCTGCTCCGGAGCAGGTTATGTTCAGAGAATGAGTTGCCATGGTTACTTACCCTGAAAATTACCTCCGTTTCTCGAAAAGTTTACCGAAATTTGAGGTTATCAGCTAACTTACTCTTAAACATACCCGGGTATGTCACATAACCTGCTTTCTGGAATATCCCCTGCTGTGTCTGTATCTTTTTTTTTCCTTTTCTTTTTACAAGAATTGCGTTTATTTAAACGCAGAACCGTCTCTTTAATACCGCAAAAAAAAAAAAAAAAAAAAAAAAAAAACCAAAAAAACGGGAGACTTTTCAGACGCGCGCTCAAACTTCGCCACAGAGCCAGGCACAGGTCAAACGAGTGCGGAAAAGGTAACTTACAGATTCCGAATGAGCGAAAAGCAGAACAGCGAACAGTAGATAAAGCCTACCTCAATGTTTCTCAACTGGTGGGTTCAAGACCGTTTTGGGTGAGTCGCATTGTGTGCGGTCAAAGAAACAATAACAAACATAAGTCTTTTTTTTTTTAATGCCACTTTTATTTTGAAAGACCTTCTGTGAAAACTGGTGGTGACACTTCTGTCAGATGCTGAGAGAAACGCGTTGTCTTGATTCAGTGTCTGTGGTCAGATGAGATGTTCTCAGTAAAATGTCCTGCCTTTACGAATAACCCCTGACGCAATATGACGCAGGTTGTAGCCAGTATCAGAAGTTTTGATGCCTCTCGCGGTTCAAACAAATAGGGCTGGGCAAGAAATTCAAGTCCCTCTTCTCTTATATCGAAATCCTCTGGCATTTCTTTTTAAAAATAATCGTTTTAGACTCAAATTCATGGCCGGTGTCCTCTGCGCGTCATGTCATGACAATGGTTCTTTCGCCATAAATCGATGTGTATGGTCGAGTTTTAAATATGTATATTTGTTTTTTTCACACAATTGCATCACTTAGCTTCAGAAGGCCTTTATTAACCCCCCGGAGCCATGTGAAGCACCTTTATGATGGATGCACTTTTATGGACTTCAAACCAGAAGCAGCCATGCAGGCAGTGGCAGTGGCCTGAACAACAACAACAAAAGTATTTGTGTCTAAAAAATGTACATCTCAAGACATGAAAATCTAAAAGTGCATTAGTGAAGTAAGTAGGGCAGCTGAACCATACATTACCTGAGGAAGGTTAGAGGTAAACATCCGCTGACTCAGGTTCCATCAGAACCTCAAATGACCGTCCCAGCTGTCAGAGTGATTACATATCTATCAGTTTTGTAAAAATAAAACAGGCAATTTTACACCAAATGGGCTATGGGCCACGTGTTGGTGAGTGGGTAGTAATTAGCAGAAAATGGATCCACCTAATCAAAGATCAGTAACTAGACTCCAACAATGTAATTTTGTGCAGAAGAAGACAGGTAGGAGGGGAGGGAGTAGGGTGCTAGCTCAGGTTTCCACAGCCTTGTGTTACACATGGTGGGGCAGCGGCCGCTAAGGAAAGGCGCTGAATGAGATCTTCTCTTGCTGCCCCTCCATGAATCATTCAGCATCTTGGAGCAGACCAAGAGCTGAGTTTAGTAGTGGTGCTTAAAGTGAAATAACGTCACACGAGCTCTTCTCCATGGATATAAATGTGAGAGAAAGAATGTGAGAGAAAGAAAAGAAAACGAGCAGAACTGATCAGGACTGAATGTGAAGTGGATCACTCTAGATGTGTCTTCTGGTCTGAGTTTCCATCATGCCAGGGCAAACTGGACACTGAAGGCCCTTTAGACTACTGAACACTGGACTAATACTAGGAGAATAAAGACCTATTCTGGAAAAAAGCAATGGATACTGAGGTAATTCAGGAATATTTAATGTTTCTGCTGAGAGTAGCTGAAATAATGTGTGTAAAATGTGTACAATTGAAATGCTTATAGCTGTGCTTTCCCCTTTTTTTTTTTGGCCTAAGATTAATTATTATTGTGTGTATTTGGAGTATAAATGTCTCAAGATTATGACATAAAATTACATCATATTACAAGCATATTTGTTTTGAATGCTAAATTAGTAATACACAAACTGACAAAAGTACTAAATCATTTTTGCTCTATAAATTCCTCTTCGTATTTATTTTATTTTTTTACATTTTAGGCTTAATATTTTAAGCAAATGCAACTCAAAATGTGACTGTAAATGACAGTGAAAATACACAAAAATAATTTTAAAAGTGCAAAATTATTTGGGGAAAAATTGTAGTTCTCCCTCACACTTAAAATAATCTATAAATATTAAAAATAGAAACAGAGAAAAAAGTAAATGATGTAAATTCTGCAAATCTTGGTCAAGACTTTGTTTCGTCACTGTTACAGAAGAATGTTGGTCAGTGACCAATGATTAGCTCTATCTTTTCCGAAGTCTCAAGCCATATTGTGAGCTGAGCACTGGGATCCTGTGACATACTGGAGTTTTGGGACAATAGCGTGGCCTCTCAGATGATGGTCAGTTAGCCAGATAGACTTTCCTTCTCCCTCAAAATCAGCTTTAATGTCTCAGTGACTCACTCGGAAATACAACAGGATGTATCTAATAACATTGACACCAAAGTGGAAATCTAAGTCATCATGGAAAGGGTTTTTTTTTTTTCTCTTTCTTCTTTTTCAATTCAGACCTAGTTGTGTGATTAGGAGGAAAATATCAGAAAGCTCAACTACAATATACACTATAGTATAATGTGTATATTATTATATTAAATTATTATGATATATGTCATATTGTATCATATAGAAATATTCTCGTTGCAACCTAGTAATTTTATAGTAAAACAAAAAGTCTTTCAGTTGGTTATTGGTACCAAGAAAGAAAAGTTCAAAACACTGAGTTTGAAGCTAGGATGATGATTGTCTTTTAAACAGATTGCACTACATGACATGCGGTGTGTAATGAGAGAGGAACACTGACAGACTGCCAGAAGCTTGGCATCCCCTCTTGGCTCTAGTTTGAATGCTCTTTGCCAACTGATAGACAGGACTCAAGTGTGATGCCAGCTTTATCTTTCATAACATTTCCTACTCTCTGCACTTTCGCTTTTGTGGTACACAATAGACAGACAACTTACTTAGCGATTTTTATTTGGTAACACTTTATTTCAGTAGTCCACTTTAGACATTTTACTAACTATAGGTCAGTCAACTATCAACTTACAGTCATTAGAGTATTGGGGCCCTATTTTAACAATCTAAGTGCATGGCGTAGGTGCATTTGGAGCGTGTCAGAATCCTAGTCACTTTTGCTAGTTTAAAGACGGAAAAAATGGTCGGTGCGCCAGGCGCATGGCCCAAAAGGGTTGTACCTAGTCTCTTAATGAGCCATGGGTGTGTTTTGAGCGTAACATGCAATAAACCAATGTGTCATCTCCCATTCCCTTTAAAAGCCAGTTGCGCTTGCAACATGGCAGATTCGCCTTTTACATGCCGTGTATTGCCATGATTGGTCAAATAATTAGCCAATTTCATTCATCATTACTGCAAATAGATAATTCTGATACGTCAATTACTATCCATTATGACATGTAGGCATTTTTATCTTTATGTACACAATAATAATCTTTTACATTGCAATTCTTTTATTTTTATTATTTGGAATGTCTGTGTGCTGCGGCCCTTGTGTGTAACAAGCAAAGTGTAAGCGCATTGTGCACCCGCCTATAGGCGCATATTACTAACACACCCTTTAAATAACAACAAGTAAAAAAATCTTTGTTGGTCAATGGCGCAGTCATTTTCAGTTCAAAATAGCAACACGCCAACAATGTGTCTGGACACACCACGTTTTCTAACCAGCACGCCCATGGGGCGAACAGATGGGCGCGATTGCATTTGCTATTTAAACAATGTGGTGCTGGACGTGAAAATGATAACTGCGTCGGGCTGAAACTAAACACGTGCGTAGTGCCTGGCGTCGCATTATGCAGAGTGTATAGGGTCTATTTAATTTCCGCTAACACTTTATTTTGATGCTCCACCAACAGACATTCTGTAAGTAACTTTGCAAGTATATATGTGCGGACGTCGAACCCGGGTCCCTGGCATGGGAGGTGAGCATGCAAACAAGGATGCTTTAGTGTCAGCCGCTAGTGCGCCTCTTGAGATCAGGAGTGAGGTTTACCTACACAGCTCTTACTAGCTATCCTCCGATATATACATATATATATATATATATATCAGGAGTGAGGTTTACCTACACAGCTCTTACTAGCTATCCTCCGATATATATATATATATATATATATATATATATATATATATATATATATATATATATATATATATATATATATATATATATATATATATATATATATATATCGGAGGATAGCTATATATATATATATATATATATATATATATATATGTATATATGTAGGATGTATATAGCTGTGTAAATGTATATATATATATACATATATACACCTAAAGGATTATTAGGAACACCTGTTCAATTTCTCATTAATGCAATTATCTAATCAACCAATCACATGGCAGTTGCTTCAATGCATTTAGGGGTGTGGTCCTGGTCAAGACAATCTCCTGAACTCCTTACTGAATGTCAGAATGGGAAAGAAAGGTGAATTTTGAGCGTGGCATGGTTGTTGGTGCCAGACGGGCCTGTCTGAGTATTTCACAATCTGCTCAGTTACTGGGATTTTCACGCACAACCATTTCTAGGGTTTACAAAGAATGGTGTGAAAAGGGAAAAACATCCAGTATGTGGCAGTCCTGTGGGCGAAAATGCTTTGTTGATGTTAGAGGTCAGAGGAGAATGGGCCGACTGATTCAAGCTGATAGAAGAGCAACTTTGACTGAAATAACCACTCGTTACAACCGAGGTATGCAGCAAAGCATTTGAGAAGCCACAACACGCACAACCTTGAGGTGGATGGGCTACAACAGCAGAAGACCCCACCGGGTACCACTCATCTCCACTACAAACAGGAAAAAGAGGCTACAATTTGCACGAGCTCACCAAAATTGGACAGTTGAAGACTGGAAAAATGTTGCCTGGTAAATGGTGTTCCTAATAATCCTTTAGGTGAGTGTGTGTATATATATATATAATATATATATAGTCTACTTCTAGGATATGTAGTTACAAAATTACTTCTCGTTAGTAGAGTGTCTAAGTGGACTATCAAAATAAAGTGTAACCTTTTGTTTTACTAATGTTACAAAACTTTAAAATAATCCTTGGACAGAAAATTTTATTTACTGTAACTTATTGTACACATCTTGTGGTTTCAAGTGGACTTCTTCAAATATGATATTATGAATGACATTTGTGTGTGTGTGTGTGTGTGTGTGAGAGAGAGAGAGAGAGAGAGAGAGAGAGAGAGAGAGAGTGTGTGTGTGTGTGTGTGTTTCATCTGTTCTTAGAGGTAAATCAAGCATCAGTAGCACCAGACAGGAATGGTTCATTTATTTTTTGTATGCCTGTGACCTTGGCCCAAATTTCATCCCATGACAGGAACGGAGAGGAACCGTGTAATCTCTGATAGAAATAGATTTGCCCTCAGGTTTAAAGGAACCAAGATAGGACAAACCTATGCTGAGCAGAGTTGCAAGAGTTTCAGGATGCAAGACAATAAATCCATAACGATTTCTGTTTTAGACAGATGTTTCTTGACACACACATACAGACAGACCCCGCTTCCTTAGCAAACTTTTTATTAATGACTTCCCTTGGTGGAAGTGGTGAGTGTGATATGACATTGTTTCCTGTTGTACTTGAAATAATCACAGATGCTCTTTACAAAACTGCATAATATCACACAGTCCCCACATCAGTACACAGAGAAACAATCACTGCACTGAAGGTAAGGCTCCCACTTTTACTTTGCTTTGTGTTAACCATCTTTTACATGTGCATTCTTTAAATACATTTTATAATTGTCCGAGGTCTAAGATAGGCCTGTAATACAAGAGAACCAAAACATTTAATAATTACTCAGTTGAAGATTTATATTTATTCCTGGAGTGAACTCTGATCAGAGCATGTTTGTGCACCTGGAATAAAATACAGCTGACTGTGTCTCTGTGAAAATAAACCGTGTAAATGTGTCTCAGTTATTTGAATGGTGTTTTTATGTAACAGTATTGGAGTGGTAGCCTATGACTCAGGAATAATGTCATATCGAGAATCACACTTGCAACAAATAAAATTTAGTGTCACCTATAGTGTTTTTCTTTAACAAAACAAATTATTTAGCCCTATGTTAATATTTGTATAGTTATAGTTAATATTTGAACATTATTAATGTTTCCCATATATCCCCATTATTCCCATAGTGTATGATTGCAGAAAAAATATTGAACATTGATGGAGCAACAGATTTTTGTGTGAAATGTGTTTTTTTTTTTAATTAAAAATCACATAAAATGTATGAGGTGGCAAGGTGAGCCTTTTGCCCCACACATGGCACACAGGCACACAGTATTTATACAAATACTTTCGCTAAAATAATATGTTTTTAATAACGTCTAAGAATACTTGTTCAAAACAATCACTCATATTTATTTACTTATTTTTGTACTATTTTTATTTTGAGTAAATAATTCATTTTTGTTCAATAAATACTGTCATTAAAATGTTAATATAAAAATATATTTAAAAATACAGAAACAAAATTATTTTAAAAAGTAAAGATCCTGAAAGCATTGATCCAATAATCATAATTTAATATAGACTTACAGTAGTAACAATAAACAATATTTTATTATATGATGATTAGTATCATTTTTTTTTTTTTTTTTTTTTAAATATGATGGTTTCATTATAAATATAGTGATTATCTCTAAGGTGGACACTCAACTTAATTTATGACGTTTACCTTCTGAATCAATCATGTCATGTCAACAAATGGAAAAGTCAGCCAGCCAGCCGTTATACACCTATGTTAATTATGGTGCCTTTAGCCCCAACAGCAGGCGTGCCTTTTACTCCAAATACCATACTTTAAAGGGTTAGTTCATCCCAAAAATTAGCCCATGATTTACTCACCCTCAAGTCATTCAACATATTCAACTTACAGATGTGGTGTAAGCATTTTGAACTGCTAGAGGCATTACACTTTTTCCGTAAGTTGAATACGGAAGGCGATTCGCCGGAAGCTAGATAATTTACTTTATAAAGTTTTGAATATGGATATTTTTCTTACACAAACGCATCGATTCGCTTCAGAAGGCCTTTATTAACCCACCGGAGCCGTGTGGAGCACGTTATATGATATAAAGATGCACTGGCTAGGATGGCTTGAGGGTGAGTAAATCATGGGATAATTTTCATTTTTGGGAAATAACGTTAACTCTTTAACATATTCTTCAGTTATTGAAAAATTATTGCTTTAATTTAACAAAACCGAAAAGAAGACATTTGTCTCAAACTATATTAAATTTAGTGATTCTCATTTGCTACATAAATCTACAACATAAAAAAAAAGAAAATCTAATATTACATCAAATAAGCACATAATCAACTTTGCACTGCTGCCAAGGGTCACTTCATGGATCAATCAAATTTCCACTTGCATCTTGAAAAGCGGATGTTTTGCGGCAGGTTTTTGTGCTATTTAGTGGTTTAGAGGAAAATAAAATCAAAGGCGCCTTTTACCCTGGTGCACCTTTAGTCCTGCTGTACCCTAATTCATCGTTTCTACTTCCAAAAACCATAAATTTGATAATAGTTTACTTTAAAATTTTAACAGAATATGAAAAGGTATCACACACTCACCAGCCACTTTATTAGGTACTGCTGTTCAGCTTGTTAATGCAATATCTAATCAGCCACTCATATGACAGCAACTCAGTGGATTTAGGCTGACCACGTCCACCCCTTCATAACCACAGTGTACCCATCTTCTGATGGCTACTTCCTGCAGGATAATGCGTCATATGACAAAACGCAAATAATCTCAGACTCAGTTTTTTTTATTTTATTTTTTTATAAGATGATTTTCTTACAGACTCAAGATCAACTCACTCAATCCAATAGAGCATCTTTGGGATGTGGTGAAATGGGAGATTCACAACATGGATGTGTAGCTGACAAATCTGCAGCAACTGCATGCTACTATCATGTCAATATGGACAAAAATGTTTCCAGCACCTTGTTGAATCTATGCCACAAAGAATTAAGGCAGCTCTGAAGTTTATTTATTTTAAAGATTTTTTTAAATAAAACTTTTTAGAGGACATAGGGCTTTATCAACACACAAAAATGATATCCTTCCTGTTAGACCTTGCCGGTATCAATGTTGACTGATGAATGTTCCTTTTGATGGACTGTGCAGAAAAACATTTTAGATAAGATAAGTAAGGCTGGGCTCAGACGGTTCATGGCATATTGTCGACAGGATTTGTTCAAGGCCACATCCAAAATGATATATTACTGGATGTAGGGTGATATAATAAAGTCAGAGTGAAGGAAAGTCAGTGATGTTGGTCATTTGTGTACATCTGTGAGAGACTATTGTTAAATAATCACCATTACGTTTTTTTTTTTTTAGTACAAAGCAACTGTTCCAAGCTAATTCTAATGTTGCTGCAAGTGTCAAACTGTTACAGTGAACTTATAACCTGGAAACAAGGTGAAAACATTTAAGCTATGCACTTTATAATAGTAATTAATTCCTTAATGTCAAACAGGAAAAATCATGAATGTTTCTGACATATAAAAATAAAAACTAAAGATTAAAAATTGGTTTATTATGCAACTTAATCTTCTCCTTGAAATAAGAATGTTGGGTAAAAACACATCTACCTTTTATTGGACTTGCTGATCAACACTTGTTCCTTTATTTTTCTTGTCTGTGATTTAACAGAGTTTAGAGGAGCGCTGCCAGCGGATCCTGCAGGAGATGGAGGGGTGCTTGACGGCTCGGGACCGGGTGGGCATTCAGGACTTTGTTCTCCTGGACGCCTATACCAGTGAGACAGCATTTATGGACAACCTTAGAAAACGGTTCAACGAGAACCTCATATATGTGAGTCCTGCACCCACTCATGTGACCTCTTAAAATAGACCGTGATAAAGGGCGGCAATGCAATATCCAGTATCACTGTTACTTTCATTATTGAGATGGGGTAGAGAATAATGTGGACTCTCATGCTGAACACAGGTCACTGCACACGGCAGGTACCTTAATAAGTGAAAATGTTCTCTATACATCTAATTTGCCTTGTCGCAAGAACTGGAAACTCACTTTACTGATGATTCAGCATGGAGAATTTTCTGTTTAAGGTTATCAAGGGCACCGTACAAAGATAAACCTCCAATAAGAAACTGCTGAGACAGTTATCATTATGATCCTTCTTTATCCCGTGAGATTGTATTTTTTGGCAGATTGTTCCAGAACAAACTTTTTAAAAGTTGACAACATATTTAAATTGTTTTACATAACTCAGTACTCTTTTGAGGCAAATGGCTGGACTTTTTCTGAAAAAGTCTGTCTTTCTTACTTCTATTAGACCTACATCGGCACCCTCCTAGTGTCAGTAAATCCATATAAGGAGTTGGGTATCTATACCAAGAAACAAATGGACATTTATATGGGAGTCAACTTTTTTGAGCTGCCTCCTCATATGTAAGTTTGCATATATACGTAGGAAATACACATTATTGTTCAAAAGTTTAGGGTAAGATTAAAAGAAAAAAATTAATACTTTTTTCCTCACAGATACAGATCTTTCAAATGAATGCTGTTCTTTTAAACTTTTTATTCAAAGAATCCTGAAAGAATTATGTGACTGGAGAAATGACTGCTGAAATTTCTGCTGTACCATCACAGGAATAAACTGTAATAATATATCACAATGTTACAGTTTTTCTGTATTTTTGATCAAATAAATGCAGCCTTATTGATCTTAAGAGACCATTTCAAAAACATTTAAAAATCTTACCGACCCCAAACTTTTGAATGGTAGTGATTTGTGAATACACATTTACTGTTTATTCTTAAACTCCACTTCCTTCTTTTTCTTACGAATGTTCTTCTTTAAAGATCATTGTTTAAAATAAAAAGTATAATTTTCTGACCTCTCAGATTTGCACTTGCTGATAATGTTTACCGGACAATGGTTAGTGAAACCAACAATCACTTCATCCTGATCTCTGGTGAGAGTGGTGCTGGGAAGACAGAGGCCTCGAAGAAAGTCCTGCAGTTCTATGCAGTAAGCTGTCCCAGCACTAGACTCCTGGACAACGTGAGAGATCGGCTCCTTCTTTCCAATCCAGTGCTGGAGGTCAGATTTTTTGTCTCAAATTATCAGTTGAAAACATTGGAAAATTCTCAGTGTACATGCTCAAAGTGTATCTTGACAGGCTTTTGGAAACGCCAAAACCCTGAAAAATGACAACTCGAGTCGATTCGGAAAGTATATGGACATACAGTTTGACCATCAGGTAAAGTCAGATTCGTACAGAAGTAGAATAAAAGAAAAGCATTCCCTACAAATATAAATACATGCTAATTCGTATAGGGAGCGGCTGTTGGTGGCCACATCTTAAGCTACTTACTGGAAAAGTCAAGGGTGGTCCACCAAAATCATGGAGAGAGGAACTTCCACATCTTCTATCAGTTAGTCGAGGGAGGGGAGGATGAGCTTCTTCGCTGGCTTGGTTTGGAGCGAAACTGTCAGAACTACCGCTATCTTATTCAGGTAAGAAACACCGATATTGCTTGTGTTACTATTTAGATGCATAGACTTATCAGAGCCATAAACAAAGTATATTAATTTTATTGTTCAAAATCTATTTTCTGGACAGGGAGAATGTGCCAAAGTGAGCTCCATTAATGACAAGAGTGATTGGAAAACCGTACAGAAAGCTCTTACTATCATTGAGTTTAGTGAAAAAGATATAGAGGTAAGATGCTCTCAGAGTGATTGGAGTTTTCATCCATTGGGTCACTGGGTCAGTGTAGAAGGCTGATTTTTAGAAAGAGAGGTCATTGTTTAATACCTTTGCTCTTCTTTTAGCATCTGTTTGCGATCATTGCCAGTGTCCTTCATCTCGGGAATGTTCACTTTGAGGCCAGTGCTCTGGGTTATGCCACATTGATGAGCAGTGCAGAAGTGCACTGGCTGTCAAAGGTATGCTCCACCACTTCTATCAAGTTTTAGAGTAGTTATGCTTTAAAATACTGGAATGCCAATATTAACCTCTAACTTTGTCTTATATTTGTTTTGTTTTACACATTTCTTCTTTTTTTCATGTTCTTCTCAGTTATTGGGCATCCCCTCAAACATGTTACAGGAGGGTTTAACTCACAGGAAGATTGAAGCCAAAGCAGAAGAGGTGATGAAAGATTGGCTTATTAGTATTGTCTATGTACTAGTACTCATCCATTTTACATTTCTTACTTATGCCAAGTAAATACAGCATTTAATGTGACCCAAATACTAGTATGTTTACATAAGCATACTTACTGAAATATTGCTTGTACTTTTTCAAATAATTAATTGCAACATATGTATATGCAGTTTTTAAATATATATTGTATGACACATTAACTGTTGCAAACATTAAGTGTTTTACATTCATATTCCCACCCATACAAAGTTGTTTTGGACAATTAGTATTAAATGGTAAATACATTTATATTTAAATAATATTAAAAGCATTTTGAAAAGTTGTTTAAGAGATGGAATTTTATGATATATTTCTGTACTTCGTAAATGCATGATTATCTAGTATTTATAATTTTCAGGTTCTAAGCCCTTTCACCACTGAACATGCAAAGTATGCCAGGGATGCACTAGCCAAAGCCATCTATGGCCGCACATTCTCATGGCTCGTTAATAAGATTAATGAATCTTTGGTAAATAAGGTATGCATGGTTTACAAATTCTGCCTTATATAGTGGTATATAAAAATACATGAATTAGTCAACAGATTATTAGGTAATCATTCTATTCATACTATCAATGCAGGATTCAACCAGAAAGACGGTGATTGGACTGCTTGACATCTATGGATTTGAAGTGTTTGATGTGAACAGGTGACACTGAAGCGTTGCAATCATACACATTCACACCATGCATTTGTTGTAATGGTTTCCTTCAAGAAAACTCTTAAAATGGGTTAATTAGTTAAAACCAATTAATAACTTCTTATCAGTATAGTTTCAGAACAAGCCCTCTAGACACATCTAGACACAAAGACACAAATAAATGGGCCATTACTGTGAAGTAGAAACACGCTGCACTGATGACATTATTGCTATTGCATGTAAATGGTCTTATATTTGTTAAGTACTAGATAAATATTTTGATGGATTGATGTTTACCATGTGTATGATTACTGGTGCTTTTCTCCTCAGTTTTGAACAGTTCTGTATAAACTTCTGCAATGAAAAGCTTCAGCAGCTTTTCATCCAGCTCACCCTCAAATCAGAGCAGGAGGAGTACGAGATGGAGGGAATCGAGGTGAAGTACATACAACATTTCTTTAAAATGAACAAGGCCTTTTCAGATATCTACAGATAGTAATGTTATGTAAATGCTTAGTGACACAGATCTGCCTCACTTTCTGTGCTTTGCCAAATTTTCATTCATAAACTTTTCTGTTGACATTTTAGTGGGAGCCAGTGCCATATTTCAATAATAAGATCATCTGTGACCTGGTGGAGGAGAAACATAGAGGCATCATATCAGTACTGGTGAGTAGAATGTATTCAAGCTGACACACATACAGTATCATGACGCGATTAAGGCTGCTTTCACACTTGGTTCGATTGCTCCCATCCCTCTCCCCCTGATGGACTGTGTTCACATTATATTATTTTGGGTCCGAATCGCAGTACGCTTGCATCATCAAAGCAGCAGCAGTTTACATGGTTACGATGACGTAGGAGAAAGCAGCAAAGTGCATAGTGTTGCTCACCTCACTTTTATATTTTGGTTTTTGAAACCTTGGTTTTGTTTTTCAAAATCTACGTCTATCTGCCACAAATTTACTGCAAATGTTCGGGAGTCCATTTCTGCTGAAGGCGAGCAGAACTTAGATAATTCTCTCTGCTTGCAGTGCGTCAGTCACGCTTGTCAGGAAAGTGAATGAGAACACACAGGCTGCATCCGAAATCACATACTTCCCTACTATATAAAAACAGCATGAAAGTGTAAGAAGTATGTCCGAAAGAAGTATGTCCAAAAGAAGTATGTCCGAAAGAAGTATGTCCAAAAGAAGTATGTCCGAATTCACAGTGCTCAAAAATAGTAGGCAAAAAGTGCCCGGATGACCTACTTCCGGCAAGATTCTTAAGTATGCATACGATGGACACTTTACTAGGCCACGTGATTGGGATTGGCAGTGGAGCGACGTAACTGACGTTGGTAGGTCATATGATATGCATGGTGAATGTAGTACGTCCACATTACATTCATAATACACACACACTTACATACTATACACACAACATACCTTTTTAGCAGTCATTAAGTAATTACTTATTCAATATAAGTACCTGTAAGAGAGTATGCAATTTCTGAAGCAGCCACAGTTTTATCAAATCATACGTCATCAGTAGCGGTTTACTCCCACGATATGATTGCGTTCACATCAGCAGTGAACCATACCCCAGACCACCCTTTTTATGCGGACTCGGATGCGGTTCGTGAGTGCGCACCCAAGTTCGGAAAACAGTGTTCACATCCAAACGAAACAAACTCTGACCCGGGTGCACACCAAAAGTGCTAGTGTGAAAGCACCCTTAGGTTGTGTTCACACTTGTAGTATGGTTCTGTTGGTCAGGACCAAAAAAATAGAAAATAATACTTGGTTCGCTTTACACTGTCATTTTTGAGACTGAACCTTAAAGATACAAAAAAAATACAAAATGTATTTTGTGACGTAACTTACCGAACATCCAAACCAATACTGTGTGCTGGGCTAAATGCGCTCGCTAAATGTGTGTACGTATGATGGCATTTTGACCAACTGAGAACTCGTAAAGAGTTTATAAAATGTGTAAAGGAGTCAAAACAGCACCAGGAATTCCTCCGTTGCACACAAACGAAGATCTGCTGCAAGGAGACAGCATTTCTGCCGCCTGTATCGAACTCTAATGGGCTCATATGATGAGAAAAAACAGGTATGCTTTAGCATTTTGTTCTTTTTAGGGTTGCATCTGGTGACATTACATCCTGTTTTTGGTTCATTTACATGTCTCTGTAAATGAGAGTCCGCTTGTTTGGTGTACACCAGGGTTCGGATATGGCAGTGTTCACACTTACACACACAGTTTGTTTTAATCGAACCACACCTGCCAAGTGTAAACACTAAGTCACAGTCTTTATGTCATGTATCCCGCATTAAAGGATGAAGAATGTCTGCGTCCTGGAGAAGCCACAGATTTTACATTCCTGGAGAAGCTAGAGGAGAAGATGTGCGGTCACCCTCATTTTGTCACGTGGGTAAACATTTTAAATTCCATTTAAACTGGCATAATACTAGTATTTAAATGCTATCATAGTACTTGGATGATTTTATTCATTAATGGCATTAATACAGGGATGTCAAATCCTGTTCCTGGAGGGCCACCTTCCAGATTTTAGCTCTAGCCTTAATTAAACACAACTGAAGCAGCTAATCAAGGCCTTCAGGATCACTAGAAACTTCTAAGCAGGTCTTGGAGCCAAACTCTGCAGGAAGGTGGCCTTCCAGGAGTAGGATTGGACACACTTGCAGTTAATGAAATCCCTAAAAGTAATAATAGCTAATTTTGTAGATACTGGATGTAGATTGCTTGCTTTTATATAGATATTACAATCATAGGCCTTACCTTAAACCTTCTCTTGGGGTGGTAAAAATATGAATCTAATCTCTTTTAAATACAGGTAATACCAAGTCATGTATGCAATGTGTTGTCTAGACTGACTCTTGGGTATTTATTGAAGGGTGAAGGACTACTTAAATTTCTGTCACCAGGTGGAGTTTGGGTTCCTTGCCACTGCCAACTTTGGCTTACTTATATGGGCTTACTTACTTTAAAAGGCACCTAATATCAGTAATATTGTCAATTTGAATGCACTGACACTTAGATCAGAACAAAACTTGGATTTGAGCTGAATAATGATACTATTGTCTTCCGTGGAGCTGCTTTATAGCTGAATCGAATTTGTTTCATAATTTGCAAATTTTGCAACATTGACACAGTTACTGAACTGAACCAACAGTAAACTGACTTGAGCTGAATAATGACACTATTGTCTTTTTAGAGCTGCTTTATTTTATTACTAGTTTATTACTGTGAAGCTACTGTGAAACGATCTGTATTGTATAAAAGGTGATGACTTGTTGAATGTTGAATCTGTATCTGCCATGTAATAGCCTGTGAAGCTGATATAGCAATAATTTAAATTTAACAACAACAGCTAAAACCTTCAAATGCAAACTAGAATTGAAGTGTCATGGTACAGTAGAATTTGTACTGCTGCAAAAGTAAGGTACTATATTCATTTATTGAGCCAATTCACTGTCTCTAATTCTCAGGCACAAATTGGCTGACCAGAAAACACGCAAGACCTTGAAACGAGGAGATTTTCGACTCGTGCACACTATGCTGGAGAAGTTACTTACTCAGTTGTTGGTAAGTTACTCAGTGCAAACTCACTGCAAAAAAAGTCAAGATAAAATAAAGAAATGTTTTTATTTTTATTTTCTCATGTCAGGATTTCTTGACAAAAATAATGATCTTCTGTACAGAAACATTAAAGAGGTAAGAGGTTTCAACACAGCATGTATTCTCTATTGGCCTGTCTGTCATGACAAAAATGGGATGAAATAGATGAAAATAGACATAAAGATAAAAGTTATTTGTTATTGTTTAAGGTCATGCGACAGTCTAAGAACAGTATTATCCAGCATTGCTTCCATACTATTGAACCTGATGGCAAGAAAAGACCTGAGACGGTACAGTGAAAGATGTTTAAATAGATAATTAAAACAAATAACACTCCCCTAAAGGATTATTAGGAACACCTGTTCAATTTCTCATAAATGCAATTATCTAATCAACCAATCATATGGCAGTTGCTTCAATGCATTTAGGGGTGTGGTCCTGGTCAAGACAATCTCCTGAACTCCAAACTGAATGTCAGAATGGGAAAGAAAGGTGATTTAAGCAATTTTGAGCGTGGCATGGTTGTTGGTGCCAGACGGGCCGGTCTGAGTATTTCACAATCTGCTCAGTTACTGGGATTTTCACGCACAACCATTTCTAGGGTTTACAAAGAATGGAGTGAAAAGGGAAAAACATCCAGTATGCGGCATCCTGTGGGTGAAAATGCCTTGTTGATGTTAGAGGTCAGAGGAGAATGGGCCGACTGATTCAAGCTGATAGAAGAGCAACTTTGACTGAAATAACCACTCATTACAACCGTGGTATGCAGCAAAGCATTTGTGAAGCCACAACTCGCACAACCTTGAGGCAGATGGGCTACAACAATAGAAGACCCCACCGGGTACCACTCATCTCCACTACAAATAGGGAAAAGAGGCTACAATTTGCACAAGTTCACCAAAATTGGACAGTTGAAGACTGGAAAAATGTTGCCTGGTTTGACGAGTCTCGATTTCTGATGAGACATTGGTGGTAGAGTCAGAATTTGGCGTAAACAGAATGAGAACATGGATCCATCATGCCTTGTTACCACTGTGCAGGCTGGTGGTGGTGGTGTAATGGTGTGGGGGATGTTTTCTTGGCACACTTTAGGCCCCTTAGTGCCAATTGGGCATCGTTTAAATGCCACGGCCTACTTGAGCATTGTTTCTGACCATGTCCATCCCTTTATGACCACCATGTACCCATTCTCTGATGGCTACTTCCAGCAGGATAATGCACCATGTCACAAAGCTCAAATCATTTCAACTTGGTTTCTTGAACATGACAATGAGTTCACCGTACTAAAATGGCCCCCACAGTCACCAGATCTCAACCCAATAGAGCATCTTTGGGATGTGGTGGAACGGGAGCTTCGTGCCCTGGATGTGCATCCCACAAATCTCCATCAACTGCAAGATGCTATCCTATCAATATGGGCCAACATTTCTAAAGAATGCTTTCAGCACCTTGTTGAATCAATGCCACGTAGACTTAAGGCAGTTCTGAAGGCGAAAGGGGGTCAAACACAGTATTAGTATGGTGTTCCTAATAACCCTTTAGGTGAGTGTATATAGTCTTAGGCACGTTGGTATTTTCACACAAAAAATGTTTTTAAGCCAGTTATTTATATCTTTTACTGTGTCAGTAGGAAATATCACTTTACATTTCCAAACATTCATTTTGCAATTAATTGTAGTAATCCAGTGAGATTTTTTTATTTATTTATTTATTTTTTATGCACAAGAAGTCTGACAGCAGCCGGTATGATCTGATCTCATCTTCATCGAGTCTGTCTGTGATTACATGAAGAAACAGAAAAAACTGAGACAGACTAAATCCAGAAGAACTGTGGCAACGTCTCCCAGACACTTGAGGAAACCTTCCTGCAAAACTACAGTACTGTGAAAAGTTTAGACACTTGTCAGAATGCTTTAAAGTGAGAATGCTGTCAAAAATAATAACATAAATAGCTTTTATTTACGAATTAACTTCTATTAACTAAATCAAATATTATATATTTGGGGTGACCACCCTTTGCTTTTGTCACCTGCATCTATTCCTACACCTGTTCATGTAGTTTTGCAGGAAGGTTTCTTCAAGTGTCTTGGAGACGTTGCCACAGTTCTTCTGGATTTAGTCCATCTCAGTTTTTATGTTTCTTCATGTAATCACAGACAGACTCGATGAAGATGAGATCAGATCTCCATGTGGAGCATAGAGACTCTTTATGCATACAAAAATCTCACTGGATTATTAAAATTAATGGCAATTAATTTATAAATGTAAACTGATATTTCCTACTGACACACTACAGCAAAAGATATTAATAACTGGCTTAAACCCATTTTTTGTGTATAAAAATACTAGCGAGCCTAAGACTTTTGCACAATACTGTGTGTGTGTGTGTGTGTGTGTGTATATATATATATATATATATATATATATATATATATATATATATGTATGTTTTTCTAATGTAAATTTTCTGGCTATAAAAACTATTAAAAAAAGCAGATTGTTTGACTACGATTTTAGTATAATGAACATATTGAAAATCTAAGAGCCACTTTACTTCCAACTTTACTTGTATTTAAACTGTGGCAGCACTCTAATGTACAGGAATCAAAAAGACATCGTTGACCAGGTTTTTGTGAACAGGTAGCCACCCAGTTTAAGAGCAGCCTTGCAGGCCTCACTGAAATCCTCATGACCAAGGAGCCATGGTATGTGCGGTGCCTGAAACCCAACCACTGCAAGCAGCCAGGTGAGCCTTTCACTTCACGCCTCTTGTTAGAGGTTTTGTCTGCTAAATGTTTTACAAGACGGTGCCAGTGACCTCTCTCTCACTCGCCTAACCTCAGATCGCTTTGATGATGTCATGGTGAGACATCAAGTCAAGTACCTGGGGTTAATGGAGCACCTGAGAGTCAGGCGTGCTGGGTTTGCTTATAGGAGAAGATACGAAGTCTTCCTGAAAAGGTGCATTTGCTTTGTGTGTGTGTTTCCAACAATGCAACTTCAGTTATCTTTAGTCACCCTTAAACATTTGCCAGACATTTTTTATTCCTTTTCACTTCTTCACACCTGCAACCATCTGACAAACCTCTATGCTGATCTTTGCAGATACAAGGCTCTATGTCCTGACACATGGCCACACTGGAAGGGGACAGCAGCAGAGGGAGTGCAGCAGCTCATCAAACACCTCGGCTACAAACCAACCGAGTACAAAATGGGAAGGTACAAACTGTACCAGACTACTGCTATGATACTGTGTTGCTTTTCTAGAACCAGAAAGTATCTGTTGTCTATAAAATGTTTTATAAAATATTTATCTAATTTCTCAAGGACAAAAATCTTTATTCGCCATCCCAGAACTCTGTTTGCCACTGAAGATGCATTTGAGGTCTGCAAGCATGAACTGGGTAAGGCACCAGTAACATCTGACAAAAGAAGGCTGGGATCCCCTTAAGGCCCTAACTTTGACCTGATTGGTTGGTATCTCAAATCTCTTTTGTTACAGCCACAAGAATACAGGCCAAATACAAAGGCTATAGGGTGAAAGGAGACTACCAGAGGCAGAGAGAAGCAGGTATTGAACCCTTCTTGTTTAAAACACTTATTATTAACACTTAAAGTTATTAAGAACCATAACCAGGGCTTGGTTGAAATCACGATAGCCTTTCTTCCCTGTAGTGACGGCCCTGTACATAACATCACTTTTGATAAATTTTTAACAGCTACCAAGATTGAAACATGTTGGCGGGGCCTTCAGGCCAGAAAAGAGAGGGAAAGAAGAGCCTGGGCTGTCAAAGTCATCAAGAAGTGAGACATTTATCATGTCAGATCCTTCCTGTCAGTACTTCTGCTTTTACGTAACCAAAGTAATGCTAGAAAAGCTTTTTATACAGGCACTGAATGAAAATTAAAGGAAAGTTTTATTGATCTAAATATGATTTTATGTAAATGTACACATTTGGGATCAGTAGGATTTAGTTTTGGAAGAACTGAATACTTTTACTCAGCAAGGATCCATTAATTTGATCAAAAAGACAGTAAAGACATTTATAATGTTACAAAATATTTCTATTTCAAAAATAAATGCTGTTCTTTTGAACTTATGTATGTGAAAATGTATTGCGGTTTTAAACAGTACAACTGTTTTCAACTGATAATAATAAGAAATACACCAAATCAGCATATTAGAATGATTTCTGAAGGATCACTGCACAGTAAACACTGCTAAAAATTCAGCTTTGCCATCACATTAATAAATAACATTTTAAAATGTATGGAAAAAAAAAAAAAAAAAAAAAAATATATATATATATATATATATATATATATATATATATATATATATATATATAACTGTAGTAATATTTCAAAATATTTTATTACTGTATTTTTGATCAAATGAATGCACATTAAAAATCTTACTGACTTTTGAACAGTAATGTCTATAAATATTAAGGTTTATATAATCAACTTGATGATGTTTGAGCTTTAATATATTTTTTCCCAATCCTGCAGGTTTATTAAGGGCTTCATGAACAGGAATCAGCCTGTAAGCATGGACAACTCTGAATATCTGGCCTTTGTCAGACAGAGCTACCTCACTCGACTCAAAGACAATCTGCCAAAATCAGTAATAGACAAAACGTCCTGGCTGACTCCTCCACCAATAATGCAAGAGGTAGTCCATACATTATTGGACCTGTTATCATTGAAACACTGCAAAGTTATTGTTATAGCTGATTCATGATTTCACTCTAATGAAATGTACATTGTTATTAATGAATCTATAGGCCTCAGTGCTCTTGCGTAAGTTGCACACACGTCTCCTCGTACGGAAGTATGTTCGAGGGATTAGTACACAGCGGAAGGTGCAGGTAAAATTGTAATTTTCACCTCTCATTTATCTGAACATTTATTTTTATATTTTTATAACTCCTCTGGCTGGAGTTAATTTACAGTTCCATTTCATTTTCAGCTGCAAATTAAAGCACTGACCAGTGACATATTCAAAGGCAGAAAAGAGAGCTACCCTCAGAGCGTATGCCAACGCTTCGCTGACACAAGGATAAGTAAGAGTTTATGATTTTTTTTATTAATATACTGCTGCTGTAAACCTTTCAATCTGTAAATGCAAATATCAGGTTATTCCTTATGAATAAACGTTACAAAACTTTGCTCATTCTATGTTTATTGTCTTCAGGTGAACAGGACATAAACATCAAAGTCTTGCAGATGATTTGTCCTGAGGGCATTGAGGTACGCAAAACTATATATACACATTTATGAGCTTATTTAACTAAGAGTACAGTAGATCTATATCTAATAGTCAGACAGATGTTTATATCATGGGCAGGGGAAACTGATTGTGATCTCTCCTCTATACAGTACAGTGTTCCAGTGATTAAGTATGACAGGAATGGCTTTCGGCCACGTTTCAGACAGCTGATCTTCTCTCAGGCTGCTGCGTATCTGGTGGAGGAGGCCAAAATTAAACAGAGGGTGAATTACAGCTCACTTAAAGGTAAATCTCAATGTCCAACAGTGCTGTGGGTAGATTACTTACAAATTGTAGTCCATTACTGAATACAAATTACATGATATAAATTGTAATTAGTAACGTAATCCATTACATTAAACCATTTAGGTAATATAATTAACTACTTTTTGATTAGTTTTGATCTAACTTGTTTATAACATTGATTTGAATAGTATAATCTTGTACCATATTTATACAAAATACTAAGAGAAAGAGAAATGATTCTTTTATTTTTTATCATCAACAACATGAAGTGCATTAAACATTATATTACGCCAGGGTTTCCCTAACTAGAGTTTGGGACAGAACTGCAAGGGGTTCATCAAATTATAAAAAATTTGAAAATAAAATCAATTAATTCTGAGTCATGTACTGCCTTTTTGTGAATATTAAGTAATCAATGAAAAAGTAACTATTCTGATCGAGTATTTTAAAATGTAATATAATCTAATTACAAGTATTTAATTTTTATAATCTGATGACATAATCCAGCTATCATATAATTGGACACTATCATATTATCAGACAATATTTAAAAGTCTATGATTGTGTAAATTTTGCCATCAATTCAGATTTCAGAGGCATTTTTATTAAACTATGTATTATTTTTAACATGGTCATGCATTTTAATATAAATATAAACATACAACTTGATATAGTAATCTGTTTAGTAGTTTTAGTTCAGTTCAGTATCTGTTTAGTAGTCTTTTTATATTTGAACTTTTTAAATATTGTAACACCATTATTAAATGGTCAAGTTCCATATTATACTATACAATAACTTTGTTTATATACTGCTTATTTCCAGGGGTGTCTGTCAGCAATTTAAGTGACAACTTCCTGATTCTCCATGTCACATGTGATGACACAAAGCAAAAAGTAAGTGAACAAATATCTTTGTGAGAGGGAGTAATTGTATTAAATTGAGAAAAAAAAAACTTTTGTTTACATACATAGTAAGTTCCTCTGTACTAACAGAAATTGAATACAATAAACTGTCATTGAAATATATAGTATTATGTTAAATATTCTATTTTTAGGGGGACTTGGTCTTGCAGTGCAACTATCTCTTCGAGGCACTGACAAAAATCTGTGTAGTGACAAAAAACCACAGCCTTATCAAAGTTGTACAAGGGAGGTGAGATACTTTTACCTGAATTTCCTGTAGATACCCAGTCCTGATTAATTGTATTTAAAAAGCATGCATTATACATATACCGAATCGTTGTCATTTTGTAGTGTGAGGTTTGACATCCAGCCTGGCAAAGAGGGCTTTGTGGATTTTAAGAGCAGCAGTGAATCCATGGTCTACAGAGCCAAGAATGGACACTTGATGGTGGTGGGTCCACATAATGCAGTGCATACAACATAATGAATACATTGGAAACATAAAAAATATTTAAGGTTTAATCTTTATATCATTGTAATCAGTGATCGTACTGTACCACTATGATGTGTATTACTCTGAAAAATTATATTGAAATTAGTTACATCTATCTATTTGATCATTTTGAAGGCATTTACATTTTTCTTTTGCAGGAATCTGCACGGACAAAATCTCGGTGACACGTTTCACCAATGGCCCAGTGAATGCATTTCAGTCAAGATAAGGGAGACGAAATGTGTATTTATGGGGGTAATTCAGGATCAAGGGAAAAATCTTGAAATATCATTGTAATTTATTCACCAAGAGGAAAGGGAAACAAGTCAGATTGGTGTATTAGGTAGTTGGATTTTTATTTTTATTTGTATAATATCAGGTTGAATGCTGTATTTTAGTTGTATACTTTACATTGTCGTTGTGTATTTTATAAGCCCATGTTTTGTTATAAACATCCAACATTTAATGTAAAAATTGCTACTTTTTTGTAATCAAATTAATTGAGTGTGTATTGGATTTTGCTAATTGTGCATGTTTCTGATGGACAGAATATAGTAAATTGGTTGCTTCAAAGCACAAACCTTTTCTCCCCAAATGAAGTAAATGTGTTAATATAACTTGTTTTGAAAATCATCAAAAGTTAACTGTTCAGTAAAAAAGAAAAAAAATATTAAAATATGGTGTCAATTTTGTTAGTGTATTTTGTTCTTAATCCTATACTGCCAAAACCTAACAATATAGGGCATGCCATCTTCTGTTTTGCACTGACAAACATATAACAAATGTATAACACATAGTTGAACCTGGCTACATATGCCCAGAACACCTAAGCAAAACAATGCATGCATGTAGACATACACACAAAATTTGTATATACATTCAAATATAAAAATGCCATTTGATATGAGACACAGAACACATGTAATGTAATCTGCATATAGATATGATACTCATAATTCCACAACAGGCAGTAGTTGTCCTTTATATAATACTTATCTAGCCTAGTGCATTCACATTTCTGTAGCAGTTGTGGTGTTAAAATACAGAAAACAGCATTTGTATAACTTCATATAATCAAGATGTTCGACTCATTTTAATGATGTAGAGAATTTTTTTTTTTTTTTAATTGTGATGTCTTTTTTTCTTCTGCAAATTCAATTCAGCCATGTATATATAAACTGTCTGTATGACTGCATGTGATTAGAAAGTAATAAAGTAATTGAGTTGTACTTTGTGGACATTCAGCATGAGATCCTGATATAAAAAGCATAAAAATAGAAAACTAATGTATGATGATTCATTAATCATATTGAGAATATGAGTAGGCTTACATGGAAGCACTGGTTGCATTTTACCTTAGTTTGAAACTTTATATTTGTTGCCACCTCGTGGTGAATGAATGGAGAGTATTTTGATTAAGGGACTTCGATATCGATGCTCAATCTATTTAATCATAAAAATAATTTTTAAAAAAAGTTTTAACTTTTTGACAAACATGACCTCTTTCAACTTTATTTCAAGAAACGTGATAACCACCGAAACGAGTGCAAGTGTTGCCGAACTTGCCGTGGCGCTCAGGGCCGTATCGAAGTACTGATTGGCTGATTCCGTGTCAATCATTACCTCCCTCTATGACGTAGAAAGACTTCCTCTTCGCTTCTTCTATCGACTGTTGTTCTTAAAATGGCGCCGCTGGACCTGGATAAGTATGTTGAAATTGCGAGGCAGTGCAAATATCTTCCAGAGAACGACTTAAAGGTGACTATTATCAGCAATTATGCGTTTTCTTAGAATGTTAAACATATTAGTTGTTGGTATATTTATAAAGTCATGTAGATTGCGGTAAAGGCCGGTAAAATAGTGTGTCAGTGCAATGCAGTCGCTGCCTATGAATCTAATCGGTTAGCCTGTGATCCGGGATTTACTTTATACATAAAATTAGAAATAACATGGTATACAGCACCAAAAGACAGTTATTCCTAATAAAGTGGTGTAACCGACTATTTCTTGTGGACACCTTGGATGGCTAACTCTGTTGCTATCAAGCGAACTCATTTGAAACGCCCATCTCATAGTTAATCTTATTTCATGATATTTGCGTTTTCATAAACCGTTTTCCATTCCCTAGTTTTAAAATAGAGCTCTTGTACGTACACCAAGGCCTCTGAATTAGCCCATAACGCAATGCATTCCATAACAATATCGCCCAAGCCACTAATGTGTAATTTTGAAAAATGCGACCTGAGAAGGCTCTGTTTTGACCTCTTTATGAATTAACGTGACCTTAGGTGCTGTAATCTGCTGCTTTTGCTGTCGTCGTTAGTGATGCCATTCATTTTACAAGCTTGTACAAACCTGCTGTCTTCTATTGCTTTGACAGAGATTGTGTGACTATGTATGTGACCTGCTGCTTGAAGAATCAAATGTACAGCCAGTATCCACTCCAGTCACTGTATGCGGGGACATTCATGGACAGGTGCGAGCAGGCCCTATTACTGCATCTCTTTTATGTGCAGATCTTGTGATGACCTTCTTTTTTTTTTTTGCCATAACATGCTGCATATTGACCTAAACCAGGGGTCCCCAATCCTGTTCCTGGACATCTACCTACCTGCAGAGTTCAGATCATGACCAAACACACCTGTCTGTAATTTCTCAAAAGTGCTCCTGATGATCTTAATTGGCTGTTTCAGTTGTGTTTGATAAGGGTTGGAGCTGAATTTTGCAGGAAGGTGGATTTCCAGAATCCGGATTGGGCACCCCTGACCTAAACCTTTTCTTTGTCTCTAGTTTTATGACCTATGTGAACTCTTCAGAACTGGGGGCCAAGTACCAGACACAAACTACATTTTCATGGTATTGTATCTCTAAAGATGCACATTGTATTGCAGTTCATATTTGGTAACTCACTGGAAATGTCATCTTTCTCTTAAGCATTTATTTAAGAGATGTCGGTATGTTCTCTTTCCTCTAGGGAGACTTTGTTGACCGAGGATACTACAGCTTAGAAACATTTACATATTTGCTAGCACTTAAAGCAAAGTGGCCTGACCGCATCACACTGTTGCGTGGCAATCACGAGAGCAGGCAGATCACACAAGTTTATGGCTTTTATGGTGAGACTGCAGAAATCAAATGCATGCCTATCATGATGAACTTATTCTATTGAGATTTTTGTTGTACATTCATTTTAGGTTTTCATTTTCTGTATTTCTGTCTTTAGATGAGTGCCAAACTAAATATGGAAATGCTAATGCCTGGCGATACTGCACTAAAGTATTTGACATGCTGACTGTTGCTGCCGTAAGTGTTAAGAATTTTTCAAGATTTTGCATACACCATTTCAGCGCCCACCCCCCTTTTTAAGTGGCACTGGTTTCTGAAAGTGTTTTTTTCCATTAGTTTTCCCAAAGGGATTTTTAAACATCAATACACTAATTACTAGGGCTGGTCCGAATACCTTTTTTTTTTTTTTTTTTTTTTTTTTTGAGCTTCAATAGTAATCAACACAGAATTTTTGGAGGGAGGGGGCTGAACATATTCTTCTCTCTAATAAAGGCAGGAATTTTGAGATGCACTAATGCACTAGAGATCCAAAATCTCACGTTTGAGTTTTACCAATCTATATTTTGCAGTAGATTGATTAATTATGGGTAATAGGCTTGCTGCGATGCCAGTGTTCAGACGCACTGCCCCCCCAACCGTCGTTTAGATTTTTTATATATATATATATATATAAATAAATAAATAAATAAATAAAATAATTTGGTTCAGTTACAGAACAAACACTACAAATAAAAACTTAATGTGTCTGCTTAATACAGCACAAACTAGCAGCGGGAGTCAGATTTCATTTATCACCAGAGTGAGGAGCTGACTGACAAGATGACGGCGGAAAATTTGGTTTCAAAGAGAAATGTACAGCGCCTATTTAAATGAGTTTGTCATTGTATTGCTTTGTTGTTTTTCATTAAGAATAAGAGCATGTAGAGACCATCGTAATTATCTCATTCGCAGTGCTTCATGGGAGTAGGTGGAGTTAAAGAGCTTTTTTGGTCTCCACTCTAATTGGTGTAATTTTCTGTACAGCATCATGGGTAATGTAGTTTTTCACCAGGAATACTGTTTAACACAATTATTTAAAAAAAAAACAAAGCTGAAATAATGCGGGCTGACAGCTTCAGCAGAATCAAATACCATGTATTAACCTCGTAGCTCACAGCAGTTTATAAGTTATTGTTAAAAATCAATTTACCTATGGGGAAATTAATGGAGTTTTTACTTCTGAATCCCACCTGTTGCTCGCTATAGTCATTTAAAAAAATGTGTAGGCTCTAAATAAGCCTTAGCTTATTTTACCTACTTATAGCAAATGAAACGGTTACAATTTCTTAAATTGCACCTTTCCTAAATACAATTGTTTCAAGTATTTCATATACATTTATCATTGTATTTATGAACATTTCTTTATTTTGCAAAGTGAACTACACATTCTTATTTCAGTTATTTTACAAATATCTTTGTCCTTTGTTTTGTTTAAAACATGTTTCCCTAATGCCGAGTTCACAAATCACAAATCGCAGACAAATGCCCGAAATCATAGGCAAATCGGTGCTCGTGCATGCGAGTGACAGTCACGCAGTGTGAATGATCAAAGACGCGGTCAAAGAGAATTGCCGATGCCCGCAAGATATTTGGCATGCTAAATATCTGGCCCTGTCGGCGATTCAAAATCCTGCTGTGTGAAATGTGTTCTGACTGAAAAATACATCGATGACCTACAGCCAATGAGAGCGCAAGCTACAGGGCAGCGGGAGGTTTGGGGAGGAGTTATAGACCAGAATATCACTATTTTAATAGATGTATTTACAATTCTATCAAACAGAAACCAAGCCCAAACATTTGCACGTCCAGCCGCAGCAGCAGCACATTGCAAAATTTATTTACCTCAAATTCTCTTTGCAGAACACAATCCTTGCTCACAATGCTCCCTGTGTCTCCCCAACCATTTCCTCCTCCATAATCTTTTTTTTCTTTTTCTCTGCAAATCAGCACACAGACTATTTGGAGCGCAAACTTTCTGCAGTTTATCATTTTTAATAACAATTCCACATCTCGTGCGAGAACTCCAGTCTGACGCACGTGTGAGCTTGCGTATGTTTTTGTTGGGAAATGTAGTTTGCGCACCGGAGAGCGTTGTCGGCGATTCTTCCTCTTGTACGGTCATGCAGTGTGAAACCCCCTGTTGCTGATCCATCGTGCAGTGTGACTTAATGCTACCCCAGATAGTCATGCAGTGTTAAAAGTGCAGTGATCCGACCGGTTTGAAAATCGTCCAGTCTGAACTCAGCACAAGTTTACTGACAGCTGTCATTTCAAACAGCCTCTCAATACATTTGGGAAGTAAATTTTATACATTTTCTGTGCACTTTTGAAATAAACCAGATCACCAAATACTAAAGAATATATTTTGATCTTTGTTTGGTTGGTTGGTAGTAGAGTCAATTTACAATACTTATCGATCTCCTCTGTAGCATATACATCGTATTTATGTTGGTTTTATGTGTCCCCATACCTCCACACAGTAATGAATGGTACAATTACAATAATTTAGCTTTTTAATTTGATATAATATTGCAATTATTAGACAATTTTATCCATTTATGCCTGTAATATATAGTGGTGTAGCTAGTACTCCAAAATCAGTAAAATGTTTACTATATATTTTGCACTTTATAACTGTCTACAAGACTGTTTAACATGTATTTTCCTTCTGCTGTACTTTATTGTGCTGTTTTGATTTCTCCCACAGTTGATAGATGAGCAAATCCTTTGTGTACATGGTGGCCTTTCACCTGACATCAAAACTCTGGACCAGATACGCACCATTGAACGCAATCAGGAAATCCCTCACAAGGGAGCGTTTTGTGATCTTGTCTGGTCTGATCCAGAGGATGTAGACACCTGGGCTATCAGCCCAAGGGGTGCTGGCTGGCTGTTTGGTGCTAAGGTTACCAATGAGGTAAGAGCATTCTCTAAATTCACTGTCTGCTTTAAATTCTTTAACACTCATCCCTATATAGAACACTGGCCTGAGACATTTCTCTGCAGTTACCAGTTGAAAATTCTAATTCTTGACGTTGATTAGTTTTGCATTATACTGAAATGGTAAAATCTTCTCAGTCACTCACTGAGTTATGAAATGGAGATGTAGTCATTGGCATCTCCATATCCTTAACTAGGGCAGTGAAGTTTCACAAAAATATCTCCTAGTAAAGCAAAAACTAGAATAAGTCATTTCAAATCAGATCAAAGGGTTTTTTTTTTTTTTTTTTTTTTTTTTTTTTCCTTGGATCTGAATTTTGAAATATTAATTTGACCGTTAATTAAAATCATTTTATAAATGTATTGGCTGTTTTATAAATGTTTGACATGCTAGTAAAAGAAGAAAAAAAGTTCAGTAAATGTACCTGTTTGCAGAACCTGATTTTCTTTTTTTTCCCCCTTTCCATTTAAAGTTTGTTCACATCAACAACTTGAAGCTGATTTGCCGTGCACATCAGTTGGTTCATGAGGGCTACAAATTCATGTTTGATGAGAAGCTGGTAACCGTCTGGTCGGCCCCAAACTACTGCTACCGCTGTGGTAACATAGCCTCCATCATGGTCTTCAAAGACGTGAACACACGGGAGCCCAAGTTGTTCCGGGCCGTTCCAGACTCAGAAAGGGTCATACCACCGCGAACGACAACACCTTACTTCCTCTGAGGTTTTCATTGTCGCCTGGGTCCAGACCTCTCCTTTTCATTGCTCTGTCAAGCGCTATTTTATTGTCTTTAATTTCTCTGTTGCTTTTTTTTTTTTTTTTTTTTTTTAAACAAATATTTTTGTAAAGATTGAAGTGCTCTCCAAAGTACCAGTAAACTATGGTCAGGATTCTGAACCCTGTTGACTGTTGAAGTTGGTCATTATTTGGTCAGTATAATCTTGTTAATGATGCTGTGTGACTGTAATTAAGTGGACATCCTCATGCTATTCTCAAAGCTACTCTTCTGATAGGGCTTTAAATCTAGACCTAACAGCCCTTGACCATTTAATGACAAGTTTATGGTGTAACAACATGCCTGATCAGAACGTTTTTTTCTTTTTTTTTTTTTTTTTTTTTTTCTCATAGCTTTCAAGGGTAGAAAAAGTTGAGGTGATGATCAGACAACAGGACAAAGAAGGTTGTGATTTATTTTGTACATTTAATATAATTGTTTTGATTTAATCATCTTTTTCTCAGATTTGTTGTATTTTATTATTGTAGAAAACATCAGCCCATTTACCAATGAAATATTGAAAATAAACTCCTTTATTATTAAGTTACATTTCTGGTGTGGTCTCCTAATTCATGGAAGTATAAAAATGTCTTGCACACAAGACAAATTTAAAGGCACTACTGCACGACACCGCTGGGCGGCACAAGTCCCTCTTAAATCCAACGGGCAGTACTACGTTAGTCCCGCCTCTATTTGTAAGTTGTAGCCTGATTGACAACACGGCCAACCAATGGAATGTGTCGAACGTCACTAACAGACCGGTGGGGAACTGACAAGCAAGTTACTTTGAGCGGGTTGCCACAACATAGTCAATGAAGATTCAACTGGCCAGACTGAACCGTCGACTGCAGTAGATGCCGAATGGCAGATGCTCCCTGCTCTTCCCTGGGAGGGTGATTTGAATGAGCTGAATGTAACGTTAAACGACGGTGCGCCACCGCACTGGATGTCTAGATTTGTGTCGGGGCGAAATTCACAGGAGCGCGCTACCTGGAAACGCTGTTCTTGAGGAGCTGAAACGGAAGATAGCTGCTATAAACTACACCAGTGCTCAGGTTGGGTCTCCAATCAGTGACTTTTGACAGATATCGCTCGGCGGTTTATGCGTTAGGTAAAAGACAAACACGGCTGAAGTTAACACATCTTAGTGGACTACGATAATTAGTCAAGCGCCAGTCAGTCAGACACACAATCACTAAAATATACATTTTATTCCGTAGTCAAAGTGCTGTATATTTCTAGAAAAGCTATACGTATGTCATCCCCATATATCCCCATACATGTTTGTGTATGTATATATGTATATATATATATATATATATATATATATATATATATATATTAAAAGCCATCAATAACAGCACGTCAACTCCGTTCAGTCTTCAGCGCAACATAATTTAGGTTGCCAGGAAACCGCAGTCACAGCATCTGCTAAAACCACAGTTTTGTCAACTCTGATGGTCATTTTGAGGACAAAAACGCCGCTGTTCCCCGAGCGTTATAAAATCATGTTAACACCGCTCTGTCGCCTCTATTGCCATTACACGATCCAACCTACAGTTTCATCTTTGACAGAGTCACGCAGAGTTGTCGTGCATTACCGCATTCTGATCTAAGAGAGACAGCCGTCGCGCGAGAGGTAAGTCATTATAGATGAGACACAGGCTTTGTGCTCTTGGGTAAATGCTTAGATGTGCTGGATGGCTTAATGGTGTGAAGTGTCACAGAAATGACCGTGGTTGTTCATCACACTGGCTATTGATGTAAAACAACAGTGATCAGTCAGTCAGCCCGCGTTCCTGCTCAATGAACTGTTACGCAGAGATGCACGCTGCCAAACGCTTCACGTTTAGTTGTGATTTTCACCCTTTGTCTATTGTTCTCTTCAGTCCACCCAGATATTCAAGCTGGGAGTGATATTGTGAATGGAACACGAGCCAATAAGCATCTCTGTATTATTATTGAATGAAGACGGTTGAAAAATCATTGGCTGTCGCAAGAATTACAGCGCGTGCAGCCCGGGTTCATTCTGTCCTGCAACAGCACAGGGTTGAATTTTGCAGAGCGCTCGCTGTCTGCTGCGGTTATTGTTCGCGTTAAGGCTGCATCGGCCGTGCGTGCATAATCGGACTGTATTGTGTATTATTGTATAGCGCTTATTATGGATGTGTTATGAATACGCGTTGAACTTCAAATTAGGTCCTATGATAATTATGCGAGAAATAAATGACACCATCTGACTGGAACCGAGATAAAAAGGCACATTTGTTGCAGACAAGCATATTTTCTTAGCATCAGCTCTCACACACACATCATCTGTGAAAGAGCCACCAGGTTGCTTAGCTGAAATGACGTCATACAGACTGGCTTGTTATGGAAGAATGAGCTCGTGGACGAGAATTCTTCTGTTACTATAGGTGCTAGTGCGCGAGTATTCCTGTTTAGTTATGGACAGTTATGGGTGTAGTTTATCTTAAAATTAACATTTAATTTAAAATCCATTATAAACCCAATTTAGATTTTGTTTTTTTGGTGCGCCTTATTTAGTCACCATGACATCAAAATGGGCAAATCTTAATTTTTAATGGAATTTTGCAGTATTTATTATACATGGTTTATCTCCTCACACCATTATTATTATTATTATTTAAGTCATGTACACTCCCAATCTTGAATCCAATCAGTTCCCTATGGAGTATGGACAAAGTCAAGTCCGACCTGTTTCACCTGGATATGCATCACAATAGGGAAGAAAAGACAATTGCAACTTCTGTTTCATGTCGACTTCAACAGTTAATATCAACACGGCTGTGTTTCAAGTACCACAGGTCATGCTGATATTCAGTACAACAGCAGAATTGTGAGCATGACATTTCTAAGTCTGTGTGAAATCAAAATGGACCCTATTTACTTTGCTAGTGCACATTGAACTACTTGTACCAACTAATAGTCTGCTGCGATTTAAGATAGTTTGCGTTTTTTTTTTTTTTTTTTTTTCTTCTTAGTGAAAATAGATCCACTAGATCCAATAAGCTTTTTGTCAAAACAATGCACATCATAAATACATAAGTGAGTTGAAAGGAGCAGAATGACTGAGATTTTCCCTTCCATGCTCAAAAAGTTCCACAGGTTTCCATTTCCTGCTCTCCTCACACAAGTAGTGAGAGAAACCCTGCTCTGGGTGATCATGGCGTTCGAGAGGAACCGCCTATTTGCTCATCCAATCAAATTTTTGTACTGGAAATTACAGTGCATAAAGCAAAATGACAGTTCCTCTAGCTTAGAAATAACTGTTTCCTGAGTTATATAGGACACCTGTCCTATTTTCCTCTGCGTACTTCTTACCTGCATTCCTTTGTGGATCTGAATACCGTTAGAGAGCCATGGGCTCTTTGGCCACCATGTCCACCATGTATTCATCACTCACTTTCACTCTCTCGAGTCCTGACGTTTCACCGTGATGGTATTCCATTAACATGAGCAGTCATGTAGGCTTTTGCGCAGAGGGCAGATGCATTAGTCAGCATATGTGTTTGCGTGACCTCTTTAACTTAGTGAGTGATTGCGGTTTTAATTTCATGTATGACTGATCTTTTGTACTATTGTTTGTTTTTAATTGGACTTTGTGTATCCAAGTAGGCTGGTCTTTTAATGGTTAAGAAGATCTACTGTATCCATGCAGTCATGCAGTCACTGCAAAAAGTGATAGATAATATAATATTGATTTTAGCATTAATTTTTAGTTGCATGTGTAGGCTTCATACAGGTCATACACACTGCCTCATCCTGCAGTTCTTTTGCTGCAGATGCATAGCTCATGCATTTTTATGGAAGGAGAAGATATGTGGGTCAAGCGCACATCTCTGTGCAGAAGCCTTTTACCACTTCTGGCTTTAGAGAAAGAGCATGCATGCTTTTTGTTCATGAGACAAGGAGATCTCTCTTATTCATGCCTCGTTTCAATATCCTCTTATCATCAGTTCTCCATGAACATGAACTGACATGAAGTCCGTCCTCTATTCATTCCTAGATTGCAGGGTCTTGGTGGACAGGTCATTTGTTTCAGCATGAGTTTTTTTTTTAAATACCGAGCATAATTATTATTATTATTATTATTATTATTATTTTAATACTGACATGAACATTGAAGCGTCTTCGCCTAATTGTGTTATTTTACACGTGTTTCCCAACCACTGTGCTGACTTAAGCTCAAGTTTCACATTAAAATTGAGTACTACTACTTTTTTTAAAAACATATTTTTATTGGAATTTTTGGTGCAACGCTTAAGAAACCAATATGTACAAAAGACCATCAATACACAAACAAATTCGAGAGCGAGAGAGAGAGAGAAAAGGAAAATACATTACAAATATTGCCAATGACATAATTACAAAGTACAAAATTAAGACATTTCCTTAGTCCAAGCCAGTGAGTACTAATTTTGATATGTCTTTTTATATCTTAAATTGTTATATTTTTATATATATACTAGTGTGCCGTGGGATTTTTTTTTTTTTTTTTTCACTTATCAAAACTACCATATAAAAAAACAAACAAACAAACAAAAAAAAAAAAAAAAAGGTTGAGAAACACTGCTTTATACCATTCTAAAATTTGAACCACCAGATACTAAAATTAGGGTACAAATGAATTGGGGAGCAGTACATAAAATGATTGTGCATACATGTGCCACTTAGAGAGCTATGGATTTTTATTTATTTATTTATTTTTACTGAGGATTTTGAATATTGCTTGATATTTATGGCATGTTTTAGGACAGCTTCTTTGAGACTGTGATGTGCACTAGATGTTTTTGAAAAAGTCTTTTATGCTCACCAAGGCTGCATTTTTATTTGGACGGATATAAAACAGTAATCTTGTAAAATATTACTACAATTTAATAACTGTCTTCTATTTTAATATTTATTTAAAATGTAATTTATTGTTTTAATGGCAGTTGAATTTTCAGCAGCCATTACTCAGTCTTCAGTGATTCTTCAGAAATCATTCTAATATGCTGATTTGCTTCTCAAGAAACATTTAGCCTATTATTATCAATGTTGCTATAAACGGTTGCGCTGCTTAATATTTTAGTGGAAATTCTTTGATTAATAAAAAGTTCAAAAGAACAGTATTTATTTAAAGTGTACATTTCTGAATTCCCTTTCTGAATAAGAGTATTAATTTTATTTTTAATTTTCTTAATTTCTTAAAAACAAAAATTCTGACCCAAACCTTTTGGATGTATGATTCCACCCCAGCCCCCGTTCTGATATAAATTACTTTAAAAAAATATATTTTACTGTCAAACGTTTGTTGCAGTCAACACTTTTTAATCATTTTGAATCAGACCATAAGATAATAACAAGAGAGTGAGATGATTTATGATCAAAACAATTTTTTTCCCCTGAGAACTTGTTTATACCTTTTAATATGAAACGGGAATAAAACATCCCAAGTGTTAGAATTTGACTGTATTTTCCTGTATTTTCTTCTTCTCCTGGCAAATGACAGCTGTAGTATCTGTCTCATGACGAGAAAGAGGATGAATTGAATTGAGAATCGCTGCAGACTTGAATGACAGCCTCTTGTAAAGCAGTGTGCATGACAGACAGCTTTTCCATTCAACAAATTTCTGTTTGGTATTCAGAGCAGCAAATACTATGAAATGCTGAATGTGCTTCCTTAATACAAGCATGTTCAAATGTTAGACATGATGGAATGCACATGTGTGATGAATAATGCAGGGAAGAGATACAAGATAACACCTGTGTGCACATTTGAAATTTGTTTGCTCATAGACATTCTGAGCATTTTGGGCCAATTATCTGAGCTGATAAAGTCAAAAATATTAGCAATACATAAATACCTACAAAACTTTATTTAGTCAGAATACATCACAGATTTTGAATGGCCACTGTTCTTTTTAGAGCCAGATGGTGTGGTTACAGCAGGAGCTAACAGGGTAACCTTTGGTGACCAGCTAAACCTTGACTTCTTGGGTAGAGTCAGCCCCATTTGTACACTAAACTAAATTCAGCATCTTAACGTGAATGCCTTACAAATTTGAACTACCTTTTCTATTGCAATGTTATTCTTTATTTATTTTTATTTTTTTGATAGAGTATGCACAACCTTATATAAATAAGGTGTTGCTACTGTGATAATTCAATTATCAATTGTTTTAATTGACAAATTCTTTTGGTGAAATATCCCCAAAATATTCTCTAAATTTGTTGACAGCGCTTGAAAGTTGGGCAGAAACGGTCCATACGTGGACCATGGTGAGCCATCTGGAGGCTGAGCAGGGGTGGTGGACATGCCCAGGTCTTTTTCATTCAGGCCACCTTAGACTGACAACTGAATGTTTGGCTTACTACCCACCGGGCCTGACCACATGCATGCACGCACACACACAAGCTGACATTGTAGACAGTTTCAGGCAATAAATGATCTTTTTCCCTGCAGTGGCTTCCAATGTCAGCACAATGCATCATACATTAGTTGCTCTTATTGGTAAGAACAGGCCTTCAACATACCAATTTTCCATTTATTCTCACAGATGTGATGGAGTTAGAGCTTTCCATGCATATAAAGAAATGCTTATTCAAAAACGTCAGTGAATTTGAATTGTTGACTACATTGAGTCAAGGCTATTTGAGTATCTTAACAGTTATAAATGAACCTCATCTGAGCTTCTAGTCGTTTCACAAAGCTCACTTAAAATTCATGCTTGACGTGTATTATGATTTTTTATCAACATTTATTCTCTTGTGTGGACCTCTCCTCCACTCTGTCCTCACTCAGCTGGTCCGATTTAACATCTGATCCAAGCAGTAAGCACTGCACATTCAGCCTTAGGCGTGTATTTGTCACACTCCCTCTTTCTTACTTTCCTCTTTGCCATTGACATCCCTTGCTCTCTTTTTCCCCCAATCCACCCCTTAGACACACATACACACACATGCCTGGTTCCTCTTGGTGTAGCCAAAAGAGGTGCACATGTCCTCCCTATGACACATCAACGCCACACGATTTTCTCTCCTGCCACCACAGAGAGGCCATGTGTGGTGTTGTTTGGTTTGGTTGACACCATCTAGTCTCACACAAACACACAGGCTAAGCCATTTTCACAAAAATACTTTGGGTGATAGTTCACCCAAAAATGAAAATTACCCACTGCACCCTCAAGTTGTTCTAAACCTGTATGAATTTCTTTCTTCTGCTGAACACAAAAGATATTTTGAAGAATGTTGGTAGCCAAACAGCTGATGGGCCCCATTGACTTCCATAGTATTTTCCCCCCATATAATGGAAGTCAATGAGGCCCATCAGCTGTTTAGTTAGCCATATTATTTAAGATATCTTTTGTGTTCAGGCATGACCTGAACCTCCGCTGTCCTTTAGTGGTTTATTTAATTATAGTGGTAAGTAAGTGAAATTAATGATTAAAAGTAACAGGAAATAAAAATTGACGGTAACACTTTATTTTAGGGTTCAATTCTCACTATTAACTAGTTGCTTATTAGCATATTACTGGGATATTGGCTGTTTATTAGTACATATAAAGTACATATTAATGCTACAAAAACTACCTCACTAACTGTTAATAAGCAGTAAATTAGGAGTTTATTGAGGCAAAAGTCATAGTTAATAGTGAATATGTGTTTCCCATACTAAAGTGTTACCAAACTGACTGCACTTCCTGTTCAAATCATTTTAAATGCTACTTTTAAATAATTAAAAAAACTTAAAATATTCTGTCATTTATGGTCATACAGATAAGAGGAAGACATTATTTGAAACTGTAAAGTGTACACTCACAATAGAAACAAAACATTGTGCTTTTGTAAAATTAAGAAAACAACAGGATGCCGCTTTCTGCCGTCTCGCTTTCCTTTCCATGAACTTGTTTGTGGAGCGTGTCAAAAAAAGGAACCGGAACTCAGCATATACCGCACAGTTTATTCTTTCGCTTTATTAATCTTTTTAATTATTTAAGTGAAATGTGTTTCACGTATAGGCCTATTTATTCCTTTTATACATACAATTTTATTCTGTTTTTCTCTGTTCACAGAAGCACTGCAGGTGCGTGATGTGACAATTTGTGAATCCTCATGTTCTGGTTTTTATGCTGCTATTTGCACATGTAAAACTAAACCCCTAGAAAACAAATATTTTTAATGGGTCACAGACACTAATCCATACTAATTTAAAGGGTTCGTTCTCTCATGTCATGAGCCTGGTTTCTCCCAAGGTTTTTTTCTCCATTCTGGCCCTGAAGGAGTTTTGGTTCCTTGCCACTGTTGCCTTTGGCTTTTGGCTTGCTCAGGTGGGGGACACCTAAATTTCATCTATATTACCGATCTGCCCGCATTGGCATTATATGATCATTGAAATTAGCCGGATAACATCACCGTTTTCACCAGAGCGGCTATACAGCCGAATCAAATTCTGTTGCATTATTTTCCTGTTAACACTGTGAAGCTGCTTTGAAACAATTGGACTTGAAAAAAGTGCTATATAAATAAAGGATAAATTTGATTTTGATTTGAGTTCATGTCATTCCAAACCTGTAAGACCTCTGTTCATTTTCGGAACACAAATTAAGATATTTTGATGAAATCCGAGAGGTTTCTGAACCACAAGCAGTGCAGCACTTCAGGGATCTATGTCAGAACTCAGTATTGGCCAGCTCCTGCGTCTCACACATGCGTCGTGGTGCTCAGTCTGCACACTTGAACAGCGTCGGCCAATACTGAGCCGTGTTTTGAAGTAGAACCCAGAAGTGCTGCACTGTGTTTACTACGTGAACAGCGTAGGAGACTGACATGGAAGAGAATTTTTTATTTTATTTTTTTGTGCACAAAATGTATTCTTGTCTACCTTTACTACCTTTCTGGGCCTTGAAAGTTGCAATGATGTTGCTGCCTATGGCTGGTTCAGAAATCTCTTGGATTTCATAAGAAATATCTTAATTTGTGTTCCTAAGATGAACGAAGGTCTTGCGGGTGAGTAATTAATGACAGAAAGTTCATTTTTGGGTGAACTAACTAACATAATCTTGTCGGTTAAAGGTGCCCTGCCACACATATTTCATTACTTTTGTGGTAATGTCTGAAGTTCTACCATGGACTCTATAACATTTTTGAGGAAAAAATTCCTTGGTTACCTTGTTTCAAGCCATTCTAGCGTGGTATAGAAAGCCTACAGGAAGACTCATTAGTTCTCAGTTCTCATTAATATTCAACGAGCTAAGTTGCGTGACTCTGATTGGCTAAAAGCTAGCCAATGAGAGCCTGGCTATCAGCATCCTTTACCCAGTGCAACAAGTAGAGGAAACTATCATCTGGAATCGCTGCAGAAATTGCTTCTTCAGGTTTATTGCCACATATATATATAATCAGAGCATAACTTAGCTTGTTGAAGTATATATATATATATATATATATATATATATATATATATATATATATATATATATATATATATATATATATATATATATATATATATATATATATATATATATATATATATATATATATATATATATAATGATGTTCAGCCATCCTTGCTGTATACAAAAACTATGGCCGTGTTCTCAACTGGGAGAACTCATGAATAGTAATGAGCTCCGGCAACGCCACGTCAGACTGACCAGCTTTTGTAACTAACCTGATTTGTCCGCTTATTTCTTTTTCGTGGCTAGAGCTGACAGGAGGTAGCAGTTAATTTTCACATTCATGACATAACCTAACATATTTAAAAAAATTTAAGCAAAATGGTTTTGTGTGGCAGGGCACCTTTAACATTTAATGATTGGTTAATGAGTGTCAGTTAACGGTTAGGAAAATAAAATGAAATTAACATCCCTATCCACAACACCACAAAATCACTTACCCAACTCAATCATTCCAAGACCACTGTCATGTTGATTAGCGAAACAAAAATTACTTCTAGCTGAATGTATCTTCTTTTATTCATCTCTTCATGAAGTTCAGGGATAGATAAATGGATTATTTTAATTTCCTCAGTAAAACTTTTGTTCCAACTCATGCAAATTCGTCAGAGCGTATCAGTTGGTTTGGAGGTGGAATTAGTCAGTTTTTTCGTCAAAGCTGATTCAACATCTGCCCACGTCACAGACGCAAATTCTTATACCCACAGTATGTCAGTTCAGAGTTCTGTGGTGCTGTGATTCATAAAACTTGCCTCTGCCACTGATGGCTGCTTGAACGACGTGCTTGCGCTAACAACGCGATTTTGCATAACTCTGCCGACAGTCTGTTTTGAATTCACTATTTTGTTTTGTTTTGTTTACTGCAGCTGCCATGACAGGGGTGGGGGCAGAGGATGACATCCCTCTCTGTGAGAGGAAAACTGTCACTGACTTCTGCTATCTCCTGGACAAGTCCAAACAGCTTTTCAATGGCTTACGGTCAGTCTCTTCTCAGTGTCTGAGCATTTTGCTGTTTATTTGTGCATTTGTTTGCCTTCCAGATTGCCGTCTGTGTCCAATCATGCAGTGACCTTATGTAAACTTTTTTTCTCTCAGCTCAATCTTTCTTTCTTTCTTTCTTTCTTTCTTTCTTTCTTTCTTTCTTTCTTTCTTTCTTTCTTTCTTTCTTTCTTTCTTTCTTTCTTTCTTTCTTTCTTTCTTTCTTTCTTTCTTTCTTTCTTTCTTTCTTTCTTTCTTTCTTTCTTTCTTTCTTTTGAATTTGCTTGTTTGTTGTTTCTTTTGTTTTGTTTTTGTGTATTATTTTACTTGCGCATTGTTCATTTCTTTAACCATATAGTGACTTTGACTAATATCAAATATGGTGACTTACATAACACTGGAATGTATTATCACAGTTGAGACAACATTATTTAATAACCAAGTCTAGTCGAGCGGCCAAATCTTAATTAACTGACAGCAGCTTCAAATGCTTTTTAAATTTATGACAGCATTGAACACATCGTTATACTCAGACTACAAAACTGATGGGAGCTCTACTGTTAGACGACAGCGACAAAATCTAAAACCTTTGGATAACATAAAGCTCATATTCCCATCTATGTGAGTTACTGGTATCCCATATATATGTATGTATGTATGTATGTATGTATGTATGTATGTATGTATATGTATATGTATATGTATATGTATATGTATGTGTGCCGATCAGGCATAACATTATGAAGTGAATAACACTAATTATCTTTTCATCATGGCACTTGTTAGTGGGTGGGGTATATTCGACTGGGCAATGGGCAGTGGGAGTGAGTTTGACAAGGGTCAAATTGTGATGGCTAGATGATTGGGTCAGAGCATCTTCAAAACTGCAGCTCTTGTGGGGTGTTCCCGGTCTGCAGTGGTCAGTATCTATCAAAAGTGGTCCAAAGAAGGAACAGTGTGAACCGGCGACAGGGTCATGGTTCAGTGTCTCAGTCAAAGGCTCAGTGATGCACGTAGGGAGCGAAGGCTGGCCCGTGTGGTCCGATCAAACAGACAAGCTACTGTAGGTCAAATTGCTTAAAAAGTTAATGTTGGTTCTGATAGAAAGGTGTCAGAATACACAGTCCATTGCAGTTTGTTGCATATGGGGCTGCATAGCCGCAGACCAGTCATTGAAACAGTATTCCCTGGTGGCTGTGGCCTCTTTCAGCAGGATAATGCGCTCTGCCACAAAGCAAAAATGGTTCAGAAATGGTTTGAGGAGCACAACAAGAAGTTTGTGGTGTTGACTTGGCCTCCAAATTCCCCAGATCTCTATCCAATCGAGCATCTGTGGGATGTACTGAACAAACAAGTCTGATTCATGGAGGCCCCACCTCACAACTCACAGGACTTAAAGGATCTGCTGCTAACATCTTGGTGCCAGATACCACAGCACACCATCAGGGGTCTAGTGGAGGCCATGCCTCAATGGGTCAGGGCTGTTTTGGCAGCAAAAGTGAGACCAACACAATATTAGGAATGCCTGATCTGTATATATTAGGGGTGTAGCGGTTCAGATTGCTCACGGTTAGGTTTGTATCATGGTTTTAGGTTCACGGTTTCGATATGGTTCGGTATTTGCTATGTTCAGGAAAAAAAGGACTACTGTCAAATAAAAATAAAGAAAATAAGAACGAATCATTTAAATACAAGCAGCAGCACAAATAAATACAATCGGGCAAAGATACTAGTAAAATAAACGGTTCTTTTCAGGTAGGTTTAACATTTGTTTTCAGGTACAGACATTTATCAAATGTAAAATAACATTGCATATTTCACTGTATAAATTAAAGATGAATCCTTAGTAAACTTACAAAAGCTATTCAATCAAGAGCAGTGAGTGATGTCCTTGTCTTTTGTTTGACATTAAACAGACAGCAGTAAAGGCTACTGCCATTTTAAGACCTAATACATGGATATGCATTGTTTTTCTCGACTGTATAAAGTTCACGTAAGGCATATACAGATTATGTCTGCTAGAGTACTCAAGATGGACATTCAAGATTCAAGAGTTTTATTTGTCACATACACAGTTATATACAGAATATACAACCGGCAGTGAAATGTAAACAGGTCCGCTCCATGGACAGTGCAAATTCACAGTTAAAAACACAAGGAAGAAATTATAATAGAAATAGGATATAAAAAAAAAGTACTATCTATCTATCTATCTATCTATCTATCTATCTATCTATCTATCTATCTATCTATCTATCTATCTATCTATCTATCTATCTATCTATCTATCTATCTATCTATCTATCTATCTATCTATCTATCTATCTATCTATCTATCTATCTATCTATCTATCTATCTATCTATCTATCTATCTATCTATCTATCTATCTATCTATCTATCTATCTATCTATCTATATATATATATATATATCTATATCTATCTATCTATCTGTAGAATTATAAATCTAATCAAGTCAAGATCTATCTATCTATATATATATAAAAAAAAAATAAAAAAGTCAAAGAAAAAAAAAAAAAAATAAACAAATAAGGATAAAGTGGAATAAAATAATTGAAGTAGACTTTGCAGTGAGTAAACTGTAGACTTATAAATATGTGGTTAACAAATGTATAAGAGTATAATGTGCAAACAGGTTTATGACAGGTTGTTACACAGTAACAACGAGAACAGAAAGTGCAGTGCAATGTCAGTGTATCGATGTTTATCCTGACGTGAAGTCACGTGATGTTAAGTTCAGGAGTCTGATGGCCTGGGGAAGAAGCTCCTCCTGAGTCTCTCAGTTTTGGCCATCAGGCTGGAAGCGCTACCAGATGGTAGCAGCGTGAAGTGAGGGTTTGCAGGGTGATTAGAGTCCTTGATGATCTTGGTAGCTCTACCTTTGCAGCGTTTGGTGTAGACGTCCTGCAGAGACGGGAGAGCTGACCCTGAGATACGCTCGGATAAGCGCACTACTCTTTGCAGGGCTTTGCGGTCATGACTGGTGCTGTTCCCATACCACGCTGTGATGCACTGAGTTAAAACACTTTCTATCGCCCCTAAATAGAAAGTTTTCAGGATAGCTGGTGAAACCCTGAATTTCCTCAGCTGGCGCAGGTGGTACAGTCTTTGCCTGGCTTTTTCACCTGTGTCTGAATGTGAGCAGTCCAGGTCAGGTCCTCGGAGATGTTTACTCCCAGGTACTTGAAGCTGCTCACTCTCTCTACTGGTGACCCGCTGATCATGAGGGGGAGTATGTCCGTTGCTGTCTCTTCCTGAAGTCCACAATCATTTCTTTGGTCTTGCCAACATTCAGAGAGAGACAGTTGTCCTGGCACCATGATGTTAGATGCTCCACCTCGTCCAAGTATGCCGTCTCGTTGTTGTTGGAAATGAGGCCCAGGACAACAGTATCATCAGCAAATTTGATGATAGAGGTGGAGCTGTGTGTGGACAAACAGTCATGCGTGTAGAGAGAGTAGAGCAGGGGGCTCAGGACACAGCCCTGTGGAGCTCCCACACTCAGGGTGATGGAGGAGGAGGTGGACTGGCCTATTCTCACCACCTGAGGCCTGCCAGTGAGGAAGTCCTCAATCCAGTGGCAGAGAGAAGGATTCAGGCCGAGATCCAGGAGTTTGGAGGTTAGCTTGGTGGGAACTATGGTGTTAAAGGCTGAGCTATAGTCAATAAATAGCAGTCTTACGTAGTTCCCACTTTTGCTGTCGATGTGAGTGAGGGAGGAGTGGAGGACATGAGAGATGGCATCTTCAGTCGATCTATTGGGACGATAGGCAAACTGAAGAGGGTCCAAAGTGTCAGGAATGAAGGCGCAAATGGTGTTTTTAATGAGTCTCTCAAAGACCTTCATGACTATAGACGTGAGAGCCACTGGACGATAGTCATTTAGGCAAGAGGGTTTACTGTTCTTAGGGACAGGGATGATGGTGGATTTTTTGAAGGAGGTGGGGACCACAGATGTAGCGAGGACTCATTAAAGATAGATGTAAACAACCCGGTGAGCTGATCAGCACAGGACCGCAGAACACGACCTGAAATACCATCCGCCCGGCAGCTTTCCTGACGTCCACACGCTTGAGTGCTCTCCGAACTTCATCCTCCGAGACAGAGATCACGTGATTGTTGCTGCTCTGAGTAATTTTCTCTAACGCGCCACTTGGCGGAGTCGCGCTGTCGCGGTTACAGTCAAAGCGAGCATAGAAAGAGTTTAACTCGTTCACGAGCAACGGATCAACGCTTGCCTCTGCAGAGGATTTAGATCCAAAGGAGCAGATGGACCTCAGACCTTGCCACATGCGCCGCGAGTCGTTGAGTTGGAAATGAGACTCCACTCGGTCTTTATAATGGAGTTTTGCGGCTTTAACTGCTCGTCTGAGAGCATAGCAGGACGATCTGTATTCAGTCATATTCCCTGAATGGAGACCGGCGTTGTAAGCAGCAGTGCGTGCGTTCACTGCCGCGCGGATTGAATTGTCCACCCACGGTTTCTGATTTGAGAAGGACGTTATTGTTATTGTTTGCGTGGCTTGCTCTGTAAGCATGTTGATGAAGCAAAGCGCCACGTCTGTGAACTCGCTTACGCCAGCTGAACTCGCGGAACATGTCCCAATCCACATCGTCCAGAGCTGCCTGTAGCGCGGTCTCTGAGTGGGGTGACCAACGCTTAACTTCCCGCCTCACCGGGGGTTCCTGGAGGAGCTTTTGTTTGTATTCGGGAGTGAGGAAAATGGCGGACATGTTGACATACTTATTGTGTGAGTTTGTTCGTTCAAGGGTAAGACTTGAAAGAGAACTCAATATTTGTGCGCTGTGCACATGCTCGCTTCGGATACTCATCAGATAAATCTTCTCACAGCGCGTGCAAGTTCTCATTGACTTTGGTTTAAACACAGGTAGCAATGTGTGCTATTCAGTCTCACCTGCGCTCGCGCACTACACCCGGGTGATGACAGCGAAAATGACTGCTCATATTCGAACATACGACAGCACTCGCATACACTGAATAAAGTTTACAAAGAGAGACTTTTCGCCTACGGTTTTCTTTTATTATCGCTGTTGCAATGTATCACTGAGGAGCAAACACATGTATCCATCGACAGAAACATACATTAGTGGAATATATATATATATATATATACACTCACCTAAAGGATTATTAGGAACACCTGTTCAATTTCTCATTAATGCAATTATCTAATCAACCAATCACATGCCAGTTGCTTTAATGCATTTAGGGGTGTAGTCCTGGTCAAGACAATCTCCTGAACTCCAAACTGAATGTCAGAATGGGAAAGAAAGGTAATTTAAGCAATTTTGAGCGTGGCATGGTTATTGGTGCCAGACGGGCCGGTCTTTCACAATCTGCTCAGTTACTGGGATTTTCACGCACAACTATTTCTAGGGTTTACAAAGAATGGTGTGAAAAGGGAAAAACGTCTAGTATGCGGCAGTCCTGTGGGCAAAAATGCCTTGTTGATGCTAGAGGTCAGAGGAGAATGGGCCAACTGATTCAAGCTGATAGAAGAGCAACTTTGACTTAAATAACCACTCGTTACAACCGAGGTATTCAGCAAAGCATTTGTGAAGCCACAACACGTACAACCTTGAGGCGGATGGGCTACAACAGAAGAAGACCCCACCGGGTACCACTCATCTCCACTACAAATAGGAAAAAGAGGCTACAATTTGCATAAGCTCACCAAAATTGGACCGTTGAAGACTGGAAAAATGTTGCCTGGTCTGATGAGTCTCGATTTCTGTTGAGACATTCAGATGGTAGAGTCAGAATTTGGCGTAAACAGAATGAGAACATGGATCCATCATGCCTTGTTACCACTGTGCAGGCTGGTGGTGGTGGTGCAATGGTGTGGGGGATTTTTTCTTGGCACACTTTAGGCCCCTTAGTGCCAATTGGGCATCGTTTAAATGCCACTGCCTACCTGAGCATTGTTTCTGACCATGTCCATCCCTTTATGACCACCATGTACCCATTCTCTGATGGCTACTTCCAGCAGGATAATGCACCATGTCACAAAGCTCGAATCATTTCAAATTCTTGAACATGACAATGAGTTCACTGCACTAAAATGGCCCCCACAGTCACCAGATCTCAACCCATGAAACAGGAGCTTTGTGCCCTGGATGTGCATTCCACAAATCTCCATCAACTGCAATATGCTATCCTATCAATATGTGCCAACATTTCTAAAGAATGCTTTCAGCACCTTGCTGAATCAATGCCATGTAGAATTAAGGCAGTTCTGAAGGTGAAAGGGGGTCAAACACAGTATTAGTATGGTGTTCCTAATAATCATTTAGGTGAGTGTATATATATATATATATATATATATATATATATATATATATATATATATATATATATATATATATATATATATATATATATACAAACCCAATTCTAAAAATGTTGGGACACTGTACAAATTGTGAATAAAAACAGAATGCAATGATGTGGAAGTTTCAAATTTCAATATTTTATTCAGAATACAACATAGATGACATATCAAAGGTTTAAACTGAGAAAATGTATCATTTTAAGGGAAAAATAAGTTGATTTTAAAATCTCAAAAAAGTTGGGACAAGGCCATGTTTACCACTGTGTGGCATCCCCTCTTCTTTTTAGAACAGTCTGCAAACGTCTGGGGACTGAGGAGACAAGTTGCTCAAGTTTAGGAATAGGAATGTTGTCCCATTCTTGTCTAATACAGGCTTCTAGTTGCTCAACTGTCTTAGGTCTTCTTTGTCGCGTCTTCCTCTTTATGATGCGCCAAATGTTTTCTATGAGTGAAAGATCTGGACTGCAGGCTGGCCATTTCAGTACCCGGATCCTTCTTCTACACAGCCATGATGTTGTAATTGATGCAGTATGTGGTCTGGCATTGTCATGTTGGAAAACGCAAGGTCTTCCCTGAAAGAGACGACGTCTGGATGGGAGAATATGTTGTTCTAGAACTTGGATATACCTTTCAGCATTGATGGTGCCTTTCCAGATGTGAAAGCTGCCCATGCCACACGCACTCATGCAACCCCATACCATCAGAGATGCAGGCTTCTGAACTGAGCGCTGATAACAACTTGGGTTGTCCTTGTCCTCTTTAGTCCGGATGACATGGCATCCCAGTTTTCCAAGAAGAACTTCAAATTTTGATTGGTCTGACCACAGAACAGTTTTCCACTTTGCCACAGTCCATTTTAAATGAGCCTTGGCCTAGAGAAAACGCCTGCGCTTCTGGATCATGTTTAGATATGGCTTCTTTTTTGACCTATAGAGTTTTAGCCGGCAACGGCGAATGGCACGGTGGATTGTGTTCACTGACAATGTTTTCTGGAAGTATTCCTGAGCCCATGTTGTGATTTCCATTACAGTAGCATTCCTGTATGTGATGCAGTGCCGTCTAAGGTGCCCGAAGATCACGGCATCCAGTATGGTTTTCCGGCCTTGACCCTCACGCACAGAAATTGTTCCAGATTCTCTGAATCTTTGGATGATATTATGCACTGTAGATGATGATAACTTCAAAATCTTTGCAATTTTTCTCTGAGAAACTCCTTTCTGATATTGCTCCACTATTTTTGGCCGCAGCATTGGGGGAATTGGTGATCCTCTGCCCATCTTGGCTTCTGAGAGACACTGCCACTCTGAGAGGCTCTTTTTATACCCAATCATGTTGCCAATTGACCTAATAAGTTGCAAATTGGTCCTCCAGCTGTTCCTTATATGTACATTTAACTTTTCCGGCCTCTTATTGCTACCTGTCCCAACTTTTTTGGAATGTGTAGCTCTCATGAAATCCAAAATGAGCCAATATTTGGCATGACATTTCAAAATGTCTCACTTTCAACATTTGATATGTTATCTATATTCTATTGTGAATAAAATATAAGTTTATGAGATTTGTAAATTATTGCATTCATTTTTTATTCACAATTTGTACAGTGTCCCAACTTTTTTGGAATCGGGACTGTACATTGAGAATTTTTTTTAAGGGGGTCTGAATACTTTCCGTACCCACTATATATATAGGGTGAGTACAACCACGGCCAAAAGGTTTTTTTTTTTTTTTTTTTTTTTTGCGTCATGGTATACTAGAAAACAATGATAAGCATTTCATAAATTTGAAAGGCTTTTATTGTCAAAAATATTCAATATATGCAAAGAGTCAGTATTTACAATATTTAGTGTTGACACTGCTTCATAATCTCTGCAATTCACTCTGGCAAGCTGGATATCAGCTTCTGGGCCAAATCCTGACTGATGGTGATCCTTTCTTGCCTTACTGTGCGTTCACACCGCCGCTGGCAAGAGCGTCAAAATTTGCTCTGGTCACCCTGCCAACGACGCTGTAGAAAGATTCATGGACGCGCTGGCGCTCTGACGTAGATCGAATGCTTGGTCTTTTTTTAAACTGTATTTAAAGGGGCCACAAAGCAAATAAGCATGTTGATTGGCAGACTGACCACAAGTAGGGTAGAAGTTAACGTCATGAAATCATTTAAATGTGAAAGTAAGAATGAATTGCATTCCCGCTGAAAAACAAGCATTCTAGCGCCTATAAAATAGTGTTGCACTCCTTCTTAACAAATTACACATCACTATGAATGATCACGTCGTAAATGATAGGAAAACCCGCACAGCAATGATCAACTTCTTGGGCACTAATGTGGTCAGAACCAAAGTTTACAGGACTGCGTTCTCTGGATTTCTCTCAAGCGGAGCACTTCTACATTCCAATTGGTTGCCGGCGAACCACATCATAGCTCATTACCATAAAGTTGACCTGATTTCAACTCTCCACGACGCCCAAATCTTCCACGACTTGCCGCTCTCACCGGAGCTCGCCACCAGCTCCCATTGAAAATGAATGACTTCCGACCACTTTGACGCTCTCACCTCCGGCGGTGTGAGCGCACAGTTCTTAGTACTCGGAGTTTATCACAATTTGTGCTAGTCCACTTGACTTTTGAGGACTGACCACAGGTTCTCTACAGGCCACGGATCCAAAATTTTAAATGTACTGATCTCCGAGCCACTTCATTATTACGCTTGTCTTGTGACATGGTGCTCCATCAAGCTGGAAAATGCACAGGATCATCACCAAATTGCTCCTGGGTCGTTGGGAGAAGTTGCTTTTGCAGGACGTTTTGATGCCAAAAAAAAACAACCCTACACTTGCCTGGTCTCAGGATGCTTCACTTTTGGCACGACACAGGATTCATGGTAGCATTCACCTTTTCTTCTCTGGACAATCGATTTTCCAGATGTTCCAAACAGTCGGAAGGGGTTTTCATCAAAGAAAATATCTTTCCACCAGTCTTCTTCTGTCCAATCCTTGTCCAAAAGTCTTTGCCTCACTGTACATACAGATTCACTCACACCCACCCACCTGTTGCCAATGTTGAGCAAGCTCTGCACGTGGGGACACGATTTAGTAGCTGATTCCTCAGGAGGAGACAGTCATGGTGCTTGCTGGACACTCTGGGACGTCTTGATGATCCAGTAAATGGTTCTTTCAGGTGCAATATTCTTTACTGCAATTTCCTTGCACGTGAGGCCATTTTGATGCAAAGTGATTAATGTCTGTCTTTCTTTGGAGGTAACCATGATACAATGACTGGAAGCACCTCTTCTCTCATTTTATATCAATCAGCCTACTCTTATAATCCAATCAGAATGATAGAGTGATTTCTCTTGACTAGTACTTGTTCACACTTTCCTGTGTGCTGATCATGTGATTAGTGAAATTATGTTAGCTGGTCATTTTGTGCCAGAACCAAAAAACCGGGGTTTGTTTTAGCCAATGAAGCTTTTTGCAGTTATTTAAAATGCGTCTGATCACTACAAAATAATCTAGAAACTATATGAATCAACACCACAACAACTGAAGAGGCAAACCTAGCAAAACAACAAAATTTATCACTGCTAATTTGGCCACAGTTGTAAATGAAGACAGGATTTCCATTTTGGGGAGAACTATCCCTTTAAGGAAGTCACTGCAGTTTTTAGAAATGAGTGTCACTCTCATTAATAGCTGAACTGTGTGTGAATGTAACCATATTTAGCACTCTAAAACGGGGCTGACATGCATGAACGTAGTCTGTTTTGTGGGTGTGGTTGATTTATTAATCTATTAATAAGCAGGTTCTAGTGTCTCATCTGTGCTGTGCTTTATGTATGTGTTGATGTTTGCCTGGTTATCCATAAGGGAACGGAGAGCCCTTTATATTCTTCAGTGTCTGGGTGAAGTGAGCTCAGTTTTACATCTGAATGAATCTTTAGCGCTCCTCTTCCACCCCCTCATATCTGCCAGCGTTTGTCTCTGCATTACACACACCCTTAAAAAAATGAATCACGTCACTCCGTGTTTATCACCATTTCTCAGTGGCCAGTAGGTTGCGTTTGAGTTAATCAGTCATTTTTAGCTAAGACTATTTATAGGACAAGTATGTCAGTAGCTGTGGGCTCTATCTCCCTCTCGTTTAGCCTTCTCTCTCTCTCTCTCTCCCCCGATTCATTTTTTTTCTCTTTCCTTCTTGTCTTCACAATTTGTATTCCTTCTCTCCTCTCTTATCTCTGTATCCAGGCCCTGTCCTTATGTACCAGATATGTGTTTGTTACATTTATATTGCATAACTGAATGAGACTGCTACAGTCCAGGACGTTGGTTCATAGAATATCCCACATGTTCTGACATTCATATATTCTTGGGGTAGGTTTTTTGTGCTATAATGAAAATACATTTTTATTTAGAGTACATTAGAGTTTGGTACAATACCTATCTTTTTCATATTAAACATAGGATATTTCTAATAGTCATGTTTAATATTGCAGTGTTTTTATATAGTGTAAACACTTTGTTTTTCTTTTTATGTTTTACAGTTGTATAATTCTGTCAAATTAAGTATTAAATCCACTTTTAGGTCATGAAAAAAAAAAAAAAAAGTATTAGTTTTATTACTGTTTGTGCTACAGACATGAATTATACCTCATGGTGTGCTGTTGCGCTATTACTTTTCTAAACAATCAAAATTATGATTTTTAGCATTTGGCCAAAAACAGGTACAAAATATATTTTCTGCTATTTTTATCCATTGCTAGTCAGAAGCAGGTATTGTTTATATTTTAGTGGGAGGTGACAGTCACCTGTGAAATTTTCAGTTCTTCTACTGCATTGCCAAACAGAGCCAACTAATACTATAAGAAAAAAAAAATACAACTCGCTTTATTCAGAAGATGTCAGCATTAGAATTGTAGCATTTTAGTTTTTAATTGCTTATTTCTGCATAAATGATTTCATATGATGCTCAGTACCAATAAACATGTTTATGCATGTATGTTTCTTACCTTAATGATAGCTTGTGTCTACAAATACAGGATTAGATGCTTGTTATGAGGCCACACCCATTGCCCTGTTTCTCCATACTAATTAGGCTGTCTATCCAGTAGCGGCCTAATTCTGCATTTGATGCTTAGCAACACCCTGAAGTGTTCAGTAATGAAACAGCTATTATTAATTGGTCTCATTTCCTAATACTTCCACTACTTGATAGCTCTCACCATCTCTTACCTCTTTAGTATCTTTTTATTAAACAAGCTTGACTCAATAAAGAGACGTTTATAGTGGTTTTGACATTTTTATATCCATATATTCATATTCTTCATCAAGGTGCAACACAGAGTTTCAAAAATGTCACATAAATATGACTATATGATACAATGTGTTTGTGCTACACACACACACACACACACACACACACACACACACACACACACACACACACACACAAGAATGGGTCGTTCTCAGGAGTTCCGTGAATTCAAGCGTGGTACAATGATGGGTTGCCACCTGTGCAGTAAGTCCATTCGTGAAATTTCCTCACTACTAAATATTCCACGGTCAACTGTTAGTGGTATTATAACAAACTGGAAGCAAATGGGAACAACAGCAACTCAGCCACAAAGTGGTAGGCCACGTAAAATCACAGAGGGGTCAGCGCATGCTGAGGCGCACAGTGCGCAGAAGTCACCAACTTCAATAGTAGCTGCAGACCTCCTGCAGCTGCATCCAAGCCTTACACCGTGTCTATACCGGACGCCAACGGCACAATGCGACGCGACAAAAGACAATATAACCCATTATAATCAGTGATGTTGTTGTCTACACTGGATGTTGTCTACATGTCTTATGCCTCCCAATGCTTGGAATTACTTGGATGAAAATTGAAAATGATCTTTCATCAGGACAACGATCCAAAACAAAATCAAAATCAACACAAATGTGTCACTGAGCACCAAGTGAAGCTTCTGCCATGACCATCCCAGTTCCCTGACCTGAACCCAATAGAAGATGAGTGGGGTGAACTGAAGAGAAGAAGGACCAACATGGAACTGGGAATCTGAAGGATCTGGAGAGATTCTGTATGGAGGAATGGTCTCTGATCTCTTGTCAAGTGTTTTCCAAACTCATCAAGCATTATAGAAGAAGACTCAGAGCTGTTATCTTGGCAAAAGGAGGTTGCAAAAAGTATTTAATAAAAGGGTGCCAACGTGTTTTGGAGAAAAACATTTATTTCATAATGTGATTTACCTTTCAATTCTTTTACTTCAATGAAAGATTAGAATTTTTTGAATAAAAGATAAAAAGGATAAACAATGCAGATTTATTTTTTACAGCCATCTTTGATCATATTTACCAGGGGTGCCAATAATTTTGACCATGGCTGTATATAAATACACACGTGCATGTATATATTTAAGAAAAACGTGTTATTTATATATAAAATATTTACATGTTTTTTATATTATATATATATATATATATAATATATATACACACACACACACTCACCTAAAGGATTATTAGGAACACCTGTTCAATTTCTCATTAATGCAATTATCTAATCAACCAATCACATGGCAGTTGCTTCAATGCATTTAGGGGTGTGGTCCTGGTCAAGACAATCTCCTGAACTCCAAACTGAATGTCAGAATGGGAAAGAAAGGTGATTTAAGCAATTTTGAGCGTGACATGGTTGTTGGTGCCAGATGGGCCGGTATTTCACAATCTGCTCAGTTACTGGGATTTTCACGCATAACCATTTCTAGGGTTTACAAAGAATGGTGTGAAAAGGGAAAAACATCCAGTATGCGGCAGTCCTGTGGGCGAAAATGCCTTGTTGATGCTAGAGGTCAGAGAAGAATGGGCCGACTGATTCAAGCTGATAGAAGAGCAACTTTGACTGAAATAACCACTCGTTACAACCGAGGTATGCAGCAAAGCATTTGTGAAGCCACAACACGCACAACCTTGAGTTGGATGGGCTACAACAGCAGAAGACCCCACCGGGTACCACTCATCTAGGATATCCACTACAAATAGGATCACTACAATTTGCTCAAGCTCACCAAAATTGAACAGTTGAAGACTGGAAAAATGTTGCCTAGTCTGATGAGGCTCAATTTCTGTTGAGACATTCAGATGGCAGAGTCAGAATTTGGCGTAAACAGAATGAGAACATGGATCCATCATGCCTTGTTACCACTGTGCAGGCTGGTGCTGGTGGTGTAATGGTGTGGGGATGTTTTCTTGGCACACTTTAGGCCCCTTAGTGCCAATTGGGCATTGTTTAAATGCCACGGCCTACCTGAGCATTGTTTCTGACCATGTCCATCCCTTTATGACCACCATGTACCCATTCTCTGATGGCTACTTCCAACAGGATAATGCACCATGTCACAAAGCTCGAATCATTTCAAATTGGTTTCTTGAACATGACAATGAGTTCACTGTACTAAAATGGCCCCCACAGTCACCAGATCTCAACCGAGTAGAGCATCTTTGGGATGTGGTGGAACAGAACCGTGCCCTGGATGTGCATCCCACAAATCTCCATCAACTGCAAGATGCTATCCTATCAATATGGGCCAACATTTCTAAAGAATGCTTTCAGCACCTTGTTGAATCAATGCCACGTAGAATTAAGGCAGTTCTGAAGGCGAAAGGGGGGCAAACACAGTATTAGTATGGTGTTCCTAATAATCCTTTAGGTGAGTGCAAATATTTCTTAAATGTATGTGTGTGTGTATTCAAATGTACATAATAATTAATTGATAACATTAAACACAAACTTATATTTTGGATGCAATTAATTGTGATTAATCGTTGGACAGCTCTTATATGACATACATGTGACGTGAATATATTGTAGCACATGAATAATGTTCATGTTTCAACATGAATAATAAGAAATCATTCTTGAGCACCAAATTGGCATATCAAAATTATTTTTTTGAAGATCATCTGACATTGAAGACTGGAGTAAAATCCTGACATTAAATCCTGGAGAAAATTCAGCTTTGTTTCTGGATTTCTGTGGGAATTTTTACCCATTAATCAAGTAGCATTTGTGAGGGCAGGCACTGATGTTGGACGAGAGGGCCTGGCTCACAGTCTCCGTTCCAGTTCATCCAAAGATGTTCGTGCTCTGTGCAGGCCAGTCAAGTTCTTCCACACCAAACTCATCCAACCATGTGTTTATGGACCTTGCTTTGTGCACTGGGGCACAGTCATGTTTGAATGTAAAAGGGCCTTTCCCAAACTGTTCCCACAAAGTTGAAAGCATAGCATTGTCCAAAATGTCTTTGTATGCTGAAGCATTAAGATTTACCTTCACTGAAAGTAAGGGGTCTAGCCCATCCCCTGAAAAACAGCCCCATATTATTATCCTTCCTCCATCAAACTTTTTGGCACAATGCAGTGAGGCAGGTGATGTTCACCTGGCATCCACCAAATACAGATTTGCCCACAAGACTGCCAAACAGAGAAGCATGATTCGTCAGCCCACAGAACACAATTCCACTGCTCCAGAGTCCACGTCCTTTTTACTGGCGGCGTGCTTTACTTCACTCCATCTGACGCTTGGCATTGTATTTGGTGATGTGCCTCCATTCCATGAAGCTCCCACTGTACAGTTTTTGTGCTGATATAAATTACAGTGGAAGTTTGGAGCTCTTCAGCTATGGAATCAGCAAAGCACTCGGTGACCCCACTCTGTGACTTTACGTAGTCTTCCGCTTCATGGCTGCTGTTCCTAAACGCTTACACTTTCCAATAATACTACTTAGACCGTGGAATCTTTAGCAGGGATGAAATTTGTGGATGCAAATGTGGCATCCTTTAACATTATTAATTCACTGAGCTCTTGACTTTTTTTGTTTGTAAATGCAGACTGCATGGCTAGGTGCTTGATTTTATACACCTGTGGTAATGGGTCTGATTGAAACACCAGAATTCAATAATTAAAAGTTGTGTCCCAATACTTTTGTCCATGTAGTGTCCATGTCATCAAAATATTTTAAATATATATATCTTAATAAAAAATAGAAATCAATGTCTGAATTAATGAAATCAGTTAAAGTACTGGAGTACGAGAGGCCTTAGCCATACCATACAGATGCAGTATTGCTCTGTTACTCAACTACATCTGACCCCATCTGCACACATACACCATCCTATCTCCCTCCTTTCTCCTCCTTCCCTAATTTACAGGTCTGTCCCTGGCTGTGCTCCGCCAGTGAATCTGTCTTGTGGGTATTAATGCTGTCAGAGAGGATGGGAAATTAATGGTGCATGTAGTGAAATTAAAGCCCTGCCTAATGACTGCACCTATCTCCTTCCTGACCTTGTCTCTCACAGCCCACAAGGGCAACGGGGTGAACCATAAATCTCACAAATCCATCTCTATAACCTTATAGCATGTGTGAAAGCACATTATGAATGAAAGCTGTGGAAATAAAATACATACAATACTGGGTTACATGGAATCTACGTGAATGAAAGGAGGCGTGTCTGTGTGCTGGTGTTTAATTGCATTGCATGATGTGTGTGTGTGTGTGTGTGTGTCTGTGTGCATGGTTTATATGTGTATAACTCACGGTTATGCCTGGACATGATTTATTTTTTGACATTCCCAGAACGATAAATGATGCATCATCTACTGTAATCATGTGCGAGCATGTGTAAATGAGGGCTTTCGCATTTACCTGCTGCATTCGCAACCTCCCTTCTTTCCCCAGTCCCTGCTTCTGTTGTCATAGCAACCCTCTGATGATAACAATAGGGCCTAGAGGTGTTTTTGGAGGGTTCAGGGGGAACAGGACGCAAAAGGAATAAAGAGAGAGAGAGCGAGTAGAGGCAAAAGAGCTACTTCTCCAGCTGATTGCCATAGCTCGTCAAATTCCTTCGTATCATCAGCACTATGACTCACCACAGCCCTGCCCAAACACTCTCACCCACTCGCACTTTCTGACTCTCTCTGATTGCTCTGTTTTTGCTCTCCCCCTCCATCAATATCTTCTCATCATTGTCATGATGATGTTAATTAAGTGCATGGCAACCATGACCACTTGTATATTTGGAAAGCTCATCTGCTGTTCAAAATGATGTCTTGCAATTGGAGTGTCAAGGCAGAAGGGTGGAAATGCCTTATATAATGATATGTGGGTATCAAGGTCGGAGGTTTGGTTGGAATACAACCTTAATTATTATAGTTTTTAAAACAAATCAGTGATTAAAACAATGAGTCACAGTACCTTGATCATATTTAAAGCATTATGTCTAATGCTATTTCATGCATTCTGACTCATTTACACTGTTAAAGAGTTCTCATGCTAAACATGGACAAAATTTAAAAAAAATCTTCCAAGTATGGGCCTGAGTGAAGTCATAATAAGCGGAATTGCTTGTATGGGCACTTCTCCTGGATGAGCGCATGCAGAGTGTGCACATCAGTGAGCTTCGTTCGGGTTACGGAAGCCGTCAGCAGTGCTGGCATTTTGTTTTTAGACCACAAAGTCAACAATGTCACTAAAGAAGTGTGTTTCTGGTTGTGAGGGAAAGATAACCTTGTTCAGCTTCCCAAATAACCCAGCGTTAAGGAAACAGTGGATGCAGTTTGTTTTTCCAGAGCAGCAGCAGAGTTCTGCGAGTGTGTTTGTTTGTTTCCTGTCCCGAGTCGAAACTGCATCAAATGTCTGTTTTGTTGGCAATCGGCGCGCAAGTGCATATAATGTACAAACCCGATTGCAAAAAAGTTGGGACACTGTACAAATTGTGAATAAAAAAGGAATGCAATAATTTACAAATTTCATAAACTTATAAATTTATGACAATATAATATAGATAACATATCAAATGTTGAAAGTGAGACATTTTGAAATGTCATGCCAAATATTGGCTCATTTTGGATTTCATGAGAGCTACACATTCCAAAAAAGTTGGGACAGGTAGCAATAAGAGGCCGGAAAAGATAAATGTACATATAAGGAACAGCTGGAGGACCAATTTGCAACTTATTAGGTCAATTGGCAACATGATTGGGTATAAAAAGAGCCTCTCAGAGTGGCAGTGTCTCTCAGAAGTCAAGATGGGCAGAGGATCACCAATTCCCCCAATGCTGCGGCCAAAAATAGTGGAGCAATATCAGAAAGGAGTTTCTCAGAGAAAAATTACAAAGAGTTTGAAGTTATCATCATCTACAGTGCATAATATCATCCAAAGATTCAGAGAATCTGGAACAATCTCTGTGCGTAAGGGTCAAGGCCGGAAAACCATACTGGATGCCCGTGATCTTCGGGCCCTTAGACGGCACTGCATCACATACAGGAATGCTACTGTAATGGAAATCACAACATGGGCTCAGGAATACTTCCAGAAAACATTGTCGGTGAACACAATCCACCGTGCCATTCACCATTGCCGGCTAAAACTCTATAGGTCAAAAAAGAAGCCATATCTAAACATGATCCAGAAGCGCAGGCGTTTTCTCTGGGCCAAGGCTCATTTAAAATGGACTGTGGCAAAGTGGAAAACTGTTCTGTGGTCAGACCAATCAAAATTTTAAGTTCTTTTTGGAAAACTGGGATGCCATGGCATCCGGACTAAAGAGGACAAGGACAACCCAAGTTGTTATCAGCGCTCAGTTCAGAAGCCTGCATCTCTGATGGTATGGGGTTACATGAGTGTGTGTGGCATGGACAGCTTACACATCTGGAAAGGCATATCCAAGTTCTAGAACAACATATGCTCCCATCCAGACGTCGTCTCTTTCAGGGAAGACCTTGCATTTTCCATGACAATGCCAGACCACACACTGCATCAATTACAACATCATGGCTGTGTAGAAGAAGGATCCAGGTACTGAAATGGCCAGCCTGCAGTCCAGATCTTTCACCCATAGAAAACATTTGGCGCATCATAAAGAGGAAGATGCCACAAAGAAGACCTAAGACAGTTGAGCAACTAGAAGCCTGTATTAGACAAGAATGGGACAACATTCCTATTCCTAAACTTGAGCAACTTGTCTCCTCAGTCCCCAGACGTTTGCAGACTGTTCTAAAAAGAAGAGGGGATGCCACACAGTGGTAAACATGGCCTTGTCCCAACTTTTTTGAGATGTGTTGATGCCATGAAATTTAAAATCAACTTATTTTTCCCTTAAAATGATACATTTTCTCAGTTTAAACATTTGATATGTCATCTATTTCGTATTCTGAATAAAATATTGAAATTTAAAACTTTCACATCATTGCATTCTGTTTTTATTCACAATTTGTACAGTGTCCCAACTTTTTTGGAATCGGGTTTGTAAACAACATGAACGTATAGTGAATCGAAAGTTATCCAGGGAGGGATAATGCCAGGAATGTATTGTGCCTATGTGTGTGCACGCTCTCTTTAGCTCCGCCCACTGCACTCCTCCACAAGTTCGGCTGTTTTCGGAAAAAAACGCTACAGCGTATCTGTCTTTTATAAATATGAAAAAACGAAAGACTCTTGGGCGACATGAAGGATGCAATACTATTCTATAGGTACTCAAGATTAACATGAGATGAAACTGTGTGAGTTACCCCCCCTTTAAAAAGCGATTTCCATTGCATAGAAGTCTGGTAATATGGGCAAAATAACATTACCTCGCATTTTCTGTACACTGTTATAAATTTAAAGGGGTAGTTCACTCAAACTTTTTAATTCTGTCATCTGTCATCTGTGGAAGAAAAAAAAAGATATTTAGAGAAATGTCCCAGCATTTTTTTTGTCTACACAATGGAAGACAGTGGTCACAAACTGTTTTTGTGTGTATAATCTATTGTCTCTATTGTAGAAGTCTCTATTTAACTTATTTAATAAATCACTTTTTATCAAATTAATTTTGATGCGATTTTCTAGTGTTTCTAGTGTAAGTCACCATTTTTTATATATTTACTTAGTCATTGTCATAATGGTTTTTCACAACTATGACAAGGTATTCGATATCAGTTCCTTGTTCATATTGCCCTTATTGTTGGCATGAAAAGAAAATCTACCCCATCTATTTTTGAAATCACCCCTTTACAATCAACTGTAAATAGTTTTACACCTGTCAGTTCCAAATATTGTGTAAACACAGCATTTAGAAATTGGTTCATTTTGTAACGGCTTAATTTCCTAAACTGATAAATTGATATTTGGGGAGACATCACATAAATGAGGAGAATGCATTACTGAAGTAAATTTGGCTGTGTTTCTCTTGTTTGTTCTCTCGCACTCCTGCAGGGATCTGCCTCAATATGGACACAAGCAGTGGCAGTCCTATTTTGGCCGAACATTTGACGTATACACCAAGCTGTGGAAGTTTCAGCAGCAGCACAGGTCAGCCCTCTAGATAGATCTATTTTTGAAACAGAAAGGTCTGTTTTTACCAAAAGCTCAAAAATAAAACCGGTTCTTTGGCTTAGAACTACATAAGACTGAAGATTTAACATGCATGATCAAACTTCCCTTTAATAGTTCCTCTGCACCAATGATGTCAACATTAATGACAGATGATTCTTGATGATTCTTATTTGGGTTTATGTTACTGGAGAATAGACAAGTCCTGGATAACCGGTATGGTCTCAAGAGGTGGCAGATAGGTGAAGTGGCCTCAAAAATTGGGCAGCTGTACTACCATTACTAGTAAGGAGCCTCTTAACACAACTATTTATTCATCTTGTACACTTCAAACAGTGTACTTCAAGAATTGTTTACACATTATTTTTTTATTTTGTCTTCTTCAGCCTCCGCACTTCAGAAACAAGCTACCTAAATGAAGCCTTTTCTTTCTATTCGGCCATTCGCCAGCGATCATATTACCACCAAGTCAACAAAGAAGACAGGTGAAAAGAAGCTAATCTGTGATGAGCAAAGTTGATGTTTACTTGATACCTATGAGCAAGTAAATTAGTGAAGATCCCACATTTCTGTCTTGTATGGTTTTCTCTTCAGTTCATTAATCTTGTCCCATCTCTGCACAGGCCTGAGCTGGTTGTAAAAAAGCTGAGGTATTACGCTCGGTTTATCGTTGTTTGTCTGTTGCTCAACAAGATGGACCTGGTTAAAGTGCTAGTCAAGGTAAGACATGGACGTCAGACCAAATGGACCACTTACACATTTTTAGTCCATGGCTCTCTATAGATATTCAATCGAACAGAGGTTCTTGCCAAACGATCAGTCTGCATGGACAGTCTGTTGGTTAGTTATGCAGCTGGAATTAAGACAAAATTCATGCCTCATCAATTTTGGCACTATTTAAGTAAAATTGCAAACTGTCAGCCATTATTCATATTTATAGAAATTAATGGATTTTTTTATTTTATATTTGCTTTTACAAAGGTCTAATAAGTATGCTGGCAACAATTCACCGTTCGTGAGAAGAAAAACACAGTATGCGGTCTATATCGTTGTGTCTCAGACCATCTGTGGTGTGTTTCTGCAGGAGCTGTCTGAGGAGATTGAGGACTACACCCAGAGGTTCAACACAGAGGACCAGTTAGAATGGAACCTGGTGCTTCAAGAAGTTGCTGCTTTTGTGGAGGTAAGCATTTTTTTTTAAGAAGTCAAATGTGCATAAAGTATCATCAATATTGCACAATTAAAGTTACCATGAAAGGCAATTCACAACCCCCTTTCATAATATAAAGAAATATTGTGTGTCAACAGAAAAGCAAAGTTGTTTAGATTGAGCAAATTATGAATGGAATAATATACACCAAATCATTCACAGTAAGACCACTACCAGTCAAAAGTTTGAGGGTGGTGACATTTTTAGTTAGATGAAGTTATATGCTCAACAAGGCTGTAATTTATTTATTTAAAAATACAGTATCAACAGTATTATTATAAAACATTATTACAGCTTTTAATAAGCATATTATTTTAAAATTACCTGTTTTCTATTTTAATATATTTTAAATGTAATTATTATTATCAATGTTGAAAAAGGTTGTGCTGCATATTTTTTGTGGAAACTGACACATTTTATATTATCGTAAATCAGTTTAATTTTTATTTGATGTTGAAATTGATCAAATGTGCACTCTGAAAAGCACTCAGATGTTTTATCTCAGATGTTATAAATACCTCTTCTTACACGACTTGTAGTGCACTCTGTAAGACTGTTTATGACAAATATGAATATTTTATTCTTTACTTTTGAGCCTTTCTCACACTATTTTTCTACCTACACAGGCAGATCCTCTTATGATCCTAAATGATGATAATGCCGTGGTGGTCATATCCAATCGGTTGCAGGAGGGGGGTGTGCCCCCTCTTGAACAGGGCATGGTGGTTGGCCAGCTCACTTTGGCAGATGCGCTCATCATTGGCAACTGTAACAATCAGGTGGGAGTGCAGTAATGCAAAATACCTAGCAGGCTGAACAAGTTACATAATGTGTCAAATTCAAGCAGTACTTTATTATGTAAATTATTAGACACTTCAAACTTGTTGTGTAGGTTACAACTCTGTTTTTTGCAATGGTTGGATTTCATCTGGTTTGCAGGTGAAGTTTAGCGAGCTGACCATCGATATGTTTCGTATGCTTCAAGCACTTGAGAGGGAACCAGTGAACCTGGCCACACAAAGCTCCAAACCAGGGACACTTGTAAGAGAAGACTCTTACACTCTCCCTGTCACTCTCTATGTTGAGTGTTTCTGAGTATTTTCACCCTTCCTCCCTATTTCAGTACTTCACCTACAGTGTCTCTGTCACTGTTCTTTCTCACTCCACCTGCTCTCGGTGTCTCTCTATTCCTCTCTCACTCATTTATCTCTCTCATTATAGGAGCCCAATGAAAAGCCTGCCAAGAGAGAGAACCCTCATAAATATCTACTCTACAAACCAACCTTCAGCCAGCTCTACACTTTCCTGTCTGCTTCCTTCAAGGTTTGTCAGATGTCATTGCAGTTTCAAGCACCTGTCAATTTATCAACCTGTCAATCCATCCTGTCATTAAGTCCTGTTTTGACTCTATATTTGTGTAGAGACCTTATAGCAGTGACATTTCATATATAGTAAATTACCGTTCAAAAGTTGTAAGTTGTAGGGCTGCACAATTAATAAAAAATCGTAAATTACGATTACGGATGCCACGATTATGTAATCGTTCAAAGCCGCAATTACAAAATAAATGTGAGAGGCGAATCTCGACTACTTCAGAGTAGGGTCTAGTGTGTACTTCTTCTCACTGCTGTTTGTTGATGGTTTATAGAACAATTACTCAGAGTCGCTCTCTGTCGTTTCAAAGAATAGCAAAACGGCGAGTGCGTCGAGTCAGAAACACCTCACCAAATGGATGAGGCGCGTGCGCAGTCAGCGGAGGCTCGCACTGTGGAGCCAGACCATAGACCGTAAAAAAATATGGATGACGCGACTTCATTCTCTTCCGCTGAAGTAATTGAAGCCTCTGGAGGTCTGAATATGGCGCCGATTTGGTCTGTGCAGTAGAGATCTCGGGACCGGAATCTGCGCAGTAGAGAGCAGGAAGCATCTCGCAGATGCAGAACAATTCATTATGTCAATCTAGTTAAAGCTAAAGATCGAGGCGTGGAGGCTTCAGTTTCTGAGAGGAGTGCTATAGGCTTGAGACAGACGAAAGTATAAACAAGGCTTAACCCAGCACAATAGAAACTACCAGTGACGAAAGTGTAAGCTGACTGGTAGAATGCATGCAAAATAGCACCCACCATTTTTAAAAAGCCGTGCACACAGCCTATATAAACTAACTAACATTGAAAACAGTGACATGGGTGTCGGAAGCCAAAATAAATGTGGGATGTGCATGGCATCCGCCTTTTGCCGAACTCGCTCTACTCCCTTTTCCCATCACATACGGATAGGAAAGGCATTTATTTTCAATAAAAAAGAAAAGTGGAAATAAAGCGTCTAACATGTGTTTAATAATAAATGTTTATAGGTTAGGGGTAAGTAAACAGACATGTGCTGAATTAGAGACGATAAAAGTGAGTGGGTCCAATATCATTGGTTGTAAAAAGTCGGTGGGTCTTGTCCCACCCACATACAATGGTTCCGACGCCCATGAACAGTGATATATGGACCTCTCAACCCTTATGCTAAGGAGACAATCCATGGCAACTTTGAAGGGAGCAAGCGAAACATTATGCATTTCTGCTCAGCTAGTGACATTAGACATCAACCACACGGCAAACGCTAATATTTTTTCATATAATGTCTACTTTCTTTGTATAACAGTTCTATCTAATAACACATTAGACAGGACTGTTAAAAAGATCGTAAGCTAATCAAGACGGAGAATGTGAGCGCCCTGTGCTCAGACTCTGGCGTTCTCAGCACCGTCAAAATAAAAGTCACAACAATAAGCGCGGCTTACGTCACTTCAGTGTTCACTACTGGTGGTGCGAATGCAACCAGGAAAATGACCCTAGGGGAACATTTAGTTCTCTGGGAACCACCCTGATGCCTAGTTCCTATAACTAATTTCCATATTTTTATATCCTATTTTTATATAAAAATATGGCATTCAGTTGCGTCAGACAATGGTTTCAAGATTCAAGATTCAAGAGTTTTATTTGTCACATACACAGTTATATACAGAATATACAACCGGCAGTGAAATGTAAACAGGTCCGCTCCATGGACAGTGCAAATTCACAGTTAAAAACACAAGGAAGAAATTATAATAGAAATAGGATATAAAAAAAAGTACTATATATATATATATATATATATATATATATATATATATATATATATATATATATATATATATATATATATATATATATATATATAATCTATATCTGTAGAATTATAAATAATCAAGTCAAGAGAAAAAAAGGTAACAAATAAGGATAAAGTGGAATAAAATAATTGAAGTAGACTTTGCAGTGAGTAAACTGTAGACTTATAAATATGTGGTTAACAAATGTATAAAGAGTATAATGTGCAAACAGGTTTATGACAGGTTGTTACACAGTAACAACGAGAACAGAAAGTGCAGTGCAATGTCAGTGTATCGATGTTTATCCTGGCGTGAAGTCACGTGATGTTAAGTGACTGAGTTCAGGAGTCTGATGGCCTGGGGAAGAAGCTCCTCCTGAGTCTCTCAGTTTTGGCCATCAGGCTTGAGCGCTTACCAGATGGTAGCAGCGTGAAATGAGGGTTTGCAGGGTGATTAGAGTCCTTGATGATCTTGGTAGCTCTACCTTTGCAGCGTTTGGTGTAGGCGTCCTGCAGAGGCGGAGAGCTGACCCTGAGATACGCTCGGATAAGCGCCGCGACTCTTTGCAGGGCTTTGCGGTCATGACTGGTGCTGTTCCCATACCACGCTGTGATGCACTGAGTTAAAACACTTTCTATCGCCCCTAAATAGAAAGTTTTCAGGATAGCTGGTGAAACCCTGAATTTCCTCAGCTGGCGCAGGTGGTACAGTCTTTGCCTGGCTTTTTCACCTGTGTCTGAATGTGAGCAGTCCAGGTCAGGTCCTCGGAGATGTTTACTCCCAGGTACTTGAAGCTGCTCACTCTCTCTACTGGTGACCCGCTGATCATGAGGGGAGTATGTCCGTTGCTGTCTCTTCCTGAAGTCCACAATCATTTCTTTGGTCTTGCCAACATTCAGAGAGAGACAGTTGTCCTGGCACCATGCTGTTAGATGCTCCACCTCGTCCAAGTATGCCGTCTCATTGTTGTTGGAAATGAGGCCCAGGACAACAGTATCATCAGCAAATTTGATGATAGAGGTGGAGCTGTGTGTGGACAAACAGTCATGCGTGTAGAGAGAGTAGAGCAGGGGGCTCAGGACACAGCCCTGTGGAGCTCCCACACTCAGGGTGATGGAGGTGGAGGTGGACTGGCCTATTCTCACCACCTGAGGCCTGCCAGTGAGGAAGTCCTCAATCCAGTGGCAGAGAGAAGGATTCAGGCCGAGATCCAGGAGTTTGGAGGTTAGCTTGGTGGGAACTATGGTGTTAAAGGCTGAGCTATAGTCAATAAATAGCAGTCTTACGTAGTTCCCACTTTTGCTGTCGATGTGAGTGAGGGAGGAGTGGAGGACATGAGAGATGGCATCTTCAGTCGATCTATTGGGACGATAGGCAAACTGAAGAGGGTCCAGCTTTAGGTATAAAGCTATTCAAAATATCATTCAATGTAAATTGTGATAGTCGTATTTAATAATTGCAATTACAATTTCAAGGGAATAATCGACTATTATTCAGAAAGGTTACACCTTTTACATAGTTTCAAAAAATTCTATCTCAAATAAATGCTGTTCATTTAAAATCTGTTTATTAACAAATCCTGAAAAATTGTAGCCTGGCTCCGCCCTCCAAATACTTCCGCTCAATTTTCATTTTCCTTCAGTACTCCGTCTGGGATTGCGGTATATTCTCTGGTTTTCTCCGGTCAAATTTTAACCGGTCCAATCAGCGAACAGCAGGAGTGGCTGAGAACGACATTGATGTTGTGTGCTAGTTTGAGATGATGTACGTCACGACCAAACGTTAGTGACTGGTTATGGCAGATCCAGAGTGGCTCTGGGCAGATCCAATAGTTTTAAATTTCAGCAGAGTACCCATCTTCAAGGAAGTTAACCCTTGTCAATGGAGAGTGGCCAGACTCTCTGTACAAATGAAATGTACGAGAGTCTGGTAGCACCAGGCTAGAAAAAATATGATTTCCACAAAAAATATTAAGCAGCTCAACTGTTTTCTACATTGAGAGTAATAAGAAATGTTTCTTGAGAATTGAGAATCTTGAGTCTTAGTAAGCAGAAGAGACTTCTTTAAAAAACATAAACTTGTTGACCCAAAACTTTTGAACAGTATGTACATATTTAAAATTCAGATCTTTCTCTTCTGTTTAGTGATCTTGCACTACACAAATTTATGTCTCATCTTCCCCTAAAACTTTAAACATATAGCTAGACTAAAGCCTATTGACTTAAAGAAAAAGGAGGAATCCTTTAATATTCCTCACCTAAACCGGTGTCTATAGGAAACACATTAACATAGCTCATCATATGCTTTTATGGGGCCTTTAAAGATACATAAAAATGAAAAAATTTTACAGGTATTTCCTGCATAATTGCATTATGCAACCATAATGCATAATTGCATTATGGTTACACATGATCCTATCCTGTGCACTAGTTTCTATTCTGTTGTCTGGAGTGACACCTCGTGTGAGTGTGTGTGTGTGTGTGTGTGTGTGTGTGTGTGTGTGTGTGTGTGTGTGTGTGTGTGGCATGCTACAGGGGTGTTAGCGTGTTACTATCTTCTCTGCCTGTTGCTCTGCTGTAGCGTCACATCTCGAGAGTGTGAGGAAAACCCACACACACACGACTCAGATCCTTGCATGCTTCTGCTACGTAGCAGTTCATTTTTAACTCTCAGACACCCCTATTTTTAGGTTGTTTTCCATCTTGCTTCATGTTTTGTTTAGATAAATGATGACAAATAAGACTCTTCCATGTGCTTCTTTAACCATTTCCTGTATTTAGCTGTTCAATGTGTGTGTGTCCCTATGTGCAAAGACGTTGCCTCAGAATTCTTAAATGTTATATTTTGAATTTTTTATTAGTCTTGAGGGCGATACTGAGATGCTCTGACTGTGCAACGCTTAGCGTGCCACAAAACTTAATAATTAAGCTTGCTATGACACTGCTTTACCATTTGTAGTATTGTAAGTGTTCTGATTTAATTTATACAAGGTTGTACAGTGAAATAAATCCAGTTTAATGGATTATTTTTTCTGTTCTAGTCATTGAAAGTTTTCTTTTCTTTCACTGATTCTTTTATTGCTAGGAGCTGCCAGCCAATAGTGTCCTGCTGGTGTATCTCTCTGCCACTGGAGTTTTCCCCAATGGACGCTCTGAGTGTGAAGGTATGCCGAGGTGTTTTAGTCACTGGATGTCACTGGATGATATGGAATATTATTCTCCTAATATTTACATAAATACTAACTAAATAAGCACTCTTGGAACATTGCTCAGCCAATCAAATTAGAGGATTGGAAGACTTGTGTAATGTCATGTATGATGTGCCTCACAAACATACTGCCATGTTCAAAAACACTTCTGCATTAACACAGACTGATTTGAATCACTTACCAGCCTTTTCTGTGCACAAAAATATATAATCTTTTAAATCTTTAGCATGAAAGTGGATATATTCCGCATGAAATATCCATTCAAGAATACCAGAAAGTGAAATTTAGCTTAGCTAAACTTTTTACTTTTATATATATATATACACCGATCGGGCATAACATTATGATGAAGTAAATATCACTGATTATTTCTTCATCATGGCACCTGTTGGTGGGTGGGATATATTAGGCAGCAAGTGAACAAGCTGATGTGTTAGTAGCAGGAAAAATGGGCAAGCATAAGGATTTGAGCGAGTCAAAGCATCTCCAAAACTGCAGCTCTTGTGGAGTGTTCACGGTCTGCAGTGGTCATTATCTATCAAAAGTGGTCCAAGGAAGGAAGAGTGGTGAACCGGCGACAGGGTCATGGGCGGCCAAGGCTCAGTGATGCACGTGGGGAGCCATGGCTGACCCGTGTGTTCCAATCAAACAGACGAGCTACTGTAGCTCAAATTGCTCAAGAAGTTAATGCTGGTTCTGATAGAAAGGTGTCAGAATACACAGCGCATCGCAGTTTGTTCCGTATGGGGCTGCATAACCGCAAACCAGTCAGGGTGCCAACATTGGGCACATGAGCATCAGAACTGGACCACAGAGCAATGGAAGAAAGTGGCCTGGTCTGATGAATTACGTTTTCTTTTACATCACGTGGATGGGCAGGTGCATGTGCGTCATTTACCTGGTGAACACATGGCACCAGGATGCATTATGGGAAGAAGGCAAGCCGGCAGAGGCAGGGTGATGCTTTGGGCTATGTTCTGCTGGGAAACCTTGGGTCCTGCCGTCCATGTGGATGTTACTTTGACACGTACCACCTACCTAAGCATTGTTGCAGACCATGTACACCCTTTCATGGAAACGGTATTCCCTGGTGGCTGTGGCCTCTTTCGGCAGGATAATGTGCCCTGCCACAAAGCACAAATGGTTCAGGAATGGTTTGAGGAGCACAACGAGTTTGAGGTGTAGATCCCCAGATCTCAATCTAATCGAGCATGTGCTGAACAAACAAGCCCCACCTCGCAACTCACAGGACTTAAAGGATCTGCTGCTAACATCTTGGTGCTAGATACCACAGCACACCTTCAGGGGTCTAGTGGAGTCCATGCCTCGACGGGTCAGGGCTGTTTTGGCAACGAAAGGGGACCAACGCTATTAGGAATGTGGTCATAATGTTATGCCTGATTGGTGTGTGTGTGTATATATATATATATATATATATATATATACATATACATACATACATACACACACACACACACACACACACACACACACACACACACACACACACACATACATACATACATATATACATACATACACACACACACACATACATACATACACACACACACACACACACACACACATACATACATACACACACACACACACACACACACACACACACACATACATACATACACACACACACACACATACATACATACATACATACACACACACACACACACACACACACACACACACACACACACACACACACACACACACACACACACACACACACACACACACACACACACACACACACACATACATATATGTGGCATTGATTCAACAAGGTGCTGAAAGCATTCTTTAGAAATGTTGGCCCATATTGATAGGATAGCATCTTGCAGTTGATGGAGATTTGTGGGATGCACATCCAGGGCACGAAGCTCCCGTTCCACCACATCCCAAAGATGCTCTATTGGGTTGAGATCTGGTGACTATGGGGGCCATTTTAGTACAGTGAACTCATTGTCATGTTCAAGAAACCAATTTGAAATGATTCGAGCTTTGTGACATGGTGCATTATCCTGCTGGAAGTAGCCATCAGAGAATGGGTACATGGTGGTCATAAAGGGATGGACATGGTCAGAAACAATGCTTAGGTAGGCCGTGACATTTAAATGATGCCCAATTGGCACTAAGGGGCCTAAAGTGTGCCAAGAAAACATCCCCCACACCATTACACCACCACCACCAGCCTGCACAGTGGTAACAAGGCATGATGGATCCATGTTCTCATTCTGTTTACGCCAAATTCTGACTCTACCATCTGAATGTCTCAACAGAAATCGAGACTCATTAGACCAGGTAACATTTTTCCAGTCTTCAACTGTCCAATTTTGGTGAGCTTGTGCAAATTGTAGCCTCTTTTTCCTATTTGTAGTGGAGATGAGTGGTACCCGGTGGGGTCTTCTGCTGTTGTAGCCCATCCGCCTCAAGGTTGTGTGTGTTGTGGCTTCACAAATGCTTTGCTGCATACCTCGGTTGTAACGAGTGGTTATTTCAGTCAAAGTTGCTCTTCTATCAGCTTGAATCAGTCGGCCCATTCTCCTCTGACCTCTAGCATCAACAAGGCATTTTCACCCACAGGACTGCCGCATACTGGATGTTTTTCCCTTTTCACACCATTCTTTGTAAACCCTAGAAATGGTTGTGCGTGAAAATCCCAGTAACTGAGCAGACTGTGAAATACTCAGACTGGCCCGTCTGGCACCAACAACCATGCCACGCTCAAAATTGCTTAAATCACCTTTCTTTCCCATTCTGACATTCAGTTTGGAGTTCAGGAGAATGTCTTGACCAGGACCACACCCCTAAATGCATCGAAGCAACTGCCATGTGATTGGTTGATTAGATAATTGCATTAATGAGAAATTGAACAGGTGTTCCTAATAATCCTTTAGGTGGTGGTGAGTGTATATATATATATATATATATATATATATATATAAGTTGGAAAAAAACAGTGAATAAAAACAGAATGCAATGATGTGGAAGTTTCAAATTTCAACATTTTATTCAGAATACAACATAGATGACATATCAAATGTTTAAACTGAGAAAATGTATAATTTTAAGGGAAAAATAAGTTGATTTTAAATTTCATGGCATCAGCACATCTCAAAAAAGTTTGGACAAGGCCACGTTTACCACTGTGTGGCATCCCCTCTTCTTTTTATAACAGTCTGCAAACGTCTGGGGACTGAGGAGACAAGTTGCTCAAGTTTAGGAATAGGAATGTTGTCCCATTCTTGTCTAATACAGGCTTCTAGTTGCTCAACTGTCTTAGGTCTTCTTTGTCGCATCTTCCTCTTTATGATGCGCCAAATGTTTTCTATGGGTGAAAGATCTGGACTGCAGGCTGGCCATTTCAGTACCCATATCCTTCTTCTACACAGCCATGATGTTGTAATTGATGCAGTGTGTGGTCTGGCATTGTCATGTTGGAAAATGCAAGGTCTTCCCTGAAAGAGACGACGTCTGGATGGGAGTATATGTTGTTCTAGAACTTGGATATACCTTTCAGCATTGATGGTGCCTTTCCAGATGTGTAAGCTGCCCATGCCACACACACTCATGTAACCCCAGACCATCAGAGATGCAGGCTTCTGAACTGAGCGCTGAAAACAACTTGGGTCGTCCTTGTCCTCTTTAGTCCGGATGACATGGTGTCCCAGTTTTCCAAAAAGAACTTCAAATTTTGATTCATCTGACCACAGAACAGTTTTCCACTTTGCCACAGTCCATTTTAAATGAGCCTTGGCCCAGAGAAAACGTCTGCGCTTCTGGATCATGTTTAGATATGGCTTCTTTTTTGACCTATAGAGTTTTAGCCGGCAATGGCGAATGGCACGGTTTTCTGGAGGTATTCCTGAGCCCATGTTGTGATTTCCATTACAGTAGCATTCCTGTATGTGATGCAGTGCCATCTAAGGGTCCGAAGATCACGGGCATCCAGTATGGTTTTCTGGCCTTGACCCTTACGCACAGAGATTCTCTGAATCTTTGGATGATATTATGCACTGTAGATGATGATAACTTCAAACAATTTTTCTCTAAGAAACTCCTTTCTGATATTGCTCCACTATTTTTGGCCGCAGCATTGGGGGAATTGGTGATCCTCTGCCCATCTTGACTTCTGAGAGACACTGCCACTCTGAGAGGCTCTTTTTATACCCAATCATGTTGCCAATTGACCTAATAAGTTGCAGATTGGTCCTCCAGCTGTTCCTTATATGTACATTTAACTTTTCCGGCCTCTTATTGCTACCTGTCCCAACTTTTTTGGAATGTGTAGCTCTCATGAAATCCAAAATGAGCTAATATTTGGCATGACATTTCAAAATATAAGTTTATGAGATTTGTACATTATTGCATTCCTTTTTTATTCACAATTTATACAGTGTTCATACACTACTGTTCCAAAGCATGATGTCATACCATTTTTGTTTTATGTTTTAGTAAGAAGTCTCTTATTCTCACAACAATGCATTTATTTTGATTAAAAAAACTATTTAAAAAAAAATAATACAATTTTAAATAACTCTTTTATATTTTTATAATATTTAATCCTGCGATGCCAATGCTGAATTTCAGCAGCCATTACTGCAGTCCTTCAGAAAATCATATCTAATATGATTTGGTGCTCAATAAATTTCTTATTATCATGTTGAAAATAGTTGGGCTGCTTAATATTTTTGTGGAAATTCTTTGATTTGAAAGTTCAAAAGAACATCATTATTTTAAAAATATATATATATATTTTTAACATATAAATGTCTTTTCTGTCAGTTTTAATTTTCACAGTTCAATGTATCCTTGCTAATTACAAATATTAAATTCCTTCAAAACAAATTATACTAAACCCAGACTTTTGAACAGTGTTGGAAACAGAGAAACAGAAGTTGATCCACCCAGAAAAGTAGTCCCACTGCAAAAAGAATCATGATGCTACATTTCTACGCATACAAGGAGTAAGATCTGTCCCATCATTATTTCACATCACATTTAACATTTATTTACAGGACCTTATGACTTTGGAGGTGTCCTGACCAATACTAACCGAGATGTGGTGAACGGTGAGATGGTGCAGAAGAGAAATCAGGCACAAAAAGAGATGCACTGGTGAGCCTTCATTGACATCATTCTGTGCTAGCCTACTGTACATAGAAACTATGTGCTTTACACGTTTGAGACATTGAGGTGTTATTTTAACACGCATGCATGCACAAATGTGTGTTTTCCAGCCTCCACCCAGGAGACCTTTTCCCCTTCACCAGGAAACCTCTGTTTATCATTGTCGACTCATCCAACAGCACAGCTTATAAGGTTAGACTCTCCGTCTCTCTTTCTTTGTCACACGCTCACATTTGTTCCATCATTGCAGCATTTTGTGACATCATGAGGCCATTCATTATTCAAGAGCAGCCATGTGCTTGCTCTCTAAATAAGACAATCTGACTTCTTGACCAGAATAGACATGAGAAGATACCTTGAATAGGGAGTTAAAACAGCTCTGTTGTTTTTTTCCTTTTACTCATAGATTGATTTGATCACCCTTTGTTTCAGGTTTTTTTCCTCCTCAACTGATTTTCTTCAGTTGGCTGCTTTGTTCAGTAATTGGGTGCCCCCTAGCGTACATTTATAGCACATTCACCATTCACTACTAGTAGAGTACATTTATTGTTAAATTAATTTTCATTAACTAACTGTTTGACTTCTTCCTGTCTTTCCACAGAATTTCTCCAACCTGTTCGGCCAACCACTCGTATGCCTGCTTTCTCCGACAGTATATCCAAAGAGCATGCAAGGTCTCCTTTTTTGTTGCTTTGACTGTGTTGGGAGACAATAATTTTTTTTATATTTGTTTAACTTTTTTTTTTTTTTTTTTTTTTTTTTTTTTTCCTTGAAGTAAGATTGTCTGTCATGTTGTCTATTGTATTTTTATACCGTTGTTTTATGATTTACTCGCTTGTAGACCAGTCTCAGCGTGGGAGTCTGTTTACTCTCTTCCTCTACAACCCCCTCATGGGCTTCCTGTCTGTCTGTGGACTGAGCAGCATGCGCTATGGATTGTGGGAAAAGGCCCAGGAACTCCTGCGGAAGATTTTCCATGACATTGGCCAGATGATCACGAGTTCCCGAGTTATAGGTAATAACAATATAAGCCTTGTCATTTGTTTTGTACTTTTTTTATGCTTTCATAAATTTTTATACATCATTGACAGGTTGGACCAATGGACAGATATACATTTCATAGTTTTCCTGTTGACTGTCTTCCAGATCAGGCCTTTCTGCAGTTTTATGGCGATGAGTTTCTGCGTCTGCTCATGATCCGTTTCGTGTTCTGCTCCATCACGCTCCGATTACACAAACTCTTCCGGGTGAGACTGAATTGAATGAATGTTATACATGTTACTTTAATAAACACAATTTGATCAATAATACTCAGTGAAATAATAGTCATATTTGTCCCATGAACCTGACATTAAAGCAACAAATATTCTTAATCGTTTTAAAACATTTTGGGTATATTCATGAGTGTAAAAAATGCAGCTGCGTCAAAACACATAAATACATACTTTATATACTTTTAGATATGAGGTATTGCAGCCACTCTTTATACTTCTTAAAACAGACTGGTCTGGTTACATGTATTAATGGGCTACTACTCTCAACAACACTGAGATCTGCCTTCAGGAAATTTACTTCAGTTGAGGTCCAAAAAAAAAATAAATAAATAAATAAAATAAATAAATAAATAAATATATATATATTTATTTATTTATTTATTTATTTTATTTATTTATTTATTTTTATATATATATATGTATATATATATTTATATATATAAATATATATATACACACTACTCACTCTTTCTACTAAGAGTAATATTTCTAATTTTCATTCTAATTTTCACTAAAATTAAAATAGAAAAAATAGAAAAACAGTTAAAAAGAAAAAAATATACAAGTAGAAATATATAAAAACCTAATAAACTAATTTTAAATGGAAAAAACATAAAAATTTTTTTTTTTTTAATAAATGCTAATGCTACAAAATATTAATAAATACTATAATAGTAAATAAATAATACTAATATAAATATAATAAATAATACTACTATACGCTTTGTATCCCACAATCCTGAAAATAATTCTGACATAGCCGGAGTTTTAGATATACAAAGCTGCATTAAAAACCCTCATCTTTCCCTCGGGTCATTTTGACGCAAAACAAACTTTTTTTTTTAAATGTAGCATTCATCTGAGTGGTCCAGGACCCTAGGACTTTTGTCATACTTGAACCATGAATACACACAAAAGAAAACTGACTGGATTCAAGGAGTTTTGTGGTTGAAATTAAAAAAAGTAACAAATACTACCCTCGTGGGTCAATTTGACCCCCTTAGGAATGAATGGAATGCGAGGAATACTTCAGTACACATAGAAAAACCTAAAAATGCTAAAACATTACTAAATGCATACTGAAGAGAAATGATTTTAGGACCCAGCAGAACAGCTCATTTGCTCCATATAGAGCAGGGGTGGGGTGGCAAACTCCAGTCCTGGAGAGCCTCAGTATTGCAGAGTTCAGCTCCAACCCTGATAAAACTCACCTGCCTGTAGCTTCCTAGTAACCCTTCAGACCTTGATTAACTTGTTCAGGTAAAACTCTCCAGGACCGTGGCTCTCCAGGACCGGAGTTCGCCACCCCTGATATAGAGCTATGAGGCCATCTAGTGGCAAGAGTCTTGAAATATCATGTTATATGAGGCAAAGACACCCAATGTAAGATATTTTGAGCTGAATTAAAGGGGTTATGCATGAAGTTGTGAGAGGTTGTGAGTTATTTTGTTATATAATTTAAGTTGAAAGAATGTGAAGAATGTGCTTAAATTATTTATTTATTATTTATTGATGAAATCTAGTAATTTAATGTTAAATTAAATAAAAATAAAAAAATCTCCAAAAATTGCATGTAAAATGGTATTGCATTAAAAAAATATCAAAATGAAATAAGCTTTCTGGACAAAAAAAAGTATAATTTTAGGGCTTCGGGTCATTTTGAGCTGCAAGGGAAGGGTGAGGTTTGAACATATATAAAACATATAAATGGAATTGAAAAATTGTCATTTAAAATATACATTTTATATATTGTTGTTAATCTCCTGCTGGAACTACACACTTCACAGTTTAAGATCTACTGACTCAAAACAGCCGCATTACCAAAAAAGATGAACAAATTCCGGTCCTCAGAAAGTAGAACCAAATCAAGTCAATGCCATATCAAAAGGCCTGTTTACACCTGGTCACTTCATGCATTTTCTCTGATCAACTAGCTATCCAGTCGTGAAAAGACCAGGTGTAAATGCCCTCGGAAGCGCTTTTCAGACACGTTTAAATCCAAGCAATCACTCAAGGAAGTGGTTTGAGACGCTTTCCAGAAGAAACTGGACAATTGAAAATGCACCTAGATGTTGAAACCACAACATGTAAATTTTACTCCTCTCAAAATGTTAAAAAATAAATGTGAGCGTGTGTTATAAGCTATAAAACATGTTATAGCCAGATATGACAGCATTACTGCAACATGCATTGCCACAGAGGAGTAGCTTAGTATCTCTTCAGCAAGCTGACTGCCGCAAATGAAACTGAAAGTATGTCGCACACATTAAGTGACCAGGTGTAGAGATTACATTTATAAGACTGCAGCTTTATTCAAGATGTTGTCACAAAGCAGCTGGATGAGGATGCTGTCTCTGTGTGCGTGTTACAGGAAGCAAGGAGTTTTCCAGAATCGTACCCTCCACTGCCGAAACAGGAGATGGTGGAGAGCAGCCTTCTACAGAAACACGTGCTGGAGCTGGCGGCCATGTTGGATGTGCAAAACCTCTTTTCTGATGGCATGTTGGATAACTATTGACCACATGGTGGCACCATGCCAACTTCCAGACACACACACACACACACACACACACACACACACACACACACACACACACACACACACACACACACGCTCATGTCATCTCACAAGTTGTAGGTAGTTTCTTCTGAATAAGCTGGTTGTTTAACCTAATCTCATTTAGACCTAGATAGTTTAATAACTATTCAAGAGAAAATATCTCATCATTGTGGGCAGATATTTACAGTTTGTCAAGTTCACATGTATTTATAGATTTTAACTAACTACACACACCCAGATGCGAAAGCGTTGCTTTCAACATACAGGAGAACACAGAGATTTACTACATGCATGTACCGTATGAGTGTACGAGCGCAGGCACATTGGCGTTCAGACCTGTTGAGGGCAGCTATCGCCGTTTCTGAAAGCGATTAGAGAGCACAAGATAACAGAGGAGGCTTCAGAGAGAGATTTGGAAACATTTTTTAATGTCAATTGGTGTAATTCCAGGGAGATTCTTCCAAAAAGATGAGCCTAAGGCTTTGGCAAAACACATTTTGGAGAAGGAAGTTTGTTTTTCCTTCTCAACACTTTGCCTCTGCGACGTTTACACAACTTTTTTCTGTAGGGAGCGTGCAGCATGTTTGCATTTATTTGCTCTGTCTTGCCTTTCTTGTTTGTGTTTGTTCATTAAAACGTGTTCGTTTTTGCGTCTTGACACAAATTTCGTGGACTTTAGCCTGGGCTTTTGAAGGAGGTCCACCGCGGTGTGCCTCTTGTGGGTTATTTTGGTCATCAGCTAACCGGTCCTTAATTAATCGCTACGTTGACACCAGAATCTCCATTTTATAGAGCGTTTCTTCAAAAGAGATTCTTTTTAGCATGCCTCAGTAGTGTGGTAAGCCCATACTTGCATAGCTGATGTAATAACCTAATGTCTTATTCCATGTGTGCAGTGGACACCAATAGCCAACAAAGCTCTCTTTTATAGTGTCACAGAGATGTACAGGCATCCTCCTGTATATAAGTACAAATTTGTGTATATATCTATATATATATATAAATATATGTATAGTTCTATAAGAAGTCAATGTGATGCAGAGAAGTGTGTCTGTCTGGGTTGTTCGTCGTGGCAGATCTGTGAAAAGATGACCCTCTGCATGTGACAGGGGCAGTGTTCTTTTGTCTAATCTGTGAATGGACCATGCCACTGTCTCAACTGCGCACCCTCCCGCCACTTCACACAAGTGCAGTCAGCTGACATTCCAAGGATCGTGGCATAAGAGCGTCCCTCCTTCACGACCCATCTGTCTCAAGGACAAGTGCACTGCGTCGGTCTAGTAAGAAGTGATGTGATCAGTGTTTTCGTTCGGTTCATTACATTACAATGTTGATAATTCCGATGATAACGGTTACAATAACAGCCTTGCACTTTACTTGCACTATTTAAGTTTGATTCTGATGTTATTTATTGTGCTGTTGGCAAGAGGCATGTCTGATCATTCTGTTATGTCACGCTTTTGGCAAAAAGCTCATCCCTTTCTCCGTCTGTGATCTCTGTTACGAAACACGACGACTCTTTCAACTCTTCCCCCGAACTGCAGATTTGATCATGGCCAATCCAATAGGACCAAAAGATTCTTGCATGTGGAGAGCACAAGGTCCTGTAAAATACTGACATCTCTCTCCTTATAGTCTAGTTTATATTTTTGCATGTTTTCAAGTTATACCTGCTTCCACTCACTTTTTTTTTTATAGTTCTCTTGTATAAAAAGAGAAAAGTTTGCTAACGAACAAATCACTGCCAAACAAAATCAACTTTCACATGGAAAATCCACTGCCCAGATTACGCAGACAACCGGGTTGTCTGCACTCTTGCAGGCACAAATTGTTTCATGGCCTAGCTTTTTTTATTATGCTGTTTTATTTTGCCAAAAAGAGGAGGGCTGGATGGAGATGAAGAGGGAAACAGATGGTGGATGTCACCGTTTCCTCTCTGTCTAGTTGTTTGACCTTGACTGGTGGACTGTCGAATGTTTTTGCCTTATTTCATTTGTGTTAGTAAGTGTGTATAAGCATTTTAACTTCCCAGCATCCTATAAATTAGCCCTGCAAGTATTTGCTCAGACTGTCCCGGGATAGTGCTGTATTCACACACCATTCATCTGAGAGCACAGGGGTGAATACGGACTTGAAGCACTTACATGTGAAATGTACCACAACAGAAACCTACCAACTTAAGATTTAGGGAAAATGCAATACCCTTTCTTTTTAGTAATTTTATTTAAGTGTTTTCTTACCAATTGCCCACATTTCTGTAGTAGATGCATGTTATTTAGCAAATCTGTTAAATGTTGATGCCCCCTGCACCATTTTAATGAATGCTGTAAATGAATAAGCAGCCAGGATTGGAAGGAACAGAAAGAAATTTAACTGCATTTGTTTTCTATTGTCAACATGGGGCCAGATCTAAGGTGTAGTACGGGTGATTTCTACCAGTTCCTACTGTTGTGGGAGGGAACATTTTCAAAAGTGATGTAATGGTCAGAATACTCTTTCTTTATAAGTTAAGGGGTTCTAGAGTTGCTAGTTGAACATACTTGCATTGTCCAATTGTCATGTGTTTTTAATCACTTAACTGTTTTGTCTTATCTGTTGCCAAATTATATTTGATGTTTGTTGTTAAATGCAGGAAAAACAAAACAAAACAAAAAAACAGTGATGATACCAAACATGCAAGCTTTTTGTTTTTAAGAATGCTATTTAAGAATATTAAAAAGTTTATGACTGTTTTGCTTAATTTTTGGGGTTTCTTTATATATTCCGTTAGTAAATGTACACTAAAACAACAGATACAGAAGTGCAGGTATCGATATTTTAATCAACACTCTAACCAGTCAATTTTGGATATTTTTATTGTTTATGCTAATTTCTTTCAACATTTAAAAACACTAATAATTTATCACTTGAATTCTTAATCAAATCTCAGAATGATATTCATTTTAAATCCAATATCTATTTTAAATGTTGTAATGTCTAAATTTGCTTGTAGCATTTAAATGACTGGTTTAAATTTTGGGGATTTTATTTAGACAAGATACTATACGACTTAATAGACCATTTATCAGTTACTGATTTGAATGTATTATCTGACGGAATTTTAATATCAGTGCATCCCCAATTAAGACTGTGTTGTAAAACAACTAAATATTTAATTCAGCTCATACACATGAAAATCATTTGACGTTTATAGATGAATCCAGCTCCTGGTTCTTGGTGCCGCCCAGCAGTGAGATTACAGCACTCTGTTCTACAAATGATATCCCAGGAGCACTGGTCTTCGCATGATAGAAGTTATCAGTAGCACATCCTTCAGAATTCTTTGAAGACCCCTTTATCTTCTTTTCCTGATATGTATTATCTTAATTACCCTGCCCTTCCTGCTTCTGTAGGTCACCATCCCGATAAAGCGGTTAGACAAGTCTGTGGTACAGTCCATTTTATTATTATGGCCGATGAGGTAAATTATGACATGTTCATACTCTGCATAAATAATGTATTAAAATTAACTCAAACAGATGACAACAAGGAGATCCATTTACTTTATTGTAGCAGGCACTTTACAATGATCCCCACTCTACCACTTTGGTGTACATCACTGGTTCCATTATTAAATCTCTGCACAAAAAACAAAACAGGAGTATGGGACCAAAGATGTGAAATAAAATAAGAAAATAAAACATTGATTAAATCTAACTAATCAAATAACAACCTCATATGCACAGACTCACTTTTCTGCTCACACTCACCTGATCTGTATTCACCATGTTAATCATAGCACGTACACTGGGATTGTTTTTGTCTTCCATTTTTTCCCCCTCAAAAAACCATGTCAGATTGAAATATTTTTGATGCCAGTATATCATAGAATAATTTATGATATATTGACATATGAACGTTACTTCACTTTTACACAAGCATATTTTTTCAGTTTGAAACAAGTGCTTTGGTGTTTCTCTACCGTTTACAGTTCAGTTTTTTTCATCAAGGCAATAGCATTCAAAACGATGGTCTCTTGTTCTTTCCTTTAAGTAACAGGCAAACCTGCCTCGTGTCCTCTGCATCTCTCAGCGACATTGTTTCCAGGTCTGCTCAGGTAGTCATACGGTCTTCCTGGCTGTCATAACTCGAACAATAGTGCCTAGTCCTCCAATGGCAAATGCCTGTTACAGAAAACAGTCAGAAAAAGCATGAGTCCCACATTAGGTTTTATTCATGTTATATATAGCCCACCAAAAATGTGTATAACATATTTAATGTTTTTTGGATCTACATTGTGAACTACTGACTGAAACGTGACAACTTGAGTGAAATGAAAAAACAAAAAGCCCCTTTAAACCTCACTTTTGACAGCATGGGTTTACCTTTTCATGCCACTGCAGCAATATGGCACTGCTATTTTCTACAGGCCTCTCAAAGCCTTTGTAGATATACTTCATGAGAAGATCGACTCCATTCTTGTCGAGAGATTTAACAGCGGGCTCTATGTCGCTGCTCCTAAATGATGTCAGAACCCTCAATACCACAGTCTGAGCTCTTTCCTGAGGGAATGAAAGACAGAAAAGATGCCTTATTTCAAGCATTTGTGCAATCTGTGCTCTCTATACTTCATTGTGAAAAGACCTTTAGTCTGTACCTTTATTGCTGGGTTCTTGCTGTTGATTGGAGGGTTCCTAAGAGCAATATGAAGGGCTGCCATCATGTCCCCTGTGCATTAGAGCTGGTTAAGGAAGACAATCAATAGCCTTAGCTCTAATCATACCTACAGTAAATTGAAAAAGGAACACAAGCCGACTAGGGGGAACTAGTTTTCTTGGATAAAGTTATCGCAAACATATACGCACACTCAAGCTGAACCCTAAGGAATTTCTCAAAACAAATGATTCTCTCAGATGGGACTGAACTCTCAGGAAAGCGGATGATTGATTGTCTGCTACGCTGCAGCTGCTTGCCACTGCATTCTCCAACAACTGAATGACACACTGCATTAAGGAGAGAGACACGGCTATCCCTAGTTTAATTTCAGCCTCTGAATTGGATGGGACATTAATATCAACTTTTAATCGAACCATTCGAAATTTAGACGCTGTGACCTCAATAATAAAAATAGAAGGCCTCAACATAGAAGCAAAACAGAAAACTCTTGAGTCTCAAGGCTCTCGTCTTCAGCGCCCTTGTGTTCCAGAATATTTCTAACTTCTTGTCCCCAGATGTCCTTCTCTCTTGCTGTGCTGAGGACGTTCCACTTAAGTTTGGGATTACAAATCCAACACCGGATTTGTTTTATCAATCAAAGCATTGTAATAAGAGACTGTTCGATTTTAGTTGCAGTAAAAAGATAACATTTCACTCTCAGCAGAAACAAAAAGACATTATAAAGCATAAAAGGATGTCATGTGCCTTTTCATGATTCTGCCTTTTTATGATTAACACCATGAAAGATTTTACAAGGTGGGTGTGTCAACGTTTTGAATGAAGTTGTCAGAGATACCCTCGCATTTACATTACTGCTTAAAAACAACAGAACCAAAAATAACCAGTCCAACAACAGTCCAGAAATAACCGGTCTCAGAACCATAAATGTCATAAGTCGCACGGGTATATTTGTGGCAATAGCCAACAATACATTGTATGGGTCAAAATTATTGATTTTTCTTTTATGCCAAAAATCATTAGGATATTAAGTAAAGATCATGTTCCATGAAGATATTTTGTAAATTTCCTACTGTAAATATATAAAAAATGTATTATTAGTAGTAATATGCGTTGCGGAGGACTTCATTTGTACAACTTTAAAAGCGATTTTCTCAATATTTAGATTTTTTGCACCCTCAGATTCCAGACTTTCAAATAGGCCAAATATTGTCATATCCTAACAAGCATATTTATTCAGCTTTCAGATAATGTATAAATCTCAATTTTAAAAAAATTCACCCTTATGACTGGTTTTGTGGTCCAGGGTCACAAATGAGAATTCAAAAAAACGTCTAATACACTCTGGAACATCCATCCATAAAAAAGTTTGGGGTCAGTAAGATTGTTTTTTGCAAGAAATTAATACTTTTATTAGGCAAGGATGCATTCAATTGATCAAGTGTGACATTAAAAGACATTTATAATGTTACAAAGATTTCTATTTCAAATAAATGCTGTTCTTCTAGAATCCTAAAAATTAGGCAACTGTTTTTAACATTGATAATAGGAAATGATTCTTGAGCACCAAATCAGCATATTAGAATGATATCTGAAAGATCATGTGACACTGAAGACTGGAGTAAATATGCTGAAAATTCAGCTTTGTCATCACAGGAATAAATTAAATTCTGAAATATATTACAATGGAAAAGTCATTCAATTGTAATAATGTTTCACAATATTACTGTTTTTACTGTATATTTATCAAATAAATACAGCCTTGGTGAGCAGAAGAGACCTCTTTCAAAAATATTTACAAATATATTTTTGTAGTGAAAGTGTGTAGTTAATTTTTTAACTGTATATATAAAATGTATAAAACTGTACGTGTTATTAATATTAACAATTTTGCCCCTTCTATCCCATATCAAGAGTGTGGTAATAGCATGCACTGCCAGGGATTCATTCAAAACGCCAACAAACTCTAAAGGGAACATTTAAGGTTCCCGTGGGACCGCTTGTTTTTCAAAGTGCGGCTCAGCGCTCTATAATAACACCTTGCAGTTCAGCAGATCAAGCTTTTTGCATTCTGCCCCGCTGCACAGAAGTGCTGCTTAACAAGTCAGATACTGATTCCCACCAGTGAGACAGACCATCAGTCTCAAAAGCTGCACATCTAGCCTGAGGGTCTCACATTACGGTCAATGGAGAAGGTTAATGAGTGCTTATTACAGGTTTGAGACTTTAAGTGAGAAAAACTGAAACAGTGAATCTCCTAGTTGTGGCATGTGTGAGTAAACTCTGCATAAAAGATTCGGTCCACCAAATGAACTCAAGATAACATCAGCAGGAACTAAACTAGGTACCATGGTAGAGCAGAGAGGAAGAGGAAGCCCGATGCAAATCAGAGGTCTCTGGGCAGTGGCACAATGAGGAGAGAATGTCATGAGGTGGCGGGCCTCAGATATGACAGCCAAATTTCATTTCACATCCTGCCAGGGCCAAGTCCCAACCCTTTTAGACAGCTCAGAGAGGGTAATAACAGCAGAATGAATGATCACATTATTGGCAACAACTTTTCATCCAAAAACTAGAGTCATCATGTTTGGGCACATTTCACCTGTGAGCTTAACTGGCACCATGGAGATCACAAACAAACAGAAAGATCACAGAGACAATCACACTATTGTATACCTCAGCCTATACAGCACAAGGAAACAAATGGCAACGTGACAATAGCGTGTGGATTCACAACCCTCCTTAACAGGTTTATTACGTTGAGACAATGCAGACGACTGTTTGCTTCAAATGCCTATTATGATAAGCGCAGTCTAACCTAATTGGAACACTGTGACAGAATGATGTATCTCAGCAGCTGAATCAATGAATACAAGAATATACATTATATTATATAAAACAAAAGTTGATATTGGGTCAGTTGAATTTAATTTTGAAACAAGCCACGATGAGGAGAAACATTTCACTGCTTCTAAAAACATAAGCTGCCCATCAAGTTTTGAAAGCAAATGAACCATTTTTATCCAGTTGGTTACATTTGTAATCAAAGGTTATTTTGAGTTAAGGGTTTCTGATACATTTTATACAGAGTTCTCAACTGTAAAAAAAAATGTCATTTTTACATGACCGTTGTAAACATTCACATGACCCGTGCTTTTTACTTCCTCTCTAAAAGATAATGTCTGTCTATTAAAGCTCCATAAAAAGCATTTAAAATGTCATAATACAAACTGTGTGAAATAATGCTTGTCTCATAAAAAGGACACGTGAACATGTCAGTGTAATAAGTGTAAATGTTCACTTTTGTGAACAGAGGTAAACATCCATTTTGAATAAGTAACATTGATTTACATGATTACACTTTAGATTTTAACGTCACATTAAATGATCACCCTCACAGATGACTCATTTTTAAAAAAGTTAATGTATTGTTTGCATCTTTCTGTTGCGCATATGCAGCTGACCATCCCTCCCATCATTTATAGTTGTGACCAGGCATAAAACATACTTTCACTAACTTTAAACTTTTTTAAAAGGACACGAAATTTGTTGAGTAAAATACATATATTAATTTCACTAGGCAGCTTTTGGGATTAAATTAGGTAATTATACTACCCGCTTTACTGTAGTTAACTTTCCTCTATGATATTACGTAAAATATAATTATTCTAATATATGCTGATTTTGGTGTCATTTATTTTTATCAATATTAAATTGATTTTTTTTTTATGGAAAAGTGATACATTTTATATGAACTTATACACTATAACAAACTGTCGCTGTAGCTTAAATGAACACAAAACAACGCGATGTTAAAATCTTGTAAACAAAGCAGCACAATCATCACGTCATCATCATGCCCTAGTACAGTACAGAGCGAGGCGCGCGCTCATGTCTCGATCCACAAAAACGTTTCCTCTCACATTAAAGGATATTGCCTGATAAGGTTGTCGACTTCCGCCCCATCAGGTCCTTGCTGGTCTGCAGCCTCATCGTGATCGTCCACGAATTTATTCTCGTCGAATTCATCAATGTCCACCTTTCTGAAGCGCGAAGACAGCGTGTTCTTGGCCATCGGGGCCAGTGTCACTCACCAGCGGTCCCGTATGCTGTAACAGCGTCTGTGCTCCAGTGGGAGATTTCAGTCTCTGGTTATAGTCGGCGTCAGAGACACCACATTGAAATACATCCAAAGATGGACGAGTAGATTAGTCAAAGTGTGCTGCGTTCAGTGTGTTATACCGCCACACACCAGCACATGAGCTGTTTCAGTGTACACCGATGCAGAGCAGCATATTTAATATGAAAGGTGTGATAGCAAAGCTTGAGCTCTACTGCCCCCTGCTGAGTGGGAGTGTGTGAAGGGATTTTACAGTTAAAGGAACAGTTCACCACAAATTAAACTTACGTCAATATTATTTACTTAGGACAACATTGGGGACAACAACCAAAGTCACTTCACTTTCTTTGTATATATATATATATATATATATATATATATATATATATATATATATATATATATATATATATATATATTCTTCCCATGCGATGAAAGTGAATCCCTTTAAGTAACCTTTTTATGTAAATAGCTTTAGTTCACCTTCTCCACAGTGCAGAATATTTTTTTTCAGACTGTGTAGTTTTAAATGAACTCATTTAAACCCTAATAAGTCCCAGCTAAGTGAGCACATGTATGTTATGTTGTGTAAAATCTAGCCGAAATGAAACGAGCAATGTGCATTAAAACATTTTTAAAATGTTATGTGTGATGTAGTGAAGTGACGTGAAGGCCAAGTATGGTAGCCCATACTGCATTTAACCCATCCACGTTAGTGCACACTCATTATTTAGGAGTAGTGTGTAGTGAAAACACACACACACACACACACACACACACACACACACACACACACACACACACACACACACACACACACACACACACACACACACACACACACACACACACACACACACACACACACACACACACACACTACAAGCTGTGTGTCTGGTGTCTAGGCGTCTTGCTCATGGGGGCCTCAGTCGTTTCCTGTTGGGATTGAGACCCACAACCTTTGGGTTATCTAGGCCCTAACTGCCCCAACTTTGTAGGCCACAACCATTAGACCACAACTGTATTCAATACTTGGTCGCAGCTGTGACCGGTGAAAAGTACACTACCAAAATTGTTCAACTGATCAGGGTCGTGTTTTCCAAATGCATCGTAAACCTAAGTTGATCGTGGAACAATTGCCACCAATGGTCTCTCATGATGCTTTTAGGAAATGCAGCCCAGTAATGTAATATTTATTTATATACAATAATGCAACAATATAATGCAACATTGAGACCCACAACCTTTTGGCTATCCAGTTATCCAGGCTTTGGGTTTGCTTTTGGGAAACGCAGCCCAGTAATGTAATATTTATTCAACAATAATGCAACATAATGCAACTGACTACTGCTGTGTATTACATGTCTTGTGATCATATGACACAGACAGAGTAATCTCTTGAATAATAACAGACCTGAATATTATATTTATGGTAGGCTAGTTATTATGTCTAGTATGACATATTTTTTAACAGACACAGACATATAAACATGAAATCAAGATAGTCTGCACATTAATAGTTGATAACTCGTAAAACGCCAACAATTTTCAGTGTCAAATACGTTTATAAGGTGATGATGGTGAGGCGTCTGTCCGCTAGAGGGTGCTATACGTCACTTAATTCTGAGTCTGCGCAGCCAGCATGTTGTTATCGCCGCCATATTGAACTGGATGACAGAAGAAACATGTCTTTAATCAAAGACGAGTTCGAAAATTTATATTGATATATACGTATATTTACTTAGTTAACATTTATTTTAATTTAGGTCTGATTTGTAGTGTTTTCTGCATAGAGAACAATGGGGAAAAGGTATTACTGTGACTACTGTGATCGCAGCTTTCAGGATAACCCACACAACAGAAAGAAGCACCTGAACGGCGTCCAGCACCACCGGGCGAAGAAAGCCTGGTTTGACAACTTCAGAGGTACTCGCAAGAAACTACACACTGCAGCAGGAGGTTTTAGAACAATTATGTAGAGGTAAAACACGTTTTAATGGTTATTTTCAGACGCTGCCACAGTTTTAAATGAAGAGCGGACAAAGGAGCCCTGCAGAAAGTTTCTTCAGACAGGTAAGTTAAGACATCTTGACTGAGTGTTGTGTTGCTTCTTTAGTTAAATACGTTTTCTTTTATGAACCTAGTGTTGTTGTTTCTCTTACTGTCTTTCAGGACAGTGTGTATTTGGCACAAACTGTCGCTTTTCACACATGTCTGAGAGGTACATGAAGATGCTGGAGCAAAAGATTGATGGTGAGTTGCTACCTTGCTACAGTGCTCTCCTGATTAGGGTTGTAAAGGGGAGGAACATTTCCAGAAACTTTCCATGGGATGTGTGCATCAATTTAAAAAATGTCAACAACAACAACAATTTCTCTTGCGGTACCTTGGATTGGACCAACTACCACAGGTGCCAGATCTTTTAGTTATGCTGCCCCCCGCCTATGGAGCTCCCTTCCCTTTGATGTTCACTATGGAGCTCCCTTCCCTTTGATGTTCGCAATAGTGATTGCTTGTTGACTTTTAAAACGAGTCTTAAGACATTATCTTTTTTTATACAGGCTTTTTTATATGTTTTATTGAGTCTTTACTGCACTTTATCTGTATATTCAGAGCCTTTGTTGTGTGTTTTGTGTTTTGTCGTGTGTAGTGATCTGTATTTTTTGCTTGTGAGAGGTGACATTAAATAAAATGCATTATTATTATTATTATTATTATTATTATTATTATTATATTAACAAAAGTCATAACAATTTGAAGCTTTGGAGCACACACTTAAGTTTGGTGTCATTTTAAAGAAGACCCTTGGCCAATTTTTGTTTATCTAAAACAAAAGTAAAAAAAAAGTTCTAAGTTTTAAGTTTATGAAAATTATTTATGAACATTATTTCATATAAAATATATATTTAATAAAACATTTTGAACTCAAAACTGATAGAAAAGCAAAGCCATAAATCTAAACAAGTTGTGTTCCAAATTTGAGGTTGATATTTCAAAAATGAGCTTTCAGTAAGATACACAGTGTTTGGATTTGTGAGTTTTCTCTCTCAAATATTATACACAACCACACTGACATCCATGTTAGCTGCATCTTTTATCCAATTGGTTCTATAATATGCAGAGTATTTGCTTTATAGGCAAAACCTGAGAAAATGTCACCATCTGGTAAAATTTTGAAGCCTTGCCAACAGAATGAAAGCATATGAACAAAGACTGCATCATTCTATTATAGTTAAATGCCCTTAAGGTCCTGAGTGTAACTATTTTATGTATCTAGTGTAAAATAGATTTATTAAAGGAAATGTGGGTGAAATGGTAAAATACACCAATAACAATACACACTTGTGCCAAAATGTATGCAGTTGGCATTGACACAGGCAAAATTATAAATAATAATAAATAAATAAAACTGAAAAAGACAAAAATGTCCATATGGGTTAAGCTGGGGAGTTTGGGAAATATTCCCAGTTGGAAACTAAACAGGAATTTATTGGAAATTTGAGGTAAACATTTTGTTTGATCATAAGCAGACATGCATGCAAACTAATGCAAATAGTAAAAAATGACATTTTTGAAAGTTAATTTAATTAAGCAGTTAATTTCTATGGAACCAGAATTTTGCAACCCTACTCCTGATGGCTTTTAGGTGTATCAATGATCTTTAAGCCATAGTTTAAAGTTTACTGAACTGAGAACGCTTGCTTAATGCTTAAGGCTGTTGACATACACTTGAAAATTTTCACAATTTGTTAAACTGAGTAAATTGTTTTAATTTCCTGTCAGATGAAAAGCGACGGAAGGAAGACCCTGACCAAGATAGATTGTTTACTAAGCGCAGCATTGATGAATGGCTCTCCAGAAGAGAGAAGAAACGAGCTGCTTTGACATCAGGAAGGTACTTAATGCAGCATACTGCACAGAATGGTGATTTGGAAAGGCTGGATTGTTTCCAATAAGTGTTTCATTCACTAAGATAGGTAATCTGGGCTCAGGTCTCAATTATTTTTAGTTTGATGTTGACAAATGATCACCTTTCTTCCTGGTCTGGAAAAGGCTGAGATTCACTGGGGGGGACTTTAGATGGGTAATTTTCTTTTTTTTTTTCTTTTTTTTCTTTTTTTTTTTACTTTCAGCGACTTTTCAGATGTATACAAATATAAAATCTTCTATAATTACATTGTCATGTTTCCACCAAAAAAAAGTTCTTGATTAATTTCAAAACAGGCACATGAAAAGGTCAGTGAACAACATTTATGAATTGTGAGTGGCACAAACATGTTAATTCAACAGAATCCCTGCTTGGAGATAATTACCCGTTTAATTCTGGCCGAATTTTATGCATATGTGGTGCATGCAGAATTTAACAGTTCTCACAAACTTTTTAAATACATTTGTCCTCAGGTTACAGAAAACTGTAGAATGTTTAGTGCTTTGGAAATCAACAAATATCAAATGCTTTTAAATGTGAATCTAGTTTTAAGGGGAAAAGGAAGCTAATGTGCATTCTAAAAATTTGAAAAAAATATGTGTCTAGAATATTTAATAACACTGACATTGGTTAAAAGGGTTCAAATTTGATGTTTATCGTTTCATAGACATGGGAGTTTTTTAAAAACTATGTTGCTGCCTAATGTTCAGAATTTTTTTAGAGTTTAAATCTCCCCCTCCTTACAACCCGTTTAATCACGTGATGATTTATTAGCAAATTTTGGGAGGAGCACGTTCAGATAATTAAACCTATATATATATATATATATATATATATATATATATATATATATATATATATATATATATATATATATATATATATTATATAATATTATATATCTCAAACTTATCTGGATATCTGGAAGGAAACAGCCAAGCGACCAAAACGCCATAAGTTATAATAGATAAATGAAATGTACTGTTTGCTACTTGATTCCCAGATATGATTTCTAGAATTTGTACAGGCTTTACATTTTTATTTCAATGTTGTAATTAGCAATTCATTTAGTTTTACCTGTAAAGAAGATTTGTTATGCGACCGCATTAGCAGACAGAATTTTTTACTAAAATCTCCTGCGCTGCTTCATGCCACTCCCATAATAGCCATCACCGTTTAAATGAATGTGCAGCATAGACAACTATACACTCACCTAATGGATTATTAGGAACACCATACTAATACTGTGTTTGACCTCCTTTCACCTTCAGAACTGCCTTAATTCTACGTGGCATTGATTCAACAAGGTGCTGAAAGCATTCTTTAGAAATGTTGGCCCATATTGATAGGATAGCATCTTGCAGTTGATGGAGATTTGTGGGATGCACATCCAGGACACGAAGCTCCCGTTCCACCACATCTCAAAGATGCTCTATTGGGTTGAGATCTGGTGACTGTGGGGGCCATTTTAGTACAGTGAACTCATTGTCATGTTCAAGAAACCAATTTGAAATAATTCGAGCTTTGTGACATGGTGCATTATCCTGCTGGAAGTAGCCATCAGAGAATGGGTACATGGTGGTCATAAAGGGATGGACATGGTCAGAAACAATGCTCAGGTGGGGCGTGGCATTTAAACGATGCCCAATTGGCACTAAGGGGCCTAAAGTGTGCCAAGAAAACATCCCCCACACCATTACACCACCACCACCAGCCTGCACAGTGTTAACAAGGCATGATGGATCCATGTTCTCATTCTGTTTACGCCAAATTCTGACTCTACCATCTGAATGTCTCAACAGAAATCGAGGCTCATTTTTCCAGTCTTCAACTGTCCAATTTTGGTGAGATTGTGCAAATTGTAGCCTCTTTTTCCTATTTGTAGTGGAGATAAGTGGTACCCGGTGGGGTCTTCTGCTGTTGTAGCCCATCCGCCTCAAGGTTGTGCGTGTTGTGGCTTCACAAATGCTTTGCTGCATACCTCGATTGTAACGAGTGGTTATTTCAGGCAAAGTTGCTCTTCTATCAGCTTGAATCAGTCGGCCCATTCTTCTCTGACCTCTAGCATCAACAAGGCATTTTCGCCCACAGGACTGCCGCATACTGGATGTTTTTCCCTTTTCACACCATTCTTTGTAAACCCTAGAAATGGTTATGCGTGAAAATCCCAGTAACTGAGCAGATTGTGAAATACCGGCCCATCTGGCACCAACAACCATGTCACGCTCAAAATTGCTTAAATCACCTTTCTTTCCCATTCTGACATTCAGTTTGGAGTTCAGGAGATTGTCTTGACCAGGACCACACCCCTAAATGCATTGAAGCAACTGCCATGTGATTGGTTGATTAGATAATTGCATTAATGAGAAATTGAACAGGTGTTCCTAATAATCCTTTAGGTGAGCGTACATCATTTGTGTAAGACTCCAATAAAATTATTAGGTAATTATTCCCCCACAAATTGATCTCAGTGAGTAAAACTGTCTACATTATGGTCGACTATACACAGCATTATAATATTATTTTCATATTAACATCTAAATTATTATTATTTGAAATGATTATTGTTCCTGGTTCAATAAGATACTCTTGTAAGAAAGTAGCAGTGGCTGCAACAGACTTTAAGTATCACATCCGCTTAAAAAGATGCAATCTAATCCTGTTTACATGAAATAAGAACCTGTTGCTGTGACAGCAACTCCGGGATGAGCTTCGAAGAACCTAACGGTCCTGGATCATGTCAAATCGTCAACAATGAAATCCAGCTAATTGAGTAATCCACATATGAAGAACGGGCCCTGGAAATTAAGAGTGACAATTTTTGTTTGTTTAAAACAGAGATCATATAAATATAACATATAATTTACTAAAGGTTCTGACAAAATGTTAGTTGCTGCAGTCTATTAAAAAATATATTTAATGAATTTGAATTAATTCTTTAAAAAATGTTTAATAAATGATTCAATGACTCACTCATAAAGACATTTTTATTACTCTATTTTGATCGCTACTGTAGACATCAGGGTTTATATCCGAAACTTTTATTTCAGTACTTCTGTGATGATACTTTGTATTACTGTAACATAGACAAGACTTTTCATATATATACCTGACAACTGCTTTCTCTGGTTCAGCGGCAGTGTAAATTTGAATGTTCCGCTGTTATCATAGCTACGTTTGTCAAATTTTTTGTAGACATAGCTGATTTGTACCGGTGCATTTTTTAAAATTATATGTGACCCTGGACCACAAAACCAGTCATAAGGGTCACATTTTTGAAATTGAAACGTATACATCATCTGAAAGCTGAATAAGTAAGCTGATCATTGATGTATGGTTTGTTGGGATAGGACAATATTTATGGAGGACCAAAACTGCAGAAATTTAAAATAAATAAATGAATGAATAAGTAAATAAATGTATAAATATACAAATATTTAAATGAATAAATAAATGTGATGATAGGAAAATAAATAACAAAATGATATTTATCGGAAAGCAAGAACGATAGTCCCACCATAATACCATCTGACTCAGATCTGCACAGATTTTGAATGTGCTGGGAAATATTTTGCAGAGTGCCTAACAATTCAGTCTGTACTTCCACATGTCTAACGTTAGCTATTTGTGAAATGTCCGCCATAGTATACATGCAAGAGTTATAACCTGTCGAGTTCAAAATCTGTGCGAGTCAGACGGCACTACGGTTGGACATGGCGTTCATCACATTTGCTTCCGATAAGTACCATTGAAACTTATCTCTCAATGGGTCAGATTGCTGGAAACATTGCTAAGTTGTTTGGTGTCTGTGAAAGAACTATCCGGCCGCCATTTACTTTGATCACTCTGACGATTCTGTGCGTGAGCTCTCAACCAATGATGGGCTGAAGCTACACAAGGACCGCCCTCCTCATTTCCATGTTGCACACGGAAAAGTAGAAATAAATGAATCAAGAAATAAATACATCTAAAAATAAATATATGTGGGAATAAAAAAATAAATAAATTAATGCAAAAATAAATATAAAAATAAATGTAAAAATGAATATATAAATATTAAAATGAATTAACAAATTAATAAAAGTTAAAAATATATGTTTTTAAATTTATAAAAGCAGAAAATTATAAATTACAGGAAAGATAGACAACTTTAATAAAATTACATTTTTGTATTATTCTGTTGTTTATTTTCCTATTATCACATTTATTTATCTATTTATCTGTTTATTCATTTACATATTTGTATATTTATTTATTTATTTATTCATTTATTTTTATTTTCTGCAGGTTTGGTCCTCCATAAATATTCAGCCAAGATGCAACTATTTGAAAAAATATATAGAGAAAATCGCCTTTAAAGTTGTCCAAATTAAGTCCTTGGCAATGCATATTACTACTAATAATAAATTTTTGATATATTTACAGTAGGAAATTTACAAAATATCTTCATGGAACATGATCTTAATAACTAATGATTTTTGGCATAAAAGAAAAATTTATAATTTTGACCCATACAATGTATTGTTGGCTATTGCCACAAATATACCCCATGCGACTTATGGCAGGTTTTGTGGTCCAGGGTCTCACATATTTTTTTGTGCTGAATTTGTATTCAAGATGTATTTGCTTTCGTAGGCTATTGACTAGAAAAGATAGAGATCCCTTTCATTTCCCTGAAAAAATCTAACCAATTTGAACTGAAACACTGCCCCCCTCGAAATTCATTCCCCAGACTCCGTCCCCCCACGTTACCCACCCCCATTTCCAGCCCGGCTCACACAGAACTCACAGAATTCTACCATGAAAGATGATGCTTATGTTACCCGTTTTCTGGGCTTCAGCATAGCAAATACAGTGAGACTTTTTACAACCAGTTTTATGTTATGATTGAACATGTTGCTTATCTTTATGTATGAGGAATTCCAGCTGCTTGGGTGCAATTGTGCTTCAGAGCATTCAAAATACATGAAAAATCTTGTTTTAGAGGTCACCTTGACACATTAAAATGAGATGCCTGCAGCTGTTTAATTTGCATAATTACCTGCATATAGGTTCCAGTGGTAGAATACACACACATGAGCTTGAGCTCAGCAGTTTAACCTGTTACTCCTTTTGTTTTCAGAGTTTTAAAGGTGGAAGAGGAAGAATGCACTGAAAACATTGAGATACCTCCGTATCTGCTGTCTATTCCAGATCTTCCTCCATCTCTCCATCCTCCACCAAATTGTGGTTGGAGAGTGACACTGCAAAATGAATGGGGTTGAAATTATACTTTTTTTTTTTTTTTTTTTTTTTTATTTTTTTTTTAACAGTTTTAAGACTTCTTTGAAGTGAAAACAATGTACATATTTGTATGAAATTGGATAGCAATAGAAGTCGAGGTGCATGCTGAAAGAAAATGTTTTTTTAATAAATCCAGTGCAATGAATTTCCTATGTCGTTGTCTTTAAAGGAGCACATTATGTTATTTCTGTTAAAGTTAGAAGTTAACATAATTGGTTGCTTTTATTTGCTATTTATCAAGATGTTGACAGTGTTCTCAGACTGAACGCTATTGTTTTTTTCAGCCTTCTGTGGTTTAGATTGAAATTCAGATGAGGCGAGTGTTTTCAATTTAGTCCTGATTGCTTGTTGCAGGGACATTTTGTACTGGTAGCTTGCATGGACTTAGTAAATTCCCGTTGTCTTCACTGATGAATGTTACACTTGACTGGGATGTATTAGATTTATAGGCCTGGTGATGAAAAGTTCTATTGGAGCAAAGACAAAATAAGTCATCTAAAAGCCTCTGCGTCATTGCTAGATACTTTTTGCTGGTCTAGCAGAGTTTAGTAACCAGCATCAGTTGCAAAAAAGAAACACAGCAGACCCGTTCCACCAAAGCATGTATTTTATATGCGTATTTGTGTGAAAATGTGACTAAATAATTCAGCCCAACTCATTGCACTGACAGAACTTATAGAAGTGCTGCTTACAGTAATTTCTGTAATGTCTCTGATACTCACAATCTGAGTTTGTACTCTCAAAGGCAAAAATGTTGAATGGGTTGAATAATGAAAAAGACCAAAAAGAAGCACCACTGGTTTAATTCAGTTGTTCACATGGTACATTTAAATGTAACATCAGTACATTTTTGGCACATCATAGATTCAAGGTGGTTTTCTAGGGCTACATTGATGAAATATAAAGTTACACACATTGTATATATTACTGTTACATCACTACATTGATATAATAATGTGAGCTAATTTGTAACTGCCAATGTGTATCAGCCATTATGTTGAATGCAACAGATGTGCTGTAATTTTTCCATGTGAAATAAGATGGATTTATATTAAAGAAATATTGGGAAAATACAAAAATAAAACTATATTTCATATAATTCTAGGAGTCTTACCCATTTATTTGTTACTCTGATTAAAAAAAAACATATTACTATGTTAAATAATAATACCCTATTAGTGCGTAAAAACAATTTGCACAGCATATCACATGCTTGAGCTTTGGAAATCGAAAGCATGATATGTTTCTGGTGTCCTGAAATCAGTATATCTCAATTTGTATATATATCTATCACAGTAAATTGTCATCAAAAAGCATAGGTTGCATATTTTGAGAACAAAGGCTGACTTTAACATTACACAATAGAACGTCATAAAATTACAAATGCATGCAACTGCAAAGAAAGAGGTTTTCGTCATCGCTTATTTTGCGCAAAGGTTGTGCCATCATGTCAGCATTACCTTCATGGTCCGATGTGTAAATAAGCAGCAAGTCAGAGTTTGCTCATTGCACATAATAGAAATACCTTCTGTAATGTATAATATTAATCTATTAATCTGCACTCTACAACCTCGGTAAACTAATGCAATACTCATATAATTTCAGTCATATGCAGTTGCAGATCCATTTAAATGCTTAGTCATGACAGACATACATTATTGTTTTTCAGAAGTCAGAGAAAACATATTATTTATCTCAATTAATTGTCATATGTGATATAGCATAAACACGTACTGGGAAAGTGCACAAAAATATAGACTTTGAACTCCAAACCTAATACACACAAAACAACACCATCCAACTTACTGTTTAGGCACTGAGATTACTGACAAATGCATAAATTACAGATAGATGCCGGATGCATACATTTATTTCAGAGTATGCATAAGCCAAATATTGCTTGTTACCATTAACTCACACCAAACTTAAAGCTATTAGGTTCAAAATAGTACTTTAGAATAATGTACACTGGTGTTTCATTCCCTTTGAGTTATGAATGCATAAACTTAAAAGAAATGAAAGTTTTAAACCTAACCTGTAATTTTCCAGTTGACCAGGATAATGTGGCGACATATTGGATTAACACTTTACAATAAGATTTCATTAGTTAATTAAAGGGATAGTTCACCCAAAAATGACAATTCTGTCATTGTCAAACAGTTTATGGGCCCCATTGACTTCTATTGGGAAGTCAATGGGGTCCATCATCAGTTTGGTTACCCATATTCTTCAAAATATCATCTTACGTGTTTAGCACAAGAAATAAACTCATACAGGTTTGGAACAACTTGAAAGTGAGTAAATCTATCCCTTTAATATATGAACTAAAAATAAACAATACTTCTAAAGTATTTATTAATGTTTAATTTCAACATTTACTAATATATGTATTTGATAACATTCGTTAATGTACAGTGAACTAACATGATTTAACTAACATTAACAAAGACTAACACGTATTGCTCATTGTTAGTTAGTTAATACACGATCTAATGTTAACAAATGAAGCCTTATTGTAAAGTGTGACCCATATTAGGTTAAAAGTAAACGTTGAGAGAAAGTTAATGGCATGATTCGTAAATTAAGAATTTGCCATTATACAAATTACAACACCCCAGAACAATGAGAACCACACATTGTTAAAGAAAATAATTATAATTTTGATACAGACTGATAATTCACTGACAACACTGATGTTATCAAAATGCTAAGAAACATTTCATGCAAATATGTAATCAACACTCAGAACAGTTATATTGCAGGATATCGACAAAAACATTTAGCCTCATGTGGCACACAATACGAATAGTCTGTAATATTCAGCCATTTTTCACAATGCTTTTTCTCACACAAATTAATAAAACACCTGTCAACAAACAATCCTGAGAGTCAAGACTGGAAGAAATACCGTTTTTGCAAGTTAACAAAAGACAATTGCACAGGTTCGATTTAGTAACACTTTGGGTTGTCACCAAATTTATACTCTATTTTCCATCACAGTTTATTACTGGTAAATTTCTAGTACATTCATTTTGTTTGTTTTTTAACTGCTCGGAGCCTAACTACTCTTAGTGACTTAGACTAATAATATTTAATCTGTCATTTCTTTCTGTATAGACAGATATCCTCCATAGGTCAAACCGGTGGTGTTTGGCACCATGTTTGTCAAATAAATCTTAAGCTATGTACCACACATGATCCGGTGACACAATGTTGTTACAGATTGGGGAAATATTTTTGTCAATGTCATAATGTCATGTTATTTAATGACTCTGACACAGTGTTGATATAAAATGAAGTACAACAATACAATATAATATGTGCTACATTATAATAGATGTCTACTTTGTAACATAAGGAAAATGTAATATAGGAAAATTATCATTACTAATTGCTCCTGTTTTGTTTCTACACAATAACGACCATGACACTTTTAAACCATATTGTTTTGGATTAAATTATTCTTTTGCCTGTCTAACAACAGTCTGTCTTTACCTTGAGTTTATAGTAGAATGAAAGTGCAGCCTTTGGTGTTTCTGTAAAACTGATCATTAGAAACTACATTAGTGGACTTTTTTGCATTTTTACCTTGTTTCCTTTTGTCAGTCAGAAACAGAACTGTTCATTTCATTCCTCTTCGAAGCATCTGATTGGCTGCGATGAGCATGACGCTGATGATAAATGCAATGGCGAAGGCACAAATCAAGCTCTTGCGCACACAGGTGTGCTTGACTTGTTGCATGGGACTTGCTTTGAGGACAAGAAGAAAAATGGAAGAGAAAAGATTATTATAGATATCATTGGGTTTTTTCAACAGACATGCAGTATATATTTAGCTATACATCGTCGGTCCTTGAATCCGATTGGTGATATAGTCTAACCACTCTAGGACTTATCACTGTTTGTATCACTCCACTTGACAGTCTGTCCAGTAGTAGTAGAGACTGCCTCTTTCTGTAGGCTGCATAGTTTCAAAATTAGGTGACTGTATTTATAAGTGAGTTAATTTATCTGTTGCTGCGTCTGAAATCACGTACTCTATAGTAGCTGTTTGAAATGTACTTAGCGACCATTAAAAAGTATGTTCTATATAGTATGAATATGGGTAGTATGAATGAAATTCGGACAAACTACATCTGCCATGTTGTCACAGTCATGTGACCTACGGCATCAGTTGCGTCACTCCACTGCCATTCACAGATTGTCTCCTGTGGCCTCATGGGATATTAAAGTGTTTATCAAATGCATACTTCAGAATCTTGGCAGAAGTAGTAGTTCCTCCTGTTTTAATTTTTTTTTCCGAAAACTATGGTTGTGTCCAAAAATCGCATACTTTCTTGAGTAGGTACTTATTTTGAATAAGTAATTACTTCACAACCTCTAAAACGTATGTTCTGTATAGTATGTGTGTGTAGTATGAATGTAATCTGGATGTACTACATTCGCCATGCTGTCATTATCATGTGACCTCCCAGCATCAGTTATGTTGCTCCACTGCCACTTCACATGCGATTTTGGATGTAGCCTATGTGTTTGGACATGCTACTCTGTTAGCGTACTGTTTTTCAACTACTATATAGTATGGAAGAATGCAATTTCGGATATAGCCTATGTGTTTGGACATGCTACTCTGTTAGCATACTGTTTTTGGCATACTATATAGTAGAGGAGTATGCGATTTCGGATGTAGCCTATGTGTTTGGACATGCTACTCTGTTAGCGTACTGTTTTTGGCATACTATATAGTAGAGAAGTATGCGATTTCGGATGTTTTTGGCATACTATATAGTAGAGAAGTTTGCGATTTCGGATGTACCCTATGTGTTTGGACATGCTACTCTGTTACCATACTGTTTTTGGCATACTATATAGTAGAGAAGTATGCGATTTTGGATGTTTTTGGCATACTATATAGTAGAGAAGTATGCGATTTCGGATGTTTTTGGCATACTATATAGTAGAGAAGTTTGTGATTTCGGATGTACCCTATGTGTTTGGACATGCTACTCTGTTACCATACTGTTTTGGCATACTATATAGTAGAGAAGTATGCGATTTGGATGTTTTGGCATACTATATAGTAGAGAAGTTTGTGATTTCGGATGTACCCTATGTGTTTGGACATGCTACTCTGTTACCATACTGTTTTTGGCATACTATATAGTAGAGAAGTATGCGATTTCGGATTTTTTTGGCATACTATATAGTAGAGAAGTTTGTGATTTCGGATGTACCCTATGTGTTTGGACATGCTACTCTGTTACCATACTGTTTTTGGCATACTATATAGTAGAGAAGTATGCGATTTTGGATGTTTTTGGCATACTATATAGTAGAGAAGTATGCGATTTCGGATGTTTTTGGCATACTATATAGTAGAGAAGTTTGTGATTTCGGATGTACCCTATGTGTTTGGACATGCTACTCTGTTACCATACTGTTTTTGGCATACTATATAGTAGAGAAGTATGCGATTTCGGATGTTTTTGGCATACTATATAGTAGAGAAGTTTGTGATTTCGGATGTACCCTATGTGTTTGGACATGCTACTCTGTTACCATACTGTTTTTGGCATACTATATAGTAGAGAAGTATGCGATTCGGATTTTTTGGCATACTATATAGTAGAGAAGTATGCGATTTCGGATGTTTTTGGCATACTATATAGTAGAGAAGTATGCGATTTCGGATGTAGCCTATGTGTTTGGACATGCTACTCTGTTAGCATACTGTTTTTGGCATACTATATAGTAGAGAAGTATGCGATTTCGGATGTTTTGGCATACTATATAGTAGAGAAGTATGCGATTTCGGATGTAGCCTGTGTTTGGACATGCTACTCTTTTAGCATACTGTTTTTGGCATCCTATATAGTAGAGGAGTATGCGATTTCGGATGTAGCCTATGTGTTTGGACATGCTACTCTGTTAGCGTACTGTTTTGGCATACTATATAGTAGAGAAGTATGCGATTTCGGATGTTTTGGCATACTATATAGTAGAGAAGTTTGCGATTTCGGATGTACCCTATGTGTTTGGACATGCTACTCTGTTACCATACTGTTTTTGGCATACTATATAGTAGAGAAGTATGCGATTTTGGATGTTTTTGGCATACTATATAGTAGAGAATCATGCGATTTCGGATGTTTTTGGCATACTATATAGTAGAGAAGTTTGTGATTTCGGATGTACCCTATGTGTTTGGACATGCTACTCTGTTACCATACTGTTTTTGGCATACTATATAGTAGAGAAGTATGCGATTTGGATGTTTTTGGCATACTATATAGTAGAGAAGTTTGTGATTTCGGATGTACCCTATGTGTTTGGACATGCTACTCTGTTACCATACTGTTTTTGGCATACTATATAGTAGAGAAGTATGCGATTTCGGATTTTGGCATACTATATAGTAGAGAAGTTTGTGATTTCGGATGTACCCTATGTGTTTGGACATGCTACTCTGTTACCATACTGTTTTTGGCATACTATATAGTAGAGAAGTATGCGATTTTGGATGTTTTTGGCATACTATATAGTAGAGAAGTATGCGATTTCGGATGTTTTGGCATACTATATAGTAGAGAAGTTTGTGATTTCGGATGTACCCTATGTGTTTGGACATGCTACTCTGTTACCATACTGTTTTGGCATACTATATAGTAGAGAAGTATGCGATTTCGGATGTTTTGGCATACTATATAGTAGAGAAGTTTGTGATTTCGGATGTACCCTATGTGTTTGGACATGCTACTCTGTTACCATACTGTTTTTGGCATACTATATAGTAGAGAAGTATGCGATTTCGGATTTTTGGCATACTATATAGTAGAGAAGTATGCGATTTCGGATGTTTTGGCATACTATATAGTAGAGAAGTATGCGATTTCGGATGTAGCCTATGTGTTTGGACATGCTACTCTGTTAGCATACTGTTTTTGGCATACTATATAGTAGAGAAGTATGCGATTTCGGATGTAGCCTATGTGTTTGGACATGCTACTCTGTTAGCGTACTGTTTTTGGCATACTATATAGTAGAGAAGTATGCGATTTCGGATGTAGCCTATGTGTTTGGACATGCTACTCTGTTAGCGTACTGTTTTTAGCATACTATATAGTAGAGAAGTATGTGATTTCGGATGGTTTTGGCGTACTATATAGAAGAGAAGTTTGTGATTTCAGATGTAGCCTATGTGTTTGGACATGCTACTCTTAGCGTACTGTTTTGCATACTATATAGTAGGGAAGTATTCGATTTCGGATGCAGTGATTGAGTTGCTCATAAGCACGGATTAAATCAATAACGAAACTAGCGGCTGAATTCGATATTGCATAGTACCATACTACTCTTACTATTTCTGCTATGTATATATATGGCAGAAATAATTAGGGTAATATTCTAGTATGCTAATCTGAAATTAGTCCCAGTCTTTATAAAAATATATTTTCTACCAAAGAGTATGAGGTGTTGCAAGTTCTCAATTGCAGATACACTCCCTACTGTCCTGCTCAAACAGATTAATGAGCTCCTTTATTTCCCCAGGACTATCAACAGCATATATTTCAGCTAAAAATAGATAGGCTAGTTTTTCTACACTGCAGCAATGGCCTCAGTGTCTTGGGTTTTTAATGGAGTTGACAGACAAATTTGATTGACACGATAATGCCCAGACACTTCATAATGAAATGAATGTGCGGGCACACACAGGGAGCGCATATGCTAGAGACAAACAGTCAAGGTCAATGTATCATGTTTGTATCAGTTTTGTTATGGGGTTTTTCCCCCCTTTTTTTTTCTTTTGAGAATTGTTAGTGTATGAAGACTTACTGTCAATATCTACTTGGCACTCGGGGCTGTTTAAGTGACTCTCCTCTGTCATTATAATGTTCTCAATGTCTTTCATAGTCAAATGGTCACAGAAGGTGTCATACAGGAGTCTCTTCAGCTCATCCACAGTCAGCTTTTGCATGTCACACTAATGACACAAGGAGAAAAGAGAGTAAAATTGACCTTTTCATTCAAGGAACAATGTTCAAAATGCCAAATGTTCCTGCTAATTATTATATAACCACTATAAATGATCGGCGGCTAATGCACAGATTAGTTATACTAAATAGCACATTTAAGAGAATATTGCCTTGTAATGGATTAAAGCAGTACTTTCAACATTCATTTTAATTCAGTGATATTACTACCAAAGGAATGTCAGCAAGCTAATTGCAGAGTGTGAATAATGTATGAATAATCTTTTTTTCCACCAGTAATCACAGGGAGTCACAGAACAATGGGGAAAAGTAAAGCTGAAGCCAGACAGAACTAATCATTGAGACTATATATGGGGCAAAATAATTGAGATTATTTCAAAGAAAACCTCCACACCTTCCAGAATATGGAGTCAAACTCGGCTCCGTGGAACCTGTCAGGCATGCCAGCTGAAGACAGTTTTGGTCCGAGAAGTGCTACAAACTCTTCAAAGTCAACCTGACCGTCACCTGCAAAATTAAAGATACGAAAACAGAGACCAGCTTCACTGTAACCTGATGGGAGATTGTAATCTTACGCTGATCCAGCAGAACAGCCAGACTAATCTTTGATTCGTTATCAGAAACATCAGGCCTTTGTTCACTGATTCACAATTATCATTACAATATTGAATTGTTTTGCTCTTGCAGTTGTTTTATATTGAATTTGCAATTCCGCCATACCTCTTTAATAATTGCTCCCGTAACAGTGCTTAGATCTAATCAAAACAAGACGAATTAATAGTGATCCAAAGAATATCACATCATTTAGCAAAGAATGTTCTGTGCTGAAATGTGCAGAGCTTGTGTGTCCAAAACATGAAATGTTTGTGAGGGCTGATATACCATCCATGTCCAGTCTCTGAATGATCACCTCCAGCTCCACTTCGTTTGGCATGTAACCAAGAGAACGCATGGCCACTCCCAGCTCCTGTTTTGAGATGAATCCATTCCCGTCACGGTCAAACACCTTAAAGGCTTCACGGATCTCTGCAGATGTGCCAGATACATTGCCGTGTCACAACATACAATGCCGTAAACTTTTCTAATGATCCTAATATTAACGTTAGCATTAATTATATATATTAAGTATGCCTAATTGGAAAGTTGGACTGGGGGTGGGAGATATGTCCTTTAAATATCAGGAGACAATCAAATAAAAGATTATTAATAACTGTAATTAAAAGTCAATAATAGTCACAACGACATTTTTATGTCATTCTGAAAATGTTTTCATTTGACAAGCTATATTTTCATTTGCCATGACATCATCCATCGTAGTGGATGTATAATGCAAAATTGCAGTTACAGTATTGAGAGATTCTGTTAACATATTAAATAAAGAGGACACTTTTATCATTGCATGTTTTTGAGCCAACATGGTGTAAATGGTCTATATATGGACGCAATAGACTATAATATAGCTAAAGCAGACATGAGATATGCTATCTGATTTCATATTCCAACTCTTTTCATAAATTAAAATGCTTTAAATAAATTTCCCACATCACTAAATATAATTAAGGAAAAATGAAGAGGTAGGCCTCTATCTCTCAGGAACTGAATGAGTGTCAGCTAGGTCTGTGCATCACATCCATGCACATATTGACACAGAAACAAAATGTATAAATATGTTTAAAATCACACAAAATGTGTTTCTCGAAGACACTTGGATGGACAGAATGGAAGAATGGAATGGTTTGATGAATAGTTTACATTGATTTTATATGATGTGAGCATCTATCAAAATGATTAGCCATTTGGCATTAAATGTGACTTTGTCAAAGATTCCGTATTATTTGTAATTGTTGACTGTCATTCAAGTGTTAAAATACTACAGACATTTGCGACATTTGTGTTTAGATATGAACGCCCACCTTCACCCTTCATATTGCAAGCTTTGAACTCCAGATTTAATGTGATGGCGTTTGTTCATACGGTCGTTTCAAAACCAACATAATCTAAATGAAAATATCTACAATTCGTGGTAGCCTATACATGAAAAAATAATAAATCAGTAGTGTGTAGAGGGGGGAAAAAAACAAGCACTTTCTTCATTGTGGACAGTAGAGGCTGCCGCAGGGCGCTCTCCGTGGTGCTGAAAGCCACATTCACAAAGTACTCGCAGCACTATCGCCACAGATAACGTCCCCCTTCAACTTAAAATGAAATATCACTTACCCTCCACTTCATCCTCGGGGAGGCTGACGGGAGCCTTGTAGGAGAGGATATCTGGAATTGAGCAAAGTCCCCTGTACATGAACCTGGAAGTCACAGCACGCACTGGCATTTCTGCGAAGGCAAGCCAACGCTTGTATCCTGATCTTCATATAGCACCTGTAGTTCGGCCACTGCAACTTTACTACAGAGCGCTTTGTGGAAGCTCAGAGCCAACAATCAAAACGCGTGTCTGATTCATCTCCATCCAGGTGCGATTAGTCACTCTGCATTCATTCGATCGATCGCGGATTGCTTTGCATCAGGTGCAACAACTATTGCCATATGATTTTACGAATTCAAGCATTCGAGTATTGCCATTCAGACGGAGCTTGTATGGTACAGGTACGCGTATATTGCTGGTAATGTCCCCCGTGTTCTGCACATCTTCAACTGGGTTTGAAGGATAAACGGAGAGCATCCCAACGCCTGTTCAAAAACAACGTGCTGTCGTTTCTCCTTGAGATTACGGTGGCTCCATTAGCTTATATTTACCGGGTATGAATCTACACGGTGTACACAGAAACCTCCGTTCGAGTGCAAAAACACAGAATTGTGTCACATTATACTAATGCGCATTACCTCCTGGGCATCACCGCCTCCCTCACGCGCTTGATGCGATCCTACAGGTAGTCGAACGGTCTCGAGTTGTACAAATCAGAATATGTTGAAGCATTCCAATGACCGATATTTCTAACAATCTAATCATTTTTGTCCATTATCGGAGAAAATGTGGCACGTTCTTAAATAAATGTCAAAGCACACGAGAAAAAGGGATCCTCCATTACAGAATGATAAATAACGTGTTGATGTACTACTAGAAATGACTGATGGCAATTGATTCGCGGGAGCTCGAGATGCTAAACAAAAATCCAAGAATCCTCTGTGCAGATGTGTCCTCGGTGAGGTCTGATCCACGAATGCGCGAGCGCCTTATGTCCCTTCAGCCAAAGTCACTCGCCCACTCTATATGCGCGCGCTCAAACGCGCTTAGATACCAAAGCCCACTTTCAATCAAACTCTTTCGATTTCTCCAAAAGCTTTTATCTTCAGTTTTTTGTTGTTTGTCGGTAAAGCAGTGGGTACTGATCTGAATAAGGATCAGAAATTATATATTCAGGTTTTTCTAGCCTATGCTGTGTACGGGGCTTTATCATTTAATGAAGTATATACACTTTATAATACATTTTGAAGTGTTATGTCATTTATATGCATAAACAAGTAAAATGGTAACACTTTATAATATGGTTTCATTAGTTAACTACTTTAGAGTTAATATGAAATAAGAATTAACAATACTTCTATAGCATTATGGAAATCAAATTTTGTATTTGTTAGCATTAGTTAATGAGTGAACTAACATAAACAATGAATGACACAATGAACAGCTGGAAACAATGAAACCCGATTCCAAAAAAGTTGGGACACTGTACAAATTGTGAATAAAAAAGGAATGCAATAATTTACAAATCTCATAAACTTATATTTTATTCACAATAGAATATAGATAACATATCAAATGTTGAAAGTGAGACATTTTGAAATGTCATGCCAAATATTGGCTCATTTTGGATTTCATGAGAGCTACACATTCCAAAAAAGTTGGGACAGGTAGCAATAAGAGGCCGGAAAAGATAAATGTACATATAAGGAAACAGCTGGAGGACCAATCTGCAACTTATTAGGTCAATTGGCAACATGATTGGGTATAAAAACAGCCTCTCAGAGTGGCAGTGTCTCTCAGAAGTCAAGATGGGCAGAGGATCACCAATTCCCCCAATGCTGCGGTGAAAAATACTGGAGCAATATCAGAAAGGAGTTTCTCAGAGAAAAATTGCAGAGTTTGAAGTTATCATCATCTACAGTGCATAATATCATCCAAAGATTCAGAGAATCTGGAACAATCTCTGTGCATGAGGGTCAAGGCCGGAAAACACTGTCAGTGAACACAATCCACCGTGCCATTTGCCGTTGCCGGCTAAAACTCTATAGGTCAAAAAAGAAGCCATATCTAAACATGATCCAGAAGCGCAGGCGTTTTCTCTGGGCCAAGGCTCATTTAAAATGGACTGTGGCAAAGTGGAAAACTGTTCTGTGGTCAGACCAATCAAAATTTGAAGTTATTTTTGGAAAACAGGGACGCCATGTCATCCGGACTAAAGAGGACAAGGACAATCCAAGTTGTTATCAGTGCTCAGTTCAGAAGCCTGCATCTCTGATGGTATGGGGTTACATGAGTGTGTGTGGCATGGACAGCTTACACATCTGGAAAGGCACCATCAATGCTGAAAGGTATATCCAAGTTTTAAAACAACATATGCTCCCATCCAGACGTCGTCTCTTTCAGGGAAGACCTTGCATTTTCCAACATGACAATGCCAGACCACATACTGCATCAATTACAACATCATGGCTGCGTAGAAGAAGGATCCGGGTACTGAAATGGCCAGCCTGTAGTCCAGATCTTTCACCCATAGAAAACATTTGGCGCATCATAAAGAGGAAGATGCCACAAAGAAGACCTAAGACAGTTGAGCAACTAGAAGCCTGTATTAGACAAGAATGGGACAACATTCCTATTCCTAAACTTGAGCAACTTGTCTCCTCAGTCCCCAGACGTTTGCAGACTGTTATAAAAAGAAGAGGGGATGCCACACAGTGGGAAACATGGCCTTGTCCCAACTTTTTTGAGATGTGTTGATGCCATGAAATTTAAAATCAACTTATTTTTCCCTTAAAATTATACATTTTCTTAGTTTAAACATTTGATATGTCATCTATGTTGCATTCTGAATAAAATGTTGACATTTGAAACTTCCACATCATTGCATTCTGTTTTTATTCACAATTTGTACAGTGTCCCAACTTTTTTGGAATCGGGTTTGTATTAACTAACATTAACAAAAATGTATAAATACTGTGACAAATGTATTACTCATTGGTAGTTCATGTTAGTTAATGCGTATAAGTTAACCATATTGTAAAGTGTTACCTGAAAAAAATGACTGTATTAAACTATATTAAAGCATAGAGTTTTTTATAACCAATATCAATACAAATTATTTCCACGGTTTATGTGCCCGATAACCGGTATACAGAACCGATATTTATTTATTATTTTACAGTTAAACAGTTTTTAAATCCTGTAATTTCTGTAATTTCAGTCCCTCCTTACATAGAAAACAAAACACACTTCTACACATAGATATGTATAGATAGATACCACATTCCACCGCTCCAGACGACCATCTTGCAACGGTCAGCTCTTGTCGTCACTCATGCCACAACATGGTTGTGATTGTAAAACCACCGATATTTAAATTCCCGAAGAAATGAGATAACCTTTCAAAGGTGAGAATGTGTTGGTTTGTGTTTTGGTTGTGTTAAAATCTTTGATAAGGTATGTAACAAACATGTATTTTAAAACACGGTAGGTCTTTTTCAATGCATACAGGTGAGTGTAGCCTATTATTTCATTGTGTCAGCGGCTTTGTTAAGCTTTGTTTAGATAATATCAGGCTATTGAAGTGGATGCTTCTGAGAAAAAAAAGGTAGTTGGATTTGCCTGGCTGTGTGGATTGAAGCATTGTCCTGCATGAAAAACCAGTCCTTCGAGTTGGGGAACATTGTCAGAGCAGAAGGAAGTTATTTTTCTTTCAGGATAATCTTGTACATGGCTTGAGTTGTGCATCCTTCGCAAAGACGTATCTGCCCGATTCTAGCCTTACTGAAGAACCACCAGATCATCACCAATCTCTCACCAAATTACACATTAGGTGTGAGAGACTCTGGGTTGTAGGCCTCTCCGGGTCTCTTTTTAACCATTAGAGGACCAGGTGTTGGGCAAAGCTGAAAACTGGACTCATCACAGACGATCAGAATCATGACTCAGGCCACGTACAAGGTTATCCTGGAAGAAAACATGCTTCCTTCTGCTCTGACAGTTTTCCCCAACTCAAAGGATAGTTTTTTTTTCCCCGCAGGACAATGCTCCAATCCACACAGCCAGGCCAACCAAGGTGTGGATGGAGGCCCACCAGATCAATACCCTGTCATGGCCAGCACAATCTCCAGACCTGAACCCCACTGAAAACCTCTGGAATGTAAGCAAGAGAGTCACCAGCCATTAAATAAAGCCAAGCCGCTTTAATTTTTTTCGCCAGGACTGGCATAAAGTATCCCAGCAGCAGTGTGACCGACTGATGTGAAAGCTGTGATTGGAAATCAGGGTTATTCAACCAAATATTGATTTCTGAACTCTTCCTAACTTAGAGCATTAGTATTGTGTTAAAAATGAATATAAACTTGTTTTCTTTGCATTATTCAAGGACTGAAAACATGTCATCTTTTTTCATTATTTTGACCAGTTGTCATTTTCTGAAATTTGGAAGAAACGTTGTCAGTAGTTTTACTCAAACAGATACAAATAAATAATGAGTCCAGAGAAACTGCTAATTTTGCAGTGATCTCTTAATTTTTTTTTTTTCCAGAGCTGTACATATGAAGGTTGTTTTGCATGTGTTGAGGGCATGCAGGATCTCATTATTCTGGTTCAGAATGTGCCGCCCTGTCTAGGCTTTCAGCTTGTGGTGTTGGACTGTTTGACAGCTTGTCTCAGCACTGGTCTCTCTCTACTGCACCTGAATCTTTCCCTATGTCTCAAATGTCTGTCTGACAACTGCCATCATTAAGTTTAGAAGCATTCATTTGAATATGGTGGAGAAGTTATACCCCGTTTTTTCTTCACTGCTCAAGCTTCAAGGCTCTAACTTGAAAACTTGGCATTTAGCAGTAACTTTTTTAATCCAAGTCGACTAATTTCCAGATCAAATTCTTATAATGATCTGAGGTTACGTGCCTTGGTCAAGGGCACAATATCAGTGGGATTACTGATGTTGGCATGTCTCTAAAGTTTGAAGAAAACAAAGCTTTCTAAGTTTCATAAACAGCTCTTGTATTCCTCTTCACTCCTAGTAGAGGAGCATGTATTGATTTTGTTTAATTGCCTGTGACGTGGTTTGTTTTTTAATTCATCGCCTCTTTGAAATCTCCTAAGCCTATAGTCTTTCTAAAACTGCCCAGTACTATAGCAAATTGGATCGGGCAACTGTGAAAGTAGAATCTGTTGCTTTGTACTCCTGCATAGTTTTTTTTTAAAGTGTTCTAAAATTATATAGCAAAATATCAACTCATGTCTTTGACTTGTTGACAATTTTGCTTGCATCAGACAAAAACATCATTGATAAAACAAAGCGGTACCATATTTCACGGCATGAAAAATGTAATCTGTTAAACTAACAGAGCAGAGAGATACTTCAAAACCTCATAAATGCAACCTGTATTGCATTGTAACCGTTTACTGTCCCAAACGCTATTGGGAATATTGATTGCCTCTGTAATTGCCTAGAGAGGTATTTACACGGATGACTGTTCATTGGCGCTTTTTCTTTTTTTAATAGAAATTCTCATGTGTTCAGAATATAATCAGTTTATCAAACGAGAAAATAGCTTAGGGTCTACCGAGCATAATGTGGCTAGTATATGATAGAACTGGACTAATTGGCATTTGCATGGTAATACATATGATGCATATTTTTATATAAACTTATGTTTTACATTCTGAACAAATAGATTTTCCCATCACCTTGGCCATGGCATTATATTTCACGATCAACCACAAGAGTGTAAACATTTTTTTTTTTGTCTTTGCTTGTACCTCCTATTCTGTTCTAATGTCTTTTGTCAACAGACATTTAATGTATTACTCTCTAAATTAAATTTCCTAATACAAACGGTTCCACTAAGGCGTATTTGCTTGAGATTTATGACTTAGATTGTGTCATGTAGAGGGCAATGATTAATTTCAGCCCAGAAATGATCTGAGTTATATCAAACAAAGGCGACTCAGATAAATTAACCCATTAAAGAGGCTCAGCGAGTCTTGATAACATGAAATATGCTCTAATAATTTAAGCTCTTTGATAGCTTGACCTGATTTTTCTGGTTTGAGTCTGGTGAGTTGGGTTGTGAAAGTTGTTTTCTCAATTGATCCCACTTATTAAAACATACACTACTGAAACACCGTAACTTTACATAATTCTTCAGCCCCCTCGGTAATATGAAAAATAATGTCATTTAAATTTTCCTAAATATGCAGATATCACTCAGGAAGTGAGGTGATTTATTTAAGAATGTATTTTGCATAAGATTCCTGGTGAATGCATAAACTTTCCCAATAATGTGCTCAGCTAAAGATATTTATGCCTCTCAGGAGAGCAGAACTATGAGATAATGCAAATAAGTCTCCAATCATAGCATGAAATCAGTCTGACATATTGAAATAAGACATATTCGTCATGTCTCCTTATCTCCAGGATATTTTTTGTGAATGTTTATTAAAGGTCAATCAGGTCAAACATTAATGACATATTTCCTAAACAACAGTAACTTTCTTTGTTTTGCACTACCACCGGTCAGGTCACTGCTGTCACGGCATAGGACCTTTTTTTTTTTTTCAGTAAATAATCATTTTTATAAGGTAAATAGTGTTTATATGTTTCATTTGGGTCCCACTTTATAATATTAGGTGGCCTTAACTACTATGTACTTACATAAAAAGAAGAAAGTACAATGTACATTGTGTTCATTATGTATAGTAAAATATTTTTGCTGATAATGAGGTGGGATATGGATAAAGTTAGAGAAAGGTGTGGCGGTATGGGTAAGTTTAAGGGTAAGGTTAGGTGTAAGGGAAGGGTCAATAGTGTATAAATGTAATTACATTTTTTTTTTTTAAATGTAAGTGCAATGTAAAAACATGTATGTACACAATAAGTGCATCGTATCAAATTATTAATTTAAATGTAAGTACATAGTAGTTAAGGCCACCTAATATAATGTGGGTCCTTAATTTGTTTTTGAACAACAAAAATATGTTGGAGATGTATATGCAAATGCATAAAACACTTTGAAACCATTTGCCCCCAGCCTCTCCATTCTAAACAATGACACTGTTGGCTGGTCTAATCTCGACCTCAAGAGGAATTCCTATGGGGTTTTCATTATTTACTATTAACTGCCTGTCTTTATTGGAATCAACATCAAGTAAACCATGAGAAGATTGTGTTGGTTGGTGAAATTGTTTCTGCCATCATTATGAGCACTGTTGCTTCATTGCCGATATCACAGCTTGGATGTTGTCCTTGAACGTCCTTGTTTACTGTCGGCTCTGTGTTTTGCTCACATGAATTCTGAGGTCCTACAGGACCCCCACAGTCTCTAAATGTCCTCATGATGCAATTAGAACACTTCAACTGTTATCATAATTTATTTAGAGTTGCTCTGGAATGGTGGAGCTGGTGTACAGTTCTCATCAAGCTGATCAGATAAGATTGGCCTTGACTTTGATTCAGCAACATCTAATCTCTTTACACATCTGGTGTAACCACTCACTGCTGGCATTATTTTACTCTATTAGTGCCCTCTCATTTACATGTGGAAGGGGGCAACTAACCTTTACAACTGAGTTAATCATTTATTTAGCTTGATTGAAAACATGCACCTCAGGTATGTTTTACATTGTTATTTGGCAATGAATCAAACTTGAATGGACTCACTTAACCTCTTAAACTCCAAGGACCCTGTCCGGAATGACATCATCAAGTATATACTTTACATTTTAAAAGTTTGTGGAGGAGCTCTGACCTTATATGTGCTACTTTCTGGAGACATGCATCACTTTGGCATTTGTTTTACACAAAGTAACTTATTTACACTTAATTACTCTGGGACCATTTCTGCCTGGATTTGGCCTACCCAAATTTAAAAGCTTCCCATACCCACCGACAGTGGTCTAAATACACAATTTTGGTTTCATTTTACAGGAAACCCTTTGAAATTACATAAAACACTGCTAAAAGTGATAAACAATTAAGTATATGTTATCTGAGCTGCAATAACCCCTAAAAAAGAGGCGCTTTTTTGATTGTTTGGTTATAGATTTAGTTTAGATTTTTTTGGTTATAAATTCATTTTTGAAAGTGTATATCTCAGGCCCTGTGTGCTCTAGCACCCTGCATGTCAGCAAACACTGGCAAAAGAACACTTGGATATTGCATTTATTCCATTGTATATTCCATTGAGACTTGTATATTGGAGAGATTTAGGTTGACATAAAAAAGGTATTCCTCCCTTCAGATCCATCTGAATAAATCTTGCACGGGACAGATAAAATTATTTTTCCAGTGTTTGCTGCCATCTAGTGGAAACAGCCCAAACTGTCTGCAGGGTGCTAGAGCACACAGGGCCTGAGTTATACACTTTAAACAATTAATTTATAAACAAAAAATGCTCAGACAACATACACTTAAATGTTTATCACTTTTAGCAGTGTTTTATGTAACTTCAAAGGGTTTCTTGTAAAATGACACCAAAATTGTGTATTTAGACCACTGTATGTGGGTATGAGAAGCTTTTAAATTTGGGGAGGCCAAATCCAGACGGAAATCCCCAAAAATGGTCCCTGAGCTAAGGAGGTTAAATGACACAAAAGAGCCTCTAATAGAAAGAGGAGTTTGTTTTTTTACTAAATGTGGGCTACACTTTAGAATACTGTTCTATAGATAACTACACAGGAACAAATGAATAATGCAATGTTAACACTCTAGTAACTACTATTAACTAACAAGAAACTCTGATTAACAAATTAGTAAGTAATAGTGCTCAGTTAAATGTGGTAGTTCACTATTAGTTCATCAACAACTAAGTTTACTTAAAGAACTACTAAGAACTACTATATACAGGTTCATAATTAATGTGAATAATGCATAATATATAATTAATTCTAAAGTGAAGGTAATGGTAACCCACTAGTAATGACTCAAGTATTACCAAATCCCTCAGAAGTAATGAATAATTATTTGGATCCGTATTCTAAAGTGAAGATCATGATAACCCACTAGTAATTACTCAAGTGTTACCAAATCAGTCAGAAGCCATTACTATCCAAAAATGTCAAAAGTTTACAGTGACTTCAGTCATTACTAGAGAGTAATCATCAGTTTTTCACTTCAGAATACTGATCCAAATAATTAGAAATTACTTCTAAAGGATTTGGCAATACTTGCATCATTACTAGTGGGTTATCATAACCTTCACTTTAGAAATAATTATACATTATGCATTATTCATGTTAATTATGAATCTGTATGGTAGTTCTTGGTAGTCCTCTAGGAGGTGTGACAAAAAAACTAATAGCAGTTACTAGAGTTACTATTTGTTCCTGTGTAGTTATTAATTAATGACGGAACAGTATTCTAAAGTGTTACCCTAAATCTGTTGTGGCATTCTGGTTGTAAATTAAACTTGCTGCATTTTTATTATTAGATAAAATCATGCAATGATTTTACACAATTTTAAATCGTAAATGTAATGTTGTGAAAAATATTTCATTGATTTTAGCTTGTAAAATAAATCAAGTATTTATATGTAAGATAAACAAAGTCACAAGAGATGAGGATGCTTAAAACTGCCAATGTTTAAGCAATCTATTGTTTATAGACTGAAGACTCATACACTCACTGTAGCATTGGTGATGTATGGCATGGTGTCCTCCACAAATGAATCACTTCAAAGCAATTCTCTCCTCCTGCTCTCCTGGTGTCCAATCAGGATGACGTGAAATACGTGCCCTAAAAGTCCTCAGTGTCCCTCGGTTCAATTAATGTTGGATGAGAGCTGTACCAGCCGGGGCACAATATGCACCACCCTAGAGAAGACTGGGTGTACTGACTGTTATGTGTGTGTGCTTAAATAATATGAAAGCCCAGAAAACTTCAAACCATTCGTTGCGCATATGTGTGTGTGCACAGCGGAAACTGACCTGTAAACATTCAAGGCCAAAAGACTGTGGATGATCTGAATCACACAATAATTATATCAGCCTCCCTCCATTTTGTCGTATCTGTCTGGTAATAGCATTTAAGGGAAGTTGCGCTATTCCTAGAGTCTGAGGAGAGAGGGCTGCCGATCTGGCTCTCATGGAGAGATATCACATGGAAAGGACAACTGCAGTTTGACCCTATTAGTCTCATCTCTCTGAAGTGGCAAATGATCATTTCGAATCAAATGTAAAAAATGCCATTCTCAAGGTTCTTTTACCTGTTGAATTTAGATGGATCCAAAGGGTAATATCTTGATATTCAATTTCATGTCAGTATTATTCATAGTGTTTTTACAAAAAAGCTGTATACACATTTTAAGTATAGCAGGAATGTCAGTTACAAATGTTTATAGGGAACGACTGGAACAAAGAAGAAAAAAAGGAAGAAAGAGTAATATAGTTTTCTCATAACTGCTACTTACTACGAAAGGTCAAAAGTATTCTCTGTGCTGACATTAAGCTCAAAGGCCATAAGAGATACAAGTTCATAACAGACATCTCAGAAGACCTGCAGCAGAAGCTCGTGTTAGTGAACAAAACGGCCGTTTGTTATTTATAAAAAAACATGTCAAGTAGATAAAAACTAAAACCTGTCCAACAAACCTTAAATTTGTTTTTTAATTGACACTATATGCACAATCTCTTCCACATACACGACTGACAACTGCAACTTCTAGTATAGCACTGTGAATGGAAATTGTGAGAAAATTAAGCAATGGTAATGATACACTAATATGTTATTTAAAGCTTCTAAAAAATGTTTTAATATAATATAATATGTAATAATATGTATGCATGTATGTGTGTATGTATGTATGTATGTATGTATCTGGCCTATGTATGTATGTACACTAAAAAAACAACCCAAGTTGGGTTGAAAATGGACTAACCCAGCGATTGGGTTGTTTTAACTCAGTAAATGGGTTGTTTTAACCCAGCGGTTGGGTTAAATGTTTACTTAAAACAACCCAATCGCTGGGTTAGTTCATTTTCAACCCAACTTGGGTTGTTTTTAACCCAGTATTTTTTAGAGTGTACATACATACATAGGCCACATACATACATGTATGTATGTATGTATGTACACTCACCTAAAGGATTATTAGGAACACCATACTAATACTGTGTTTGACCCCCTTTCGCCTTCAGAACTGCCTTGATTCTACGTGGCATTGATTCAACAAGGTGCTGAAAGCATTCTTTAGAAATGTTGGCCCATATTGATAGGATAGCATCTTGCAGTTGGTGGAGATTTGTGGGATGCACATCCAGGGCACGAAGCTGCCGTTCCACCACATCCCAAAGATGCTCTATTGAGTTGAGATCTGGTGACTGTGGGGGCCATTTTAGTACAGTGAACTCATTGTCATGTTCAAGAAACCAATTTGAAATGATTCGAGCTTTGTGACATGGTGCATTATCCTGCTGGAAGTAGCCATCAGAGAATGGGTCCATGGTGGTCATAAAGGGATGGACATGGTCAGAAACAATGCTCAGGTAGGCCGTGGCATTTAAACGATGCCCAATTGGCACTAAGGGGCCTAAAGTGTGCCAAGAAAACATCCCCCACACCATTACACCACCACCACCAGCCTGCACAGTGGTAACAAGGCATGATGGATCCATGTTCTCATTCTGTTTACGCCAAATTCTGACTCTACCATCTGAATGTCTCAACAGAAATCGAGACTCATCAGACCAGGCAACATTTTTCCAGTCTTCAACTGTCCAATTTTGGTGAGCTTGTGCAAATTGTAGCCTCTTTTTCCTATTTGTAGTGGAGATGAGTGGTACCCGGTGGGGTCTTCTGCTGTTGTAGCCCATCCGCCTCAAGGCTGTGTGTGTTGTGGCTTCACAAATGCTTTGCTGCATACCTCGGTTGTAACGAGTGGTTATTTCAGGCAAAGTTGCTCTTCTATCAGCTTGAATCAGTCGGCCCATTCTCCTCTGACCTCTAGCATCAACAAGGCATTTTCACCCACAGGACTGCCGCATACTGGATGTTTTTCCCTTTTCACACCATTCTTTGTAAACCCTAGAAATGGTTGTGCATGAAAATCCCAGTAACTGAGCAGATTGTGAAATACTCAGACCGGCCCGTCTGGCACCAACAACCATGCCACGCTCAAAATTGCTTAAAAAACTAAAAAACTGAATGTCAGAATGGGAAAGAAAGGTGTTCTTTCCCATTCTGACATTCAGTTTGGAGTTCAGGAGATTGTCTTGACCAGGACCACACCCCTAAATGCATTGAAGCAACTGCCATGTGATTGGTTGATTAGATAATTGCATTAATGAGAAATTGAACAGGTGTTCCTAATAATCCTTTAGGTGAGTGTATATATATATGTGTGTGTGTGTGTATATATATGACACACACACACACACACATATATATTGAGTATATATATACACATATACTCAAAAAATATTTGAGTATGTGTGTGTGTGTATATATAGTGTGTGTTTATAGTGTATATATATATATATATATATATATATATATATATATATATATATATATATATATATATATATATATATATATATATATATACACACTCTAAAAAAATGCTGAGTTAAAAAACAACCCAAGTTGGTTTGAAAATGGACTAACCCAGCAATTGGGCTGTTTTAAGCAAACATTTAACCCAACCGCTGGGTTAGTCCATTTTCAACCCAACTTTTAACCAGTCGTCCTGCATAGAAGCCATTTAAATTTTTAGCGAATTTTTTTTTGCCTTCTCATTCACAGGACAGTATACGTCTATATAATTTTTTTTAATTTTTTTATTTTATATGTTGCAACTAACAGAAGAAAATAAACAGAGATGTAGCTGAGATGAGTTACTGAACATCAGTCTTTTGGAAAAGCTCAGCAGCATCTGTCTAACTCTGTTTGTTTGATCTTGCAGACATCATTGGCACAAATCCTTTTTTTTTTGGCTCACCGGTGTAATGAAAAATTCTCACCACTCAGAGTAAGTATTTACATTCTGCTCTCCTTCCTGTCTGAGGTTTCCAAAACCTGACGGGAGTTTCTCCCAAGCTGCTCATGTAGTGAGTGAGGTGATATCTTTACTCACCCGCGGGAATTGTGTAGCAGAACTGACATGACAATATGTCCTTTTCAAATTCCTTTGACCCCGTACTCCCAGTCCAAGGCATTTTGACTTGGGTCTCGCTATATATACAGTCGCACAATAACATGAAAATAAATGTACTTTGTTTAGTATCATCTATATCTTGTTGTGGTTACAAATGGTTTCAAACATTTACACCCTCATTCACATCTTGCACAGAGCTGGGTTAATTGTAAACTCATGCATGAAATTTAAAAACAATGTATTTTGTTTGAATTTGTGACTGACTGCTGGAAGCATTGAATACTGTATATGTACTGCCTCCACATGCCTCAATACACTTTACCTTTTAAGCAGACTCAATTACCCACCTTTAAAAGGATTCTGGATGACTTTGTTGACAGATTAGGTCAAATGAAATTGATAAATGGTTTTTATGAAATGCTGGTTACATTTATGTCAGCGTCAGTGTCCACAGGTCACCCTCAGAGAAGATGACTTGACTTTGTCTTTTTTCCAAATTTGCATTAATGTGTTAGCAGATGAAGGCATTTTTATGAGTGGATTGATATTAAATGTCATGTCATTTAGCTTCCCAGTCTTATGTTTTTGGATAATAGATTTCAAAGCCTTTAATTGAATAATTACATTCTTTTCGTGTTAAATGTGACATTTTAATCCCTTTTAAAATCATAACAAAACCATACACATACCACAAAATATAAACCCAAAAATTAATATTGATAATATTTCTATTACAGCATTATTCTCAAAGTGAACAAAGCTATCTGAAATGCAGCACAAGACTGGCTCAGTTAACGTTGCAATCAATTTCTCTGTTCTTTCCCATTGCAAGGTTATGTTTGTAATTGGCTACATTTTTCAGATGTTCCTCTTTCTTTCAGGTATAGGCTATTGTGTACCATTTTAGATGCTCTCATACACAGACAATGTCAACATAAAACCTTGACCTAATGGACAGAAAGGAAGCCCTTCAGACTCTCATCTGTTGGGAGGTAAATTGCACTGCGGTATTCTATTATGTGGCCTTGAAACTTTTGGCTAATTCATTGTCCTCAAGGATCCACTTTGCGAGCCATTGTCTGAGTAGATTCAGCCCATCCTTCTCAACCAGGAGTTTATAAAGGCAGTCTGACCATTATTGTTTTCTGCAAGGTGACCCAAGGGACAAATCTCATGGTTTATTCACAAGAAGCTGGACTGAGCTCTTTGGGTTGTGTTGTTATACTGCGTGTAAGCATTTACACTTTTACCAAAAGCAACCTTAAATTGCATATTTAATTTTTCCTGGTTATGCTGTAGATGAGCGTCCTCATTATACGCCCTTCACGCATGCATTGAACAGCACAGAGCATTTAATTGAGTGATCCATTGATATTTTATGGTTTTTGACCTTGAATTAGTCAAGCTAAGGGGACGGTCTCCCCTATGACCATGTGAACTGATTAATTGTTCTGATTATATTAATGTAGTGCAGTCTTTACTACTGTTTGTTTGAACAGCATTCTTTGTCATCCACCTTCCTCGTTACATCCATCTTCTCTCTTAAGAGGCCATTTGGGAAGTTTTACAGCAAAAAGACAGATCAATTGCCTCGGAGGCATTGTAAAAAAAACTCTGGTTCCCTGAAAGATCTACAACAGTGGGCCAATATGCTTTTATTATCTCTTTAAATGTACTAATGAATTCCCAGAAGTTCGAATGTTAGCCCTAAAGTCCAGTTGGTCTCTCAAAACAAAGACAAGGTTGCTTGTCTCCTGCTGTCTGTGTCATAACCCGCCAAAAAATCAGGCTAAATGTGAGATTCTTTGGGAAGCAGACATTTGTCAGGGATTACCATGAGAGAACAGCCTGAGGAAGCTTCCTCTGTATGCAAGTCACAAATGCTTGATTCATGGCACGCAGAGACAGAGCAGATGAGCTCCCCGCCGAAGAATCAAAAGAGGGGGAGATTAATATGGCAATCCCTAGGAAAGACCAGTTTGAAAGGGGTATTTCAAGAGCCCCGATATATCTAATTCAAGAAGCTACTGTCACACGATTAATCTTGTTGTCGCCATGAAACAATGTCACACTTTAATTGGCGGAATGGCATGGGCTGAATCTAACTTCCTCTTTGAAAGGTGGAAATGTTCTGCTCGCTGCAAGTAACTTAATGTGTTTGTGTTGTACTCATGAATATGTGAAGTGGTTGGAAATGTTTTAGAGAGGCGACTGTTGTTTAACACAGATGTCTGATGCCTACACACAGACAGAGAAAAAGAGAGTAAGGAAACTATCATAATCATATCATATCAAAATTATGGACAAATTAATATATCATATTCAAATCAAATATCTTACGTTTGTATTTCATTTTTAATATAACATTATTTAACAATTACTTTTTACTGTACAAAACTAAAAATTCTTTAACTTGTTTGGCTGTCTGAAAGCATTAAATGTCAAATATGAATTTTTTTTTTTTTTTTACAATTATTCATATTTCTATCAGTTTACAGTATTAACTGAAGTATAACATGTTGCTTATTATAAAGTTAGCTCTACAGTTAACTGCAGTCCCAACACTGGATCTGATTAATAATTTAGCTTCCTCTCTTATGATGCAGCACAATCTGGTCTTGAAAATGTATGAATTTTGGAGTATGCTTGCCCCTTCTGAAAAGCTAATGGGATTTACAGAGGAGCTCCTGTCTAAAACTCCACGTAATACAAAAATACATGACATGCTCTTATCTCAGGTTTTATTTGACCTTTAGTGTGACACACATTTAAAAAAAATTCTAAATATCACAGTGAAACAGCTTACACTACAGTTTCAGTGAATTCCACCAGTCACATGATATGCATTTTGCATTTGAGAGCTTTTGTAGATTTTAGAATTGTCATTGTAACATTTCAAATGATGCTACTAGCTGCAGTAAATTTGACACTTACGTTCTTTTTTTGTTCCAAATTATTCTGATCTGTATCACTTCCCACAGATGTTCTAATATCATGGACTCACATTCTTGCCAATACATGAGTGAGTTTTAACTCCTGTAAAACTGTTCACTGTTCTCAGCTGCAGTGCTGCAGTTACTTATATATTTTCTACCATGTGTGATTTAAATATTTATCTGGTCTGAGCTGTCACCGTAGGCAGCCTCTGAGACCGCTCATTTAGATCTGACCTATAATGACTCTCACAGTTCTCATGGAATTTCAATGGGAACAAAAATGCATTAGTACCTGTAGGTCTTTTTCTTAAACGTTTCTAAATGCCCTGCATGCTGTTTTGTAACTGAATGTACATTTTTGTCAAACTTGATAAATTCTCTAAGTGGTAGTTTTCAAGAGTAAAATAGGACAGTGTAGGGAGGGGTGACTTGGCATGCTTGCTCAAAATAAAATAGAGCAGTTTTCCCATATCTGCCCAGATATAAAGGACGCAAACATAAAACATCATTTGTTTTGTTCTATATGTTCTGTATATTGCTGGAATTATGATATTGTCAATCAAGCTGTACTACACTTGAATTAGTAACTTACACCAAAGTTTGTGTTCTAGTATGAGATGTCCTGCTTGCTCTTGTGTATGTACATATAGGCTTATGTGAATGCTTAAAGTTTCTGGAAAGGGCCAGTGTAACGAAGGCCAGTAGTGAGAGCTGTGCAGGTAAACCTCACTTGGAGTGGGGCGAGTAGGGCCAGTGTGAGCCAGGGCTTTTAACGAGCCAGGCTGGGCTAATAGCCTCAGACCTGTAGCACCGAGCCCAAAACCATGCTGCGTTTCCACAGGCGTCGGCCAGAAACTCCACAGTGCTTCACTAATACCTGCCCGTGACAGGCCTCTCTGGAACGAACGTCACACAAACCCATAATTTCACCAACAAATGGACGTTTTATTAGAAAACTAATCAGAAAGAAATCACTGAAAATTACTGACAGATAAAATAAATACACGATTGTGATAGCCTATATGATTCGTATGATTTCCTTCATGTCATATTTACCATGTTTACTATGGTAATGGTTAGCACGCATAATCTTTTGCATAGCATAATATTTCTGCCTTATACAGTGATCAGAATCCACATCGGATCACAAACAGAAGTTATTTCAAACACTTGCTGCTGTCTGAAAGAGAGTTTTGAGCTAAAATTATTTAAAACATCTTTAAAGCAGATGTATGAAATCATCCGCAGCACTGCTGTCGCCATACTCAGATAAACTCCGCCTTTATTCGTAACCACTCCTCAAGCCTCATTTGGCCCGCTTTGGACCAAGGTATTCAGAGGGACAAAAAACCCTGGCTGTTGGCCCCGAGGAAGCCCCAAAGAGGCCCAATCAGTGGATGTGACAGTGGAAACGTGACTGGGCCTGGCATGCACTAGCATGCCCGCTTTTGGCCCAACAGTGGAAATGCGGCTACTGGTGCCGTGACCCGGACGGGAATGAGGGTTAGGGGAGTGAGTGTAAACGGAGGCCAGCTAGTGAGAGCTGTGCAGGTACACCTCACTCCCCTGATCTCAAGAGTGCAGTTCGGACTCACTAAATGCTGGTTCGAATTCCTCTCAGAGGACCGGAGGAGTTACACCAGGACTGAAAAAAAATTGTCTTACAACAAGGGAAGTGAACACATCGACTACAGTCTGCAATGCAACCAGTTTATGTTTAATCAAATGTTTGATTTTTGATATGTTTGATTTTCCACCTATATAGCCAGAGAATCATTCAAAATATGAACAAAGTTAAACATGGTTATCTTTAAATAGGTTTTCACACTTATTATTTTTGCTAATTAATTAATCCCCTTTGAATACATTGTTAGCTTTGTAGAAGGCCAAGACTCCAAATATAATTGTATGATGGAATATGTAGGCCGATCAGTAAGACCCTCTCATGAGCTTTGAAACATTACGCTGTTTACCGAAGGAGTAGGCTGGTGCTCAGAGGTGTAATGAATTTTCTGCTACAAAGCTCAAGGACATGATGTCCACTCCTATCCGGTAAAAGTTGACATAACTGACAATGAAAGAAGGCAGCTCTCTCCTTCCCGAATAATAACAAAGCTTTGAATAAAAACAATTCCAATTTTTAGATGTCGCATTCCTAATATGGGCTGACAGATCAAACAGCGGGGGTCATCGCACAATTCTATGCCTTTAGTGCTCTTTTATGGTGATTTAATTGAAGATTTGCTTTTAATGAAACCACTATGATGAGAACGTGAGGACACACTGGCTGTTTGGCATGCAGAGGAGGGGCTCTAAGAGGAGAGTCTGACAGAGTGTCAGAGAGCTGCCTCTAGCTCTCAGACAACAGCTGCTCTGAATGAGAGGGCGTCCTGGGGGTACTGAGACACAGACAGTGACTCTCTCCACTGGTGGGGGCGGCCGAAGCGTGAGGAGCATCAGAAGTTGGCCGAGAGCCAGAGCCAGGATTTGCACTGGAATTATTCCCATTGTTTTCTAAACTAATATTAATGTTTGTTCTTTAAAGATGTGCTATACTTGTTTGGAACGTATGTATTCACATGTGAATTCTGTTATTGGTAGTGGTTTGCTGATTAATATAATGAGGCAAAATATTATGCAGGTGCACATCTATGGTTTAATTATGAAAAGTTATTGAAAGCACAAAGGCAAACAAAGAAAAGTGTCTATGTTTTCATGATACCTGCAAAACCTTTGTTGGTACACAGCTTCATAACAAGGCCTTATGGAGTCTTCTGTAGAACTGCTTTACAGCAGAATTTAAACTTTATCTCCTATTTGATAATTTCTTGTTTATTACTCTGAAGCTGGTTTGAAACAACCTGTATTGTATAACGTGTTATATAAATAAAGGTGACTTGTCTTGAACTAATGCATGACCAAACGGTTTCTTGTGATTTTAAAGCAATGAGATTCAAATCTACTAAGGCATCCACCTCAATTTTTAATGTAAGAGCAGGTTCAGCCATTTGTAACTTGAATTTGTATCAGAATATGATTCTCTTCATTATCTTACATCACCAGTTATATTGAAATAAATCACCTCGACTAATCTTTCAACTTGCATTAAAATTAAATGAATGTTTCCTTGTTGCATTTAGATTGCATTAATACTTTATGAATCATTATGCAGCACATACACTCACCTAAAGGATTATTAGGAACATCATACTAATACTGTGTTTGACCCCCTCTCGCCTTAGGAACTGCCTTAATTCTACGTGGCATTGATTCAACAAGGTGCTGAAAGCATTCTTTAGAAATGTTGGCCCATATTGATAGGATAGCATCTTGCAGTTGATGGAGATTTGTGGGATGCACATCCAGGGCACGAAGCTCCCGTTCCACCACATCCCAAAGATGCTCTATTGGGTTGAGATCTGGTGACTGTGGGGGCCATTTTAGTACGGTGAACTCATTGTCATGTTCAAGAAACCAATTTGAAATGATTCGAGCTTTGTGACATGGTGCATTATCCTGCTGGAAGTAGCCATCAGAGAATGGGTACATGGTGGTCATAAAGGGATGGACATGGTCAGAAATAATGCTCAGGTAGGCCGTGGCATTTAAACGATGCCCAATTGGCACTAAGGGGCCTAAAGTGTGCCAAGAAAACATCCCCCACACCATTACACCACCACCACCAGCCTGCACAGTGGTAACAAGGCATGATGGATCCATGTTCTCATTCTGTTTATGCCAAATTCTGACTCTACCATCTGAATGTCTCAACAGAAATCGAGACTCATCAGACCAGGCAACATTTTTCCAGTCTTCAACTGTCTTTTTTAAATTTCTTCAACTGTCAATTTTGGTGAGCTCGTACAAATTGTAGCCTCTTTTTCCTATTTGTAGTGGAGATGAGTGGTACCCGGTGGGGTCTTCTGCTGTTGTAGCCCATCCGCCTCAAGGTTGTGCATGTTGTGGCTTCACAAATGCTTTGCTGCATACCGCGGTTGTAATGAGTGGTTATTTCAGTCAAAGTTGCTCTTCTATCAGCTTGAATCAGTCGCCCCATTCTCCTCTGACCTCTAGCATCAACAAGGCATTTTTGCCCACAGGACTGCCACATACTGGATGTTTTTCCCTTTTCACACCATTCTTTGTAAACCCTAGAAATGGTTGTGTGTGAAAATCCCAGTAACTGAGCAGATTGTGAAATACTCAGACCGGCCCGTCTGGCACCAGCAACCATGCCACGCTCAAAATTGCTTAAATCACCTTTCTTTCCCATTCTGACATTCAGTTTGGAGTTCAGGAGATTGTCTTGACCAGGATCACACCCCTAAATGCATTGAAGCAATTACCATGTGATTGGTTGATTAGATAATTGCATTAATGAGAAATTGAACAGGTGTTCCTAATAATCCTTTAGGTGAGTGTATCTTTAGCACACTAAATGTACTAGTGTGTGCACAATTGTATTTATACTTTGCTCTTAATGGCATTTGAGGTGTTTTATTATAGCTAAATGATATGTATACAAATGTAATTCCATGGGATGTTCAAGCAAGGTGTTTTTTATGTAACTCAGATAAACTTGTACTTTGTAATTTATCCATCAAGATTTGCATTTTTAAATGAAGGGGATGTCACTGTGGGAATATCGCAATGAAAGTCACTGAAAATTCTACCAGCACTACTCAACAAATAAAGATGATACGTTCTAGACTTACCAGGTCATGTAGATGTTATGTGAAAACATATTGTTTTACTGCAAAAATATTTAGCATGTCCATGACAATGTTTCTGCAGGGAACGTGACTCTGGTGGCAGCCTTTGGTCAGCTGCATTCAAAATGCCCTAGAGCTATGGGGATCTATTCCAAAATAGTTCCTAGGGTTTATCCGGAAACTGAAAACCGGAAAAATCTAATTACGGTCCATAATTCATTTTATGTAAATTACATAAAGTGAAGTCAAGGCCATAATGGCCAGCGCTTGGCTTATTTGAACCTCGGTGCACTTAATAAAGTAGCTCTGAAGACAGAAAACAGACAACCACATTTTCTGTTTTTTGTTTTTTTGTTTTGTTATTTTGTGGGCAGGGGAGGGGGGAGGGTGGGGGGATAGAGGGGGCTGTTGGTGTGTTCTCTCTCAAGTGGACATAAATGTACAGCTCTTCTAAACTAGGTCAAGGCAAGTGATCCTCTGCTGAATTGAAGTTTTCTTTTTAACCAACTATTCTCCACACATTTGATCTGAATTAGGTCAGACTGTCAGTTTTATTTTAAAGTCTTATATTAAAGTCTTCAATGTGTAAGATCACGGCTAATTTGGATTCAAAACAGATAGCTGCCTTGAACAATGACAAATTGCACTTGTATTTATAAGCCAATTTATTTGATAACTTATCAGCCACTTATAAGTACAAAATGTTAAGCCTCTGTTTCTGTTTTATTTTGTAAACAATTATGAAAATAATAATTACTTTTCTTGCATAAAATTGACATCATACATTTGTGGGGTATATTGCTGGAAGTCTTGTGCAACAATGAATACAAAAAGTAGGCTATGTCTAAAATAGATTTTTATAAAATTTTTATATAGAAAAACAAAATGCCTTTACAATTAGCTGATCTCAGAATACTAAAAAGTAATATGTCTAAATTAAATTATTCTTGTAATATTGTTTGAAAAGTAACAGAAAAAAACATTTGATTAATCACTTGAATCTGATTCTCTTGGTTTAACGAAACAAAATCCAGGTCTGTCTGTTTGGAAATCGCTGAGTTTTATTGGTTTATTCAAAGTCATATCTCCATTATTACCAAATTGTACTGTCATTTACAGTTTTTCTGGTACTTGAGACACAATGAACACTCATGCACAAACTACAAGCACAATTACAAGCTTTACACTCAAACTGCAGTTCTAAAACACACTTTTTTCAAAACACTACACATAATTCTCTGAATTTGGCACAATTTTCATGCAGAAAATCTCTTGTTTTCACAAGGAACACAATGCCATTTAAATATGCACACTGACTCATCACATGGGCCAACAGTTTTACAATTAGCAAACAGAGCTTTAGCATAAAAGGGCAACAGGTGAGCTCTTCTGTTTTGGAGCAATGGATGCCAACATCGGAACATTTTTTTTTACTGTAACTGTATACAGTAAAATCTTCTGTTGTTTTGTATGTAGACCACTGTATGTGCAACTTTGTGTTGGTTGGGATGTACACTGTGTACATTGTTTTTGTGGGAAAAATAAAATATATTCTGAGTATAAAAACAATATTCTCAAAATATTTTACAACACACTTATGTATGCACTGTCTGTAGTAAGTGTAATGCTGAAAAAAAAAAGACCTGTGTTTTCCATTCATCATAGTGTTTTACATTAAGCACATCAGTGTTCAACTGGTTCTTACAAATGTCTATTCATATGATGGTTTGTGTGTGTCATTTGAAAACAAAATACCATTTTGAGAAGAAATAACATTGTTTTGAATGTAAAGTTTCATTTGCAGGAGAATTGAGGGGTTTTGCCCGTTGTCTGTGTGTTTTTTAATTTGTGTGTAGAGTTCTGAGAGTATGAGGCATGCTTTCAGAAAATGTGTGTAAACAATAGAGAAAAACTGTAATATACATCATGTGCTTGCAAAGTGAGGAAAATGGTCTAGCTATACCGGGCATCTTCATGGGTCATCTGATTGATCTTTACTGCCATCATGTGGTCGATTAATACATTACAACATTCAATTGACAGCAATGCACCTGTTTAGCTACTGCTTTTCAAGTATGCCTGGATATCAGTGATATGGCTTTTATACAAAGCTAAATATAGCCTATTCCCGATAGGGTTAAAAAGCACACTTCCTTACCTCAGTTTATAGTCGGGTAAAAATTCAGGAAATGAACTCTAAATGCTTCTCCATTTCTCGACAAATTGTCAAAGGTTGCTTTTCTGTGGCCTTCTCAGAAATGTCAGTGTTTCATTTCTGTTTTCCAGAACACCAGCTGTACGGCTGGTGCTGTCAGGGTTACATGTATTATGAATGAATGTGGCCGAGATGGCTTCGTTCAATTCAGTCTTCATTGTGCATACACTATATTTGATTCTATTTTAATATCTGTTTTGGGTGTGATAAACGTTTAAAAACCGGATTAGCAAAGTAGGCGTGAATTCTTAGAACAGCAGCTCCTGCAGAAGATGTTTATGCGGCGCTAGGACCCTGGGGACATGTTCTCATTCTCACAAGGCACAATACAATTTGCATGCGTTTGTTCTGCAAGGCAAACACGGCTGTGAGTGAAACCCAAACCACCGGAAGATCGAGGAACAGACTCGCACACACGCTGGTGTAGGATCACTATCGTGATGGGAAGCTTTCAGTCTTTGCCGGATGACCATCAATATCGAACCCTGTCACAGAAGACAGGCTGTGAGTATAACTATTACGAAGGGTTTAATGTAATTGATATCCCATTAGTAATACTCCAATGTTTGACAAACGCAGCACCATTTAACGTTACTCAGGAAACGCAAAGTGAGATAATTTATGTAGTGACATATCGGAAATGTCTTCTTTTCACAACTTACACAGTGGTGTAACATTAATTAACTGCTTAGAGCTACTGTACTGCGTACTTATTGGAATATTTATCCTATGAAGTACCTAATGTGAATGTTTGGTAATTAACATTCATAATTAGGCAAAGGATAACAAAACTATTGCAAATTGTGCTGCATGAGTGCATCTGGGTTCACAAGTGGTTATGGATGCTTAGTTTGATACCTCTGTCGTACAGACCTAAAATATGCAAAGGAAAATGAAGAATACAGTGTGTATCCTAAGAATGTGATGATTCACCCCCATCATTTACACATTCATGTCGTTCCAAACCCATATGACAGATATGACAGGAAGAATGACAGCCTCAGTCACCACTCATTTTCATTTTGTTCCATGTAAGTGAACAATGACTAGTCATTCTCTAACATCACCTTCTGTGTTCTGCAGAAGACATAAAGTCATATGGGTTTGGAGCAACATGACAGTGAGTATATTATGACATAATTTTGTATTTTTGGTTGACCGATCGCTTTTAAGGTTTCTGCATGACAGACTTGTGATCATTCATAATTCAGGTAGAGGAGTCAGTGTGAGGCATTTTAGATTTAGTTTTAGCAGTTGTGTTTCACTTCACACATAGTGCATTGTGCCAGTTAGTGAGTTTGATGAGCACCTTCATTCTTTTCATTCTCTTTCAGTTTCACTGGAGCAGATCGGAATCCTCCACAATCGTTTTAAGCAGCTCAGCCAAAACGAGGAAACATTACGGTAATCTGCAAGTGTTCTGCAAGTGTTGTTTGCTGCAATAATTGTTCCAGCTTGAGAGCAACAGAATTAGCCTGGATGCCAGCTGAATTTAGCCCCGCCCACAACATTTGAGGTCGGGAAGTTCGGTCTGGACTTGTTCCATTGTGGAGCAACTATGCTCAAACCAAAGCTGTTCAGACCAATCAAATTGTCAGGACGGGCTTTATACGATTATTGACAGATGAGCAACTGTAATGTAATCGTTCACGTCACCAAAGAACGCTTGGGTTGAATTTGTTCTAATCCTAAACTGAGAACTTGTTCGTATATGCATTCACTTTTACCATTTCTCTCAAAAAGGATAATTGTGTTAGTAAGTACTCTGTGTATCCTGAAATTATTTTTACAACACTGGCAAAGACCATTTACACTCATCTTCTACTTCCAGCGTGCGTGCAGTTGAGTTCTCTTGACAACTATGCGTTAGTGATGTGTTGTTCATGAACGATTCGTTCTTTTTGAACTAATCTATTTTAAACTATGACTCAGGAACAACTAGTTGTCTCAGAGAGGTGAATTAATCAATTCTGTTTTCGGGACTGCATGCATTGCATATGGGGCCCGGATCAGACACTGACGACAGAACTAACGACTCGAACCCGAAGACAGGAGAGGTGTATTAATCTTTCCAGGGAACAGATGTGGTAAATGTGAAGTGACAAAAAAAAGATCAACTCTGATTCGGAGGTGAGGTTAACTAACAGACTGCATAGACTGAAGACCCAGCTAAGAAATTAATTAATTATTTCTTTCTTAAAGTTTGGCCTTGTCTGCATTAGCTTATAATTTTTTTTTAAATTTCAAATGTGATCAACATTTGCATTAGAACTAGAGTAGTTGGGATTTAACATGTGACATTTTAATTATATTCTGCTGAAATTAATGAAATGACTTGGAAGAAAGTTTTGTTCATTTTGCTGAATGAGATTCAAAGATCCGAGTCCATAAAATGATCCGAACTTCCCACTACTATGCGTCGCTCAACATATGCAACTTACTCCGTTGCTCTGGTTGGTAGAAAGTTTATCCAATTGAGTGCAGAGGCATTTTCTCTCCTGGTTCGGTTGAAACATGCCCCAATAATCACAGCTCAATGGAGCAGTATCAGACTCATATTCTGACTAGAATCTGAGTATGACAACATCAGGCTACAGCAGAATGACTTTCAAGAATCAAATCGAACCAGTTATGCTTTAGAACAAATTCTGTCATGAAACTAGTCTAGATGGTGCAGGCTGATAGATCTTTAACTCAATTTGCTTGCAATAACATCATTCTCTATTGGGGCACAGCTGATTGGTTCCTGAGCTCGCTGCTCAGCCTTCAAATACTTTTTTTTTTTTTTTTTTTTGCTGTAGCATTTGCTGTAGTAGTCGCAGCGCGCTTTCAGAAACCCACCTCCTCCCAGCTCCACCTGTATACATCTGCTATGGGTAATTTATGTGTGCTATATTATGCAGCAGCAGCAGCAGCATAGCAGATCTATTCTGCCAAGTGCAAACATATCAACATGGTCATATCCATTACCATGCCAAACACTCTTGAGAGTTGTCATGACAGAATTAGCGTTATGCTTGATTAATGGGTCTTCTTGGGTGGTTTAGTTTGATTATACAGCAAACCATAATGTCTGCCTTTTATGTGTCTGACTTAATTTTTTGGTGTTCTCATTTAAAGGAGAGATGACCTTAAAACAATCCAAGATTTGGAAAGCAACCCAATTCGGTCCCAGATTATAGAGGCTTTCTTTGATAAAAGGTTTGTAATTGTTTATATGCTGTATAAGTTTGATTTTAATAGTGACAATAGTTATGTGAGGCTTGAAATTATCCCCTACAGCGTCACAAATTTGATATTGCATTTGAATACTACAAACCTGATTCCAAAAAAGTTGGGACACTGTACAAATTGTGAATAAAAACAGAATGCAATAATGTGGAAGTTTCCAATTTCAATATTTTATTCATACAACATAGATGACATATCAAATGTTTAAACTGAGAAAATGCATCATTTTAAGGGAAAAATAAGTTGCTTTTAAATTTCATGGCATCAACACATCTCAAACAAGTTGGGACAAGGCCATGTTTACCACTGTGTGGGATCCCCTCTTCTTTTTATAACCGTCTGCAAACATCTGGGGACTGAGGAGACAAGTTGCTCAAGTTTAGGAATAGGAATGTTGTCCCATTCTTGTCTAATACAGGCTTCTAGTTGCTCAACGGTCTTAGGTCTTCTTTGTCGATCTTCCTCTTTATGATGCGCCAAATGTTTTCTATGGGTGAAAGATCTGGACTGCAGGCTGGCCATTTCAGTACCCGTATCCTTCTTCTACGCAGCCATGATGTTGTAATTGATGCAGTATGTGGTCTGGCATTGTCATGTTGGAAAATGCAAGTGTAACACAGTTCGTAAGATAAGGAAGAAGACAAGGGGGTCGGCTTACTGAGATAAAAGAACTCAACGTTTATTTTAGAACTCAAAATGGGTGCACATCGCACAAACAATAACAAAAGCTCTCAGATGTCTCGTCGGTTTGTTTCGTCAGTTCCTTTCTGCGCACTGTAGTTTGTCCCAGTGTTCGTCCAGTCTCTCGCTCTCCTGGTCCTCACTTCCAGTGTGCCTTTTAACCTGTCTCTCCACGCCAATTACTGCAACAAGAGGCAGGTGTTTATCATTTGCACCTGATTCACATACGTACCGCTCGTCCTCTGACTCGCTCTCTCATCACAGACCTCGCTAAACCACGCCCCCCTCGCCACAGCAAGGTCTTCCCTGAAAGAGACGACGTCTGGATGGGAGCATATGTTGTTCTAGAACTTGGATATACCTTTCAGCATTGATGGTGCCTTTCCAGATGTGTAAGCTGTCCATGCCACACACACTCATGCAACCCCATACCATCAGAGATGCAGGCTTCTGAACTGAGCGCTGATAACAACTTGGGTTGTCCTTGTCCTCTTTAGTCCGGATGACATTGCGTCACAGTTTTCCAAAAAGAACTTCAAATTTTGATTCATCTGACCACAGAACAGTTTTCCACTTTGCCACAGTCCATTTTAAATGAGCCTTGGCCCAGAGAAAACGTCTGCGCTTCTGGATCATGTTTAGATATGGCTTCTTTTTTTGACCTATAGAGTTTTAGCCGGCAACGGCGAATGGCACGGTGGATTGTTTCCGACCTTGACCCTTACGCACAGAGATTGTTCCAGATTCTCTGAATCTTTGGATGATATTATGCACTGTAGATGATGATAACTTCAAACAATTTTTCTCTAAGAAACTCCTTTCTGATATTGCTCCACTATTTTTGGCTGCAGCATTGGGGGAATTGGTGATCCTCTGCCCATCTTGACTTCTGAGAGACACTGCCACTCTGAGAGGCTCTTTTTATACCCAATCATGTTGCCAATTGACCTAATAAGTTTCAAATTGGTCCTCCAGCTGTTCCTTATATGTACATTTCACTTTTCCGGCCTCTTATTGCTACCTGTCCCAACTTTTTTGGAATGTGTAGCTCTCATGAAATCCAAAATGAGCTAATATTTGGCATGACATTTCAAAATGTCTCACTTTCAACATTTGATATGTTATCTATATTCTATATTCTATACTCATATCTAAGTTTATGAGATTTGTAAATTATTGCATTCCTTTTTTATTCACAATTTGTACAGTGTCCCAACTTTTTTGGAATCGGGTCTGTACATCACATTTTTAAATGTTCATTTTTTTTTTTTAAGTTTCAACATCACAAATATCAATGGCAGTGTCTTTCATAAGGGATGTGAAACGACACCTATATAGTAAAGGGAAGTCTTTTTGCACTGTGTGGTTTCTTCATTATATGGCTAGCATAATTTGGGAAGGTGGCTTAAGAATTTTTTTTCTATTTCGTGCCAACTAAATAATGTCTTCTATTCTTTCCAAGTCCTCTCGGTCAGAAATTCTTCTGACAACCACAAACCTAAAGGTTAATAGTGAAATTTTAAATTCAGGGCTCAACAAAGCTTATATGGAGTAATAACGTTTTACTATACTTGCTTGTTCTTCACAGGAATTTTCAGAAAGATGATGTGGGATCTGTGCAAGAAATTGGTTTTGAGGAATTCCTTACCGTCATGTCATACTTCAGAGCACCGACCCATCATATCACAGAGGATCAGAGAGAAGAAATGAGGAGAGCCAAACTGCGTTGTAAGAACATGCTGAAGTAATATTCAATTCTCTGGAATGCAGGGGACTTGGAGATAAAGTACCGGTGAACTGAGACATGAATTCACAATAATTGTGATACAATACTGTCTCTTTCTTGATACTGTAGTTCTGTTCAACATGCATGACACAGACAATGATGGAACGATAACACTGGAGGAATACAGACATGTAAGAAGTTACTTATGTTTGTGTAATTCAGTCCATCTGAGTAAAGCATTTATGAAATATGTTGAACCCCGTGTAGTTCATGATTATCTTCAAAGTTTATCAGCAGTATTGTGGTCTCTCTGTCTCTAGGTAGTCGAGGAGTTGTTGTCCCGTAGTGGAGCTCTTGGAAGGGAGACAGCTAAGGGCATTGCAGATGCTGCAATGCTGGAGGTTGCCAGTATCTCAGTAGGTCCCATGGTATGTTATCTAGAAGCTGTATCACCAACAGTGTTTGGAGTATTTCAGACCATATATCAATATTCTATCAATGCAAGCTGTAACCTGAGTTTGTAAGAATTTGTTCTTACTTGTTCTGTGGTGGTGCTCTAGGTTTCACCATTCGTTTTGTTAGTTTTTTCGCTTACTAACTTTATACTGTATATAATTTTTATGTTCCTGGATGTCCCCATATGGAAGATTAATGCTGCCTTCACGTGCTATTGGAAAATTATAATCATAATTATGAGCTTGTCGCATTCAAGTGCTTTGTTGTTGGAAAAAACAGGAATCATGGAGAACACCAGGTTTATTCTTGTTTATTTATTGGGAAAATCTTTTTAAAGCCAAAATGATATGTAACATAGCATCCCATTCATTGACAACTATAATAAACATTCACCACACTATCTAGATAATCAACTTGAGGATTATGGAATTTCGGTCGAATGCAGGCTATTTTTGCTGTGTATAAAACATACAATATGCTTCAAATGATTATTCATGTTTGTAAATAGGCACTACTTTAATGACAAGATAAGGCGATCTAGCTGTTGTGGAAAAAAACTAATAAAGAATACCAGTCACAGCAGCAATTGTTTTTTCTGCTCATCTCAGGAACTTGGGTATCAAAATAATATCCCCGAGCTTCCCAGTGGTAAATATGACTTGAGTGCGTGTTCATGTCCTATTTTTAACTAGGAAACTCATATTTACGATAATTCCGATAGCATTTGAAGGCAGCATTAACTCACTTCTGGGGACAAACTGATTCACTATAGTAGTGAGAACCTCTTATAGGATTCCATTGTTTTTATATATCTGATTAATGATGTTTTTATATTGACGTTTTATGTGTCCCAGCTTGACCCCTATGTCTAAACATAACCCTCACAGAAACCTGTTGCAAAACACTATAATACAAATATGATTTGGCCAGTTTATAAAATTTTTTTTTACCTAGTATCCCCTGTAAAATGTCCTCACTTGTTGGTTGTCATTAATTTTTTTTTTACCTTGTGTCCCCTTGTAAAATGTCCTCACTTGTTGTTTGTCATGATATTTTACTACATAAGTGAGGTAATTTGGCCCTCACAGGTATAGTTAAATAAGTACACATGTTGGGTTTCCATGTTTAATGGGGACATTACATTGACAATGATTTTTATACTGTACAAACTGTATATTGTATCCCCTAACCCTACCCATCACCCATCTGTTTGTTTATTTTTCTACCAGGCACCTGATGAGTTCTATGAAGGAATAACATTTGAGCATTTTTTGAAGGTTTGTAAATGTATATATTTTTAGTCTAATAGTCTAATTTACCATTTGGCTATTAGCTTTTTAGGCAAATACACTACTTTGTATTTGCATTAAACATCATCACATACAACTTGCGTAAACATAATATATTTGTATGGTCTGAACTCATAAGACTTGCCTTACTTTTATAACCTGCCTTCACTCTTTTTCTTGGTTTCCTGCTCAACAGATTCTTAAAGGAGTTGAAATCGAGACGAGAATGCACGTTCGCTTCTTAAACATGGACACAACTGCATTGTGCAAGTAACTTTCTGTCTAAATACTGCTGGTTAAATGTATACTGTCTAGTAAAATAAGCACTTTATTTTATGAGGCTGATTTAGAAAAGTTTGGATAGATCTCTAGTTCTATGAACTATTTATAGGAAGCATAGAATGTACATTTTAAAGCAATACGAAAAAAGTGTCTTGATATCTGAAACTCCTGGCTTTGCATGCACATATTACATAATTATGGTACAATACAATTAATACTATGCAGGCATTTATTTATTTATTTATTTAATTTGTATACACCCTCCTTAAAAAAGATGAATGCTTATAACCAAATTCATTCATAGTATATTTTCACTGGAATGTATTAATACTGAATAGAACATTTCATATTATTAACACTGTGATATAGTAATAGCAATATTATGTGTGCTCTCTTTATGTGTGATCTGCACATAATACTAATAAAATAAAACTACTTGAATCCAGTCTGAAATAAAGAACTGCAGTTACTCTTATCAACCAGCAGATATTGCTAATGTCACAGCTTTGTTTGTTTCAGTGGCTATAGAAATACTCAGGTACATATACAACTAATAAGCATGTTTCTGCCTGTTCTCGCAAGGGCAGCTAGAAGTGTATCAACAAAATTACATAACCAACAATACAAAATATTTTAAAACAACTAATGACACCATGAAAATGATGATCTGTTACTGCTAGTGGACACCAAATACCTTTAATCAATATCAGCAGCCACGTATATTTCAGTAATAACAAACTTTGAGACATATAGCTCAAGTTGTGTTGTGATAGCAGCTAGAAATTGTGCATGAATTATGCAAATTTTGTTTTAAAGGTAGGAATGTTTTGCATAAAGCATTTTTTTTTGTAGTTGCAAAAATGAAACATTTACACTGTGAAAGGGCAAATAATGTCTCAGAATGAAGAAATTAATGAATGTTTCTCCTGTTCACCTTAAAAGGAAAAAAACCAAAAAGACTCTACATGCATTCACTGTGTGTTGAATCTGCAACTTGCATTTACCACAATAAAACGGCATCTTGCAAAACTTTTTGTAATGCACTGTTTTTTCCCCCTGAAACAATTCAAAGCATTTCTCAGATCTCTTCAGTATTTGACGGTAAAAAGGCTATGATCACTTTCATATTTCGTGTGAAGGAGTCAAGTGAGGTTGCCAACATAAGACAGGAAATAGGTTTTCACATGAGCACCTGTTTTGATTGTATGTTAATTGATTAAGGGGTCTTCCCCACCACAGGCTCCCTGTGAAAGCCTTTGTGACCCACTACCCTCTTTTTTTTCAGTTTCATGAAAAGATGTGCCACTCCCTTTGCTAGTAAGCATGGCACGGTTACAAAAACCCCATCTGTGTTTCTACAGAAATCAACTTTGTTAGATATCAGGAAGTTTGATGCAGTATCTCATAACAAATATCACTGGGGCTGTTTATGAACAAAAAGCAGCACCTGTTTTGCACTACGTCAGGACAGACGTTTCCAGGACCAGTTACTAGAGAAAATTATGCACAATGTCAAGTGTTCATTAGAAAGGTTTAAAACCTCCTGTCATTATGAACTAGTGGAAAATGCTCTCTGGATAATCTTGCAGTATGATAGAGTTTGGTGGATCCCCAGTTAATTTTACCTGCATAAACAATGTATTCCATTAAAAAGAGATGGGGTATTTTTATTTTTTTACCTTGCATAAAGTCCTTTCTAAAACGTTAGACATTTACTTTTTTTATTCATTCTTCATCACAAATTTACTCCCACCCTGCAAAATTAGATCAGCGCAAGGATGAGCAGCAATTTTTAGCCATTTTACAATCTGGCAGTTTCATGAATATGGGTTTGGTGGATCCATGGTAGCATTATTGCATGAATGTAATGACCCTGCAGCGTACCATACCATGACACTTTTTGCATTGCTAACCTTATTGCATAGATAACCTTAATGCATTACAAGTAACTTGAGTTACGTAATCAGATTACTTTTTCCAAGTAACTATAAGTAACGTTTTACTTTTACAACAAAATATCTGAATATTTTGAAATACACTCACCTAAAGGATTATTAGGAACACCATACTAATACTGTGTTTGACCCCCTTTCGCCTTCAGAACTGCCTTAATTCTACGTGGCATTGATTCAACAAGGTGCTGAAAGCATTCTTTAGAAATGTTGGCCCATATTGATAGGATAGCATCTTGCAGTTGATGGAGATTTGTGGGATGCACATCCAGGGCATGAAGCTCCCGTTCCACCACATCCCAAAGATGCTCTATTGGGTTGAGATCTGGTGACTGTGGGGGCCATTTTAGTACGGTGAACTCATTGTCATGTTCAAGAAACCAATTTGAAATGATTCGAGCTTTGTGACATGGTGCATTATCCTGCTGGAAGTAGCCATCAGAGAATGGGTACATGGTGGTCATAAAGGGATGGACATGGTCAGAAACAATGCTCAGGTAGGGCGTGGCATTTAAACGATACCCAATTGGCACTAAGGGGCCTAAAGTGTGCCAAGAAAACATCCCCCACACCATTACACCACCACCACCAGCCTGTACAATGGTAACAAGGCATGATGGATCCATGTTCTCATTCTGTTTACGCCAAATTCTGACTCTACCGTCTGAATGTCTCAACAGAAATCGAGACCAGGCAACATTTTTCCAGTCTTCAACTGTCCAATTTTGGTGAGCTTGTGCAAATTGTAGCCTCTTTTTACTATTTGTAGTGGAGATGAGTGGTACCCGGTGGGGTCTTCTGCTGTTGTAGCCCATCCGCCTCAAGGTTGTGCGTGTTGTGGCTTCACAAATGCTTTGCTGCATACCTCGGTTGTAACGAGTGGTTATTTCAGTCAAAGTTGCTCTTCTATCAGCTTGAATCAGTCGCCCCATTCTCCTCTGACCTCTAGCATCAACAAGGCATTTTCGCCCACAGGACTGCCGCATACTGGATGTTTTTCCCTTTTCACACCATTCTTTGTAAACCCTAGAAATGGTTGTGTGTGAAAATCCCAGTAACTGAGCAGATTGTGAAATACTCAGACCGGCCCATCTGGCACCAACAACCATGCCACGCTCAAAATTGCTTAAATCACCTTTCTTTCCCATTCTGACATTCAGTTTGGAGTTCAGGAGATTGTCTTGACCAGGACCACACCCCTACATGCATTGAAGCAACTGCCATGTGATTGGTTGATTAGATAATTGCATGAATGAGAAATTTAACAGGTTTTCCTAATAATCCTTTAGGTGAGTGTATACTCAAAATACCTTTTCAAATAAGTAACACAAGTTACTTTCTTTTTCAATGTATTGACTGACGGCTCTCCTGTCCCCATGATGAGAGAGATCAGGAGTAAGTGCAGAGGTGTTGTGTGCCCTGTGTGAACATGATGGTTATTGTAGTTTTATTGTAGGTTATTTAGTATTAATCAAAATGAATAAAAACAGTGAAATGCATCCTATTCTTCTTCAATCCAGAATGGCAGATTTTTAACTGTGCCCTCTAATGTACAGGCGTGAATTTGCATTTTTTTCAGCCTGAGGCTTATTCATTTAACTTTTGGTGTGAAAGGGCCTTTACATTTGCCAAAAATAGAAAAATGTTTTGTTGTTTATAATACCAACAATCAAGTCCACAAAAATTTGTGCAAAAGTAATGTAACGCATTACTTTCCATAAAAAGTCACTTTTAGGGAGTAAGGCAATATTGTAATGCATTACTTTTAAAGTAACTTTCCCCAACACTGGTTCTCCCCGATTAAGCATGATTATAACTCTAAATATTTAACTGAGATGAGCTTAAAATTTCGCTTCTTCCGGTTGACAATGAAATAAAATGCTGATGAAGCTCCCCTGCCTGTTTTTCCTTAAAAACATTGCCATGCAGAACTTGACCTATAATGAATCTTCCTACTTCCATTTCCACAGAAGCGTGTGACTAGGGCAAAGTGCCTGAAATGGCTTTTTTTTTTATCGCCATCACTCACAACATATAATTAATAAATCAAAAACAAGTAACATGATAATTACTGATACTTTAGTGGCTATGTTGTTTTGCATGTTGTTTGGGATGATATATGGCTGTGATGAACACTAATATTAATATCATAGTTACGTGTTTTGATTATGTTATCATTCAAAGTGTCAGCAATATACCAAATGGAAAGAAAGAAGCAGTTCTGAATGTCTGTGTGTGCAGACTTTGCAATATTTGTACACAATTTAAGTACAAGAACAGAAGTTTCTATTTGTTTAGTTTATTTTGAAGATATGAATGCAAAGTGATTTACAACATGACATATACATGTTTTCATATAAATAAGTATCAAAATAATTACATACATTCATAATTTATAACAATGAAAATTATAGAAAGAGTGCTGAGTGAAACATACTAACCAAAGTATGTTAACTATCAAGCAAATGGCTTGAGATTCACTTACATAGACACAAACGCACACATATACCTTGTGACAGGGGAGACGGCTAGTCAGTTTTTTCCCCTTTCTGATGTGGTGAAATGAATGCGTCATTATGGGCTGATATCAGTCTCTTGCACTTCCTGACTTCTAAAATGGTCTCAACTCAAGGCAGTCTCAAAAAGTACATATACATTTACAAGGTTATTCAGGTCATGCTACGTTAGCACAGACCACTAAAGCCAATATGGCTAACATGTGACATCACAGATAATCTCTGCAAATTTCTGTGTAATAAAAAAAGTTGCCTCTGACAACATACATAACCTCATAGAGTGTTGTTAAGAAATCCTGAGTAAGTGCTTAGAAATGTTTTGAGTCTTCTTTCCTAAAGGGCAAAAGGCCCCACATTCAAGCCAAAATGTATATAGTTTTGATGACAGTTTTTTTTTTTTACTTAAAGGTCCCAGTTTTTACTGCATATGTGGATAAAACATGTAGGGCAGAAATAAATTAAATTAATAAATATAACATAAAACAAATACCCCACTGGACATCTTTTGAACAGTTACAGATGTACAAAAATAAATATTAATAATATAACATCAATATCGTCATGTCACAGAATGTATTTTAGTTAAAAAAAGAAATTTTTTTTTTCCTTTTCCTGCAAATTTCCCCCTTAAGAGACCTCTGTTCTTGAACTGCTTTTCTAAGGAGCTCTTGAAGCCGAGACAGGACAGTGCATCCATAGGCCTTCTGCTGGAAAATATTTTGTGCAGGGGGAATTCCTGTTGGCCTTTCAGCTGGCTCAGGAATGGGTATATTTGGTTGCAGAAATTGTAAGAGACAGTTCACCCTCAGAGCAGTGTAGCAAACTTGTGTAATCATCTTGTTAAGCCCCTCTGCCACAGGGTTGGTTGGAGGATTGAAGTCTTTCTGCTGCTCCATAACTGTCTTCATGTGAGGCAGAAACTCTTTCAGGCGGGTGTAAACACTCGAGATGCGATCCAATGGGGTACTGCCGGAGATTGTTGATTCTGGAACATTGTCCATTTGCATATCACAGATCAGGTCTGTTGAGTCTCCTTGACTGGCTTTCTGAATAAGAGAAGACACGAGTCTATAAGAACTATACAGTTTTGAGTGTTTTACAAAAGTTTTTTTTGTACATTTGTTACAATCTATTTTATCCTTACAAATTGTATCCTTTATATTAAATTCCAATATTGTCTCATATAATAGCTCTTGGGTAAATAAGTGAACACAATTATGGCTATTTAATGCCTATTGTGACAACATGCCCCACTGTTGTTAAATAAATCTTTGTTTTTTTTTTGGTTTTTTTTTCCTGGCCAATAATGCTGGACATGTTCAGAATTTTTTCCAAAGGCAAGACTTAAAGGCATGTACCTAGACCAGTGGCTCTCAACTTTTTTGATTCAAAGGCCCCCGGCTGTCCACGACAATATTTAATAACCCCATGACTTGATTTGCATGATAAAGATTAAGCATAATTATTTCACACTATAGATTTTACTCATAATTTTTACCCGATAAAATATTTGAGTGCTTGGCATAAGAAAACCCTTTGAGTTATAAGATATTATTGATTTACACTTTTAAAATAAGGCTACCTCATATATATTTAGGTTTTTCAAGACAGTGCAGATTTTTCAACACTGGTTCTTCCAAAAAAAAAAAATATCTTGATTTTGAGTTGTTTATCTCATTTGGGCCCCGGCCCCAAGTTGCAAACCACTGGCTTAGACAGAATTGTATTTATTTATTTATTTATTTAAAAACCCACTTTGTGACAACTAGCCCCATTCAGTGTTGTTTGCAATTTTGAATATATATGACCATAAATACATGTAGATATTCTGTTCAAAGACTCATTTCCACACTTTACAGTACTGTCAAATAGCTAAGTTTACACTTCCCACATACCCACAGACTCCCACCCACTCTCAAAACAAACCAGTTTTATCAATGGAAGGAATCACCTCATTGGATGTGTAAACCACCCAAGCAACTGTTGACCATATTAGGTATGTATTGTCAGAGCATCTCTTCTTTCTTGTACCAATCACAACTGAACTAGGATTATTGACGTAAACGTCATTTGCAAGGTTGATTATTTTACTTAGTTCAAAAAATTAACTATATAAAGAGAGTATACTTACATATGTTTCTAGGAGCTCTGCCGTATTTCTGTTCGTTAACCTGGTACGCTTGAGACTTTGGTGAAGAAGCTGGCTGCAGTTTTCATTCTTGCATGACATTGTTGATTGCAATAACTCAACAGCAATCAAGATGAGGAGAGGGAGTATTATTCCTGAAAACAAATGCAATTAAAGTCACGTTCAACAAATCAACTTATTTATATTTTATGGTGCACAAAAAAATGCCTTTAATTTCACATTAACTGGGGTCATAACGACCAAATGATGATCTTATGACTGCACATACATAATCAGTACATGTAAATCAATCAAATGCAACACACTTGAACAAATATGCATGTTTTGTTTATGTGTATTGTATAACTGAATCACAGCATTAATAATATTCCATGTCTGATCATTCTTAAGCATGACTGTAAGCATATTGTTATGTATGCAGCTTGACAGTAATACTTACTGAATTTTGCGTGTGATCTCTGAGATAGGCAGACCATGTTCCTAACATGACAATTCATTCTCCTTTCACAGACAAAGTTTCAAACTGGTCATGATCATAACTCTGAAAAAGTTTTTAAAGACTGAAACCACACATTTGTCATTGGAAGGAAATGACGCAGCCAGCTTTCTGAGGCAACAAGAGTTCCCAGAATTTTTTTTCCTTTTGCGTCTTCATTATCACATGTACTATGTGTAATGCTCCCTCCTTCTTTATTCGCCACCCAGTTTTTGTGTAGGTGCATCTCCTTGTGTGATGCAGGGTCTGGATAGGTTGAGCAATCATGTTGATTACCTCAACTGGCATTACGTCAAATGAGCTTATTAGTAAAAAAAAAAAAAAAAAAAAAAAAAAAACGTTTTCAGTTTCCTCTGAAATCATAAATAAAAAGATTTTGATGTTGCGCAATGCCACATGACAACAACATCTCTATGTTAATTTAATTATCTATATTATTTATTTTTATACCCTTGCATTTTGAGATCACACTTTTTGAACATTTTTACATCTGTTTATCATGCTCAGTCGATTACGCTGCTCAAGTTTGACAATGCCATGCTCAATGCAACACAAATTAGAAAAGTAACCAGTCCAGCACAGCGCTCTTCCACCCTTGCTTTGAACTATGTGCCCGTTGGTTCACAAGGAAGTGGTCTTGTAATAGGAAGGTAGTTTCTCAACACTAGATTTTCATATACCTTTCGATCTTTTGACGCAAAAGCACAAAGTGAGGAATTTCAGCCATCTATCAACTGCAGACAAGGAAGGAAGATGACAAAGACTTCGCTGTGCTTTGATTTGCTGTACTTTTATTCAACATTTGTGTGATGCAATTGCACATTTATTGCATGCAGAATGCCTTAAATGGATGGAAAAACACATCTGATGTTAACTGAGCTAAGCTTTATTTTTACCCTTTATGACTACAAAGGGAAATCCCAGAGCCAAAAGTTTAGAACTTGCACAAACTTCATATAGTCTCCCCAATTAAAGTCTGACCTCACAGCCACATTTGAAAAAAATACATTTATACGCTTAGACAAATACATATAATTTCTTTGGTTAGAAGTCTGTCTGTTCAAGCATAAGAGTGACACTGATGTGGTAAGTTGTGTCACAGGGGAAATCAGTGTCTTCTCAGCAAAACACAGGTAATAGTAGTTCAGTACCTGGTACTTTCCACAAATCTAACCAAAATCATACACAATAGGTAGAGTGTGGAGGGAATGCGGATACACTGGAAGTGTTAGATGCTGACTGTGGTCACTTTCTCCTGTATCTGTTGTTGTTTTAACATCCTTGGTTTTGTATGTGCATAGGTGTGGTTCAACCAGTCTCAGCATTGGGGGACTTTCGCCCCCCTTCAAATGTTAATCAACGTCAGCCAACTCTTTGGAAGGGTGACTGTGTTAATGCAGCAGTATTCATGCTTGACAGACAGTGGGGCAAAAAGATCAAAGACAATTTCTCTTAACCTCTAAACCACACAGGAAATGCTTTACTTGAGAGTTTGAGGAAATCCCCCAGTTTCCTTTATGCATTTCTCATAATATATATACATAATTTTTATTTATTTATTTTTATGTAGAATCTGACACTGTTGCACCAGAGCTAAGAACAATGCTATTTGCAACACAGAAGCATAGCTCTCTCATAATTCAGTGAGGAGAATCTTGATATTGTGGAAGAACTCATAAACATATATGACAAACAGTTGACATGTTATCGCATTGGGTGTTTAAAAGTGCACTCAAAAGGTTTTAGTAGGTCTATGTTCAATTTAGCTAGTTCTTGTGTGTTGATGGAGGCATTTGGTGTGACGTTATAACGCACCTGTGTTTGCGGCCTTTTTGCTGCAGATCATTGTTTTTGGTTTAATTCCCTTAGGCCTATATATTTGTTATATGTTATATTATTATGATTATTAACTTGGTCGAATGCATGCCACTCAACAGCCAATAATATTACATAGGGGACATACTGAAATTACACTCATTGTAAGTGTAGGCTATGCAGTTTTAATCACACTTGTCAAAAGTCTTAATCTTTACGTGAACAACTTTTATAATTCGCAAAAATGATAAACCTTTTTATTTTATTTTATTGCACCTAGTAGGGTATGTAGAGTTGGAAACGCCAAAGTTTAAGACGCATGCACCCGCACACACACTCTTTCCGCTGATTGCCCGTGGTAGGCATTGCGTAACTCACTCTATCCCACCGGATCTGTATGCTTCCTCCTCCTCCTCTTTCTTCTCAGGAAGTGCAGCCGCTAGTCTGAAGAGAGGCTCCGGACTCCCGCTCTCGCCGCACAGAGCGACTCGCGCGTCATCCATCGCGATGCTGTGCCTTTTACAGGCACATGTGAACGACATAAACCAGTAACAGATGAAGGGTGAAGAGGATGCGCTGGAAGCAGCAGGCTGTTTGCGGGCAGCAGGGAGACGCAGCGGCATCATCCTCAGCATCAGCAGCAGGGCGCTCGGTTAGCGCCCACCCCCACTCACTTCGTCTTTTCCTCCCCCCCTGCAGAAGCATGCTTGCGTGAGGGATGAGGCTGGAGACAGGGACATCAGGCCAGAGCTGCGGCCTTCTTCTTTTCACAAGAGCCGGGCTCGCCATCATCGCAGCAGCAACAGCAGCATCCGCCAACGCTTTGCCATCATCACACCAGCATATTTGGTAGGCAGCCTATCTCTCCTCTTCTGCTCTCCGTTTTTGCATAAGAAATGCAGGCCTGCCATGGTCATCCACTCAACCCCACATCAGTAGCCATGGCAACCACATCCTGTTAATAAGCGCTTTTTCACCCCACACCCCCCCACGTATTTCTGTCTCCGGAGCGCGGGCTTATTTTCCGCTTCATTTTTTTTTTTTTTTTTTTGTAGTAATGATATTCATTTTGTTGTGATTTAGAGCTCTTTTCTGGAGCTGTACATTATGTACAGTGCTTTCCCCCCATATGTAGGTTCCTTTCCAGAATGCAAACTAAGTCAAACGTTTCTCTCACACACACACACACACACACACACACACACACACACACACACACACACACACACACACACACAGATAGTAGTAGGCTACGTGATCATTATCTATTTTATATTTGCTTTCATATTTGCATTTTGATTTAGTTAGTGACACTATTGATCATTAGGCTATATTTTACTTGGACACAGTGTGTTCAACCCATCAAGATGAATCTGATTAGCTCCAAAATCATATTGTTCTTCAATGTAATATGATATGAACCTAAATATTAATAGCTGACATGTGCTAAAGTGTAACATGCATTTGATTATTCATTTTATTCATTTGTTTGTATGCATGTAATACATTTTAATGATCTCTTATTAAATGACAAACTACATGGGATATTTGTATTAAAACTTAAAAACTCATTTTTTTGTCACACCACAGGACCATTAAAAATTAACTAATCAATAATGTGATGAAAAGAATTATTGGCACCCCATATAAATATGATCAAAGATGACTGTAAAAATAAATCTGCATCATTTATCCTTTTTATCTTTTATTAAAAAAAAATTAAATAAATCACAAAAATCTAACCTTTCATTGAAGTAAAATAATTGAAAGTGGGGGTAAATCACATTATGAAATAAAAGTTTTTCTCCAAAACACGTTTAAAAAAAATACCCTTTTAAAAAACTTTTTGCAACCTGCTTTTGCCAAGATAACAGCTCTGAGTCTTCTTCTATAATGCTTGATGAGTTTGGAAAACACTTGACAAGAGATCAGAGACCATTCCTCCATACAGAATCTCTCCAGATCCTTCAGATTCCCAGCTCCATGTTGGTGCTTCTTCTCTTCAGTTCACCCCACTCATCTTCTATTGGGTTCAGGTCAGGGAACTGGGATGGTCATGGCAGAAGCTTCATTTTGTGCTCAGTGACACATTTGTGTGTTGATGTTGAATCATTGTCCTGATGGAAGATCCAACCACAGCCCATTATAAGATTTCTAGCAGAGGCCATCAATTTTTGATTTTTTATCTGTTGGTATTTGCTAGAATCCATGATACCATGTATCTGAACAAGATGTCCAGGACCTCCAGCAAAAAAATAAAATAAAAATAAAATAGGCCCACAACATTAAAGATCCAGCTGTATTTTTAACCGTGGGCATGGGGTACTTTTTATCCCTGTTTGCAGCAAACCCATCTGGCCCAAAAAGCTCTTTTTATAGTTTCATCTGACCCTAGAACCAGGTCCCTTTTGCTGGAGGCATTTGCTGTGAAATGGCAGACATGCTGGAGTTTGTTTCTGGATGAGCAAGAATGATTTTTCTTGAAACCCTCTTTAACAACATGTATGTTGGGGTTGATTTTTGCTTTCTGATCCCAAGACTCAACTAATCTCTGCGATTCTCCGTCTGTGATCCTTGGAGAGTCTTTGTCCACTCAAACTCTCCTCCTCACCATGCATTAAGACAATTTAGACACATGTCCTCTTCCAGGCAGATTCGTAACATCTTTAGTTGATTGGAGCTTCTTAATTATTGCCCTGATGGTGGAAATGGGAATTTTTCAATGCTTTAGCTATTTTCCGACAGCCACTTTCTATTTTGTGAAGCTCAACAATCTTTTGCTGTGATGAATGATTAAGGGGATTTTATTGTGGGAATATTAATGGGAATATACTTTAGAGATCTAGGGTTACCAATAATAATGGCCAACGTGTTTTGGAGAAAAACATTTATTTCATAATGTGATTTTCCCCTGACTTTCCATTCTTTTACTTCAATGAAAGATTAGATTTTTGCAACAACATTTTTTTTTAATGATAGATCAAAAGGATAAACAATGCAGATTTATTTTCTTTTTATTTATCCATCTTTGATCATATTTACCAGGGGTGCCAATAATTCTGACCACAACTGTACTAAACAGTGGAATCACATATATTTATTTTTTCTTATGCATGCATATTCATTTTAACCTGAAATCTTGATACTGATATACTACACAGTATGCATTAACTTTTCTTGTATTCATTAGCTTCTCTTGTCCAGAACTTATATTTGAACGTTTCAGATTTTAAAAGTTTTATAAGTGATACACTCTATAACATCATGCTAGTGGTGAAAAAGGAAAGAAAAACTTGTAAAGGCTTAATATATCAAACAGTTCAGATCATTATATACACAGTTGCTCTGATGGAGCAAATTAACAGCATTAAACAAGATGATGCATGCACTAATTTTTATTGGTTACATAATACATATGGTATATAATGTTACATATTTTTTCAATTTTGAAAATTCCTGAATTAATTATAATAGTACAGAAATGACTAGAAAGTCACTTAATTGGTTAAATGGTAACATGAACATCTTTATCTTAAAATAATATCTAACCTTACATCTTGTGGTTTAAAAGGTGCAAAAAGAAAATATTCTTGTATGGCTTACCTGACCTTTGACCCCCAACACACTGCGTGTTTGCAGGTCAGTGAGCAGATCCAGGAGCATGAGCAGGAAGCTGTGTGGCGCGAGCAGATGTCAGGGTATAAGCGCATGCGGCGGCAGCACCAGAAGCAGCTGATCGCCCTGGAGAACAGGCTAAAGGCTGAGATGGATGAGCACAAGCTCCGGCTGCAGAAGGAAGTGGAGACCCAGGCCAATAACACTTACATTGAACTGGAGCGGCTGGCCAAGAAGCAAGCTGCACAACTGGACAAGGAGGTGTGTGCTCATACTGTACTTTACACATAGTGGAGAGGGTTATGCAAAGTTTACAAGATGTTACTTTTTTGTACTGTATATATGGTGAAGTTCCATGCAGTGGGGTCCAAAAGTTGAAGACCACATAAACAATTTGGGATGCAAAATCTCACTTGAACCTGGAAATAAACAATGTTTTAGAATTATGAAAAATGTAAATCAAATAACGGTTAAGAATTAAAATTAATTGGAAATACTTTTCAGTATTTTCAGTATGATCATATAAGCACATTTGTGACAGTGATCACTTGAACTCCTTTGTACAGGCGATCAGATGTTCTTGCTTCCATTGAAGCTCGAGAATCTCTTTGGATCATCTCAAATCATACTGGAGAAAATGATCATCAGGTTTTACACAAACTTGTGGAGTTCAAGCAGCTCGAGGCTGCTGTGATTAAAACAAAAGGTGAAAATACTAAGAAATTCTGCAGTTCAAAACATTTTTATAACATGCAATTATGCAAATTATTATGTGAAATGATTTTCATTAGTGGTCTCAGACTTTTGTATGCCACTATATGTGGATTACATTAATTATTTTAAATTGATTTTTAACTAAATTACTTAGTTCAGTATGTTTATTCAATATAGCAAATCACCATGATGACAAAATATTGTCAGTTTACTAATGCACAGCTGACCACAGTGAACTTTTTGTGATACTCATCCTCCCTTGGTCCTACATGATTAATTTGTAAGTTACTGATGTTGCAAAACCAGATTTTTTTTCCATTTTGTCTCTCAAAAGATGAAGGCCTCGGCAGCTGAGGAAAAGAGAATCCAGCAACAGATCTTGGTCCAGCAGAAGAAGGAACTGACCACCTTCTTGGACACACAGAAAAAGCAGTACAGACTATGCAGAGAAAGAATGAAAGAGGTGAGATCAGGACAGTCAATTAATTCACAGGACAAACCCAACACAACTTTTTATTTATGGACCCCATTCTGAGCTTCTGAGCTCAATGAGTATACCATAGACCAGTGGTTCCCAAACAGGGCTACGTGAGGTGACAGAGGTGGTATATGAAAAAAAATTTGACCCCACCATAAAGCTGCAGTCCGTAACTTTTTTTTGGTTAAAAATTATCCAAAATCAATTTGAGCAAGTACACAACAAGCCAGTATTCAAAACTATCTCCTTACCTTAGCCCCATTCACAATGGTAAGCTTATAATAATGTGTTATAATTTGAGTGGTATGGTGGATGTCCGCAGGAAATTTAAGCATGTCTTCGCGTCATTACGTCATGTCTGTATACATAAGAAGGAATCCGGCTAGTAGGCTATCGCATGTTCTGCAGCGGATCATTTATAGCCTTTTCTCACAGCAGCTGGAATAATTAAACTTATCATTTTGATGGCTTATTGTAATCCGGAAAGGCCCAAATGACATCATCAGTGACAACTGGAGATTAACCTGTAGTCAAAAGCAAAAGAATAGACTGTACGGAATCTACAGGTAATGCTAATACACACTAAATACACGTAGTCACGCAATGCTAAGGCTGTTAACATTAACAATTTGAGAAAAAAGTATAACAATAATAATTTGCATGGTTTGATGTTATATATGAGCGATCGGTAGTTTTAATCACTGTTGTAGCACGATTTATTGTAATGGTTTTTTCCCAAAAGTGGCAGACATGCGGTGACTGACAGCAAGCCGCACAAACTCCTCAAAACATTAGATTCATCCACGCTGAGGTGCCGCCGATGCACAACTCACGTACAGATGAGAACTCTGTAAATAACTGCAACTGCAGGTTTCAGACAGATGGCAACACAGAGGCAAAATTTACGGACTGCAGCTTTAACAAACCCTCATTATATTTGAGCATATATTTCCAATACATGACATCCAATCAAATTACCTCATCTTTTGCGGTCAAAACTGATTGCATCTGTGTACAGAGTATGCTGCCTTAACAAATCATGCTACATCACCGCCGTTCCCAACGATGAATCTTTGTAAAAGTGGGAATTATTTAGCACTTATTAGCTTGAAGAACAAATATAGACACAGACTGTGCATAGAGATCAGTTTAAAAGTCAAAATCTTATCAAATTGTCAAAATCAATTTAAGGGGCAAATATTGTCACTTGATGTTTTATTAACAAAGTTCAGGAGGAACATGTTCATATATAATATGATCTTTGACAGTTTTCTGCATCCCTCCACCACCCTGACTTCTCACTATTGGCTGGTTCTTATACCAGCCAGGGGTACAGGGGAGCACTCTAGGTTCGGGCCAAATTCTGAGTTCAGAACCTCCCCTCAGACAGCACACCAAATATGTAAACTCTTTACTCTGATTATTTGTAAGTGTGAGCTTCTGAAATGGAAAAGGTGTGACTGCAGTCTAAATGGAAGAGAGGAGGTACACAGAAGTATGTTAAATGTCTCTGAAAATCTTGGGAACCACTGCCATAGATGATGTTATTGGGCCACCTTTGTCACAGAGCCCTGATCAATGTCAGACTAATTAAGTCATTGCTCCTTATGCCCATATATAATACCATTGCCCCTTATGCCTTTATATTCTACATGATTTTGCTGTAAAGTATTGCAGTAAAAAGGTTTTTTTTTCTGTATACATTAGGACATGAATGAAGACTCTGATACACCAAAAGAGGAGAAACAGGAGCGCTTGTCAAGGCATAAGGAAACAATGCAGCGCTCCCAGGCTGAGGAGGAGGCCCAGCTGTTGAACCAGCAAAGACTGGTTTATGAAAGGAGCTGCCGTGCTCTAAAAAGAAGAAGCCTTATCAAGAAGCATGAGTTTGAACAAGAGCAAATACGGGAGGCAAGAAATAACATGAGTCACCACAAAGAATGTCTCAAGCATATTTTTCTGTTCTTGTGAATTTTGAAGTTTAATTTAGACATTATATCACAGTAATACCCAGGGGTTTTTAAAATAAAGTTTAAGGTTGCTTAAGTTTAGATTTTTTAATTATTTAATGTCTCTTATGCTCACCTCCCCGAGGTGGTATTTATTTGAAAATAACAGTTTTCTATTTTAATACATTTTTTAAAATGTAATTTATTCCTGTGATGGCAAAGCTCAATTTTCAGCAGCCATTACTGCAGTCTTTAGTGTCACATTATCATTCAGAAATCAAGCTAATATGCTGATTTGGTGCTTAAGTAACTTTTTATTATTATTATCAATGTTGAAAACAATTGCGTTGCACAATATTTTTGTGAAAACATAATACATTTTGATAAATAGAACAGAAATCTATTGTAACAATGTAAATGTCTTTACTGTCGCTTTTAAATGTCTTTACAATTAATCTGTCCTTGCTGAATAAAAGTATTACTTTCTTTAAAGAAGTCTTACTGACCGCAAAATTTTGAAAAGTAGCATGTGTGTATATATTTTATATAGTAATATGTAGTGTTGATCAGAGCATTTGTGCTATTTCAAATCAGAAATCTGTTACACTTCATCCTTTTTTGTTGATGTCACACAAACCAATGAAATATTTTTGATACGTGACTTTCTCTTTGTGTTAAAGGAACTTAACAAGAAGAAGACACAAAAAGAAATGGAGCATGCGTTGATGATCAGGCAGGATGAGTCCACCCAAGAGCTGGAACAGCGGCAACTACATACCTTACAAAGGCTACGCTTTGAGCTGATGCGCCACCAGCATCAAACTGAGTTGGAGAACCAGGAGGAGTACAACAGTCGCCGGCAGAGGGAGCTACACAGGAAGCATGCACTGGAACGCCGACAGCAGCCCAGGAACCTTAAGGTAAACAGTTTGTAATGGTGGTTAGAAGGAATAAAAGGAAAACAACATAAAGGAAAGATAACAATAGAATATGTAGCAGCTTTGGATGAACAAGTCACTAATTTAACTTTAAAATGATTCAAATCATTTACATGTTAAAGTTAAATGTTTTTCTCTCTTTGAAACAGTGAAAGTACATACAATAACACAGGATGAAAACACTATTGAATTTAACCCTTGTATGATTCATTATAAAAAATTATACCTAAATATTCATTGTAGACATTGGAGATGCAGATCAAAAAGCAATTCCAAGATACCTGTAAGGTGCAAAACAAGCAGTACAAAGCTCTGAGGAACCATCAGCTGGAGGTATCCCCGAAGAGTGACCACAAAGCCATCCTGAAGTCACTGAAGGAGGAGCAGACCCGCAAGCTCGCACAGCTGGCAGAACAATATGAGCAAAGCATTAATGAGATGATGGCCTCTCAATCGGTAAAATACACAAGCACCAGAGGAAAATGACCCTTTAGAAGTCAAACCACACAAATTGTCCTCAGAATGTGGGGTCAGTTTGTAGCCTAGGTTATAAACTTGAATCTTAGACTCTTCACCTGATAAATGTATTGAAACATACACTGCACAATGGTGTAGGATTTACGTACTTGTTAGCAAATTTCACAAATAATTACGAACGCATTTAACACATTGAATTAAATACAAAATTTTGAAGTAGAAAGACTGAAATAGAATTTTATTATGTACTCCAATAATCTTTTTTATTTACAACTTTGAAATATAATTTTGTACAGTGCATAGAACTCACTGTGATTTTTTTTTTTTTTTTTTCACATTGCCTCTTTGGAAAAGAGTTCAAATAGAGATGGAGTGTTTAAGTGTTCCTAAACAACGTTTTCATATACAGTCAGAAGATTTTTTTACCTGAAATTTCAAAAAGCAGCTACTGGCTAAAACCGTTTGAGTGGTTTCCCTCTAGTGGTTCTGATAGGAACTGCTAAAATAGCATTTACAAATTGAATTTCCACAACCAAGCCAAAGTTTCTGCTCACACTGTCAGTCCAAATAAACACTGACTGTTAAGTGTAATATTGCTGCTTATATATGCAATATTGTTTTTATTAAATAGGGACTAGTATAGAAAATATGGCATTGTATTAGATAATAATCACAGCATATGATTCTCACAGTTACGTTTAGATGAAGAGCAGGAGGCTGAATGTCAGGCTTTAAGACAGCAGCTACATCAGGAGATGGAGCTCCTCGATGCCTACCAGAACAAAACCAAGGCGCAGATGGAGGCCCAACATGAGCGTGAGGTGCAGAAGTTGGAACAGAAGGCGTCTTTGCGCCGGGCTCACTTGGAACAGAAGGTGAGCTGTTTTTTTTTTAAACGAACCTCATAGGATAGGATAACTGGTCAAACTGTGAACCTGGTAGTAATAAAATGGAAGGAATCTTGTCTGAAATACTGTCCATACCTTTGTTCCCAGATTGAAGAAGAGCTGGCCTCACTTCATAAGGAACGGACTGAAAAAATCAAGCATTTATTTGAGCGTCAGGAGCGAGAACTGGAGATGTTTGATTCAGAGAGTGCACGGCTAGGATTCGGAAGCTTGGCCTCGTTTGACTTTCCCAAGGATGAGGCCAGATGATCCAACACAGGTGAAAGGGACTGTTCAACACTGATGTCTTTGGACACATTGTGCCTGCACTGTCCCTGATTGTTGGATTTACCAAGATCATCCAAACGGTGACCATGCTGGATCAATATCTTATAACTCATATCGGCTGTGAGAACATCACTGATATTCTGAAAGGAGAAACTAAACAGCCACAAACTCAAAAGTGGTTTGGTGGTGCATCACTGAGTTCATTAACCAAGAAGAAATACCTAGGCAAGCTGACCTTTTCTCCATGCCATTGTCCCACTTTTGGTATTAAATTAGTAATTCAGGATATTTTAGTACAAGTAAGCACTTTGATATGTTAAGTACGATCCCATCATGTTAGGTGGATATGAAGTGTGAAATGCCTTTGGTGTCATCAGAGGACATTGCGACTGTAGAATGTGTCCTGCGTCTTCACCGTGGCTATTAGCTGTTTTGTATGTATCACAGAGAATGTGACAACTGTTGATGAAAACTTTACGCAGAAGCAGATTTTGAAGCAGTGTCTGATTTTAAAATATGGTGAATACATTAAGAGCTTTTAATTAATTTCATATTGTGGAACCCATGCTTTATTTCTTTTACTAAGAAAAGAAAAAAAAGAACAAAAATGCATTCATTGTTCAGTATCCTAAATTAATTGGCATTAGTTTTATCAGGATGTGGACTTATTACATTGAATCAGTTCTGTCAGAGTTACTGGTATTATTGCATGCACTTTAAAAGACAAATTCAGGTTGTGAAGTGGAGCATGAATCTGTCAGAGATTTTAGCCGTGTACAAATAAAAGTGGTCATAACAGTTTTGTTTTCATGGCTATTGATACTGAACATAAGCTTTATCTTTGATATAAATACCCGCCAAATTGCCAAATGCCTTTAAGTTATGTTGATGAATGTTTTTGTTTTCCTTATTTTGCACAATTTGTTGAATTGTGATTCATTCAATGTGGACTTATCACTGCTCTTGTACAGGGAAAATGTTGCAATTTGTGTTGTAAAATTTTATATAAATATTTGTATATGATAACCTAAATAGGGTTTACATATGTATTGATCAATCATTGCCAACAAAGACCTATGGAACTCTTGTTCAGTGAAGGCAGAGGAATGCAAACTTATTTTTGTAAGTAAAATAGAAAGTAACTTATATTCTCGTGCATCATGTGACAGCCTTCATGTCTGGTGGAGCTATAATGTGAACACCTCTGTGTAACAGAGTTCATGGCTTGCTGTCATTTAAGAAAGACACCACTCCAGCAACTAGTAGAAGGGGTTCAGCTGATTCTTAATTCACAAAAACATGTACTGTATAGGCAGATTTGTGGTGTGTAATAAAAGATTCTTTGGGCCTGACCAACTACTATCTTTTATAAACTCTGACCTTTCCCTTTATTAGTCATCATAAATGTCTCATAATGTTTTATCAGTGAGATGCTTTCCTGCTACTGTCTTGTAGGGCTTCTTCTCCAACAAAGCCATTGTTAAAACTGCCATTGCACAAATGAAGAGATGTTTTAACAAATAAACACATTGAAGTTTTGATTGGCTAATAGCATGTTGGGAAATATTGGTTTGTTTCTTAAAAGGAATTGGCTATTTTAATCATTCATTAATTTATCACAAGTTAACACAACAAAATGTCAGGCTATCACCAGACCAAGCTCAATTCAAGATTGAACATTGGTCTGGGGAGTCTTCTCTGTATTTTATACTGCACAAGAGGTGATAAACGAGCATTATTCAAAAGACTCAAGTACGCAATTGGATAGTCCTTAAACCAATCAGACCACAAGAAGCGTGATCAACGACCCATCGCTTCTCTATCCGTCATCGTGTTAAACCCGCTAATAACGCGGCAGGTGGATAAGCCACCTGTGTTTGGTTTCCGCAAACAGTGTAACAGAAGCAGTAGAATTGAATGTACAGGTTTCCAGACTGAGTTGCAGGGTGAAATCAAATCGCCGGCAGATCAGGCTGGGTTTACCCAGTCTACAAAATATCTGCATTCACACAATAAATTATAAATCATATGCAATCCCTCAATTGAGCACAAGATGGTGACATTCCTTACAGAAACACTGCCAATGAGATCAGAACGCTCTTGGTAATATTCTACTACTAAATAGTCAAACCTTTTCCAAAGAAAACTTTACTGAAACGTGTTACTAACATATACATGTAAATGTAATTAGACAAGTATCATATATTTGCTTTACACTACTCAAATCCAAAGGACAACTCCATCTGGAGAAAGTTTTGGGGTGCTGAGGCAGACGGAGAGTTTGTTTGAGGAGCATTTTTTTTTTTTTTTTTTTTTTTTTTTTTTTTTTTTTTTCTTCAATGACTGAGTTTGACGGGATTAGCAACATCTGTACCGTGGATGCAACTATTATGGGCGAAAGTACGGATGGAGATAGTAAACGTATGGCAGGATGTAACTAGAAAGAGGGAAAGATAGGACTAATAGCTCTGGAAGTTCAACTTTAGGTTTGGAGGTGGTTGACATGAATGAAAAAAAAAAAAAAAAAAAAAAAAAAGGCTGCAAAGTCAAGTGAGAGGAAAGAGGATGAAGAAATGTAATGGAAAGTAATGATAACATTCAAAAGACAAGGTATACATTTTCGCCCATTAAAGCTGACGAAAGCTATTGAAAAGAAATGGGAAAACCAAGTTTGACAAATATGATTTTTACTAAACGACAAAGAGATAAGTTAATTTGTGCAGAAACGCTGAATGCAGAGAGAATCAGTGTTCATATCCCAGGAAATGCAGCTAAGATGTAAGGTGTCATTTATGATGTAGCCTACCTTTGACAATGATAATGGAAGAAATAATACAGGAATTGAAAGGAGGTAAAGTGATGAAAGCTACACGATTACAAACAACAAGAAATTCTGTGAAAAGGGATAGCTTGTCAGTTCTTCTTGAGTTTGAAAATGTTATGCCCAAGAAATTAAGAATGGGTTATTTGAGTTATGATGTTAGGGAATATATCCCAGCCCCAATTAGATGTTTTAAGTGCCAAAGAATGGGACACACTGCAGGTCAATGCAAAGGAAAGTTAAGATGTGCTAGATGTGGAGGGGAACATGAATATAAATGTGAAAAGGATGCAAAAATTAAACTGTGGAGGTGAACATAGTGCTGCTTTTAGAGGATGCCCTGTTCAAAAACAAGCTAAAGAGATAAAGAAGTACAAATGAATATATCAGGTGTCTTATGCTGATGCAGTTAAAAAACTAATTAAGGAACGTGTTCTAGCCAGACCCAATGATACTCATGCAGCAAGCAAAATAAGTCAGCCTATAGGAAGATCGAGATTCCGTCTTATACAGAAATGAGGATACACTGATTATGGATAAAATCAGCTTTGTGGCTTTCATATGTAAAACTGTGAATGTGGCAATGCAGCAACAGAGAAAAAGTGACAGAACCTAGACAGCTGTACAGGTAGCAACAGAGCTGTTGGGGATAAAACATGTTAAGGTTGAAATGATTCATGAGTTGTTAAATACTACTAAATTATAATGGATTGTCTCTGATTAACGTATTTATGGTATTTCATATCCTACAATGGAATGCCAGAAGTTTAATTGTGAATGGGCATGACTGAATGAGTTCAAAAAGATCATACTGATGTGGATGTTGTTCTTGATATTATTTGTATTCAAGAGACATGGTTAAGACTACACTTGGAATTTGTCATGATAGGGATAGTTGTGTTAGATGTGATAGAATTGGATCGCAAGGTGGAGGATGTATAACATTAATTTAAGATACTCTAGCATATAGAAGAATAAATGTCTCTAGTGAATATGAATGTGTAGTAATATAAATATGTCGTCTCAGACCAAACATTAAACTAGTCCATTTTTACAATCCATGTAAGAAGTTATCAATGTAAATATTTCAAGACATTATACAAAGTGTTGTCAGAATAGAAATATGGTGGAGAGACTTACAAACCCGATTCCAAAAAAGTTGGGACACTGTACAAATTGTGAATAAAAACAGAATGCAATGATGTGGAAGTTTCAAATTTCAATATTTTATTCAAAATACAACATAGATGACATATCAAATGTTTAAACTAAGAAAATGTATCATTTTAAGGGAAAAATAAGTTGATTTTAAATTTCATGGCATCAACACATCTCAAAAAAGTTGGGACATGGCCATGTTTTTTATCCCCTCTTCTTTTTATAACAGTCTGCAAACGTCTGGGGACTGAGGAGACAAGTTGCTCAAGTTTAGGAATAGGAATGTTGTCCCATTTTTGTCTAATACAGGCTTCTAGTTGCTCAACTGTCTTAGGTCTTCTTTGTCGCATCTTCCTCTTTATGATGCGCCAAATGTTTTCTATGGGTGAAAGATCTGGACTACAGGCTGGCCATTTCAGTACCCGGATCCTTCTTCTACGCAGCCATGATGTTGTAATTGATGCAGTATGTGGTCTGGCATTGTCATGTTGGAAAACGCAAGGTCTTCCCTGAAAGAGACGACATCTGGATGGGAGCATATGTTGTTCTAGAACTTGGATATACCTTTCAGCATTGATGGTGCCTTTCCAGATGTGTAAGCTGCCCATGCCACACGCACTCATGCCACCCCATACCATCAGAGATGCAGGCTTCTGAACTGAGCGCTGATAACAACTTGGGTTGTCCTTGTACTCTTTAGTCCGGATGACATGGAGTCCCAGTTTTCCAAAAAGAACTTCAAATTTTGATTCGTCTGACCACAGAACAGTTTTGCCACAGTTTTAAATGAGCCTTGGCCCAGAGAAAACGCCTGCGCTTCTGGATCATGTTTAGATATGGCTTCTTTTTTTACCTATAGAGTTTTAGCTGGCAACGGTGAATGGCATGGTGGCTTGTGTTCACCGACAATGTTTTCTGGAAGTATTCCTAAGCCCATGTTGTGATTTCCATTACAGTAGCATTCCTGTATGTGATGCAGGGCCCGAAGATCACGGGCATCCAGTATGGCCTTGACCCTCATGCACAGAGATTGTTCCAGATTCTCTGAATCTTTGGATGATATTATGCACTGTAGATGATGATAACTTCAAACTCTGCAATTTTTCTCTGAGAAACTCCTTTCTGATATTGCTCCAGTATTTTTCACCGCAGCATTGGGGGAATTGGTGATCCTCTGCCCATCTTGACTTCTGAGAGACACTGCCACTCTGAGAGGCTGTTTTTATACCCAATCATGTTGCTAATTGACCTAATAAGTTGCAGATTGGTCCTCCAGCTGTTCCTTATATGTACATTTAACTTTTCCGGCCTCTTATTGCTACCTGTCCCAACTTTTTTGGAATGTGTAGCTCTCATGAAATCCAAAATGAGCCAATATTTGGCATGACATTTCAAAATGTCTCACTTTTAACATTTGATATGTTATCTATATCCTATTGTGAATAAAATATAAGTTTATGAGATTTGTAAATTATTGCATTCCTTTTTTATTCACAATTTGTACAGTGTCCCAACTTTTTTGGAATCGGGTTTGTAAATGCTCATAAGATGGTCATACAGATAAAAATGCTCCAGACCTGGAAGGTCACTATGTGCCTAATTCCGGGGTGAAGACGTCAACAAGTGATCTATGGAGACGTGAATCTTATTAACTGGCAATGGCATAGCTAGACTTTGAAAAGAGTAATTGTAGAGAAATTGTATGTACGAAAAAAGCTAGAGGGAGAGCGTGGCCTACAAACTCCTTGTGAGACTTGGAGCTGGCCTCTGCTGATTAAACTGCAAACTATTCTTCAGTAATTTTTTCTTTAATTAATCACACTCTTGAGCTGAATCTGAAATGGCCCCCTATACCCTCAAATAGGGCTTTATTTGAGGGGACAGCCATGTGTAATGGTGTCCGAAACCATAGTGGACATTATTCAGTGTACTCATTCAATCCCACATTGCACCGCAATAACGAGTGTACAGCCAATGTACACTCAATGGCTGTCCAACTTCACACACTCGTTTTCATTCACTCCTTCAAGTGAACTATATTAGTGGACTAACATAGGGAATAGTGAATGAGGGTTTAGGGGGCGATTTCGGATTCAGCCAGTGAATTCTTCACAAATGGTTTTGGGTCCTAAACTGTTGTCCCCTAATTAGTGGAGAGAAGGACTACTGATCAAATTGCATAATATGGGAATTGGTGGTAGGATGTATAACTGGATTTTAGACTTTTTAATCAAATTGGACAGTTTGTGTTAAAGTTGAAGATGCTGTTTCAAATGATTTTAATATAGTAAACGGTATTCCGCAAGATAGTGCTGGTCTTTGAGAATGTTGGTACAGTTATTGGGTATTCATTATATGCAGATGATGGGGCTATATGGAAAAGACTGAAAAATATTAGACATATGATAAATAATATTCAGAGTGCTATAATAAAAGTTAAAAGATGGACATATGACTGGGGATTTAAGATGTCAGTTACTAAATTATGTTATGCAAGAAAGAGAAAATTAGAAAATATACAGCTTAAATTGTATGGTCAAAGTATGGAATATTCAAATATTTAGGATGATGATGAGAAATGTTTATGGTAGACACATGTTAAATAGATTGAAACTAAATGTAATGAAGTATTCAACCTTATGAGATCAGTTTTGGGTTATGATTGGGGTGCAGATAAACAGTCACTGGATATATATAGGGCCTTAATACGATCATGTATTGACTATGGGTGTATGGTGTATGGAGCATCAGCTAAGAGTGTCCTGAAAAAAATAGACAGAATACGGTTCAGAGCTCTTAGACTTAGTATTGGTGCTATTAAAACAACTCCTACTAATGCATAACTTGTAGAAACTGATGAACTACCATTATACTTGAAGCGATTAAAGCTGTCACTGACTTATTGGGTTAAGCTAAAAGGATCTGGGAAAGAACAAACAGAGGTCTTAGATGATTGCTGGGAGTATTTGAAACAACAAAAAGGTAAAGGATTCGGTTGAAATATTCCAAGAATATGGTTTAAAGAGACCTGAGTATGGTCCAAACATAGTATGGGGTAATGTCCCTCCATGGGTAGCCTATTTCCAGTTCCCAATGTAGACTTGAAACTTTCAGAACTAAAGAAAGAATGGGCTGAAAGGAATGCTGATAATAATGGATATTTGGTTCATGTTAAGCGGAACTACTACCATTATATACCAAAATTCACTGATGGATCTAAAGATTCAAGGAATGATCATGTAGGAGTAGGAGTGTACATACCAGAGTTTGATGTAACCATATGCAAAATAATAATGATAAATTATCTGTATTTACAACTAATAGCCATAATTTGGGTAGAATGGGTAGAAGACCTCAAAGAATAATCATCTGTTATGACTTTGTTGCAGCACTCCGTAGCTTGAGTTCAACTGAAACAATAATATATGATTTATTTAAAGGGGTCATGGATTGAGAAATCAACTTTCCCTTGAGCTTTTGACATATAAAAGGTCATCTTAACAAAAGAATATCCAGTAAGTTTCAGAGCTGAAAACATCCTTGTTAGTCAAAGAAAAGCTTTTATTGACATCTGGCTCATCAAATGCTTTGTAGCGAATATCTAGCCCCAGGGGAAATGGTGCGGGATTTATGCATGCGTTTAATCGTGTTACGATCAAATATGCATAAATTGGCACAGAGGGGAATTTTGATATTAACAATTGATTAAAACGGATTAAAACAATTATTAATATCTAGGGCTTGATTCAACTTTTATAAATTTCTTTGATTCTAGAATTGAGTTCAAAGGACGGATAATTGTCCACCAAATATCTCCCTTTTTATAACTCTTAAACACCTCTCTGGCCACGAGAAGTATCTTTCTTTTAATTTGTAACAGGGTCGGTTCACCGTAAAAGTGACCTATGTATGAGCAACTCAAGCGCAATCACGTGTGAATATATATATTTTAATAAATCAACAAACAATAAACAAACATACACAAATTAACTGAAAGAAGGAAGGAGAGAGAGGGAGAGAGAGAGAGAGAGAGAGAGAGAGAGAGAGAGAGAGAGAGAGAGAGAGAGAGAGAGAGAGAGAGAGAGACAAGGCAACGGTAATACTATCGACACAACTATTGAGCACCAGCAAGAAATCAGTCCAACTTATTGGTATAAGCTCAAGACTTTATAACGACAGCTTAAGGGATACTTGCATATGTTTCCTTGGTCGTGAGTTTGTGCGTTTAGGGGAATTCCACGATCCGGTCCGTGTTTGAATCTTGCAGGGTGTTTCCTTGGAGTCCGCGGGAAGTTCAACTTTGGTTCCTTGGTGTGACGAGATCCGTTGGAAGATGGCGAAGAAGAGGAGGAAAGCCAAAAGAGGTGGCAACAGGAAGCAAAACGAAGAGAGAAGACAAGAGGCAGGAGAAGCGTCTGTGGCCCGTCTTAAAGGGCCGTGGCGGGGCACGCCTCTTTTGTCGGAACAGCCAATCAGAGCGAAGGAACTCAGAAGCGGGAAATCTCCCTTTGTCTTGGGTCTCGCCTCATTAACATGTTTTATGGCTCTCTTAGATAAGCAGACTTGGGGTTTTGCACGCAGACTTTGGGGTTTTGGCATGAAAGAAAGAGTCTGATGCATCATAGTACCACACAACGCACCTAGCCGGCCTACAAATTGCGAGACAAAGATTTCGAGACCAAGCATGGGGAGTTTAACTTAAGAGTTAAAGGAACGGCGAGGATTGACATCATTCTTCCTTACGCATTCACTGGCTATAAGTTTCTAACCTATCAAACACATCTAAAATGGTTATAACAAAAAGCATGCATACATACAGGGACCACAACACACCTAAAATGAAAAATAACTAAGTTAAAAGTCATATAATCTGTTCGGATGTCCTTTGGTATGTGTGAGGGAGGGGCTGTTTATGACGGTGAGCTGCACGAGGCATGGTTTGTGTCCTTTTAGCACCGTTAACCTGTCAGTCTGTAGACTTCATGGCGCCGGTCTTGCTTGAGTCATTATAAATAATCAAAGTATTGGTCCGTTGATCATTTATGAGCACCGTCCATACGCTACAGCTTGATCTGCAAATGCGCTTACCTGTGACGTCAGAGTTTAATGAAATGCCACCTTAACCGAAGGCGATGAATGCCTAATTCTGTAGCCCTGCCCCCCGATTTGTGCCTGGCATGTTAGATAAATAACATAGGCCTACGTGGAGCTAAACTGGATCAAACTTCCAAGCAATAAAGCTTATATAGTGTGCAGCACTGCCAATGATCACTGTTCACGTGACGAGAAGACTGACAGGACCATGGTGGAGGATTTGTTGCGCAACAGAAGCGTCAGATAAATGTCTTATCTTTTAAAATGTGTGTTTAGCACCACCACTCCCTATTCACAGAGTATGCACGAGAGCGCGCATTCAAACGCGATTTCAATAAGTTACTGCTGTTTGAAAGTGGCTCCCTGAGGCAAGCGAATATCTCCCAATATGAAAACTATCTTAGGCTGGTCTGTGTAGTTAACCATATCTTAGCTCAGTATCATGGTTGAAGAAAAATTTGGTCTCTATTTGCACTTTGAATATTGAGATAGTACTTTGATTATGGTTGCACTTATTGTTTGCACTTAATATCTATGATCAATTTGTGGGAAGGAGTTCAGTTAGGAGGTCAAAAGTTGTAGACGCTCATAAATCATGTGCAGTTCTAAGGTCTGAAGTGACAATCATACAGGAAAGAAGCCAGTCAGTTGAGTTTGTGGCAAATTTTTATACTCAAGAAGTAGAACTGAAATGATATTAATTACAAGTTGATTAGTTAAAACATTTCAAAATGCACCTGCAGACTATTTTTCTAGTCATGTATTTCATAGAGGATTTCTTAAAAACACAATGGAAAAACCCTCATCTTGTCTTGTTCTCATGAACACAATCTCGTGTCTCGTCTCGTCTTGTGAGTTGTGTCTCGTCCCACCCCTAATATATACATACATATACTTGCTCTCTTTGCCATTTCTCTTACTGTAAGTGGCTCAGAGGGTGGGGTTAATCCTTCAATTGTTCAATTATGGTAAATAATCATATAGAAATATATAAGGAAAAACATGTTTAAAAATCAATTGCTATTCTGTTGTCAATGATGATTACAACCCTGTCTAAAACTAAATGAAGAAAAATATATATGAAGGCCTAGTAAGTTTTTTCTTTATCTGAGACAAAAAAGTGGAGAAATACACAAGACATTTTCAAGGTATGGTAAAGACAAGATTTTTGTAAGAAACAGCACTGTGAATCACATAGAGTACATTTAGGCCTGAATTTCAGTGCTCACAGTCTACTGTAATGAACTCTGCGTATGAAATACTGCAGTCAGGCAGCTTGGCTTCATAGATTCTTAACATTTAAAACTATTAAGATGAGAGTTTGACAGCTTCACACCTGCTGTGTTTTTTACTGCTTTGGAATTGCTCTCATTGTGTAAATAGTCTGAGTTCAGCAGCTCATCAAAGCTCATCTACAGCAATAAATGATAGCCACAAACCAGCCAACAACTATCAAGCTTCTCATCACTCACTGCCCTAAATACCTTCAGGGGATATAGTGTTTAACTCAGAAATAAACAGCTAAAGCAGAACATGATTTACACATAGCATATACTGTGTTTTGAGTTCTAAAATATACATAAAAATAAAAAATAAAATAAAAAATAGATTTTTAACTCAAAGTTAACATTTTAAATTATATTAACTGAATAATTCAGCTGCACAAGGTTGCAGTAGAAAGAACAATCTTTTCAATCTACATTTTAAGCCTGAATGTCTAATTATTTTGTTTATCATGTTTGAATGAATAGAGTTTAATACATTTTAATCAACACAGTCACCAAGACTGTGCCAGAGTTTGCTTTTATTGGTCATGTCCCATATAATGTCAATGTAAATGATACTTGGGTGCAATGACCCCAATCAAATGACTCCTGTCCTGACATGTGAAAACCGGACACCCACATTCCCCTATCTTGTTTCCGCTGTCAAAGCTACATTTATTTCTGACCATGCCAACTGCTAACATGGACATATAAGAAGTTTAAACAAACAGCTGCAAGCTTAGATCAGCTCCAACTAATTACTTGGCATAATTTAATTAACTGCAGTCCTGAGATTTGTATATGTGTATATTAAATCATTAATTTAAAATAACATAACTTTATGAAAGATATGGTCTGAGGCCCTTCACAAATTCAATTTCTTGATAACCAACCTAAAGATAATGTATAGTTTAATTTAATGGTAGCTTCTTTTTGTGTGTATTGAACTAATCAGAATCATTTGTTACAGAATTGCTTTAGAGTAAACCTCTTTAGTGGAGGAGTTCAAAGATGACTCTTCTCATAGTGTCTAGACTGCTGCAGTGTAAAAGAGATTCACTTATAATGACTCATTGATCATTTGATATTTTATATGACAAGGGTGTATGAATTCATAACAAAAGTCAGTCTATATTTTAGACTATTATTATTATTATTTTTTCTCTAAATATTCTAAATGTATAGTTCAGGGCACTGCAAGCCGACAAGGGCCTAGGCCTCTCAGTGCTGTGAAAACACAGGAAGAAACCGGCTCTACATGAAGGCTATAGTCTCACTATAGTGTAGTGTCACTGAGGAACAATTACACTCATTCACTGCTATAGAGAGAAGAAGAATTGGCTAAACTCATTAAATCATCAAAATCAACAACATGTATGCTTGACCCTACACCGACTAGGCTATTAAAAGAGATGCTTCCAGAGGTCATAGATCCTCTTCTTAATATCATTAATTCATCCTTGTCACTAGATATGTACCGAAAACTTTTAAGTTGGCTATTATTAAACCATGTATTAAAAAAACAAAACACAACTTGATCCTTCAGAATTAGTCAATTACAGGCCAATCTCAAATCTACCCTTTCTGTCAAAAATACTAGAAAAGGCAGTGTCAAGAATTATGTTGGTATTAGTGGAATCGCATTGGCATGGTTTAAATCATACTTATCTGACTGTTATCAGTTTGTAGTAGTAAATGAAGAGATGTCACACCGATCACAAGTTCAGTATGGAGTACCGCAGGGCTCAGTGCTAGGACCGTTGCTTTTCACCCTGTACATGCTACCACTGGGAGATATCATTAGGAAGCATGGCATTAGTTTTCATTGTTATGCTGACGATACTCAGCTATATAGTTCTACACGCCCTGACGAAACTTACCAATGCACAAGATTAATGGAATGCATAGCTGATATAAAAAATTGGATGACTAGTAATTTCCTGCAACTTAATTCAGAAAAAAACAGAATTTTTAATTATTGAACAAAAAAACTCCACAAGTAGTAACCTAGAATACTGTCTAACACTTGATGGCTGCTCTGTCAAGTCCTCGCCGTCAGTTAGGAACCTGGGTGTGCTCTTTGATACCAATCTTTCATTTGAAACCCACGTTTCTAGCATCTGTAAAACTGCATTCTACCATCTTAAAAATATATCTAAATTACGGCACATGCTTTCAATGCAAAATGCTGAACAGTTAGTTCATGCGTTCATGACCTCAAGGCTAGATTATTGTAATGCTCTACTGGGTGGTTAATCTACCCTGGCTCTGCAGGGTAGCTGCAGTTTATTTATTATGCAAGCAGGGCAACCACCCAGTATTACAGTGATCTAGCCTTGAGGTCATGAACGCATGAACTAACTGTTCAGCATTTTGCATTGAAAGCATGTGCCATAATTTAGATCTATTTTTAAGATGGTGTAAGGTCCATCCGTTAGCCCAAGAACAGAATCTAACGGCCTGGTTGAAGGACTTCTGCATGTAAGCCTTTTCAGCATTTCTGTTAAATTCACTTAATTTATTGTTAGCTGATCATAATTTTAGTTGTGATTTAATTTGGATCGTTGATCAATTTTAAAATTTTAATTTCAAATATTTGTTCATCAAGGGACCCGATATCGTACAGAGACGAAGCATCCAGTTCCGCTCGCTCACGATCACAAACTGTCCAGTTCTGATATTAGTCAGTGAATATTTTACCTTTAAGTGGTCGCACCTGCTTACTCAACAAAAAGTGTCATTTTAGTAATAGTCACGAAAAGCTGCAACTTGCTAATACAGCAATAGTCAGAAATCAGATTATCTAAAAATGTTGTGCTCCATGCTCCAAACATTGAGTCCTCGGTTTGATCTATCCTGGTCCAAAGATTTGCGGTAATAAAGGACTCCACACTGATCCATACTAGAATCACAATTTCAGAATAATACAAGATAAATCAAGGTTAACATTTATTTTGGCCAGACAGAACTTAAGTAAACATAATTAAACATGAATCCATGGTACACAACTTTCAGCATAAAAATATAAAATGCAATTACAAAGTAATATGAAAATAGTTTCAAAGAGTCATTGTGTCTGGCACAGTACATGCAGTCGAGGACACTTAACACAACATGACATGGGGGCTCTGGCTACAGAATGTCCCCAAATGGCAGCCCTGCCACCCTTCTTTAAATACCCAGACCAGAACAAAGGATTGTAAATATTTGCAACACAAACACCTAGTTTGGGGGAGAGGATCAGATATCTTTGAAGAGACCACTCAAAAAGGAGAACACAATTCTCATACGTTTCAATCTTTCTCATCCTACCAGTGACTACAGTGAAGTTGAGACCATTTTACCAATTGCACTGTGACCTTTAAAAAGACACCAGACATGAAAGGGATAAACCAATAGATTCACAAGATACATTATCTGTAGTATATCTGCATTCTGTGACTTGAATCAGGGGAAAGGGAGGGGAGAAGGTAGAGAGGGGGAGAAGGTTTTGGCCAGGGTGGTGTCCTACAGTTTCTCTGTGAGATCTTCTCTCCAGATTGAGTTTTATTGTTTTAACTGTATTGTTTACAGTTTTACAGATGTTAGAATTGTGTCTTTCAAATGAAAGATTGGTAACAAAGAGCACACCCAGTTTCCTAACTGACGTCGAGGACTTGACAGAGCAGCCATTTAGTGTTAGACAGTATTCTAGTCTGTTACTACTTGTGGAGTTTTTTTGCCCAATAATTAAAAATTCTGTTTTTTCTGAATTAAGTTGCAGGAAATTACTAGTCATCCAATTTTTTATATCAGCTATGCATTCGTTAATCTTGTGAATTGGTAAGTTTCGTCAGGGTGTGAAGAAATATAGAGCTGAGTATCGTCAGCATAACAATGAAAACTAACGCCATGCTTCCTAATGATATCTCCCAGTGGTAATGTAAGGGTGGATCCTCTACAGCGGTTCTGACTGCAGGGTTGCCGAATGACTAAAGAAACGTTATCAGCAAGATGATAGAAAACTGTACATTTCTCGTCTTTACCACCCACTGCAGCTTATACCAACGACGGAAATAAGCGCAGTTACAATAGCTAAACATGTGGGAGAGCGTGGCTATAATGTGACTATATTGTATTGCAATAGGTAACACTTCAAAGTCAATACCAAATCAAAACTAGTTAGCACATCATTTGTAATTGAAAGAATTTAATGACAAAATCTAGTTATGGTTACACTTAAAATAGTTACAAAATAAATGTATGAGATGATGAAAACTTATACCATTAATCGTACCCAGCATGAATTTTACCTGAGAGAGAGAGAGAGAGAGAGAGAAGGGAGAGAGAGACAAAGAAGAGAAGAGAGCAAAGGCAAGAAGAGCCAAAGAGAAGGCCCCCAAGAAGAGAGAGCCAGAGAATAAAAGAGCCAGAGCAACAGTTACAATCTTCTTTTATCTATTCCTTGACCATGTGAAACCCTAACGTGAGCCATTCAAACTGACCAATCAGACCAAACTTCCCCCACGGTGTTACAGGTGTGACACACATTTGGCCTACAGGCCTTCAGCATTTCTTTGTCTTTAGGAATTCCAAATGGCCCTTCTGGAGAGAGATGGGGGTTGAAAACAGTAAAGCAAATGTCTTTGTTCATTTTACAAAATCAAATATCTTTGATTATTTTCAATTCTTTCAGTCCCCTCTTGGCACCATTGGCCACAATCATTGAGTCCAAAGGTGGCACAGTCCACAAAGACATGCTTTCTGTTGTGTGTAGATGTCATCTTCAGACTTCTCATCCACACTTGTTGCAAAAGCAGCTGGTCAGTCTTCAGTCTTTGTTCTCATCTCAGTCCTGCATGAGAAGGCTCCATCAAATGGTGTTGCACCAATCATTGATATGCAAAACGTCCATTGAATCCTTCACACCTTGAGAACAGTCACTGAAGGTTAGAGCAAGCGCTTGTCCCTCTTTCTGAGGACACAGGATGTGAACTTGTGCAGCAGGGATCCTGTGATTAAAAGAACATATAGCACAACAAAGAACAAAAGCATACATGGTATTTGTCATTGGTCAGAAGTTTGATGTGGTCAGATTAAAATAGTTTCTGGCAATAAGCCATTAAATCTATGTACTTAATAAAGTGGTCAAGGTTGAGAATAAAAGAAGATCTCACAAGCTCTTACATTGTTTCTGGAAACATTAAAAATAAATTGCCTTATAACAAAACAACAATCATTGTTGGCTTAAATCCCCCTTTTCATGAAGAGTATCAGCAAAATATTCAGTGTAACCAAATACAGAAATTCAATTCCATAGATGTCCAAAAACATTGTTGCAAGTCAAATGGACAAAATACAAAGACTCAGAAATCAAATAAGTTCAAAATCAAATGCATTGTTACAATACAATGATAAAATAAATGTTTGCACTTAGGTAAGAATGAGAAATGCATAAATTCACGTAAATTTTGATATTTAACTTGGTGAGACACATAATAACTAACTGATTTAGTAAATCTGAAGAAAAACAAAAACATTAACTGGGAGAAATTCACAGTTATAATACAGTCTAGATGTAAAGACTTAAATAAAATAGAATACATTTTGTGAGGCTGATGTAGATTTGACTTTGTCTGTGAAGATCAAATCTATGTGACTGCATTTAGCTGTGGCTATGTGTAAATCATGCCCCAAACATGGTAAGGAGGTTTACAATTGTGATGCAAATTTGGTCCTGTTGTAACAGGAAGCCAGCATGAGAATGTGAGTAAGGTGTGGTTGGCTCAAACCAGTGTTTTTGTTAGGGAGCATGATAAAGTGCAAAGGTCAAAGGTACTGAATCCTGCTGTGATGAAAGCATTTTCATGGTTAATGCAATTGTAAATTACACTGTAGCCACATGGCAATTCTATGCTCCTGTACATGGTTTTACTGCAGCTATATGGAAAATAGCAGAGTTTTCCACTCAGGAGACAAACAAATTCAACATAGAAACACATGAAACTGGAAATGGCTAAACAATTCCAGTATTAAAGTTATTCAATTTTCACAAGATACATGGCCTAGAATGCAAAGCATCAACAACCTTTATCCTAAGTGTTTCATACAACACTTACAGTAAAGCAATCATGTGTTTTAAAGAATAAACTTAACTAGTCTATGTGTATATATTAACACAAACAACTATAATGTGTGTTCAATGCGCACAATGTGTTTAGTACAATTACAAATTTGAAAATACAAACAGGATCATTGCAATTTAGATGTTTAACTATTAAACTCACTGCTATGAGACTGCTAGTCCACTAGCCAGTGAGGTTAATAGCTGAAGGCCTTGCATGAACACTGCGGTTAACTCACTAAGAGTTTTACCTGCAAAAGAGCGCTGATCTTTACCCTTAGAAAGTGATTTCCTAGTTTTCTGAAAATAAGGTGGAGGTCGACCTTTACCCAGTGACCAGCATCTCTCCTCTGAATGGCCTATTTTCCTACAAGAACTGCAAAACCTGTTCTCTTTGCCATAGGATTGAATGCTATGTTCTCCTGGAGTTTGAGGATTTTCATGACTCTCTAATGCTTGTACACCATGCGTACTGGTACATGACTCTGCGCTATTACGGTACTGCATCACCTTAAGAACTGAAATAGGCACACTTTCTTGAGTTGCACATGCATTTTCTGAACTAAACGTTTCAGATTCATTAGAGCAAGTCAGCTCATCTAAGAAGTGAACATGCTTTTTAGTCCCATCGCTGTTAAGCGTTTTGGGAGACATGAACTTTTTAGCATTTAGCTTAGCCTTGAGATCTGCAATGGTCTCCTTGTGATTTTTACACTTTTCAGTCAGGGCGAACTGCTCAGCTAGTAATTTATCTAGCTGTGCTTGAAGATCTTGAATCTTTGCCTCAGACTTTTCTGCTTCTGCATTTTTAGAATGCACTTCTTTACATTTCTCATCTAGACTTGATAATAGAAATGGTATCACATTATGTAGCCTTTTAAAACTTATGAAGTTTAAAGCCTCAATTATTTTACCATGTTTTGATTTCTTTTGGTGTTTGCCAATGTTTTCCCACCATCGAATCATTTCATCATCTGAACTTTTAATTCCAATATACTCTTTCTTGAGTTTGGACAAGGTAGGCTCAACTTTTTCACTCCATAAAGCAAACAATAAGTCACTGTTATCAGAAATTTTCCTTCCATCCCCGAGGAGATAATCTGAATATTCTCGGATTGTACAGTAATGGGACTATTGAAGCTATTTAAAACCTTCTAATTTCTGTTTCATGTAATTCATAAACAATGAAAACAGACTTACCAATTCCTTGGTCAAAAGGTCAGCTTTAATCCATTCACAAGATCAACTGTGAAAAAATGTCCTCATTCTGATGAATTTCAGAAGATTCACTGCAAGGGATTCCCGGGTTTCGGCACCATCTGTAAGGGTGGATCCTCTACAGCGGTTCTGACTGCAGGGTTGCCGAATGACTAAAGAAACGTTATCAGCAAGATGATAGAAAACTGTACATTTCTCGTCTTTACCACCCACTGCAGCTTATACCAACGACGGAAATAAGCGCAGTTACAATAGCTAAACATGTGGGAGAGCGTGGCTATAATGTGACTATATTGTATTGCAATAGGTAACACTTCAAAGTCAATACCAAATCAAAACTAGTTAGCACATCATTTGTAATTGAAAGAATTTAATGACAAAATCTAGTTATGGTTACACTTAAAATAGTTACAAAATAAATGTATGAGATGATGAAAACTTATACCATTAATCGTACCCAGCATGAATTTTACCTGAGAGAGAGAGAGAGAGAGAGAGAGAGAGAGAGAGAGAGAAGGGAGAGAGAGACAAAGAAGAGAAGAGAGCAAAGGCAAGAAGAGCCAAAGAGAAGGCCCCCAAGAAGAGAGAGCCAGAGAATAAAAGAGCCAGAGCAACAGTTACAATCTTCTTTTATCTATTCCTTGACCATGTGAAACCCTAACGTGAGCCATTCAAACTGACCAATCAGACCAAACTTCCCCCACGGTGTTACAGGTGTGACACACATTTGGCCTACAGGCCTTCAGCATTTCTTTGTCTTTAGGAATTCCAAATGGCCCTTCTGGAGAGAGATGGGGGTTGAAAACAGTAAAGCAAATGTCTTTGTTCATTTTACAAAATCAAATATCTTTGATTATTTTCAATTCTTTCAGTAACATGTACAGGGTGAAAAGCAACGGACCTAGCACTGAGCCTTGTACTCCATACTGAACTTGTGATCGGTGTGACATCTCTTCATTTACTGCTACAAACTGATAACAGTCAGATAAGTATGATTTAAACCATGCCAATGCAATTCCACTAATGCCAACATAATTCTTGAGTCTTTTCAAAAGAATGTTGTGGTCGATAGTATCGAATGCAGCGCTAAGATCAAGCTTCTGATCTGTCCTTCAATCCGTGCAGACGTGTTTCTTCTCTCTGCTCCCCGCTGGCTTTTGCGCTGTTTTGTTTTGTCTGGTGTTTCGGCTCTTCTCTTTCTCTCTGACTGCTGCTTTGCTGGACTCCTGAAAATACTGAAATGGAATTGATTAACTGGTCAATCAGCGCGATCGACAAGATTTTCTCACTAAGGAAGGGTGCCCGGGAGAACCCACCTGCCCGGACGGGACCTTTGCCGCAGGAGTGCGTGAGGGACGCATGGAACAACTGGCAAGTCCTGTGCCTGGAGGCTCTGTCCGTGGAGGATGCAGAAGATTTATACATGATTGGATTATTGATGGCGGGGTTCCTATTCTTTGGCTTTGGGATTGCCCTGACCTATCGGAAGATTGGTAAGACAGCTGCAAGCAAATTCACCCAGCCGCTGTCTGTGGAAATTAAAGAATGCTTCGGGTTGTGTGTGACCGTTTGAAGGAATTAGATCAGAAAGTGATAGGAATTGAGGAACTGAACCGTAAATAACGCAGTCCGGACTGCGGATATGCAGGGAGAGTGGGCTCCATCGGGGTCAGATCAGTGAACTTTTACGGACTGTAACCGGTCTGGCCATGAGGCTGGACGTAATGTCTAGGGAAACTGCACAGACCGGACGCGAATGCTGAGGACCAGAACTGATTGATTGATTATGATCCGGACAAATTACCGAAGATTATCAAATGGATTAAAAAATAATAAATTGTATTTGCCTGACCTAATCCCCACTTGGTCCCTTTCTCTCGGTTGGGAGTCCAGCAGGGCAGCCGGGCAGCTGTCTTATCTCCCTTCAAGGACAAACCATAGAACTGAACTCGAAAACATCTGAAGTTATGGCTAACATTCTCACAGACTCACTCGCACCATACACAATACCTCTCTACTACCGTCTGCCTGTTATCTATCTCCTCCCCCAGTCCATACAAAAAATCCCATCACGTGACCACGTGTACTGTGTCATGTTTATGTTTATGTTCATGTTTATGTTTTGTTGATGTTTTGTTGTGTTTTGCTATGTAATGCTTGCTAAACTGCATTCTTGTATTTCTGGAGAGCGTGTGGCGGCGCCTGACTAGTCGGCTGCGGCCCGGAGGCTTGCTCCAAACTCATTTCGTTACACTGTACTTGTACATGTGTAATGACAAATAAAATATTCAATTCAATTCAATTCAATTCAAGTAACACTAATAGAGAGATACAGCCACGATCGGATGATAAGAGTGAATAATTTGTAACTCTGATGAGAGCAGCCTCAGTACTATGATACAGTCTAAATCCTGACTTAGACTATACCCAATACCAATTCTTTCTAAAAAGGAGCATAATTGTGAGGACACTGCCTTTTCTAGTATTTTTGACAGAAAGGGTAGATTTGAGATTGGCCTGTAATTGACTAATTCTGTAGGATCAAGTTGTGTTTTTTTAATAAGTGGTTTAATAATAGCTTACTTAAACATTTTCGATACATATCCTAGAGACAAGGATGAATTAATGATATTAAGAAGAGGATCTATGACCTCTGGAAGCATCTCTTTTAGTAGCTTAGTCAGTATAGGGTCGAGCATACATGTTGTTGATTTTGATAATTTAATGATTTTAGCCAATTCTTCCTCTCCCATATCGGTGAATGAGTGGAATTTTTCCTCAGTGACACTACAATGCACTGTCTGATGTGATACTGTAGTAGACCACTGCATGGTTATAATTTGTTTCCTAATATTATCAATATTGCACGTAAAGAAGTTCATAAAGTCATTACTGCTGTGCTGTTTACAAACATCAGAAGTTGAAGCTTTATTTTTGGTTAGTTTAGTCACTGTATCGAATAAATACCTAGGGTTGTGTTTGTTTTCTTCTTAGAGAGTCAAGAAATAAGCAGATCTAGCAGTTTTTATGGCCTTTCTGTATGCAATCATGCTCTCTTTCCATGAAATATGAAAAACCTCCAGTTTTGTTTTCTTCCAGCTGCGCTCCATTTTTCTGGCTCGAGTTCCTCTAGGCTATCTGCGATGCTGAGAAGATGGAACTGATGAAGATTATTTACAAAGCAATCTTTAGTCGCAGCAGTGATAATCCTGCCATATTTGAAGGATTAACAATAAGTGCTTTTGGGGAAAGGGATTGAATATTCAGCAGCCTGAGCTTTATCATTTGTTCATCTGTATTATATCTGTTGTTTATTTGATGTGTTTTTTTGTATTTACTAATTCGGGGGAACAGATATAGTCTGATAGTCTCTATGTGATAATATCTAGGTGAAAGAGTCTCTATGTGTTGGGATTTATCAGACTTCTGTGATGTGAGACAGCTAGCAGGCGGTTGCGTAAGCCAGTCCATCTGCTTCCTGACCTGGGCCCCAGTTAGTCAAGGTTTAGCTTTAAGACTATGTGCCAGATTACTAGAGAGAAGAGCGGCACCATCCCAGGAGGGATGGATACCATCTCTTTTCAACAGGTCAGGTCTGCCCCAAAAGCTTTTCCAATTATCTATGAACCCTATGTTATTTTGTGGACACCACTTAGACAACCAGCCATTGAGTGATGATAATCTGCTAAGTATCTCATCACTCCTTTTAACGGGGAGGGGACCAGAACAAAAATTTTTTATCTGCCATCGTACTTGCGAGTTCACAGACCTCTTTAATGTTCATTTTGATGATCTCCGACTGGTGAAGTTGAACATCATTAGTGCCGACGTGAATAGTAATCTTAGAGAATTTACAATTAGCATTAGCCAGCACTTTTAAATTTGCTTTGATATCAGGCGCTCTGGCTCCTGGTAAACATGTGACTATGGTGGCTGGTGTCTCTATTGTCACGTTCCGTGTAATAGAATCGCCAATAGCTAGGGCACTTTCAACAGGATTCTCAGTGGGTGCGTCACTGAGTGGGGAGAATGTGTTTGATGTTCTAATCGGAACGGAAGAGTGTCTTTTTGATCCGTGACTATGTCGTCTCACAGTCACCTAGTTGCCCAGCTGCACGGGCTCTACAGCTGGAACCGAACAATGTACAGAGTTCACTAAGCTAGTCACATCCAAAGCAGTGTCTAAAGCGGTTACATTCTCACTACTCTCAAATAAAGTCTGGATGCGTGTCTCTAATTCTGAAATCTTCTCTGTCACCCTGACTATCTCCATGCATTTATCACATGTGAAGCTCTGTTCGCTGGCAGAGAAGGATATACTGAACATGTAGCAGGCAGTGCAAGTGACAATAACAGGAGATGACATGGCTTACCGTGTTTGTTGATTAATCTTAACAATTTTTTGATGGACTCTGTTGACTAATCCAACTTATCACAGTTATTTGATAGACTCTGTTGACTAATCCAACTCACCACAGTTGTTTGATGGACTAGCAAAGGCACGAGAGATAAAACAGGAGACCCGGATGCACGCATGGCAGGGTAACAGGCTAGTGAAATTAAAAGCTAGCAATGTCAAATTTAACGTGATAGGCAATATTAAACAATATATGGTGATGAGTAAGTTATATTTAGCAGTATAAACAACAAAGAAAATATATCAAATAGAGGACTTCCTGTAGACTTGGAAGTAAACGCCCATGGCTAGGATTGGATATGATTTGCATATTTAATGAGCTTCTGCTCCCCTGTCAGTTCACATGAGGGAGGGATTGTTTTGAAAGCGGCAACCGTATTGATTCTCTCACAGGGCTCCCAAAACGTCTTTATCAAACAAACACAATGATTTATCTCGCGATTGATTGGAATATTATTATTACTTGGCCCGCCCGATTGGTGGATATAAGCGTGAACCACACACACACACACGTGTGCGCGCACACCCTTCAAATATCAAGTCAAGAGAGTGAACAACGCAGATCAAAAAAGGAATATTATTTCACTATTTAAGATTCACCGGCCTGCCGACAGGCTTACGTTTTGGTAGCCCATCTGGAAAACACATAGCCCCGGGATGTTGGGCTTTGCAAGTCCTGGCCCATGACGTTACAATTCTGAGTCTGATCCTGAATCACAATGAACCAACAAATAAAGGATTCTCCAGCCTGTGACAGCGTGCTAAGGTATGTTCTGTTAGACACGTACACATAATCAAAACGAATCTGTAACAATGCAATACTATCACATATAAAAAAACATGTTTTACTCACATAAGTGTGTTGCACCATTCCTGTCGGATCCAATATAGAAGGCACAGCATTGTGTTTTAATCTCAATATGTCTGCAAATCCAGTCTCGACCTGTGTTTTATTTACAAACAATTCCGCAGTGAAATGAAGCAAACAAACGTCCACTTATTCCTAATATTAGAATCCGAAGGAAGCTTATGCAGGGACTGTGTTCTTCCGCAACCAGACACAGCGCAATATCTTCCTATCTTCGGCATGTTTATTGCTCGGTAGCGTGATCTGTTTAGCTCCACGAGTCGGTGGGTGGGGCTACAGAAGCAGCGTACATATTTATCTGTTGAGGTGGTGTTTCCCAGTTCTATTACGTCATTGATCAATATATATTTGAGATATTTTTCTGGGCCTGGTGTCAATAAAAGCTTTGACTAACAAGGAAGTTTTCAGCTCCGAAACTTACAGGATATTCTTATATCACAATTAACTTTTATATATCAAAGGCTCAATGGAAAGTTGATTTCTCAATTCATCACCTATTTAAGCGGTACGCATATGGAACCTAGCAGGAGCAGGATGAAAAAAAAACAGTCCCGCGCAGACCTCTACAACAATGGGATCCAAATATCAGGAGTTTGTTTGTCTCATTGGAAACATTACTGCATTGAATTGTAATACTTTAAATCCCAAACAATTCCTACACAATGTATAGGTCCTAGTCAAAGTCCTAGTCAAAGGACTGATACAAGACAATTTAATGGAATTCCACCCCAGTAATCTGAGGTCTGAGAAATGTAGTAGCAACCACACACTGTCTGTAACTGAATAGGCTAATATTCACCGAATAATTGCATTAAGGAACTTCAGTCACCCATGAAGTGAAAATGACTATTTTTACCCATTGTAGGCTACCCCATGTTCATACCTGATCCATGTGTAACTTCCAGACCGCTAAACTTCTGGCAGAGCTAAGCTTAACTCTCCTTCTCATTGCCATTCGCTATTGCGCCCCCCCCCAGTGGAAGTACAAACTTTCTCCCTGGCTGTGTCTGAAATCGCCCCCTATACCCTTAAATGGGGCACTATTGAGGGGACAGCCATTTGTAGCCACTCATTCCATCCCACAATGCACCGAAATAACAAGTGTACAACCAATGTACCCTCAATGGCTAGAGAATACCCATAGTGCATTGTGAGAGTTGCGTGCTGAATGAATTGCTGCGTCTCACCAGGAGATGGCGCCCACAGCTGACTCGATCATTCATCCATTTACAAACCACACTGGTCCAAAGTGATATCATACAGGTATAAATTCATTTTTAATTGTTAATTAAATTGTGCATGCGTGTATTTCACTATTTAAGAGCCCTGGCCAAAACGGAAGCCACGTGAGCTGGATCTTCATTAAAAATGAAGGGTTACAATGTACCCCACCATGTCCCATAGGTGGGGTACATTGTAACATGTGAGGGGCATGATGTAACATCACCAAAAGACAGCTTAAAATGTAACCTGATATAATCAAAAATATATACAAGACAAACTAAAATATTTTGTCAAAATACAATTATTAGCTTTTTCAAATAAAGCCATTTTTAATAATTAAAATATACTCATTTTTGAGTTTGACAACAAACACATCACTAAATACATCTATACAGCATAGTTCAAAACATAATAATAATGAATAATTTCTGAACATTGTCTCTCAGTCATTATTCACCCTTTTCTCATGGTTTCCCAAAAGAATTCATAAAAGTATAGAATAGCATATTTCTAATAGGGGCTCATTGTAACGCAGTGTTATAACGTTCCCCACCTGCAGAACTGGGATTTAAATCCAGCTCGCGTCTTCTGCTGTTAGATCAGCATTAAAGAAGTATTTCCACTGTTAAATAACAGATATAAGATTAAAATAATTTTGAAAAACAAGAGATGAAAAATAAACTTAAGTAAGAAATTTACTTTTGCTATGGAAGATATCACTGAACATTTATTTAACCAAAGACTTTTTTTGTAACCACCACCCCCAGCTCTTCCTGGAGCGTGCTTCAGGTGTTATGCCATTGCTGCATCAATCTCAGAGTCTGTAGCATTTGGGCTCCACGTCTTCACAGCATCTAAGGGAAGAGAATATATTTCTTTTTAAAATAAATAAAAGGAAAAATTTTAGGTAAATGACATGCACTTATTTTCAAAATATCTTTATGGTGTACAGCTAAATCTAAAAAATACACGGAACAAGATGAATTAATCATGAATGAAACATTAGAAAAAGGTAATCAACATGCATTACATTTTATTTTATTGTATAAGTATGTTCTACTTTAAATGGGTGTTAGATTAGTTGGGGGAAAACAGCATTTGTCCCCTCCCTCTTCAATACCACTGTGGTGCCCTTGAAAAAGACCCGTAACTAGGTGTGTGACTGTGAGAAAGTGAAATACAGGTGGGCTGTGATGTCCCCTGAATGGATAAAGGGTAGCAATAAAAATTACATCAATATACAAGGAACAAGAGATTTTTTTTTTTTTTTTGATTGGCATATGCCCCAAATCTTGAACTACATCATATAAAGGCTACATTAATAAGTTACAGTAATATCTTTGACTATCATTAAACATACACTCACCTAAAGGATTATTAGGAACACCATACTAATACTGTGTTTGACCCTCTTTCGCCTTCAGAACTGCCTTAATTCTACGTGGCATTGATTCAACAAGGTGCTGAAAGCATTCTTTAGAAATGTTGGCCCATATTGATAGGATAGCATCTTGCAGTTGATGGAGATTTGTGGGATGCACATCCAGGGCACGAAGCTCCCATTCCACCACATCCCAAAGATGCTCTATTGGGTTGAGATCTGGTGACTGTGGGGGCCATTTTAGTACAGTGAGCTCATTGTTATGTTCAAGAAACCAATTTGAAATGATTCGAGCTTTGTGACATGGTGCATTATCCTGCTGGAAGTAGAATCAGAGAATGGGTACATGGTGGTCATAAAGGGATGGACATGGTCAGAAACAATGCTCAGGTAGGCTGTGGCATTTAAACAATGCCCAATTGGCACTAAGGGGCCTAAAGTGTGCCAAGAAAACATCCCCCACACCATTACACCACCACCACCAGCCTGCACAGTGGTAACAAGGCATGATGGATCCATGTTCTCATTCTGTTTATGCCAAATTCTGACTCTACCGTCTGAATGTCTCAACAGAAATCGAAACTCATCAGACCAGGCAACATTTTTCCAGTCTTTGTCCAATTTTGGTGAGCTTGTGCAAATTGTAGCCTCTTTTTCCTATTTGTAGTGGAGATGAGTGGTACTCAGTGGGGTCTTCTGCTGTTGTAGCCCATCCGCCTCAAGGTTGTGCGTGTTGTGGCTTCACAAATGCTTTGCTGCATACCTCGGTTGTAACGAGTGTTTTTTTCAGTCAAAGTTGCTCTTCTATCAGCTTGAATCAGTCGGCCCATTCTCCTCTGACCTCTAGCATCAACAAGGCATTTTCGCCCACAGGACTGCCGCATACTGGATGTTTTTCCCTTTTCACACCATTCTTTGTAAACCCTAGAAATGGTTGTGTGTGTGAAAATCCCAGTAACTGAGCAGATTGTGAAATACTCAGACCGGCCTGTCTGGCACCAATAACCATGCCACACTCAAAATTGCTTAAATCACCTTTCTTTCCCATTCTGACATTCAGTTTGGAGATTGTCTTGACCGGGACCACACCCCTAAATGCACTGAAGCAACTGCCATGTGATTGGTTGATTAGATAATTGCATTAATGAGAAATTGAACAGGTGTTCCTAATAATCCTTTAGGTGAGTGTACTTTATACTATGTATAAGTTCAAAGTACCTTTTAGCCTACTAGCTAACTTTCAGTAAACTCAGTAAATTTCAGTTGACAATGTGGGCATCATTTCTTTTGGTTCCTTCATGTCAAACAAGTAAAACTCAAGCATTTTAATCAAATAATACAAAATGTACTTTTTTATATTTTTAATAATATATATCGATACAACACCTCAATTCCTCCTCTCCTTGTGGTTGTTCAATGTTCCGGTCTTCCGGGAGAACGCGATAACACAATCTCGCGAGACAATCTATCTTATCGCGGGATTTTGTAATATCGCAAGATTTATTAATATCTTTTGTTACTTCATCTTGGCAGCACCGTTTTGGCAATCTATATCCAACTCAGACCTAAATGGTGACTGGGTATACATCCGTTTTACATGTTTATGCATACATTCCATAAAAATAATAACGAATACATACAACAGGTTGAAATAATGACTAAAATGCAGTGGCTTTGCAATCACTTAACCACACAGGGCACTTTGTGATTATAATTTATTTAAAAAAGATAAAGTAAATATATTTACTTTGTATACAAATCGTGTATTTCATAAAGACAATTCCTGTTTTTTTCCTATTAGTCTTGCTTGACTAGACGTGTAAAAGACGTCAATGGACGTCTATTCACAATCTTGACTAGACTTGTAGAGGACGTCAGTGGACGTCTATTCAAACTACTCAGACAGCCTCTAAAAACTACTTAGTGCACTTAAATTAGTTATTGCAGTATTAACCAAGGTGTAAGCACAGCTTTTGCATATTTCACAAGGATTTCATAGAGAGTCAGGATGGACTATAAATGCACATGTAAAAGACGTCACCATAGGGACGTCCTCTCACGGCTGAACTACACGTAGCTAAAAGTCAAAGTAACAATTATACATGCAACCCCAGATAACTGTAGACATGTACAAACATATCTGAATGCATTTTTAAGAAATGTTCTGTGTTACATATTTTTACCGATTTATGCTACTGTGACTTTTTTGTCCAGGGACACAACGTTGCCGTTGGACCAATGTTTGCTGGGAACACATTTAAACATTCAGAAGACGACGCATGTAGACGTCCAGGGACGCAGAAAAGACATGGAATTCACGGCCAAATGACGTCGGAGACGTCGGTTCAACTTTCATTTTGGAACTATTTTTCAACCATGATGGGACGTGTCGGAGGGACGTATTTTCAATGGTCATTGAACGTCCAAATGTTTGCTTGGTTCTTTTTTGCTTATGTCCACAAATAATGTGTTCTTGTTTGTGATGTACACATGATTAAAACGTTGTATGGACGTTCAGGTCTGACTGGACAGATTTTTGACCTTTTTAGAACCTTTGTCAAGATGTGTTAAACCTCAAGACATAATTGATTGCCTTTCATGGTGTAACACAATGGGTGTGTGATTATTTTATATGCAGGCTTATATATATAAACTTAAATTATGCAGCAACACATTTAAACATCCAGAAGACGATGCATTTAGACGTCCAGGGACGCAGAAAAGACGTGGAATTCACAGCCAGATGACGTCAAAGACGCCGGTTCAACTTTCCTTTTGGAACAGAGTGGAACAGAGCTACTGTCCACCTTAGAAGGGATAATTATCAGCCCATGACCTAGACACAAAGACAATACTTGATTACACTCAAGAGAAATGCCAAAGAGAAAATGTCAACAAAAACTCCACTAGTTGTTTCCATCACCCTGTTTTTATGCGCATTTTGAAGTATTGCATCAGAAACGAGCGATGGAAATGTCAAATTTTAAGGAATCCCTTAATTCGCAAAAAAAGTTAGTTTTTATGTTTGCTTGAGGTGGTTTTTGTCTTGTGCGAAAAAGAGTAAATGTGAAAAATAAGATGGAAACGCATTTGCTGAATAAATTCTGACGTAGCGAACATTAAAACCAGGTGACTAATTGTCTGTTTCCACTGATGGTGTTTTATCTACTGTTGGTTACTAAGTTACCAATACCACTGTCATAGACTCGAACAACTTGATGGAAATGCACCTAATTTGCATTTGGTCAGGTTTTTTTCGAACTTTGAAAAGATTCGCTTCACGTTTGGAATGAAACCCAACTGGCAACCTTTCCTAGCTGACTACTTGTTTGATAGGTTGCGTTGATAACACCCAAATCAGTACAACTAGGCTATCTCTTGTCTTTGCCTATAAACACTTTACATATACACAGTTACACAACATTAAACTTCAGATTAAATGATTATGCCTAAATTTAAATAACCTACAGTATATGTGGCACACATGTGATAACAGCTCATAACACATTAAAGAAGAGATCATCTCTCCTGTATTTTTGATAGTTTAGATGGCATACCGTGACTTAAAGCAGTCCGCAAGGACCATGTGTATTTCACTAACTGGAATGGAAATGTGATTTTTCCAGCATTTAAATTCATGTTGCCATTTAAGAAAGTCCTAATAGATAATAATTAAAAATATATAATCACCAGATATGAATCTTGAGATATGGAAAAGCATTTTGAGGAGGCTGAAATTACAGCTTAGTTAACTGAAAGGTCAGGCTAAAGGGGATGTCTCTGAGTATTTGCATGAGGTAAGCTTGCCAGCAGGATAGGGGGAAGGTAGCTGCTGGTATAGATTGTTATGAGAAGAAAAAAAGCAGTTTAAATCAGTCCATCAAATGAAAACATTATTCATATAAGCTTAAATGATTGGAAAATCACTGGTAATACTTTATTTTACAGTGTCATTGTTACACGTAGTAATAACTATAAATGATGCATAGTTACGTGCAACTAACTCTACACCAAACCCTAATCCTAACCCAATTAGTATTACTCTGTACTTAAATATATAATTATACTGTAACAAGGACACCTTAGAATTAAGCGTAACTGAAAATCCTCCTCCAGCAGGCTTTTAGCTGTGGCCGGACATGACATTACTCACAGTTAGTAGTCATAGAGGAAGGCAAAGAGTGTTGCCAGTGAGAGGATGGTTGTGGTGACCCTTTGTACTTTTAAATGAAAAATAATAAACATCTTTCAGGTGTCTGACATATAGTGGTGCAGGTATGACGTCAGAACCGGGAAGTCTAATTCGCAGCTGGTTCCTTTAAGAGTTTTTCGATTTATATGTAATATAAAGCCTGCTGTAAACATAACTTGACAATACTGACGTTTTGTTCTACAACAAATTACATACACCCATAACCAAACTGCGAATTTTCATTTTTGAAAGCGTACGTTTTTAATAAGTAACTAGATAATACAGCGTGGGGTGTGAGTGTGTGCTGTTTAGGATGTTTTCTAGATTGTCAATACATCTTTTTTTTTTATTTCACGTATTTTAAAATCACGTTAAAATGTGAGTATCGAATATGAAACATCAGGCTTTTGAGGAACGTTTATTGGTACATTTGTCAATCATTGTATTGCATTGCATTATACACTCACCTAAAGGATTATTAGGAACAAATGTTCAATTTCTCATTAATGCAATTATCTAATCAACCAATCACATGGCAGTTGCTTCAATGCATTTAGGGGTGTGGTCCTGGTCAAGACAATCTCCTGAACTCCAAACTGAATGTCAGAATGGGAAAGAAAGGTGATTTAAGCAATTTTGAGTGTGGCATGGTTATTGGTGCCAGACGGGCCGGTCTGAGTATTTCACAATCTGCTCAGTTACTGGGATTTTCACACACAACCATTTCTAGGGTTTACAAAGAATGGTGTGAAAAGGGAAAACATCCAGTATGCGGCAGTCCTGTGGGCGAAAATGCCTTGTTGATGCTAGAGGTCAGAGGAGAATGGGCCGACTGATTCAAGCTGATAGAAGAGCAACTTTGACTGAAATAACCACTCGTTACAACCGAGGTATGCAGCAAAGCATTTGTGAAGCCACAACACGCACAACCTTGAGGCGGATGGGCTACAACAGCAGAAGACCCCACGGGTACCACTCATCTCCACTACAAATAGGAAAAAGAGGCTACAATTTGCACGAGCTCACCAAAATTGGACAGTTGAAGACTGGAAAAATGTTGCCTGGTCTGATGAGTCTCGATTTCTGTTGAGACATTCAGATGGTAGAGTCAGAATTTGGCGTAAACAGAATGAGAACATGGATCCATCATGCCTTGTTACCACTGTGCAGGCTGGTGGTGGTGGTGTAATGGTGTGGGGGATGTTTTCATGGCACACTTTAGGCCCCTTAGTGCCAATTGGGCATCATTTAAATGCCACGGCCTACCTGAGCATTGTTTCTGACCATGTCCATCCCTTTATGACCACCATGTACCCATTCTCTGATGGCTACTTCCAGCAGGATAATGCACAATGTCACAAAGCTTGAATCATTTCATATTGGTTTCTTGAACATGACAATTAGTTCACTGTACTAAAATGGCCCCCACAGTCACCAGATCTCAACTCAATAGAGCATCTTTGGGATGTGGTGGAACGGGAGCTTCGTGCCCTGGATGTGCATCCCACAAATCTCCATCAACTGCAAGATGCTATCCTATCAATATGGGCCAACATTTCTAAAGAATGCTTTCAGCACCTTGTTGAATCAATGCCACGTAGAATTAAGGCAGTTCTGAAGGCGAAAGGGGGTCAAACACAGTAATAGTATGGTGTTCCTAATAATCCAATGACTGCACTTCTAAAGACCCTTCTGTGAAGCTCCTGAAATTCGCAGACGACACCACCGTCATCGGCCTCATCCAAAACGGTGATGAGTCTGCTTACAGACTGGAGGTTGAACGGCTGGCTGTCTGGTGCAGTTATAACAACCTTGAGCTCAACACGCTCAAAACGGTGGAGATGATAGTGGACTTCAGGAGGAACAGCCCTGCTCTGCCCCCACTCACCATCATGAACAGCACAGTGGCAGCAGTGGAGTCATTCAGGTTCCTGGGCACCACCATCTCTCAGGACCTGAAGTGGGACAATCACATTGACTCCATTGTAAAAAAGGCCCAGCAGAGACTGTACTTCCTTCGTCAGCTGAGGAAGTTCAACCTCCCACAGGAGCTGCTGATCCAGTTCTACTCGGCTGTCATTGTGTCTGTTTTGTGCACATCCATCACTGTCTGGTTTGGTTCAGCTACCAAATCTGACATCAGGAGACTACATCGCACAATCCGGACTGCAGAGAGGATTATTGGTGCCCCCCTGCCAACCCTCCAGGACCTGTACTCTTCCAGAGTGAGGAAGAGGGCAGGTAAAATCATCACAGACTCCGCTCACCCTGGACACTTCCTGTTTGAACTGTTACCGTCAGGACGGCGACTCCGATCACTGGCCACTAGAACATCTAGGCACAGGAACAGTTTCTTCCCACAGGCCATTTCCTCTTGAACAGTTGAATACCCCCAGCACCCCCAGCACCCCCAGCCGCCTTTTAGTGCAATATATTCTAAACTAGTGCAATATATTCTTAAATGTAACTGTGACCTTATATATATATATATATATACATACCTTTATTTTATTTTGTACTATTTTTCATATTTGTATATTTGTGTTCATGTTGTGTTGTATTGTATATGTGCACTGGAAGCTTCAGCACCAAGACAAATTCCTTGTGTGTGCAAGCACACTTGGCAATAAAGCTCTTTCTGATTCTGATTCTTTAGGTGAGTGTATGCCCGTCCGTCCGTCCCAGCCACACACACAATAGAAAACAGAGCTTTGATCATAAACAGAGCATTTAAATATAATCTTTACAAGACATATTTTTGGGAGATATATAGTGATAAAAGATATTTATGTAAGACGTGTATAAGGGAAACATGTCTATTTAGCTCAAAGGGAATTATTATCTAATTTATAGGGAATTTTGAAAGTCACATATTTCACAGCTGAGCAAATGACTCAGATGGATGGAAAGTCTCGTGGATGAAATTTGAAGTTTTGAGGTGGTTGAAGGCTGTAGAATCATTGACTGAATATTTGTGGAAAAAACTTAACTTAGAACACAAAACTAAACACAAAGAAAATAACTTAAGTAAAAGAAAGAAAAGTGAGTGAGATGAGATTATAGATGGCTTGAATGAACTATTAATCCATTTTCTTGGATCTTTGTCTGTCTCGATCGTCTGATCGTCTTTGGTCATCTAATCATCTCATCATCTATTTCTAATTCATCGTCTAAATCTTTATTCATGCTCTGAGATTTTAAACTCAAATGTTTTCCCATCCTCCTGGATGAGTTCTGACCAATTAGGTATCATCTTTGGTTCAGAGGTGACTGTTTCTCCTCTCACCATAAATTTCATATTATCTGTGGTCTCTTAACTTCCTGCTCTAAGCAGAGAATCAAAGAGTACAATTTAGACATGATTTCTATTATAAGAATACAATTATATTTTACAATTGTATATTTTACACAGATTTCAACCAAACATCCTCTGAATTATGAGCATACGATCATACTGATACCAAGCAAAGCACACTTTCAATCAACCATTATAACAATAACTATAACAATTACATAAATTGTGAGTGAGTCTAAGCATAATGGTCATGTCACGGTTTATGAATGCATTGTGTCCTGCTTGTCTCGTGTCTGTGTTATTATGTGTGTGTGGGCGTGTGTGAGTGGGCGTGACCGAGCCTCATTGTTTGATCAGCGGTCCAGCTGATCTCTATCACAGCGCCAGCTGCAGCTAATTACTCTCACCTTCAAATACTCACCTGTTTCTCATCTCCTCTGTCAGATCGTTGTTTTGATGTCTTCTTTGCTGTATGTTTCATCCCGGGCCTGTTCGGCGGTCCAATCTCGTTGTTCCTGTTCCTGTTCCTGTTCCTGTTCCTGTTCCTGTTCCTGTTCCTGTTCCTGTTCCTGTTCCTGTTCCTGTTCCTGTTCCTGTTCCTGTTCGGTGTCTCTGTGGATTACGTTCTGTGTCTGGATTCCCACTTCACCTTCACCAGCTCACTTCGAGTCACCATCTCAGTCCCTGCGCCACCCGTCATTTCTGGATCTGTGTCAATAGACAAGTTTACTTGCATTTACCAGTTCCGGAGTCATATTCCGGTGAGCCCAGTTACTGCAGAGCTTTTCTTACACGATGCTCCATGCATTTTTCTCTTCAACCCAGGACCTTCAACAATGAACGAGCCAAGGTTGCATTTGTCCTGATGCTGCTGACTGGGAGAGTGGTGCTATGGGGAACGGTGGCGTGGGAGAACCAAGATCCATGCTGCGCCTCGTTCCAGACACTCTCAGAGGAGATGAGAAGGGTATTTGATCGGGCCATCGCCGGGAGAGAGGCGGCCAGAGTACTTGCGGACCTTCGACAGGGAGAAAGATCGGTTTCTGACTTCTACATTGAGTTCCGAACCTTAGCGGCAGAGTGTCAATGGAACGAGGAGACGCAGTGGGACATGTTCCTGCATGGGTTGGCTGACCGCGTCCAGAGGGAGATCTATGCCTTGGACCCTGCCCAGCCGCTTTCCTGGAGGAGCTGTCTTGTGTTTGCATGTCAGTCTGTTTCTATCTCTGTTATTCAGGAGGAAGCAGTGGATTTGTCTAACGTGCATGCTGAGTACCGCAACCTGAAGGAGGTGTTCAGTAAGTCTTGTGCTGCTTCTCTTCCTCCACATCGTCCCTATGACTGTGCCATAGATTTACTGCCAGGTAAGTCTCTGCCTAAAGGCAAGTTATATTCACTTTCTGCTCCAGAAAGGGAGGCTATGGAGGAATATATTTCTGATTCACTGACAACGGGGTTCATCCACCATTCCTCTTTTCCAGCGGGGGCGGGGTTCTTTTTTGTGGGGAAGAAGGACGGATCTCTGATGTCTTCAGCTTTAGAGAGGTTGCAGGGAGCAGCGATCTTCACAAAATTGGATTTACGTAATGCTTATCATTTGGTCTGCATTAGGGAGGGGGATGAATGGAAGACCACTTTTAACACCCCCAAGGGGCACTTTGAATATTTGGTCTGGATGACATGTTTTTTTTGGTTTTTTTCTCTTCTCTCCAGGAACATGTGCAGCACATCCGATGAGTGCTTCAGAGGTTGCTAGTGAATGGGCTTTTTGTCAAGGCGGAGAAATGCGCTTTTCATGCACAGTCTGTTCCTTTCCTGGGGTACATTGTTTCGACTGAGGGAATGCGTGTAGATCCTGAGAAGGTTAAGGTTGTGGTAGTTGGCCAAGTCCAGATTCCCGTAAGGCCCTACAGAGGTTTCTGGGATTCGCCAATTTCTACCGGTGTTTTATTCGCAACTTCAGTCAACTAGCCGCGCCTCTGATTGCCTTGACCTCCCCCAGAACTACGTTCAGGTGGTCAGACACAGCCGAGGCTGTGTTTGTCAAACTGAAAGGTTGCTTTGTTTCAGCCCCCATCTTATTCGCCCCTGATCTGTCATGTCAGTTCGTGGTGGAGGTTGCTAGGGTGTTCAGTGTGGTGTCAAGGGCATTGCTAGGGTGTACATTGTGGTTTCAAGGGCGTTGTTACACGTTTGCTAGGGTGTTCAGTGTGGTTTCAAGGGCATTGCTACATGGTTGCTAGGGTGTTCAGCGTGGTTTATTGTTCAAAGGATCCCCATTAGCTGTAACCAAAATGAGACAAGCTAGTCTTCCTGGGGTCCACAAAAAATAAAATATAATAATAATAATAAAAATAAATCACATAACAATGATAATCTAAAAGCAGTAAAGCATTATATATATTTATACAGCATTAGATTCATACAGTAAATATGTTTATTCCCGATTCACAATTTTAAATAGTGCATTCTCAAATGATACCTGAAAGAGACTTTGCCATTCATTTTACATATATTCAGTGGGCAATTATTCCAATGATTGATGGCACGATAAATAACTGTTCTCTTTAAAGCATTTGATTTTGGGCGTGGTAACATCATCTCACCATCATCAGTTGACTTTGTCAAATGAGAATGAACCTGATCACACCTAACAATTTGGTTATATAAAAAAACGGGTTGAAAAAGAAAAGACAGTGTTTCCGAAAAATGATTGTATTGAAAACCAGCCTTTTCTCCACCATTAACCATTAGAGTCGACGGTGCATACTGATAGTGTTTGTTCTGATGGGACAATGTAATACTAACCTAGCAGCTCTATTTTGGGCATGAAAGAATTGAAAATAATCAAAGATATTTGATTTTTGAAAATGAACAAAGACATTTGCTTTACTGTTTTCAACCCCCATCAGAAGGGCCATTTGGACTTCCTAAAGACAAAGAAATGCTGAAGGCCTGTAGACCAAATGTGTGTCACACCTGTAGCACCGTGGGGGAAGTTTGAATGTCTCACATTAGGGTTTCAGTCACATGGTCAAGGAATAGATAAAACAAGATTGTAACTGTTGCTCTGGCTCTTTTATTCTCTGGCTCTCTCTTCTTGGGGGCCTTCTCTTTGGCTCTTCTCTTCTTTGCTCTCTTCTCTTCTTTGTCTCTCTCTCCCCCTCTCTCTTTCTATCCCTCAGGTAACATTCATGCTGGGTACGATTAATGGTATAAGTTTTCATCATCTCATACATTTATTTTGTAACTATTTTAAGTGTAACCATAACTACATTTTATCATTACATTCTTTCAATTACAAATGATGTGCTAACTAGTTTTGATTTGGTATTGACTTTGAAGTGTTACCTATTGCAATACAATATAGTCACATTATAGCAACGCTCTCCCACATATTTAGCTATTGTAACTGCGCTTATTTCCGTCGTTGGTATAAGCTGCAGTGGGTGGTAAAGACGAGAAATGTACAGTTTTCTATCATCTTGCTGATAACGTTTCTTTAGTCATTCGGCAACCCTGCAGTCAGAACCACTGTAGGCGATCCACCCTTACAGGCAGTTTGTAATTTCTTTAGCTGACCTTTAGATGCAGATGACCACACAGGGGCACAATAATCCAGGTGACATAAAATTTAAGATTTAGCCATCTGTCCCACTATGTGTGTCGGGACATAAGAAAGACATTTTCTCACTATAGAGATACCACAACCCATCTTCTTCACTATGCTATCAATCTCTTCTGCCCATGACAGCTGACTATCTATTATTGTGCCTATTAAATTACTATTAAAAGTAATTTTACTTTATCTACCTGTTCTATAGGTTCCCCAGACAAGTTCAAACTCGTCTTTGGTGTAGATGACAGTTTATGACTCGATCCCAAAATAATTGATCTGGTTTTCGAGATGTTCAGCACCATCTTATTTCATTTTATCGAATAAAAAACCATATTTAACTCAGCTGAGTTGTCCAGTTCACTGACAGTTTTTGCAGCATAATACAATGTGGAATCATCAGCATACATTTGTACAGTTGCTTTACACAAAACTGATTGTAAATCGTTTGTGAAGATGGTGTATAAAAGTGGTTCCAAGCAGCTCCCTTGCAGAACCCCGCAGTCCAAGACCTTAGAGTGAGACCAGCTGCCCTTATTATTAAACCTGTTATGTCCTACTTGAGATAACTCTTCATAAATTGGATGGCAGTTGGACTAAATCCATAGCATTTTAGTTTACCAATGAGTAGATTGTGATCTATGACATTAATGCTGCACTAAAATCAAGTAATACTGCACCAGTCATCTGTAAATTATCCATTTCCTTGAGCCAGTCATCTACCATTACTGTAAGGGTGGAACAAGTTGAATGGTTATGTCTATAAGCATGTTGGAAATCTGTGTTCAAGCCATTACATTCAAAGTATTCCTGTATTTGTGAGGGAATTAAAGGAATTATTTTTACTCTCCAGCATGTCAGTGCCCACTGAGCAGTGTTTGGGCAAGGACTTCAACAACTTCCTTACTTCCTGCTCCTCCTCACTATTAAACTGGAAAGTGCAACTCTTATCTAACATCACATTATTTTTTATGAGCATCAGGTAACTAGAATCAGTATTGTCCATATTCTGCCTTAGTGCATGGACCTTATTTATGAAGAAATCATTAAAATAATTTGCTATATCAGATGGTTTGGTCAGAAACTTGCCTTCCGATTCCACAAAGGAAGCCCCTCCGTTTGTCCGTCTCCCCATTATTTCCTTAAGGGTTTTCCAGAGCTCTTTACCATCTTACTTTACAGCATTTATTCTCTGCATGTAATATTCTTTTCATCTAGTTATTCAGTTTTGTAACCTGATTTCTCAGTTGACAGTACTTGAATCTGTCCTCCACTAATCCAGTCTTTACTAATATAGATTTGGCTTCATCTCTTTCCTTCATGAGGCTCTTTATAGTCTCATTCAGCCATAGGGTTGGTCTTGCTTTTACAATACACTTTCTCATAGGGGCATGCCTATCAATAATCTTCATGAAGCTTTCCATAAAGATATTTAAGGAAAAGATATTTAAGGAGACCTCAGGCTCCTCAGCAGCATACACATCAGCCCAATCAATATCACCAACATCTGCCAAAAAAACCTTCCAGAATAAATTTCTTAAACATGCTTTTATGTACTATATTGACCTTACTTTACCTAATTTTATGATATTATGATCACTAAACCCCACAGATCGAGAAACTGGTTTAGTGCAGCATTCAGGAATATTTGTATAAATATGGTCTATGCAAATGGAAGAAGTATGGCCAGCACTGTTAGTAAAGACTCTAGTTGGTTGAGAAATCATCTGAGATAGATTACAAGCATCGATCAATGAAACTATCTTTTGTTTCATTGGACATGGATTCGCAAACCAATCTATGTTCATATCCCCAAGTAAAAAAAAAAAAAAATCACAATGTCAATATTAAATGTCAGTTAACACACATAAATCATTCAGATATTGCACATCAGTCCCGGGAGGTCTATATCAGCAGCCGATCAGCACCGGCTTAAGGTGAGGATTCAAGATTCAAGATTCAAGAGTTTTATTTGTCACATACACAGTTATATACAGAATATACAACCGGCAGTGAAATGTAAAAAAGACAAGGCCAACTTCCCATACCGGGAGTCGAACCCGGGCTGCCTGGGTGAAAACCAGGAATCCTGACCGCTAGACCATATGGGAAACCCTAAAACCCACCCCCCGGCGCTCGGACTTCCAGACGGAGGTCCGAGGACGGGGTTCTGATGGCCCGCCGCGGTGGAATCTGAATCCCGAGCCCGGGGAAATGCTGCCTCCGGCGGGGTCGGGGGACGACGAGCGCCCCCCCCCACCACCCACCCCGGAGGAGGGATCCAGCACCGCGGGAGAATTCGCTTTTGGCCGGGAATGAAGATGCACTTTAACCCATAAAGATTCTAAACCATATGAGATAAACTCAGAGCACAGTGTTACTGGTAAGTTATCTCTAATATATAATGCTATGCCACCCCCATGCTTGTTCCTGTCACTTCTAAAAATATTATAGCCATCAATGGAAATCTCTGTGTCAAGAACAGTAGCATCCAGATGGGTCTTCGATACTGCCAAGATATGAATGTTTTCTTTAATCAGATAATTACGTTCAAATACCTTATTTCTGATGCTGCAGACATTCAAATGGGCCATAACAAGACCCTTTGAAACCGGAAGGAGATGCTTATCATCAATGGAAAATCCATAAAAAATGTAGTTCAATACAGTCTATATGAGCACAAGTTAAGAAAACTCTCGCTCCCGCTCCAGCTCCTGGCCATTGGTGCCTTTCTAATTCTTATTCTTTTGAGCATAAGCTTGTCATGTCGGATGTAGGCTATGTCACTCCATTCTCTGGCAGCTTTCATGGCTGGAATGAGTTCCTTACGCTTTTTCCTAATGGCTTCAGTGTAGTCCTCATTCACAAAGATGATGGTGCCTTTCAAATCCTTAGTCTTTCCCAGAACAGCCATTTTATCTTTGTATCTGAGGAATTTTATTGTGATAGGCCTAAGTCTCTTTCCAGAATATCCAGCTGGATTGCCAGTCCTATGTGCACGTTCAATCACCATCTGACTACTGTCCAGGTGAAGTTTCTCATTTATCACACACTTGACTTTGTCCTCAGTCTCCTTCCAGCTTTCATTCTGGGTCTCAGGAATGCCATCCCCAACAAGATTATTTCTTCTTGTTTGACCCTCCAAGTAGTCCGCTTTCTCAGTCATCTCTGCCAATTTCCCCTGCATTGTTTTGGTTTCCGCACAAGCAATTGTTCTCTCTGACTCAATTTTCTCATATTTCTTTATTAGATCATCAATGTCCTTCTGGGAGAATTGAAAGCTACTTCTCAGCTCCTGTGTCTCCCTGGTCAATTTGTCAATCCGAGTGTTCACATTGTTCACAGTTAATTCCACAACAGTCTTAAAGTTGCTTTCTTGCTGCTTCAGAAGTTGCATGATGAACCGATCCCTTTGACTCATTAGATCTCTTATCTGTGAAAGCGACACCAACTCCTCTCCATTACTTTGGTTGCTGCTTTGGTCCTTCTTGGTTTCAAGGGCATTACTACACGGTTGCCAGGGTGTTGCTAGGGTGTTCATTGTGGTTTCAAGGGCATTACTTCACGGTTGCTAGGGTGTTCAGTGTGGTTTCAGAGGCATTGCTACATAGTTGCTAAGGTTTTGCTAGTATGTTGCTAGGATGCTAGGATGTTCTGGGTAGTTTCTAGGGTGTTGCTATGTGGTTGGTAGGGTACTCAGGGTGGTTGTTAGGGAGTTGCTATGCAATTGCTAGGGTTCTCAGGGTGGTTGATAGGGCATTGCTACATGTTTGCTAGGGTGTTCAGTGTGGTTTCAAGGGCATTGCTACATAGTTGCTAAGGTTTTGCTAGTATGTTACAAGGATGTTCAAGGGCATTGTTGCACAGATGCTAGGATGTTCTGGGTAGTTTCTAGGGTGTTGCTATGTGGTTGGTAGGGTACTCAGGGTGGTTGCTAGGGAGTTGCTATGCAATTGCTAGGGTTCTCAGGGTGGTTGATAGGACATTGTTACATGGTTGCAAGGGTGTACAGTGTGGTTTCAATGGTGTTGCTACATGGTTGCTAGGGTGTTCAGTGTGGTTTCAAGGGCATTACTACATGGTTGCTAGGGTGTTCAGTGTGGTTTTAGAGGCATTGCTACATAGTTGCTAGGGTGTTCAGTGTGGTTTCAAGGGTATTGCTACACAATTGTTAGGGTTCAGTAATTGTAATTGTTCAGTATGTTTTTTTATTTTATTTTATTTAAGGGCATTGCTACATGGCTGCTAGGGTACTCTGGGTTGGTGGAGAAAGGTTAGCCAATTCTGGGTTAAGAACAGTTTGTAATTGTGCTGTGCTGTACCAGGCTCAAGTTGAAATACAACTGGAACCATTCCTTACTGTTCTTAGAACCATTCGGCCTGACGGTGGAAAAGCGACTAAAGTTTAATTACATCCAGTCAGAGGATATCAAACATGATTGATATTTTGAGCCAATTTTAGACCACACAATTTTCATTTGTCATGCATCTCCTAGCAACAAGGCATGTGTTTCAGTTTGTTGTGATCAGTAGGGGTGTTCGATTCCAGGTTTTTTGGAGTCGATTCCTTGACTCCATTGACTTTACATCAAAACATTGTTAGACTTAAGACAAGATGGCAGTCTTTGCACACTTAATTTATTTATTTACCCCAGACAAAACAACACACTTTTAGTGTGACTGTTCAAATTCATCCAATTTAGCGATGACTTGAGTAGCTATCAACGTTGCTACCTAGCTGTTGGCAATACTTAATTTTACAGTGGGAACATTCACAAAAAACAGCCGTTGCCGAATATTATGTCAGAATTATAGAAACGAGAAAGAAGGTATTCTTTAATAAATTATTATTATTATTATTATTATTATTATTATTATTATTATTATTATTATTATTATTATTATTATTATTATTAGGCTAATGGTCAGGTGATGGCACTAAACTCACATTCATTGTCTAAAAGCTTAAAAAGTGCTTGGACAGGAGAGTTAAAGATACTAAAAATGTATACAATACATATGATAATGTACACTTACTGATATTTTTTCTTTATGTGAGTTTTTATGATTATGGTTAGTTTAATAATTATGAACACAAGGTTAACCATGGAAAACCAAATCTATATTGCATTAATATACCATCAGTTAAAATAAAGTTGGGACGGAGTTATGTATAATTACAAACTAAAGTCTCTATGGATGTTATCTATTTCTAAAGTGAGCTACAGTACATATAGGATAAATGTATGTGACAAAGTTTCTGCGACAGCTCTCTAACGGGGTGTAATACATCAGTGTCTGAATTTCTTGCTTTATTTCATTCACTTCTTGCTTATAGTGCACTCAACTGCCATGCACTATATAGGGATTCAGATATTAGATAATCAGTAAACACGTGAGGAATTTCGGACACAGCAACAGAGTCGACACCGAGAGTCGGCCCTGACTGAGGCTATTCAGAGTCAAGGAATCGACTCTTTTGGAGTCACTAGTGATCAGAAAGATTTAAAGGTCTAGTTGTGTGTTTCTCAGTCGATTAGTGTATGATGCCTAGTGTTTTCAAATCTGTTCATATTTTAAAAGTTGTGTAGTGTGAGTCTGAGTTTTGATTGTCATTTTAGAAAAACTATAAGTCTGATCAATTAGAAAATATATCAGTTAGAAAATATATAGGAACCTGAGTCAGAACAGTCTGAAAAACTGACATTTGTTGTGTTTTCACTGTATTAGACATATTTTCTAATATTTTTATAACTTCTTATATATTTTTTTCTATATACTTATATATAACTATATATTGTGAGATTTGTAACATATTTTATTGTTCAGCCCTATTGCTGCCACACTAGCCTGCTACAAGAACATCCATGGGTGAAAAGGTGAAATGTTTTCTGATTAAAAAAATGGGGGGAGGAGGAGGGGTAGCTGAATGCACCCTCTTCCCAAAAAGGATTTATTTACTTCAGAGTGTGTCATATGTCAAAGTAAGATATTAATAGACTAAAAATAAATAATTATAATACACACAGACTTTCAGATTGAAGCTGTGACATATATTTATAGACAATGAATGTTTGCCTTATAACTGATTCCATCAGGTAGGATGTCTGTGAGTATGTCCATAAATTTCTTATAAAATGGGTCAAGAAAGCTTATCATATATCAGAATATATGAGGTTACCCATGTATAGATTCTGCTTAGTGTGCATGATCAACTTCTATAAAAGCCAAGAGGGCAGACCAGAAGGGATGCAGAGAAGACCTCAGAAGTTCCATCCAGTGGTAAGAGCCTGTGCTGACTGACTGAAGGGCATTTTATCATCATCACATATGCATCTGTACTTAAAGTAGCTGTGTTTTTTATTTATGTATACATCTTAATGAATTTAATTTTCTTTTAGTTCAGTGGTAGTGAAAATTTCATCTGGTCTCACAGGACAAAAGGCAAGTGAGTTTATGATTCAGTGTGGATTAGGGTAGAGGGAAACAGTTGTTATAGTCTGTATAACTGGGGAAGCATGTTGCTTTCAAAAACTTGGTTAATTTATTCACAAATAAATGTGATAAAAATGTAAGATGAATTTAAAGAAGGGGACCCATTGACCAAGCATATTGTATTTGGTTTTTATTGTATGTTTTATTGTATTCAGTTTTTCTCCTTTGTTATACAAATTTGGCACAAGCATAGAGGACAGTATGAAAATGAAACACAGCGAATGTGGAGTCTCTAATTCAAACCCTCTAGCACCACAAAATATCTATACCTGCACTCTTGCTAATAACTTGAAAACTAAAATCTTAACTCATGGTGAGTTGACTGCTCCCTATAATCTCATGATATATACATATATGTCAAATATTGATGCTATAATAGAGCAAAACAGGAAATTGGCTCTAACTACAGAACTATTGGCATGCAGTGTTGCTATCATAATCCATGATGACATTTGCATAATATAAATCATTAGAAAGGTCTAAAGTTTTATCATAACATTAAATTATTATAATAAAAAAATCTGTGACAGTAATTTCTTTTTTTTTTTTTTTTTTTTGTCAGGAAATCTCATACACATATCTACAATGGAGAAAAAAATATATTTTTCCTATTTTTAGTTGTGAGCATTAGCGAGTACACACACATGTAATTTAATACATGCTCGTAGCCGGAGGATGCACTCGAGCAGAAAGTCCACAAGTGAGACTCATAGTTGCTTTTTACAATGCCAATTGTTTCAAAGCAGCTTCACAGTGTTAACAGGAAAATAATAATTCAACAGAATTTGATTCAGATCTACAGCCACTCAGGAGAAAACGGTGATGTCAATTTCTATTATCATATAGTGTCAAAGCAATAGTGACAACAGCATATCAGTTTCATCACCAGAAAGACATATTCAGTTTAAGTTGTTGCCGTTCATGGGCCCCTTACCTGCTTCTTGCTTGCTATCTAAATGTTTATCTAGTATTGTTTTATGTGTCTATATATTCATGTGTAAGCCTAAACTTACTTAAAAGGAATATGCCTCTTTCCTAACACAATTCATGTGATTCATTTCATGATTCTTGCCTTTATTGTTACATGGAATATTTATGAAATTTTTAATGTATAGTTTATCGTTTCTTTCTTTAGTAAACCGCCAACATGAGTACGGATGCGGAGATGGCCGCTTATGGCAAGGCTGCCATTTACCTTCGTAAGCCTGAGAAGGAGAGAATCGAGGCTCAAACCAAACCATTTGATGCCAAGTCTGCCTGCTATGTGGCTGATGTCAAAGAGTTGTACCTCAAGGGAACAATCAAGAGCAAAGACGGTGGCAAAGTCACAGTTGTTTTGCTTGACACTAAGGAGGTGATTTTTAATTTCCATTTCATGTTGATGTTCATTAAATTACTTATTACATTGTTTTCTTTTATATATAATATCTAATTTATCACATTAATAGGAAAGAGTTGCTAAGGAAGAAGATGTCTACCCAATGAATCCTCCCAAGTATGACAAGATTGAGGACATGGCCATGATGACCCATCTCAATGAAGCCTCTGTGCTGTATAACCTCAAAGAGCGTTATGCTGCATGGATGATCTATGTATGTTCTGAAAAAACATAAAAACGCATTTAAGCTCAATTTGTCTGTTGTTGCAATCTGACCACTTCTCTGCTCATTTCAGACTTACTCTGGACTCTTCTGTGCAACTGTGAACCCCTACAAGTGGCTCCCAGTGTATGATTCAGAAGTGGTGACTGCTTACAGAGGCAAAAAGCGTATGGAGGCCCCACCCCACATCTTCTCTGTCTCTGACAACGCCTATCAGTTTATGCAGACTGGTAAGACATTATGGAATTGAATTCTATAGAATTTATTAAGGTGAATTAGTTGTTTCTGTTAATATAAGAAATATTTACTTAATATTTTACAAATTACAATCAACAGATAGAGAAAACCAGTCTGTCCTGATTACGTAAGTAATTTCTTTTAATCTTAGAACTTGACAAAAATGAAAAATATAATGTAGATGGCAAATCTATTTGGAGATATTTACGAAATATAATTTGAATATACTTTGAAAAGTCTACATTTCTTTCTAATCTCTCATAAACCAGTGGAGAATCCGGTGCTGGAAAGACTGTGAACACCAAACGTGTCATCCAGTACTTTGCCACAGTTGCAGTGTCAGGTGGTGACAAGAAGAAAGAGGACAGCAAAATAAAGGTATGAGATATAAAACTGTCATATATATTATTTTGAAAGATGTTACACTTGTCTCACAAACTATATGATGTGTGAATTTGTGAAATGCCTGCAAACAGTCTTTAGACATGAAATGTAAAATAACTAAATAATAATAAAAACAACCCCATTCAAACAACACAGGGCTCTCTTGAGGACCAGATCATTGCTGCCAACCCTCTGCTTGAGTCTTATGGTAATGCCAAGACTGTGAGAAATGACAACTCCTCTCGTTTTGTAAGTTCACCACTTTTTATTTACAGTTGGTCAGTTGTGTTTGATTTTTCTATACAGAGCTTTTTTTATTTAGCAATTATTATTATTATTATTCATGTATTATGCTATTTTGTTTTAAACAGGGTAAATTCATCAGAATTCACTTCGGTACATCTGGAAAACTGGCTAGTGCTGACATTGAGACATGTAGGTGGACATGATTTCATTGATCCATCCTGCACATTTGTCTTTGTCTGTCACTCTTCAGATGATTGTGACTCAAGTACATTCTCTCAACAGATCTGCTGGAGAAGTCTAGAGTGTCATTCCAGCTTCCAGATGAGAGAGGCTACCACATCTTCTACCAGATGATGACCAACCATAAGCCTGAGCTGATTGGTAGGTGCACATATTTCATTCAGTGTTTAAATTCCAGATAATATTTTAAGATACTCTTTCATAAAAATATGTGTATTTTTACAGAAATGACGCTCATCACCACCAACCCCTATGACTTCCCCATGTGCAGTCAGGGTCAGATCACAGTGGCCAGCATTGATGATAAAGTGGAGCTGGATGCTACTGATGTGAGTCATTGCTGTTTGATTATTGACATATTCTACATAAATATGGAAAATCATAGATCTCATTCTTTTCTGTAATTTAAAGGACGCTATTGACATTCTGGGTTTCAATACTGAGGAGAAAATGGCCATCTACAAGTTCACTGGAGCTGTGCTTCATCATGGTAACATGAAGTTCAAGCAGAAGCAGCGTGAGGAGCAGGCCGAGCCTGATGGCAATGAGGGTGAGACGTGTTCTTTTCAGTCAGTCTTCTCAGTCTAATTGCTTCTGTTTTATTCTGGCCTTTACAATAGTAACAGTTACATTGACTATGCTGATAAATCACAGAAATTGTGTGGAAAATGTTTAGTGTAAATATAAATTAGAAGTGTGCAGTGCATAACAATAAATCTAAAAATTAAAGTTAAGTACCTGGTGCCTGATTTATTATAATTTGTACAGATGTACAAAACACTCTATAGCGTAAAGACAGTTTATTTTAAATTGTATTTAACAGAGGCTGACAAAATCGCCTACCTTCTGGGTTTGAACTCTGCTGATATGCTGAAGGCTTTGTGCTACCCCAGAGTCAAGGTCGGAAATGAGTATGTGACCAAAGGCCAGACCGTGCCACAGGTATAGTAACATTTTCAGCATGTCTATGTGTTTTGCCTACAATTCTGGCTAATTATTGCAGAAGCAGAATAAAATATCCACTCTATTCTACTTACAGGTGTACAACTCTGTTAGTGCCTTGGCCAAATCTATCTATGAGAGGATGTTCTTGTGGATGGTCATTCGTATCAACCAGATGTTGGACACAAAACAACAAAGAAATTTCTACATTGGTGTGCTGGATATTGCTGGCTTTGAGATCTTTGATGTAAGAATGATTCTCGTATCTCTTTTTATGTCAAATTAAATCATATTCAGTATTTAGTCAGTAAATGTTTCTGTTCTTTTTTCCATCAGTACAACAGCATGGAGCAGCTGTGCATCAACTTCACCAATGAGAAACTGCAACAGTTTTTCAACCACACCATGTTTGTGCTGGAACAAGAGGAATACAAGAAGGAGGGCATTATTTGGGAGTTCATTGACTTTGGCATGGACTTGGCTTCTTGCATAGAGCTCATCGAGAAGGTTTTTAATGGTTTATGAATTTCCATTCATTTCCATTGTCTATTCTAAAAATCTTATATTTTTGGTAACAAACAAACTTCTTTTATAAACCAGCCAATGGGTATCTTCTCCATCCTTGAAGAGGAGTGCATGTTCCCCAAGGCTTCAGACACTTCCTTCAAGAACAAGCTGTATGATCAGCATCTTGGCAAGAACAAAGCTTTCGAGAAACCAAAGCCTGCCAAAGGCAAGGCTGAAGCCCACTTCTCCCTGGTTCACTATGCTGGAACTGTGGACTACAACGTCACTGGCTGGTTGGACAAGAACAAGGATCCATTAAATGATTCTGTTTTGCTGCTGTACCAGAAGTCTTCTAACAAGCTGCTGGCTACTCTCTACCCACCTGTTGTTGAGGGTAAAGAAAAAATAAAATCTTTAATTCAGTTTTGAAATTTCTGAAATTGAAATTGTTTTTTTTTTTTTTTTTGCATTTATACATGTTCTTTTGTACTTTTATCTCAATAGATACTACTAAAAAGGGAGGCAAGAAGAAGGGTGGTTCCATGCAGACTGTGTCCTCCCAGTTTAGGGTATGTATAGAGATTACATCACAGCAATATTGCTTTATTTGAGGTAAAAGAAAAAGGAAATGCAAAGCATGCCAACCCTTTTCAATTCCCCACAGGAGAACTTGGGCAAACTCATGACCAACTTGAGGAGCACTCACCCTCACTTTGTGCGTTGCCTGATTCCTAATGAATCCAAGACTCCAGGTAAAGTATTAAAAAGCTTATAAATATTCTGGCACTCAATATATATGATGAAGTTAATTTACCACATTCATGGTGTGAACTGTTCATTATAGGTCTCATGGAGAACTTCCTGGTTATCCACCAGCTGAGGTGTAACGGTGTACTGGAGGGTATCAGAATCTGCAGAAAGGGCTTCCCCAGCAGAATCCAATATGGTGACTTTAAGCAGAGGTAAATGGGACCACATGAAAATACTATTTCCTGTAGGAGGCTCCTAATTAAAAGACATGGAGTATTTTGATTAATTTTCCACAGATACAAGGTGCTGAATGCAGGTGTTATCCCAGAGGGACAGTTTATGGATAACAAGAAGGCCAGTGAGAAACTCCTGGGATCCATCGACATTAATCATGATGAGTACAAATTCGGACACACAAAGGTTCATATTCAGCTGTACAACTTTCAAAGATTCACTGATTATGATTGTATAGACTATACAGGTTAAATCAATATCTTTTGATTTATTGTTTTACATAAATTCAGGTGTTCTTCAAAGCTGGTCTTCTGGGTACTCTTGAGGAGATGCGTGATGAGAAACTGGCTGCTCTGGTCACAATGACTCAGGCTCTCGGCCGTGGCTACGTGATGAGGAAGGAGTATGTGAAAATGACGGAAAGGAGGTGAGTATTGTCATGAGTAAAGATGACATCAATGATAACAGTGCAAACAGTACATATTGATGATTATGCCATTTAATGATGAATTATTTACAGGGAGTCCATTTACACTATCCAATACAACATCCGCTCATTCATGAATGTCAAACACTGGCCATGGATGAAGGTTTACTACAAGATTAAGCCTCTGCTGAAGACTGCTGAGACTGAGAAGGAGCTGTCAGGCATGAAAGAGGAATTTACAAAATGCAAAGAGGCTTTAGCTAAGTCTGAAGCCAAAAAGAAGGAGCTTGAAGAGAAGATGGTATCACTGCTGCAAGAAAAATGATCTGCAGCTGCAAGTAGCATCTGTGAGTATATTTACTTGAATTAACTGCATGTTGGCTCCATTAAAAATGAGCAATGTGGTTTCCAATGAAATAGCAATCTATTTTATTAACAGGAATCTGAGGGTCTCTCTGATGCTGAGGAGAGATGTGAGGGTCTGATCAAGAGCAAAATCCAGCTTGAAGCTAAACTCAAAGAGACAACTGAGAGACTGGAGGATGAGGAAGAAATCAATGCTGAACTGACAGCCAAGAAGAGGAAACTGGAGGATGAGTGCTCTGAGCTGAAGAAAGACATTGATGACCTGGAGCTCACCTTGGCTAAAGTGGAGAAGGAGAAACATGCCACTGAGAATAAGGCTGGTTTAAGATTAGATTTATTCTTTGCTTTATATATTGATATAGAATATGAATTAATTTAAACTTATTTGGAACAAAAAACCCACAGGTCAAGAACTTGACTGAGGAAATGGCAGGTCAGGATGAGAGCATTGCCAAGCTTACGAAGGAGAAGAAAGCCCTCCAAGAGGCACATCAGCAGACACTGGATGATCTTCAGGCCGAGGAGGACAAAGTCAACACCCTGACCAAATCCAAGACAAAGCTTGAGCAGCAAGTTGATGATGTGAGTTTCTTATGTAAATGAAATTATATGAATTCATCAAATCAACTGTTTTCTGCTGTGAACATATTTTTTATATCATTGTCCTGTAGCTTGAGGGTTCCCTTGAACAAGAGAAGAAGCTCCGCATGGATCTTGAGAGAGCCAAGAGAAAGCTTGAAGGAGACCTGAAATTAGCCCAAGAGTCTGTCATGGACCTGGAGAATGACAAACAGCAATCTGATGAGAAAATAAAAAAGTAATTCAAGCAGGAAATCTTTGAAAACATTGACATTTTTATTGCTGTATTGTTATTATTGTTATTATTATTATTATTATTTTTTTTACAATTACTTATTGTTGAACACCCACAGGAAAGAATTTGAAACGAGCCAGCTGCTTAGCAAGATAGAAGATGAACAGTCCCTGGGTGCTCAACTCCAGAAGAAGATCAAGGAGCTTCAGGTATTTTGAGTTTTTTAAGCTAAAGATCTAAAAGAGCATTATGATCAAATACAGATCACCAAAAATCGAATGAACTACTTTCCACCATAGGCTCGTATTGAAGAACTGGAGGAAGAGATTGAGGCTGAGCGTGCTGCTCGTGCCAAGATTGAGAAGCAGAGGGCTGATCTCTCCAGGGAACTTGAGGAGATCAGTGAAAGGCTTGAAGAGGCTGGAGGAGCCACTTCTGCTCAGATCGAGATGAATAAAAAGCGAGAAGCTGAATTCCAGAAGCTGCGTCGTGATCTTGAAGAGTCCACCCTCCAGCATGAAGCTACTGCTGCTGCCCTCCGCAAGAAGCAGGCAGACAGTGTGGCTGAGCTGGGAGAACAAATCGACAACCTGCAGCGTGTCAAGCAGAAGCTTGAGAAAGAAAAGAGCGAATACAAAATGGAGATTGATGATCTTTCCAGCAACATGGAAGCTGTTGCCAAAGCAAAGGTTGGGAAATATTCTAAAGAATATATTTGACCCGTGCTGGCAAAATGAGTCGGAATGTGCACGGGCTAATTGCGAGCTACAGGCAAAACAAATGAAAAACTTCACTTTTTCATTCACAAAAATGTGTTCATTAGAATCAGAATCAGAATCAGAAAGAGCTTTATTGCCAAGTGTGCTTGCACACACAAGGAATTTGTCTTGGTGCTGAAGCTTCCAGTGCACATATACAATACAACACAACATATTAGATCTGTGCATTACAGTAGGTCTTAATATATTGGTGGTCTGTCTCATTAATGTTAATAAAATTGTTGTATCATGGAAAAAATATATATTTTTCCTATAGGTATGGGTTTTTACTTGGTGTTTTACTTTACCATGGGATTATGCATTACCAGGGATTTTAAGGTATGGTTGCTAGGTGATTTTGTTTTGGAACCTTCAGAAAACTTCGATTTTATAGTAGCTCAGTCCCTTTTGTCTGGTTCCAACAAATCATACATCATTTTGGATGATGGAGGGTTTTTAATAGAGAATTAATTATTTTAATAATGTAAATAATTAGCACTTTTGTAAATATGCTGATTGTGACTCATTTTTCCAGCATATAACATGTCTTGAAGTTTTTCAAATATCTAATGACTTTTGTATCTGCAGGGCAATCTTGAGAAGATGTGCCGCACACTTGAGGACCAACTTAGTGAAATTAAGTCCAAGAATGATGAGAACATTCGCCAGATAAATGATCTCAGTACTCAAAGAGCAAGATTTCAGACTGAAAATGGTAATTAATGACAAATTATGACCAACTGTGAACAAATGAATATTATGTCAAAAGTAATTAATGTCAATAATTAATAATAATCATCAATAATAATCAGTATTAATTATCAACAATCAATAAAAAATAAAAAAATAACATTAATAGTAACAAAGTCTTGTTAGATGACTTTTTTTATGTTGACTAATAAAATCTTACATCCATTTGTTTTTAAATGAACTGACCTCAATCTGACACAATGAATGTGAAACTATATAGGTGAGTTTGGCCGTCAGCTGGAGGAGAAGGAGGCTCTGGTTTCTCAGCTCACCAGAGGCAAACAAGCTTCTACTCAGCAAATTGAGGAGCTTAAGAGGCATATTGAAGAGGAGGTTAAGGTAATACAGCATAATAAATACATGCACAAACTTGTCAATTACTTTACTGTAGAGACAAGCTAATATTATGTGACTTTGTCTCCTAGGCTAAGAACGCACTGGCCCATGCTGTGCAATCAGCCCGTCATGACTGTGACCTGCTCCGTGAGCAGTTTGAGGAAGAGCAGGAGGCAAAGGCTGAGCTGCAGCGGGGAATGTCAAAGGCCAACAGTGAGGTTGCTCAGTGGAGAACCAAATATGAAACTGATGCCATCCAGCGCACTGAGGAGCTTGAAGAGTCCAAGTATGTATATTATTGTATAATTTTTCAATTCTCACAGCTATTTTACAGGTTAGAATTCAAAATAATGTGTACTACTTAATAGGAAGAAGCTGGCTCAGCGTCTGCAAGAGGCAGAGGAACAAGTTGAGGCAGTGAACTCCAAATGCGCATCTCTGGAGAAGACCAAACAGAGACTCCAGGGTGAGGTGGAGGACCTCATGATTGATGTGGAGAGAGCCAATGGTTTGGCTGCCAACCTTGACAAGAAGCAAAGGAACTTTGACAAGGTAAACAATTTTAGTCGTATGATATTCGCTTTGTAAAGTATTGCTGGAATGGGCTTTGTTCAACATTTTTTAAACAAACTTAATCCTGAAATATCTCCATCAAAGGTCCTGGCAGAATGGAAGCAGAAATATGAGGAAGGTCAGGCAGAGCTGGAAGGTGCCCAGAAAGAGGCTCGTTCACTCAGCACTGAACTGTTCAAGATGAAGAACTCCTATGAGGAGAGTATGGATCAGCTGGAGACCCTCAAGAGAGAGAACAAGAATCTGCAGCGTAAGAATGAAACCGTGAAATTAGAAAAAAGAAAAAAAGGGATACCTGACCCTCATGTCAAACTTGTGAGACTTTTGCTAATCTTCGGAACACAAATGAAGATCTTTTTGATGAAATCTGAGAGCTTTCTGTCCCGCTCAAATCATATGGATTAGTTTTACGATTGCTCTATGAACTTTTTGAAGCATCAAAGTGTCAATTGCGTAGCTGTCTATGGAGGGGCAGAAAGCTCTCAAATTTCATCAAAAAGATCTTCATTTGTGTTCTAAGGATTAACAAAAGTCTCACGAGTTTGGAACGATATGATGGTGAACTATCCCTTTAAATGTTCTAATTTTTAGTGAGGATTAAAAAGTAAGCACATACGATTAATGAATGTTCATTATGATAAAAATTATATATTTTTTCTTTCTATAGAGGAGATTTCAGATCTGACAGAGCAGTTAGGTGAGACTGGTAAGAGCATCCATGAGCTGGAAAAGGCCAAGAAGACAGTGGAGACTGAGAAGTCAGAGATTCAGACCGCCCTGGAAGAGGCTGAAGTCAGTATCTGGAGCTCAATATGAAATTATTGCTAGAACTTGCAAGAATACTGTCGTCTTAATGCATATTTTTATTTTGATATTTTAATGCAGTTTTTATATTTCATAGGGCACCCTGGAGCATGAGGAGTCCAAGATTCTTCGTGTCCAGCTTGAGCTAAACCAGATCAAAGGAGAGATTGACAGGAAGCTTGCAGAGAAGGATGAGGAGATGGAGCAGATTAAGAGGAACAGCCAGAGAGTCATTGAATCCATGCAGGGCACTCTGGACTCTGAAGTCAGGAGCAGGAATGATGCCCTGAGAATCAAGAAGAAGATGGAGGGAGACCTTAATGAGATGGAGATTCAGCTGAGCCACGCCAATCGCCAGGCGGCTGAGGCCCAAAAACAGCTCAGGAATGTTCAGGGACAACTCAAGGTATGTGACATCTGTTCGACTTTGGGATGTATTAATATGTTTGTATAATCTAACCTGGAGACATGTTAGTAGGCCAACAGAAAATACATCAAAAGCATATTGTAAATCTATTGTTTTGTTCAGGATGCCCAACTGCACCTTGATGATGCCCTGAGAGGACAGGAAGACATGAAGGAGCAGGTGGCCATGGTGGAGCGCAGAAACACTCTGATGCAGTCTGAGATTGAGGAGCTGAGAGCTGCTCTGGAGCAGACCGAGAGAGGCCGCAAAGTGGCTGAACAAGAGCTGGTGGATATCAGTGAGCGTGTTGGGCTGCTGCACTCTCAGGTAAGCGCATATTGTTTCCCTGAAATTAAGGAAATTGAGAGCACCATTCAAAATGTTCAAACTGTTGCTTTCCATTTTGTAGAACACAAGTCTCCTAAACACCAAGAAGAAGCTTGAGGCTGACCTTATTCATGTACAGAGTGAAGTTGATGACACTGTACAGGAAGCCAGAAATGCAGAGGAGAAGGCCAAGAAGGCCATCACTGATGTGAGCAACAGTAGCTGCCAAATGTTTCACAAGACACTTGTGTACTTAAATAAAATTGTGGATCTAATGAATTTCTGCATTCATGCAAAAGGCTGCATTGATGGCAGAAGAGCTGAAGAAGGAACAGGACACAAGTTCTCACCTTGAGAGGATGAAGAAGAATCTGGAGGTCACAGTGAAGGACCTGCAGCACCGTCTGGATGAAGCTGAGAATCTGGCCATGAAGGGAGGAAAGAAACAACTCCAGAAGTTGGAGTCCAGAGTAAGCCTCTTTACAGTTATGACGTGGGCAAAGTGAAGTTTGTTATATTCTAATATTCTAAATTATGATTTGTTTGACTAAAAATAATCTTCTTTAGGTCCATGAGCTTGAGGCTGAAGTTGAAGCAGAGCAGAGACGTGGAGTTGATGCTGTTAAGGGTGTCCGCAAATATGAGAGGAGAGTCAAGGAGCTCACCTACCAGGTATGACCATATTCCTCATAAATTTGATCAGACAAAAGAGGTTGTATAATAGTGTACTGACAATGCCTATTCTTATCAAGACTTAATCTAGTAAATGTGTATTTTTTGTAAGACTGACGAGGACAAGAAAAATATCAGCAGACTCCAGGATCTGGTGGACAAACTGCAGCTGAAGGTCAAAGCTTACAAGAGGCAGTCTGAAGAGGCGGTATGTAAAATCTAATAGAACATCTTGACCCTGTAATTACTTATATTGGAATGCTAATTTGATGATATGTGATACATGAACCATATATATATATATATATATATATATATATATATATATATATATATATATATATATATATATATATATATATATATATATATATATATATATAAAAATCTTTAGGAGGAACAAGCAAACACTCACCTGTCCAAGTTGAGGAAGGTGCAGAATGAGCTTGAGGAGGCTGAGGAGCGTGCTGATATTTCTGAGTCTCAGGTCAACAAGCTCAGAGTTAAAAGCCGGGATGCTGGAAAGGTTAGACTGAGTAGATGAGTTTTTTTTTTTTTTTTTTTCATTATTTATTCAACTTGTTTATCCAAATACATGAACTACCTCTTAGGAAAAGTAGTGTAACTGTGATAATTGCATTTCTTGCATGTTGCCTATCCTGTATGACATTTGCACATCTGTATTCTCTTCATTATGTAAAGTGGAGCACATTTTTGTTAATAAGGCTAATGTTTGCCTCTTCCTCCTTTCACAGGTCAAAGAAGAATGAATCTTTAAAACTTGAAAGGAGCATTTACTGAAGTCATATAATATGAATGTTTATTGTAAAAGTGCCTTTCTTAATAAACCCGTATATTTCATCAAATAATTAGCCTTTGTGTGATTTTCAGCAAGATACACTATTACAATACAAATATCTGATGTATGATTACATACCTGGTCACTTCATGCATTTTCTCTAATTTGTTAAAACTGTTCCATTTACACTTAAATGTGTAGTCTCCCTGAAAGGGGGAATAGAGATATTTTAAAGAACAGACAACACAAACACTTTTTGTGTTTCCCTTGATCTATGTATTATGAGTTAAAAAAAAAAAAAAAAAAAACATTTACACAAAATATGCATGAAATGCATACCAACTTGCATATAATAACATTTAATTTTCTTTATACACAGTGTGATCCGTATTGTATTTGCTGACAAAAAGAAGAAAGAGATGACGTGATAAAGAAATAAACATTTGTATTAAAGACTGTCTATCCTGGTACACACAATACACCAGAAAGCTTGCATCCATATGTGTATGTGTGACAAAATAAAAACAAAGAAACGCAGAATAAAGCCTTAGCCTACTGTACATGCTCTGTACTCACAGGTCACCTCTACTCGCATACTCGGTACTCACATGCTCTGTAGTCAAAGTGCATCAATCTCATAAAATTTCACTTTACACATCAATTTAATGAGGTGATAACACACTGGCGTTGTTCTTAAATATCCGGTGTCTGAGATTTTCGGTGACAATGGGTGGAGAAACATGAGTTTCCTGTTTTGTGTTAAATCGCCACAAAAATGTATGGTAGCATAATAATTATTAATTGTAAACTCCTGTGAAGACGGCAGTGAAATTTCCTAGTTTCCCTAGAAATTTCCCAGAAGTACTTCTAATCTGGGTAGACTTGGTTCCCTTTCAGTCGGTCACGTTCGACGTACGAATTGGGATCACTTCTGGGAGCCCCTATGAGCTTTGAGTGAATACAGAACAGGCCAATCACGAACTGGGATCACTTCTGGGAGCCCCTATCAGCTTTGAGTGTATACAGAACAGGCCAATGGCCAAGAAGTGGATGCAGCACACATTTGTCATTCACTTTGCTGTTTGTGCTGTTTGTGTGTGCTGAGTGTCAACAAAGAGTTTTTCTATGAGTGCTGTGTGCAAAGGTGCGACAGCGAGGACAGTCAAGCTCAGACTGCAAAAGAGCAAACTGCTGTTTTCACAGCAAACCTTTTGTTGGATCGGTGGGGCGATCCTTTCTGAGTGCAAACACAGGCTGCACTATTCTGTGTGTTGCCACGGACATCTCCCTGTGTGCTTTAGCACATTAAGAGTGCAAACTCCTCTAAACAAGCTATTTCCTTAAAAGAGCTACACAAGTGTGTTATTGTGTCTTTTTCAAGATGACATTCCACCCGTGTGTTTCTGGATGCGTTTGTTCTCTGTCTCCTGCTGACGGTCACAATCATTGCCTTACGTGCCTGGGCATTCAGCACGCTGAGGCAACGTCACCCATCCAAGGCCTGTAAGTTCATGTCCGGTCTAACGGGCAAGGCTTACAGAGCCTGTGGACAGGCTTCATCTGCCCTGCATGCCATGCCATTGCTCCAGGTGCACCAGGCCCAGGCACTCATGGACATGCACAAGGGTAGACCTGACCCAGAACTGCTTCGGGAGCCCCGCTCCATCTCTGGCTCAACCTGGTGGATATGAAGGAGGCCGATAAGTATCGGTTGCTGGACTCCCCCATTTCCCAGGTTTGGGCTGTTCGGCGACACGGTCGAGAGCTTTGCCCAGCAGCTCTTGGCCGCCCAGAAGCAGACGGAGGCGATCAAGCACAGTGCATACAGTGATAGTCAGAAATTGGATTATCCCACAAGCTGCACTCCATGCCTCAGTCATGGGGTCCTCGGTATGATCTATCCTGGCAAAAGATTTGCGGAAATAAAGGACTCCATATTGCTCCATACTAGTATAATGATTTCAGAATAAGAAATGGGGCAGGGCGGTGTCCTCCAGTCTTTCTGTTCTCTCCAGATTAGTGAGTTTTATTGTTTTATTGCAGGATGTTGAATCTTTTTTTTTTTTTTTGTCTTAGCAGTAAAACCAATCCTTACAGGCTATGATGTATTATTCATATGATACCAATATAATGTGTAGCTAATATTATACCTTTATTCTTTTCCAAAGAAGATGACTTATAAATATCCCTGTACACCAGACACTTTTATTTTTCACTTTGTTTTTAACATGACAGTGTATTTAAAATTTTAATAATACAGGTTTGTTGTCAGTTGCAAAGGCTGTAATCACTGGGATTGCATAAGTAGACCAAACTTTAATTTGTCTGGGATCCCAAGACCCTGTGTAAATTAGAATTAGAATGAGCCTTTATTGTAGCGGTGCTACAATACATACACACATGCAAACAACACAATCACATTCTAATTTGTAAACCTAAGTGAAGCAGGTAAGACAAGAAAGTGCAAGGTAAAGATTTCAAGCAGATGTTCACAGTAAGTGTTCACACACACACACACACACACACACACACACACACACACACACACACACACACACACACACACACACACACACACACACACAAAAATGCAAGATAGTCCTTAGTTTAGGGACTGGGTGGCTTTTGGATAAAAGCTGTTGAAGAATCTGGCAGTGGGTTTTTTAATTGCCTTTTAATTGGGAACATATCACCATATCAACCACTCTAGTGGTTGGAGAAGATAAAATCAGCTCGTTTGTTTCGGTGCTGGCCACTGCAGGCTTACCGCATGTAAGCATAGAGTTTCCCATTGGGTTACAGAGGCTATTTTGCTGGCATATGAGGTGCGTTGTCAGTCTTCACCTCTCAGCATTCGGGCACATTCCACCAGAAGTGTGGCTTCCTCTCAAGTCCACGCCATCAGCCAATGAATTGGCATGATTCTATAAGGGCTTCAGACAATCGGCACACCCAGGGGGCGTTCCCATTGCATCATAGCTACGCAGCGTCTTGTTCCCTATTCAGAGAACATAGGTTACACCAGCAACCTGAGATGATCTCTCACCTTTTTGGGCTGAGCTGGTCTACAGTACACTGACATTTCGACGCTGTGTCAAGATCCCGAAGCGCAGATGTTTCGAAACACTGCTCTGAACTGTGATTCGAAAACACACGTCACATGACTACGGCTAAATGAAGCTTCAAAGTGTTTCATCAGGTGCACCTGTCGAAACTGCGTTTGATTGAAAGGGGCGGGAACAAACCACACTGTCACACATCTGTATGAACCTAATTCCCCTCAGTTTAAAAGTTAAGTTAATCCATCTTCACCTCGTGGGTTTTGTGAGAGGAGATGCATTTTGTAATAGCAGTAATTTTGTGATAGCAGTGATTTTGTGATATACGTGAGAATTATAGTGCGCTTTGGTTAGTTATATTTAGGCTTAGATTTAAGACAGTGACCGATAGTTAGGATAGATATAGGATAGTGACACATTCATATAGGCTAAGTTAGATAGTGACAGATAGGACAGCATAAGATAGAGATATAGAATTATATAGATATGGATTATATAGATATATATTCATAGGTGATCTATACACTCACCTAAAGGATTATTAGGAACACCATACTAATACTGTGTTTGACCCCCTTTCGCCTTCAGAACTGCCTTAATTCTACGTGGCATTGATTCAACAAGGTGATGAAAGCATTCTTTAGAAATGTTGGCCCATATTGATAGGATAGCATCTTGCAGTTGATGGAGATTTGTGGGATGCACATCCAGAGCACGAAGCTCCCATTCCACCACATCCCAAAGATGCTCTATTGGGTTGAGATCTGGTGACTGTGGGGGCCATTTTAGTACAGTGAACTCATTGTCATGTTCAAGAAACCAATTTGAAATGATTCGAGCTTTGTGACATGTGCATTATCCTGCTGGAAGTAGCCATCAGAGAATGGGTACATGGTGGTCATAAAGGGATGGACATGGTCAGAAACAATGCTCAGGTAGGCCGTGGCATTTAAATGATGCCCAATTGGCACGAAGGGGCCTAAAGTGTGCCAAGAAAACATCCCCCACACCATTACACCACCACCACCAGCCTGCACAGTGGTAACAAGGCATGATGGATCCATGTTCTCATTCTGTTTACGCCAAATTCTGACTCTACCATCTGAATGTCTCAACAGAAATCGAGACTCATCAGACCAGGCAACATTTTTCCAGTCTTCAACTGTCCAATTTTGGTGAGTTTGTGCAAATTGTAGCCTCTTTTTCCTATTTGTAGTGGAGATGAGTGGTACCCGGTGGGGTCTTCTGCTGTTGTAGCCCATCCGCCTCAAGGTTGTGCGTGTTGTGGCTTCACAAATGCTTTGCTGCATACCTCGGTTATAACGAGTGGTTATTTCAGTCAAAGTTGCTCTTCTATCAGCTTGAATCAGTCGGCCCATTCTCCTCTGACATTTTCGCCACAGGACTGCCGCATACTGGATGTTTTTCCCTTTTCACACCATTCTTTGTAAACCCTAGAAATGGTTGTGCATGAAAATCCCAGTAACTGAGCAGATTGTGAAATACTCAGACCGGCCCATCTGGCACCAACAATCATGCCACGCTCAAAATTGCTTAAATCACCTTTCTTTCCCATTCTGACATTCAGTTTGGAGTTCAGGAGATTGTCTTGACCAGGACCACACCCCTAAATGCATTGAAGCAACTGCCATGTGATTGGTTGATTAGATAATTGCATTAATGAGAAATTGAACAGGTGTTCCTAATAATCCTTTAGGTGAGTGTAGATAGATATGGAGGCTCCACATAAGAGACTGTGGTGTGGGATTCCATTTGGAATCACCAAATAAAGGGAGATGTATGATTTGTGATAGGCAGCTAGCCTACTGCAACAATACATCATCCATGATGTATTGGGATGTGTGTACATCTGTGGTGCATGATTCCATTTGGAAACACCAAATAAAGTGAGATGTATGATTTGTGATAGGCAGCTAGCCTACTGCAACAATACATCATCCATGATGCGCCATTTGAGGAGCACTCATCCTACCATTTTGGAGGGTGCAGAGGATGGTAACATTCCCCCTGTACCTAGGCCTGCTACTGACACTGCTGGACCCAAGGTTAAAAAATGTGGCTTTTGGAAATGCTGCCAAAGCCCAGGAGGCTGAAAAGAACATCACACTGGAGTGTGCTTCGCTGATGCGTTCAAACACAGCAACTCCTGGTGAGCAGTTTCAGTCTTCATTTAACTTTATGGAGATATGTCATCTGAATAATTATGTCACTTATACTTCATATATGCTGTCAGTTTATGCTTTGTAACTAATTGTTGTTTTAATTTTCCTTCAGAGCCACAAATGTCAACATCAGGCCCATCATAATCCTTGTCATCATCAACAACAACACCAGCAGAAACCCAGGACAGTTTATGAGAACTGTTTGATAGCCATATCCGTGAAACCCAGACGAAACACAGTGCTACAGCTGATGCAACAGTAGAAGTGAAAAAGTACTACAAGGATGCGTTTTTGCCCAGAACGCATGATCCATTATCTTATTGGAAAGAGAGAGCAGTAATTTTCCCTCATTTGTATGTACTTGCTAAAAAATATTTGTGCATGCCAGCAACAAGTATCCCTTGTGAGAGGATTTTTTCAAAGGTTGGAAAAAATATATGTGAAAAAAGAGGTTGACTAAGTCCTTCAGCAGCAGAGCAATTCATATTTTTGAATAAAAATGTTATTTAACAACTGTGACACATTGTGGCTGTATTTATTTTATTAATCTTCATGAAAAAAAAAAAAAACATTTTTTTTTTTAACATAGATCACTGTCAAGGTTATTTCAGATCAATACATGCAAGTGACCACTAGATGGCGTTATGGAGACGGGTGTCAGGTGTTGTTTCGATGCTTTGGCACATTTGCTTCAACTGATTCAGTGCTTCACGAAGCCTCTTCTGCCCATCACTACATATCAGTACTTTAAGGTACATATTAGTACCTTAGGGTACTGATATGTAGTGATGGGCAGAAGAGGCTTGTGACAGCAATGTACCTTTTGTTCCTGACAGTGCAGGCCAGAGGCTCCTGGACATCAGGGATGGGTTTGAAAAAAAATGGGGTTGCCCTCAATGTGCAGGTAGATGGGTCACATATCCCAAATACAGCTCCACAAAACAAAACCAAGGACTATTTCAATCTCAGGACATCATTCCATAATCCTGCAAGCCGTTGTAGATTATCAGTCACAGTAAGTAGCCATTAACATTTTTATTTATTAGAATGTCAAATTTCAAACTAACAATCTCCATCAGGTTCACCAATATCAGTGTCGGTTGGGCAGGCAGTGTTCATGACCCCAGAGTTCTCAGCATTTCTGAGATCTTTGACTTGGCAGAGAGAGGTGCTCTTTTTCCAAAGGTAAAACATGATCCTTCATTGTTGTCCCAAGGATAATTGAAAAGCTATTGTTCTGTACTAGCTGGAGTTTACTTAAATGTTTTTTGGTGGCATTAGCCCAAATTATCTGCCAATAGTCTAGCTGTGAAAAGAAAAGGGTTTCTAATACTATTTTCATTGCATTGCCTTACTACAGCGAACACCTTACCCATTTTATTAATCGTGTTGTCAATGTGCTTTGACCAAGACAATTTATTATCAAGTGTGATATCCAATAACTTAGTTTCCTTCACTTGCTGAATAAGTGTTTTATTTATGTATAGTCTGGATCAGACTTTAAAGAATGATATGAACCAAATACTATACTCTTGTAAGATATATTAAGTATCAGTTTGTTTTCTAAAATCCACTTTCCTACAATATAAAACTCCTCTTTCAAAATGGCAGTTAAGTCAGATGTTGGTGCAGATGCATATACTGTAATATTGTCTGCATACATAGATACATCATCCTAGATGGCTCCCTTGAGGAACTCCTCATTCCACCGATCGGCTTACTAAATAACTTTCCATCCAAACAACTGCTGAAGGTCTAAATCCATAACCTGGAATCCAAGCTTGTGGATTTCTCTGCAACAGGAGTAGCAATCAGCTTTCCATTTGCAGCATGTTCTAGCTGAAATTAAGATTCAGAAAATCTAAACATTTGTATTTCTGTTGGCTACCAAGTTATGTGTTTGTCAGAGTGTTAAAACCAAATTGAAGATGGTGGACATTTAAAACTTATTTACTTTAACAAAAAAAATGTATGCGTGCCTGGCTGTATCAAGTTAAGCAAATAGCAGCATACACCAGCCTTTAAGAATTTATAAACACAATCTTTGACAATACAAGTGCAACACCCCAAAGGCAAAATTATTTGTTGTTTAACAATGAAACATCTTATAAATCTAAGTCTGTAAACTGTACATGAAGAACATAGTAGCAAACCTCAAAGCTCTAGTGTTAAAGGTTGAACTCCACTGACAATGCCACATTTGAGTACAAAAGTAAACTAAACTGTATATGGCTCACATTAACATTTAACAGGAAAAAAAAACAACAACTTACAATTGTTTTTTTACATTACCACAAGTGTGTTAACTTAAATAAAAATTAAAGAACAAAAAAATAGAAGGTGAGTGGCTATGGTAGAATCACAGTGGCATGAATGTGTGGGTTTCCTGGTCTTCCTTGGTTTGTGTTCTGACATGCACTGTTAACTGTGGGACCTTATATAGACAGGTGTTTCCAAATCATGTCCAATCAACTGAATTTACCACAGGTGGACTCCGATCAAATTGTAGAAACATCTCAAGGATGATCAGTGGAAACAGGATTCCCCTGAGCTCAATTTTGAGTGTCATAGAAAATGCTGTGAATACTTAATCTATTGAATGTTTTCTTGTTTTTATTTTTATTTTTTTTAATACATTTACAAAGATTTCAAACAAACTTCTTTCACGTTGTCATTATGGGGTATTGTTTGTAGAATTTTGAGAAAAATAATGAATTTAATCAATTTTGGAATAAGGCTATAACAGCAAAATGTGAAAAAAAGTGGGACGCTGTGAAAACTTTCCGGATGCACTGTATGTGGCAGGTATGTGGGTTGTGGACTGTGAGCAATGGGCCCAGGTGAATGAGTGTGGGCCACCTGGCTATGATGCAAGTATGGTTGTTATGCAGGAAAGGGCATGTTATACGGAGGGCCTTGGGGTGGCATAGCCTGCGAATCAATCTCATCCACATTTGTTAAAAAGTTTAAAGGTTAATATGGTAAAATTACATCACTATTTTTGATTACTACTACTACTACTTTGATTATTACAATTACTACTATCACTTGTATGGGTTGAAGTTAACTGTTAACCCTTTTGCACGTACGATCACACTGGTGTGATCAGTCTTGGCTGGTCCCTGGAGCGTACAATCACACTGTTGTGATTAGAATGTTCAGTGCATCACGTGATCAACTGCTAAATTCACATATATTCAGTGTTTTCAATCACATAATGTTTATTTTAGGTTTCAGACATTTAAATATACATAAGTTTCATCAAATCCATGCATTTAGAGTTTGTAAAATACAAACTGATGTCTATGGAAGCAACAATAATAATAATTTCTATTATAATTAAACAACACGTTTTATTAAAATCAGATACACGTTGTGTAAGTAACTTTAAAGTTTTCTCTATTCTTCTCCCAGTTTACCGGACACTTACTTTCATGTATTTCGGGGGAGAAGTGGATGAATTCCCATGTTTTAAATCCAGTAGATACGATTCTCTGAACTGTGGCACAAACTAACATGGCGGCACCCATCGCGCATATCTCAACTAATGCAATCGTTATAAAGATGTTTAAACAACAAAACACATCCACTTGTCAAGACAAGTCAAGTCACCTTTATTAATATAGTGCTTTATACAATGCAGATTGTTTCAAAGCAGCTTTACAGTGATAACAGGAAAATAATGCAACAGAATTTGATTCGGCTGTACAGCCGCTCTAGAGAAAACAGTGATGTCATCCAGCTCAGTTCAGCAATCATATAGTTTCAATGTGGGCAGATCAGTTATATAATTGAATATTTAGTGTCCTCAACTAAGCAAGCCAAAAGCCAAAGGCAACAGAGGCGACAGTGGCAAGGAACCAAAACTCCATCAGGTGACAGAATGGAGAAAAAAACCTTGGGAGAAACCAGGCTCAGTCGGGGTGCCAGTTCTTCTCTGGCCAACGAACATTACAGGTCAAAAGTCAGATTAGATCGGAAGAAAGAGTCATTACGCCGGAGACAGATTTGTTGAGGATATTGTGTCGATGGGCCATCACAGGGGAGAGTCTAGTTGACACGGTCTCTGCTGACACTTCAGGGATGCGTTGGTCATGTCTAGTGCAGGTGCACCATCTGGTCTGATCTGGATATGGCCCGGATCCGGCTGACTGCAGTAAACCTCGGGATAAACAGAGAGACTAACATTAGCGTAGATGCCATTCTTTTTATGATGCAATGAGAGAATCAGGTGTTATGGGAAATGTTCCCATCTAAATAATGGTTTCCTTGAAAACCTCATGCTGGGGAGGTCAGCCAGAATATTTTAAACTTACGTGTGAAAGGGTTAAATAACAATTTATTATTATTTCCTACCCACCCCTACTACTAAGCCTATTAGATATCACACAAACCTGTGTACATCACCAGATTACATGACCCATTTATAAGTGGCCATGTCTAATACCTCGCTGTCTCAGGCACGAAATACGGCTTTTCTCCCAACACCCAATCCAAAACATAAAAAAATAGACACGTTACTCTGGCATGTCCACTTTTGCCATTGTTGTCTTTCGCTCTGCGCTAAATTATCTTCAGACTTTATTTTTCTTTGGCACTGTTGCCACGTTCTACTATAACCGTGCTCACTCATTTTTAGTGATATGTCTTGATATATAGTTTTGATCCTGTAAGCTCTGGATAGTTTTTGCTGCACGCTTTCGTTGCTCCATAACGAAATTAGCATCTGCATTTCATGGCTGCTCTATCCCTGAGTGTCATCCATGTTTGTTTCTAGCGTTTGTTTCTCGTTTTTGGAGTAGAAAGCGATGATGTATGTGGTTTCAACAACCTGATGCATTCAGACCTGTCCAGCTTCATCTGGAATGCAGCTCAGACCACCTCCGGATGTGGTTTGAGTGATTGGATTTAAATTTGTCTGAACCAGCCTTCCAGTTAGCACAATTAACATATGATCCAATTACACCACATCTGTCAGACTAATTGCTTCAGCAATTAGGGAGTCCCACCTCACTAGTATAACTCTCTGCTGCATCATTCTTTGCATGTCTTCTTCAATGTGTAGTCTGCAAGGAGGGCAGTAAGGTGAGATACCTCACTTCCGTTATCAGAAGATTATCCAGGATTACACAAGTACCCTAACGTTGTCTTTCTAACATCTGTTCTGTATCTCACTATGGGATATAGACCACTCCCGTATTGCAGACATGCTGTGTGAACAGATGCAACATACAATTGAAGGTGGCAAACCAGTGATCATGGTTCTAACACTCAAGTGAAACCCATGAACTTATAATATAATACCCTGGAGATACCCTGAACAATGCCCAGGAGGTAACCATTCCTGGAGTGAACTCAAAGCCCTGATAAAGATTGTAATTTTTTTCATCTATATAAAAAATTACAAGCTCAATGAGTGGTAAAACTGTCATCATAGAGACAAAGAGCTGATTACTCTTTCGCTTTTCTTCTGATGAAGAAAAAGGCGGTGGAAAGAGCACCAACAGTTCCACAGATCTGCTTGCTCCTGATGTCTCTATGAACAAACACCGGATTCGTTTTCAGAGTAACTTTCGATCCACCGGTGGTCATTTACATTTACATTTACTTTTACATTTAGTCATTTAGCAGACGCTTTTATCCAAAGCGACTTACAAATGAGAGCAATAGAAGCAACTAAAAACAGTCAAGGGCAACAATATGCAAATGCTGTAAGTCTCAGTTAAGCTAGCACAGAACACATAGGACAGAATATTTTTTTTATGTTTTTTTTATAGACAAACATAAAATGAATACAGTGATAAGTGCTATTCTTTATTGGTCAGGTGCTGCTGGAAAAGATGCGTTTTAAGATATTTTTTGAAAATGGCTACCGACTCGGCTGCTCGAATTGAGACAGGCAGGTCATTCCACCCGGTGGGATCGGTCCAGGAAAAGGTCCTTGTGAGAGATTTCATGCCTCTTTGCAGCAGTGCTGTAGGTTCCAGGCTGTCCTGGACGGAGTTATGGATGATGAACCGAGCTGAATGGAGAGAGTATGGTGAAGTGCTGGGTTGGCTGAAAAAGAGCACTCAGTTTCTGTAATACAGTAATAATGTACAGAAAAAGCGTGTAATTTGCTCACTCACTTTGATGTAGTGAGAGCAAGCAGTAAAACTGTCTTTAAAGAAAAATGATAAATACTCTTTAATGGTTCAATTAACTGGGAGAGTGTGTCCAAAACCATCAATCAGAGACTTAGTGACCGGAAGTAACCGTCTCGTTCCCCTCATAAATTGACATATCAGGGTGCTGACTTATCGTTTCTGAATCCAGCCCCACATGACATGATAGCTGAAAGATAAACCTTTACTGTTGAAAGGCTTTAACTTTATCTAATAGTTCCTGCAGAAAGCAGAGAATTCTTACAAGTCTCTCTGTACACTACTGTCCGTATCTCTGCTGTATCTGACTTACCAGGTGAAGCGTCCATTCTCTATACATGTGATTTCCCCTGGACAACAAATCTGCTACCCTGTTCATTATTCCCGGCACATGTGCTGTATGTAATGACAGAAACCGAGCCAAACTGTGAAGCTGTTGTGAGTGTGACACCTTAAAGTATGCACACATTTTGGGTTAAGTTATAATTTAAGTGTTGTTAATTTTTCTTGTAGAGAAGACTTTAGTATAAGCCTGCTGAAAGATTGAAAGAGTGTAGATTATTGTCAAAGGAGCAGTACTGCGCCAGCACCCTCACAGTTGTTGTTGATTATATATATATAATATAGACATATATATATATATATAGATAGTACTTTTTTTTATATCCTATTTCTATTATAATTTCTTCCTTGTGTTTTTAACTGTGAATTTGCACTGTCCATGGAGCGGACCTGTTTACATTTCACTGCCGGTTGTATATTCTGTATATAACTGTGTATGTGACAAATAAAACTCTTGAATCTTGAATCTTGATTATGACACGTTTGCTCCTGTCTCCTCAATTTTTCCTGTTTTTACAGGTATAACATTCATAACAACTAAGCAATATGCCCACGAGTCATATAATTCCTATGTGTATGTTTATGTTGCAACCATTTAGTGTATAAATGTTCCGGTTTGTGAAGATATTAGGGGGGAGTAGAGTGCAGTCTCGGGAGTACCGAGGGGCTATGCGGGTATGTGGCAAGCTGCGAGGCAGAGGGACCGTGAAAACAGGGCGAGGCCAGTAGTGAAAAAATAAAGCAACCTTGGCATCTTTGAGTTCTTTCCAGCGCTGGAAAGCTGATACTTCTTGCCTGATCTTAAGCCTTCTTTTGTTCCATAGACATTTTCCACATTTGTTTTTTATCTGCCATCTCTCTCTTTCTGTCATCGCTCGGCTAATGTCCGTTCTGTGTGTCGTGTCTTTTGAATAATGACATGCACTGAGTACTCTCTTCTCACCATCATTAGTAGACACGCCCCTTACTGCTGATTGGCTACAAGTTTGGTACTTGTCCCGAGACACTTTTCTAAAGCATTTTTGAAATATCACTTACCCCAACTTTAAGTAACTTTAAAAATATATATATATTATTATTGTCAATGTTGAAAATTTATTTTCAATATAAATTTATACATTTATTTATTGCTCAATATTTTTGTGAAAACCATGATAATTTTTTTTTTTTTTTTTTTTTTCTTTGATAAATAGAACAGAAATCTATTGTAACAATGTAAATGTCTTTACTGTCACTTTTAAATGTCTTTACAATTAATTTAATCAAACCCGGTAAACCATTTGTAATGGTGGATAGAACCAACTTAAAATATGTAGTAAAAGGAAAACGACATAAAGGGAAGATAGCAATAGATTATGTAGCAGCTTTGGTCACTGATTTAACTTTAAAATTATTCAAATTATTTACATGTTAATGTTAAATGTTTTCTCTCTTTGAAACAGTTAAAGTACATACAATAACACATGATGAAAATACTATTGTATTTAACCCTTGTATTTTTGATTATAAAAATTATACCTAAATAATCTCATCTCATTGTAGAAATTGGAGATGCAGATCAAAAAGCAATTCAAGATACCTGTAAAGTGCAAAACAAGCAGTAGGGGAGCGCAGGGCACAACCTAACGCAGGGTTAGTTGTAACACGCATGGTTTAAAACTTTCCACACATGCCAGGATGACGAAACTTTGTGTATTTACTAGTTTCCATATCAACATTATTTAGAGAATTGCGCCAAAATTAAGAAATCTTTGGAAGATATCACTGAACATTTATTTAACCATAGCAAAAGTACATTTCTTAAGTTTATTTTTCATCTCTATTTTTGGAATTATTTAAAATAAGACAAATCTGATATTATTTGAATTTTATTATTTATCTCAACTGTTATTTAACAGTTGAGATAGTTCTTTAATGCTGATCTAATCAGCTGAAGGCACGAGCCGCGGTTTAAATCCTAGATGAGCAGACATTAGGTGGGTTCGACATCGGCTGCGGCTGGATGCATCCGATCGGCGAGAGTAGCCGCATGCAGGCGGGGAGGAGCTGCAAGCCGAGATGTGAAGTCGAAGACTTTCTGCTTCCCGTAGTGACACTCGTGCTATATTTGCATACTTTATCACAGCTGAAATTAAACAAATCCAATATTTGTCAGATACACAGATGTTTCAGAAGACATTTTCATTCAATACTCTATGTACTGCTTAATGCAGCGTCTGTTTGTATAAGAATAAAGTTCAACATACAGTATAAGCCTACACTATCAATGAAGTGGGGTCTACGTTTTTTATCAGTTTTATTTTGATAAACATGACAATATAGCATTGCGACTACATGAAAAGAGGTTTTACTGTTATAAAAAAAATATTTGTGAGCATTAAGTAGAACTGAAGGTTGTAGAATAAACATGAAACACACGTGATTGCTGTTATGCAGTGAATCCGGCCAATTGTGGAACAGTTGTGTCGTCATCAGAGCTCATGCAGCCTGGTGCAGCTGCTCTGTAGAAACTGCACCAGCTGTATTAGCTGGCTGCTGCCTCAAGTCGGACAAAATTTCTAACAGGCATGCACTGCTTCAAGTCAGCCGCCAATCGGTCTGCGCATTGCTGCATCAAGTCGAACAAGCCTATTGTCATGTTTGGTGTGAGCACATGGCTTGTCATGTGTTTCTTTGTGCCATGTGCTCTCATGTCTATTGTCTTTACCCCGCTCCTCTTGTTACCTGATAATTGGTTAATTTGCCCCACCTATCTTCCCTCATTAATTGCCTTGTTTGCTCCCTATTTAGTCTCCTTGTGTTTACAGTCCTGTGATTCAAGATTCAAGATTCAAGAGTTTTATTTGTCACATACACAGTTATATACAGAATATACAACTGGCAGTGAAATGTAAACAGGTCCGCTCCATGGACAGTGCAAATTCACAGTTAAAAACACAAGGAGGAAATTATAATAGAAATAGAATTAAAAAGTACTATATATATATCTGTAGAATTATAAATAAATCAAGTCAAGTAGAAAAAAATAAAAAATAAAAATAAATAAAGAAGTGGAATAAAATAAGTTAAATAAACTGTGCAGTGAGTAAACTGTAGACTTATAAATATGTGGTTAACAGAAATGTGCAAAGTATAATGTGCAAACAGGTTTATAACAGGTTGTTACACAGTAACAACGAGAACAGAAAGTGCAGTGCAATGTCAGTATATCGATGGTCACATGATGTTAAGTGACTGAGTTCAGGAGTCTGATGGCTCCTCCTGAGTCTCTCAGTTTTGGCCATCAGGCTTCGGAAGCGCTTACCAGATGGCAGCAGCGTGAAATGAGGGTGTAAGGACCGGTTTTACTGCTAAGACAAAAGCTGAGATCCAACACCCTGCATTAAAACAATAAAACTCAATCTGAAGAGAAGATCTCACAGAGAAACTGTAGGACACCGCCCTGACCAAAACCCTCTCCCCTCTCTACCTCCCTTTCCCCTTCCCCTGATTCAAGTCCCAGAATGCAGATATACTACATATGATTTATCTTGTGAATCTATTGTTTTATCCCTTTCATGTCTGGTGTCTTTTTAAAGGTCATAGTGCGATTGGTAAAATGGTCTCAACATCACTGAATTCACTGATAGGGTTAGAAAGATTGAAACATATGAGACTTGTGTGTTCTCTTTTGAGTGGTCTCTCCAAAGATATCTGATCTTCTCCCCCCAAACTAGGTGTTTGTGTTGCAAATAGTTACAACCCTTTGTTCTGGTCTGGGTATTTAAGGAAGGGTAGCAGGGCTGCCATTTGGGGAACATTCTGTAGACAGAAGCCCCCATGCAGTGTTGTGTCAGTGTCATAAGAGACACTCACACACGCTGTATGTATTGTGCCAGATATGACTCTTTGAAACTATTTTCATATTACTTAATTGTATTTTATGCTGAAAGTTGTGTACCATGGATTCATGTTTAATTATGTTCTTTAAGTTCTGTCTGGCCAAAATAAATGTTAATCTTGATTTATTCTGTATTTTTCATAAATCATTACTCAAGTAGTGTCGCATGAGGAGTTTTGTAGGAGTTTCCGTAAATCTTTCTGTCAGGGCAGATTCATACCGAGGACCCCATGACCGGAGCATGGCGCTAAGCATGAGGGGCAATCTGATTTCTGACTGTCACTGTTATTATCAAGTTACAGCTCTCGTGACTATTGCTAAAATTACACTTTCTGTTATGAGTAAGCATTTGCGACTCACTTAAAGGTAAAATAGTTCACTCTGTAATCCTCTGTAATATCAGAACTGACTAATTTGGCGTCCGTGAGGTAATGTAATTATAATCGCGAGCATTATCCTCTGAGCGACTCCGGGTCCCATGGAGGAACGAGTATTTGAAATTAAGAGATACTAAGAGAAATCAAAGATCTAAATTAAATCACAACTAAACTTATGATCAGCTGTTAAGTTACAATGTAACAAATGTAACAAAGTTACAAAGAATTGGAGTAAGATCAAATTATTCATGGAGTCAGATTTAAAATTCGATGGTCATAAATTAAGTGAATCCAACAGAAGTGCTGAGAAGACGAACACGCAGAAGTCCTTCGACCAGGCCGTTAGATTCCGTCCTTGGGCTAACGGATGGACCTTACAAAATGGTGACCCCGACGTGATCTCCAGGATGCGAGTGTCTTTTCAGCGAAGTATTGGGATTACAACAAGCAAGAGGTGATTTCCTTCTCTTTCTTCAGCTGTGATGGTAAGTCCATTTTTTTGCTTTTAGAAATGTTGGGAATATATTGAATACTGTATAAATCCGATGAAGGCTTGAGAATTAGACAACCAAAGTGCTTATCAGGAACATGAAAGCAACAGCGTAGAGTAGAAATGATATCCCTTGCTTTAAAATTCTCCTTGTTTGCATACGCAGCAAGAGAGGAAATTTTATTTCGGTACTCAAAAGAAGGCTGTAAGTTAAAGGTCCAGTTACATTTGTTTATTTGCTTTGCTGCTACAACACAGCAAAGAAAAAAAACAAATGGCCACGTTAACGTGTGAACAAAATCTTACTGGAAAATATCTCACTACAATCCTTTGTGTGTAAAATGTGAAGGTGGACAAAACTGAGTCAGGACTGATGTCACAATTATAAATGTGTTGTGAAATATAGCGCTTTACTATGGTCTTATTTCAGACATTGGAATCGCTGCACTTTTGTGTGCTTATTAGTGTCTCAAAAGAGACTGAGAAAATTAACAGAACAAAGATGAACTTTGTCTTTCTTCATCAGACCTGTCTTTGTCAAACCTTTCTTTTATATGCAAATAGATTCTCCAAAGAATGCAATTGATAATATCTAAAAATAAGAAAATTGTGCCCAATTCTATATTGTGTAGTCACAAAATCTTTAAATTGAGCAATGATTTGACCCGTGCTCTCGGCGTTTGCAGTTTATTGAACGCCCACAGCATCTAAGTTGATGACTGGTTTCAGTTTAGTCTTGTTGCTGTCACACAATGATCACGCCAGCACAGCAGGAGCTGCAGGGCCAATCTGAAAGATCAGGAGATTATAACAAATGATTCTGGACACATGACTCAGCAGAGACCCTCTTGAGACCAGCAAATAAAATTATTTTTTAATTCATACTATTTTAAGATAATATGATTTATATTATGATTATAATGTAAATTATATTATAATGGCTAGGAATGGCTTTTGATCTCATGATGATTCAGCATTATTTAGAGGATGAAAGATTGTTGAAGGAGTAGAAGAAGGATCAGAATGTAGAAAGATGGGATGTGCATTAGGGAACAAGACGGCAAGAGCACTATCAGTGTTGAAATGATGGGAAGGAGAACATAGATGGTTAAAGAAACTAATGTTAAGAAAGAAAACTGAAGTGAAAAACCTAAAGAGAAAGAACTTCTTTACCTTCTATTTGTGCAAGAATCTTTAATGAGAAAAATTACAATGCCCAGTTAAATGATTAACCTGATTGCTGTAACTTGAATAGGCTGAATTCATTCAAGACCTAATCATTTACATTCCAATCTCAAACCCAGGGAGAGAGAGGAGGTGCGAGCTTTCCATTGTGATGCAATGACAAACAAAGGGGTGCAAGTTTTAGCAACCTCCTCACTGGGAGCGTTAGATGGGATGGGATCTGATCGGGGAAGTTATTTACCGGGAATGTAATGAAAGCTGTGTGTTATGTTAATCTCAGGCATTCACTCCACAGGGTACACACCACAGAGATCCAAATGGTCAAGAGTTTGAAAGACACCATAAATACCAAAGAACCTGTTGCTCTAAACCCAGATCTGGCTTGTATAAACAGCATCATTCAAAGAGATCCCCCCAGGGGACCTGAGTGTGATAATGATCACAATACAGCAGATTGTGTAAACACAACTGCAACAACAGCTTAAGGTGCAACGGGTCTGACAGCAGTCAGATCTGACCATTATAAATCAGTTTACTTGACCTTTTTCCTTTACAGAAACATAATCATGATGATGATCCATGTCTTTGTAAACTAAAACAAATTCTCTCATAATGGCATAAAACCTTAACAGGTTAAAGCCATATGCAACAACTGTCTGGCTAAGGCCATTGAAGAAAAAATAAGATAGCACCATCTATCTTAGTGAAATTTGTGTAAAGGTCCAATATTAGACTGTGTTTCTCTCTCTGTGTTTGTTTTCCTTTCAGGCTGATGGCTGCCACTCTTCAGACCCAGACTCCACAAGGGTCTGGGCTGGCCGGCATCAGCCAACATACACACACACAACTTAACATAGGAGATGGGAGTGAAGATACTTCATGAAGCCATTCACACCCCACAGCACACATAGCTACATGGCTTCCCAGTGTAAAAACTGGAACTAAATTATACAACACAGATTATGGTAGGATAGACACCACCCATCTCCTATACACAACATACACACACACACACACTTTTAACTCTAAAACCACACAACATCTCTACCTGGAATAGATCATAGGACTATCCAGGGCAAAATCATTAATATAATGCAAATCTATCATACATTATTCACCTTCATACATATAGGACAAGGGCAATTATTTTCATAATTCCTTTTCAGTTAGGTTGAACAAGTTTATGGCTTACAGCCATGTCAACTTCCTATATGTATTTCATGTAAGGTGCATAAAACATGTGCATGGCTATCAACACACACACACACATCAATTGATTGACAATTAATTGATTAGTAAATTGATGGACAAAATCTTTATTATGTCCAGTCAGTGGTATTGTTGCAAACTGGGAGGGCCCCTAGTTTCCAACATATCACTAATGACAATGAAAATATATCTAAAAGAGTTAGATGCAGAGTGCAGGCATTTCTATCAATTAATAAAACAATTCTCAGTCAGACCTGCCTTACCTTGAGTGTGTGTCTTAGCCTGTACATCAAATGCACAGAAGATGAGTGCAAAAGCTAAACTAGAGATTTAAATCTCTGTTTCTGTAAATCTCATTCTCTAAGTGATTTGATTGAAATATTAGCTTTCAGTAATGATTTGAAAGTAAAACCAACTGATATAGACACTTTTATAATAACAATTATTAAATTGTGTAATTCCATGTTTAATTATGTGATATATTTTGATTATGCATACTTCTGGTAAATATACTTGTGATATTGATGTTTTGTTACCCTTCCTGTAATTCATCCAGACCACGTTTAAATTCCACTTCCATGTCAGTGGTAGTGAAGAATCTGGCTATCAAATGAGACCTCACTAAATATTTGACCCTGAAAAATGAGACCGTATTTACCACTCGCACTTCTGACATGAGTTTATCATGTGTTGTTATTCTTATGTTCTTGTGTTTATCCAACAACTCTCTTTTCCCATCTCACAATAACCAGAAAGTCATCAGTGTTCAATTATTGCATGGTTATTCAGAAGTTGTTCAGGTGTCTCACACACAATGGAGCTTCATCAGTGAAATGATTCCTTCACCCATGGAGATCTGACCTGCCCGGCAAACCAAACCTTCTGCTTGAAGGTGACCGAGGACTTCTCAAAGGGTCAGCTACCTAAGAATCCTGGGGAGGACAGGACACAGATGCTTCCTCAAAGTGTAAACACACTTTCCACTGACACTTTCTGCTAATGGACACAACAGACTTGGGACAACAAGTCATTCTACAGACTGAAAACTATCACAATCAAGTGCAGGTGGAAGCAAACCTGACCAACAGGATCATAGATATCCTGTCCAATTGCGACAGCATCCAGTCAGCGCAGTACGCCTACACCTAAAGGGACTGTGCCAGAGGTGTGTTTTGCAGTGTTTTCATCTTCATGTTCAGTCTGTCTTAATGTTGTTATTTCAGGTGACTACTTGATTCCTGCACCCATGGACTTGTGCTGTTAACAAGGATCAGCACCATGAACACTATGGAAACAACATCCAAAATATGGAAACAGGGAATATCCAAATATGTCCCCTTGGAAACTCATATGAATTTGTCCCAAGGGGCCAGGGTCGTCTGTAAGGACCGGTTTTACTGCTAAGACAAAAGCTGAGATCCAACACCCTGCATTAAAACAATAAAACTCAATCTGAAGAGAAGATCTCACAGAGAAACTGTAGGACACCGCCTGACCAAAACCCTCTCCCCCTCTCTACCTCCCTTTCCCCTTCCCCTGATTCAAGTCCCAGAATGCAGATATACTACATATGATTTATCTTGTGAATCTATTGTTTTATCCCTTTCATGTCTGGTGTCTTTTTAAAGGTCATAGTGCGATTGGTAAAATGGTCTCAACATCACTGAATTCACTGATAGGGTTAGAAAGATTGAAACATATGAGACTTGTGTTCTCTTTTTGAGTGGTCTCTCCAAAGATATCTGATCTTCTCCCCAAACTAGGTGTTTGTGTTGCAAATAGTTACAACCCTTTGTTCTGGTCTGGGTATTTAAGGAAGGGTAGCAGGGCTGCCATTTGGGAAATATTCTGTAGACAGAAGCCCCCATGCAGTGTTGTGTCGGTGTCATAAGAGGCACTCACACACACTGTATGTATTGTGCCAGATATGACTCTTTGAAACTATTTTCATATTACTTAATTGTATTTTATGCTGAAAGTTGTGTACCATGGATTCATGTTTAATTATGTTCTTTAAGTTCTGTCTGGCCAAAATAAATGTTAATCTTGATTTATTCTGTATTTTTCATAAATCATTACTCAAGTAGTGTCGCATGAGGAGTTTTGTAGGAGTTTCCGTAAATCTTTCTGTCAGGGCAGATTCATACCGAGGACCCCATGACCGGAGCATGGCGCTAAGCATGAGGGGCAATCTGATTTCTGGGTGTCACTGTTATTATCAAGTTACAGCTTTCGTGACTATTGCTAAAATTACACTTTCTGTTATGAGTAAGCATGTGCGACTCACTTAAAGGTAAAATAGTTCACTCTGTAATCCTCTGTAATATCAGAACTGACTAATTTGCGTCCGTGAGGTAATGTAATTATAATCGCGAGCATTATCCTCTGAGCGACTCCGGGTCCCATGGAGGAACGAGTATTTGAAATTAAGAGATACTAAGAGAAATCAAAGATCTAAATTAAATCACAACTAAACTTATGATCAGCTGTTAAGTTACAAATGTAACAAAGTTACAAAGAATTGGAGTAAGATCAAATTATTCATGGAGTCAGATTTAAAATTCGATGGTCATAAATTAAGTGAATCCAACAGAAGTGCTGAGAAGACGAACACGCAGAAGTCCTTCGACCAGGCCGTTAGATTCCGTCCTTGGGCTAACGGATGGACCTTACAAGGGTTTGTAGGGTGATTAGAGTCCTTGATGATTTTAGTAGCTCTACCTTTGCAGCGTTTGGTGTAGACATCCTGCAGAGACGGGAGAGCTGACCCTGAGATACGCTCGGATAAGCGCACGACTCTTTGCAGGGCTTTGCAGTCATGACTGGTGCTGTTCCCATACCATGCTGTGATGCACTGAGTTAATACACTTTCTATCACCCCTAAATGGAAAGTTTTCAGGATAGCTGGTGAAACCCTGAATTTCCTCAGCTGGCGCAGGTGGTACAGTCTTTGCCTGGCTTTTTTCACCTGTGTCTAAATGTGTGCAGTCCAGGTCAGGTCCTCGGAGATGTTTACACCCAGGTACTTGAAGCTGCTCACTCTCTCTACTGGTGACCCGCTGATCATGAGAGGGGAGTATGTCCGTTGCTGTCTCTTCCTGAAGTCCACAATCATTTCTTTGGTCTTGCCAACATTCAGAGAGAGACAGTTGTCCTGGCACCATGATGTTAGATGCTCCACCTCTCATTGTTGTTGGAAATGAGGCCCAGGACAATAGTATCATCAGCAAATTTGATGATAGAGGTGGAGCTGTGTGTGGCAAACAGTCATGTGTGTAGAGAGAGTAGAGCAGGGCACTCAGGACACAGCCCTGTGGAGCTCCCACACTCAGGGTGATGGAGGTGGAGGTGAACTGGCCTACTCTCACCACCTGAGGCCTGCCAATGAGGAAGTCTTCAATCCAGTGGCAGAGAGAAGAATTCAGGCCGAGATCCAGGAGTTTGGCGGTTAGCTTAATGGGAACTATGGTGTTAAAGGCTGAGCTATAGTCAATAAATAGCAGCCTTACGTAGTTCCCACTTTTGCTGTCGATGTGAGTGAGGGAGGAGTGGAGGACATGAGAGATGGCATATTCAGTCGATCTATTGGGATGATAGGCAAACTGAAGAGGGTCGAAAGTGTCAGGAATGAAGGAGCAAATGGTGTTTTTAATGAGTCTCTCAAAGACCTTCATGACTATAGATGTGAGAGCCACTGGACGATAGTAATTTAGGCAAGAGGGTTTACTGTTCTTAGGGACAGGGATGATAGTGGATTTTTTGAAGGAGGTGGGGACCACAGATGTAGCGAGGGACTCATTAAAGATAGATGTAAACAACCACAGCACAGGACCGCAGAACACGACCTGAAATACCATCCGGCCCAGCAGCTTTCCTGACGTCCACACGCTTGAGTGCCCTCTGAACTTCATCCTCTGAGACAGAGATCACGTGGTTGTTGCTGCTCTGAGTGATTCCCTCTGATGCGTCACTTGGCGGAGTCACGCTGCCGCGATTACAATCAAAGCGAGCGTAGAAAGAGTTTAACTCATTCACAAGCAATGGATCAGCTCTGACCTCTGCAGAGGATTTAGATCCAAAAGAACAGATGGACCTCAGACCCTGCCACATGCGCCAGGAGTCGTTGAGTCGGAGAGCATAGCAGGACGATCTGTATTCATTCATATTCCCCGATAGGAGACCGGCGTTGTAAGCGGCAGTGCGTGTGTTCACTGCAGCGCGGATTGAATTGTCCACCCATGGTTTCTGATTTGAGAAGGACGTTATTGTTATTGTTTGTGTGGCTTGCTCTGTAAGCGTGTTGATGAAGCAACGCGCCACATCCGTGAACTCGCTGACGTCAGATGAACTCGCCCGGAACATGTCCCAGTCGACGTCATCAAGAGCTGCCTGTAGCGCGGTCTCTGAATGGGGTGACCAGTGTTTAACTTGGGGGTTCCTGAACGAGCCTTTGTTTGTATTCAGGTGTGAGGAAAATGGCGGCATGATCCGATTTGCTGAAAGCTGGAATTGACCGAGCTTTATAGGCGTTCTTAAACAGAGAGTAGCAATGATCCAGTGTGTTTGCTCCTCGTGTAGGACAGGAGATTTGCTAGTGAAAGTTTGGCAAGACTTTCTTTAGGTTTGCTTTGTTAAAATCGCCCGCGACGGGGTGTTTGTTTATGACGCCACTGGTAACATCATGAAGGCCAATGCTCCTGCGGCCACCCACAGTACTCGGCCGTCCTCTCAAAGAGGTCCAGGAAGGCGTCGGGGTTGTCCTGGGCTCCCATCTTCATGAGATGCACCTGCACTGGTGGCGTTGCAGCGGCGGCTGGTTCTCTGTTCCGAACCTCCCAGCCCAACAGCTCGCGGTCCTCCTGCTGGGCACTGACGAGAGACTGGAAACACCATTCCTGGTCATCCTTCATGTCCAGCAGGGCCTGGTGATATTCCTGATGCAGGCCCATGAGCGATTGGATAATGTCAGCAAACAGCATGGCTGATGGGCTTTGCATGATGGTGGTGGCTCCCTTCTTCCTTTCCTGGGTTTTGGCACCAGTGTAACAAAGTTCGATTGTGGATGAAAGGAAGAAGGCAGGGTCAGCTGTAAACTGGGACTCGTGGATACTTTATTCAAAATTCAAATAATATCTACTGGTGCCACGCGCTCTCTCTTTCACATAAACACACTCGGTCTCTCTTAACGCCGTCTCTCTGAACAGTATATCCTCCTGGACAACTTTCCCACTCTGCCCACGAGTCCTCAGTCCGACTCTCTCCTCGAGCACTGTTTGGGAAGCGGCATTGTACCTTATACAGAGTCCCTACAGCACTTCAGAGGCCGTCCCAGAGCAGGCCGCCATTGTTACAGAGGTCGTCCCAGAGCAGCCCACGGTTGTGCTGGAGGTTGTCCTGGAGGTTGTCCCAGAGCTGCCCAAGTGCATTGCCCTGCCGTGGCCTGCTCCTGACCAGTGTCCAGTGATGGCTCCAGCCCCTGACCAGTGTCCAGTGATGGCTCCAGCCCATGACCAGCGTCCAGAGAGTGCTCCAGCCCATGACCAGTGTCCAGAGAGGGCTCCAGTCTGTGACCAGAGTCCAGAGAGGACTCCGCCTCCTGCCCAACCTGTCCCAGTCAAGCAGCCAGACCTGCCTGACCCACCCTGATCCCCTACCCCCGCTAGACTGTTCCACTATTTTTGGCCACAGCATTGGGGGAATTGGTGATCCTCTGCCCATCTTGACTTCCGAGAGACACTGCCATGCTGAGAGGCTCTTTTTTTACCCAATCTTGTTGCTAATTGACTTAATAAGCTGCAGATTGGTCCTCCAGCTGTTCCTTATATGTACATTTAACTTTTCCGGCCTCTTATTGCTACCTGTCCCAACTTTTTTGGAATGTGTAGCTCTCATGAAATCCAAAATGAGCCAATATTTGGCATGACATTTCAAAATGTCACTTTCAACATTTGATATGTTATCTATATTCTATTGTGAATAAAATATAAGTTTATGAGATTTGTAAATTATTGCATTCCTTTTTTATTCACAATTTGTACAGTGTCCCAACTTTTTTGGAATCGAGGTTTGTATATGCAATATTGTTTTTATTCAATAGGGACTAGTATAGAAAATGAGGCATTGTATTAGATAATAATCACAGCATATAATTCTCTCAATTACGTTTCGATGAAGAGCAGGAGGCTGAATGTCAGGCTTTAAGACAGCAGCTACATCAGGAGATGGAGCTCCTCGGTGCCTACCAGAATAAAACTAAGGCGCAGATTGAGCGTGAGGTGCAGAAGTTGGAACAGAAGACGTCTTTAGGCCAGGCTAACTTGGAACAGAAAGTGAGCTGTTTTTACCTCATAGGATAGATTTGGCTATAACTGGTCAAACTGTGAACCTGGTAGTAATAAAATGGAAGGAATCTTGTCTGAAATACTGTCCATACCTTTGTTCCCAGATTGAAGAAGAGCTGGCCTCACTTCATAAGGAACGGACCAAAAAAAATCAAGCATTTATTTGAGCGTCAGGAGCGAGAACTGGAGATGTTTGATTCAGAGAGTGCACGGCTAGGATTTGGAAGCTTGCCCTCGTTTGACTTTCCCAAGGATGAGGCCAGATGATCCAACACAGGTGAAAGGGACTGTTCAACACTGATGTCTTTGGACACATTGTGCCTGCACTGTCCCTGATTGTTGGATTTACCAAGATCATCCAAACGGTGACCATGCTGGATCAATATCTTATAACTCATATCGGCTGTGAGAACATCACTGATATTCTGAAAGTAGAAACTAAACAGCCACAAACTAAACAAACACAAACAAACCTTTTCTCCATGCCATTGTCCCACTTTTGGTATTAAATTAGTAATTCAGAATATTTTAGTACAAGTAAGCACTTTGATATGTTAAGTACGATCCCATCATGTTAGGTGGATATGAAGTGTGAAATGCCTTTGGTGTCATCAGAGGACATTGCGACTGTAGAATGTGTCCTGCGTCTTCACCGTGGCTATTAGCTGTTTTGTATGTATCACAGAGAATGTGACAACTGTTGATGAAAACTTTACGCAGAAGCAGATTTTGAAGCAGTGTCTGATTTTAAAATATGGTGAATACATTAAGAGCTTTTAATTAATTTCATATTGTGGAACCCATGCTTTATTTCTTTTTACTAAGAAAAGAAGAAAAAAAGAACAAAAATGCATTCATTGTTCAGTATCCTAAATTAATTGGCATTAGTTTTATCAGGATGTGGACTTATTACATTGAATCAGTTCTGTCAGAGTTACTGGTATTATTGCATGCACTTTAAAAGACAAATTCAGGTTGTGAAGTGGAGCATGAATCTGTCAGAGATTTTAGCCATGTACAAATAAAAGTGGTCATAACAGTTTTGTTTTCATGGCTATTGATACTGAACATAAGCTTTATCTTTGATATAAATACCCGCCAAATTGCCAAATGCCTTTAAGTTATGTTGATGAATGTTTTTGTTTTCCTTATTTTGCACAATTTGTTGAATTGTGATTCATTCAATGTGGACTTATCACTGCTCTTGTACAGGGAAAATGTTGCAATTTGTGTTGTAAAAATTTTATATAAATATTTGTATATGATAACCTAAATAGGGTTTACATATGTATTGATCAATCATTGCCAACAAAGACCTATGGAACTCTTGTTCAGTGAAGGCAGAGGAATGCAAACTTATTTTTGTAAGTAAAATAGAAAGTAACTTATATTCTCGTGCATCATGTGACAGCCTTCATGTCTGGTGGAGCTATAATGTGAACACCTCTGTGTAACAGAGTTCATGGCTTGCTGTCATTTAAGAAAGACACCACTCCAGCAACTAGTAGAAGGGGTTCAGCTGATTCTTAATTCACAAAAACATGTACTGTATAGGCAGATTTGTGGTGTGTAATAAAAGATTCTTTGGGCCTGACCAACTACTATCTTTTATAAACTCTGACCTTTCCCTTTATTAGTCATTATAAATGTCTCATAATGTTTTATCAGTGAGATGCTTTCCTGCTACTGTCTTGTAGGGCTACTGTCTTCTTCTCCAACAAAGCCATTGTTAAAACTGCCGTTGTGCAAATGAAGAGATGTTTTAACAAATAAACACATTGAAGTTTTGATTGGCTAATAGCATGTTGGGAAATATTGGTTTGTGGCTATTTTAATCATTCATTAATTTATTTTGGTTTCTGGTGTTAACACAACATAATATCTGCATTTCTGTGCATCTTCAAGTGCATACTGTTCAAATCTCAATCTCAGCTCTTGTATGGCTTGGTCAGAAGAACACCTTTAATAATAGAAATTGTACATTAATAATAATAATAATAATAATAATAATAATAATAATAATAATAAAGCACATTCATCCAATATAAAATAATTAATTTGCACATTCACACAATAAATTCTCATATGCAATCCCTCCATTGACCACAAGATGGTGACATTCCTTAAAGAAACACTGCCAATGAGATCAGAACGCTCTTTGTAATGTTTTCAATATATTGGAAAAGAAATGGGGAAAATCAAGTTTGCCAAATATGATTTTTTCAAATATAATAAGTTTATTTGTGCAGAAATGCTGAATGCAGAGAGAATCAGTGTTCATATCCCAGGAAATGCAGCTAAGATGTAAGGTGTTATTTATGATGTAGCCTACCTTTGACAATGATAATGGAAGAAATAATACAGGTAAAGTGATGAAAGCTACACGATTACAAACAACAAGAAATTCTGTGAAAAGGGATAGCTTGTCAGTTCTTCTTGAGTTTGAAAATGTTATGCCCAAGAAATTAAGAATGGGTTATTTGAGTTATGATGTTAGGAATATATCCCAGCCCCAATTAGATGTTTTAAGTGCCAAAGAATGGGACACACTGCAGGTCAATGCAAAGGAAAGTTAAGATGTGCTAGATGTGGAGGGGAACATGAATATAAATGTAGAAAGGATGCAAAAATTAAACTGTGGAGGTGAACATAGTGCTGCTTTTAGAGGATGCCCTGTTCAAAAACAAGCTAAAGAGATACAGAAGTACAAATGAATATATCAGGTGTCTTATGCTGATGCAGTTAAAAACAAATTAAAGAATGTGTTCTAAAGCTGTGAAGCTTTTTAAATATTTTTTTTCCAGTGTAGAAGAATAAATGTCTCTAGTGAACATGGATGTGTAGTTATAGAAATATGTAGTCCCAGAGCAAACTAGAGCAAACTAGTCAATTTTTACAATCTGTGTAAGAAGTTATTAATGCAAATATTTCAAGACATTATACCAAGTGTTGTCAGAAGATAAATATGGTGTGGAGACTTTAATGCTCATAACACTCTATGGGAAGATGATCATACAGAAAAAATGGAGAAGTTGAAGAATTAATGGATGCGAGATTACTTATGTGAGATATTTACTTGCATGTCTTAATGATGGAAGTGGTACTAGGGTAGATATTACAAGAAATTCATTATCATGCCTAGATCTTATAGTCTCTGGAAATAAGAGTAATTGATGTAAATAAATGGAAAGTGTTGAGTAACACCATTATAGGGAGTGATCACTACATGATATTATACACAATTAATTTTGAACTACATGTACAGGAAGGTTGCAGAATAGAGAGATGGTGTTTCCATAAAGTTGAATGGGAGAGATTTAGAGTAGGCTGCATGGAATTCAATGAAACCATATCGATGGAAGGGAATGTAGATAGCTGTGCAGATGCAGTGACATTCTTGATTAATAATGCTGCATCAACAAGTATACCAAAAAGCATAGTAAATGGAAAAAGAAAATTGGTTCCATGGTGGAATAATGAATGTAAACATGCAATAAAAGAAATAAATCATACATTTAGAGTTCTAAAGAAAACATTTGAACCAAGACAATCTGATTGATTACCAAAGAAAGAAAGCTATGGCACGGAAAATAATTAAGTCCTCAATGAAGGAGTTCATCAACATAACTTAAAGGCATGGAGACAGTTCTGTTCATCCATTGGTAGAGAAATAGATCTGAATGACGTTTGGTCAATGATTAAAAAGATGACTAAAGAAAATCTGTTAAAATCCCTGTGTTTACTGGGCAATAACAAACAAGGAGAAAGCCAATTTATTAGGTAAGTAGTTTGCAAGTACACATAGTGGAAGTCATTTAGATGAAATACATAAACAGCGAAAAGAGGATACTATAAGACAATTATCCAGTGTATTAAAGAAAAAGGAAACTAATGGATCACCACTAGACATGGAATTCACAACACATGAGTTGAAAATGGCGTTAGAGAAAAGCGGATATACGGATTCAGAAGGACATGACCAACTTTGTTATACCAAGTTTAGACAATTACCAGGCGAAGTAACAGAAATTATACGGAGACTGTTAAATAAGATATGGAGAGAAGGCATATTGCCTCATAACTGGAAAAAATGCCTTGATATTGCCTTTTAGTAAGCCTGGCAAATACCCAGACAATGCAGGAAATTACAGGCTTTCACTTGAAATTCACTTGTGTAAATGGATGGAAAAGGTAATAGTTCGTAGACTGTCATAGATTCTGAAATCCACTGCTGCTTCAATATACATATATAAATCCTAATTAAATTTATAATCAAAGCCTTAATCAATATCTATCCTCCTACATATTAAGATGATTTAAATGATTTCTTCTAGTTTGAATGTTCTCTTGAATGTTTGGTTTCATTCCTTTTGACTGAATTATATGTTTATATATACACTCACTTAAAGGATTATTAGGAACACCATACTAATACTGTGTTTGACCCTCTTTCGCCTTCAGAACTGCCTTAATTCTACGTGGCATTGATTCAACAAGGTGCTGAAAGCATTCTTTAGAAATGTTGGCCCATATTGATAGGATAGCATCTTGCAGTTGATGGAGATTTGTGGGATGCACATCCAGGGCACGAAGCTCCCGTTCCACCACATCCCAAAGATGCTCTATTGGGTTGAGATCTGGTGACTGTGGGGGCCATTTTAGTACAGTGAACTCATTGTCATGTTCAAGAAACCAATTTGAAATGATTTGAGCTTTGTGACATGGTGCATTATCCTGCTGGAAGTAGCCATCAGAGAATGGGTACATGGTGGTCATAAAGGGATGGACATGGTCAGAAACAATGCTCAGGTAGGCCGTGGCATTTAAACGATGCCCAATTGGCACTAAGGGGCCTAAAGTGTGCCAAGAAAACATCCCCCACACCATTACACCACCAGCACCAGCCTGCACAGTGGTAACAAGGCATGATGGATCCATGTTCTCATTCTGACTCTACCATCTGAATGTCTCAACAGAAATCGAGACTCATCGAGGCAACATTTTTCCAGTCTTCAACTGTCCAATTTTGGTGAGCTTGTGCAAATTGTAGCCTCTTTTTCCTATTTGTAGTGGAGATGAGTGGTACCCGGTGGGGTCTTCTGCTGTTGTAGCCCATCCGCCTCAAGGTTGTGCATGTTGTGGCTTCACAAATGCTTTGCTGCATACCTCGGTTGTAATGAGTGGTTATTTCAGTCAAAGTTGCTCTTCTATCAGTTGGCCCATTCTCCTCTGACCTCTAGCATCAACAAAGCATTTTCGCCCACAGGACTGCCACATACTGGATGTTTTTCCCTTTTCACACCATTCTTTGTAAATCCTAGAAATGGTTGTGCGTGAAAATCCCAGTAATTGAGCAGATTGTGAAATACTCAGACCGGCCCGTCTGGCACCAACAACCATGCCACGCTCAAAATTGCTTAAATCACCTTTCTTTCCCATTGTGACATTCAGTATGGAGTTCAGGAGATTTTCTTGACCAGGACCACACACCTAAATGCATTGAAGCAACTGCCATGTGATTGGTTGATTAGATAATTCCATTAATGAGAAATTTAACAGGTTTTCCTAATAATCCTTTACGTGAGTGTGTGTGTATATATATATATATATATATATATATATATATATATATATATATATATATATATATATATATATATATATATATATATATATATATATATATATATATATATATATATATTATTATTATTATTATTATTTTTTTTTTTTACATTTTATTCATTAGGGCACGAGCACCGATGGTGTGAGGACCCTATTGGAATTGCTCAGCCTATTATTTCTCCCAAATTAATCGCATTTTTGAGGGCCTAAACATGCTCGAAAACTCATGAAACTTTGCACTACTCTAGCATATAGAAGAATAAATGTCTCTAGTGAAAAGTGGTGAAAATCTACTTCTGATATGGGTTTCAGAATTAGGCATGGCAAAATGGTTCGATAGCGCCACCTACAAAATTTCAATTAAGTGCTGTTTGTGTACACACATGTAAAAGCCCAGCACCAACAAAAAAGATTCTGGGTGCAAAATCTAAAAACAGGAAGTCAGATATTTAGAATTTTAGAATTTTCTCTGCAAAATTTTTGCAGTTTTTGCCATTTCCAGACGTACTTTAATGAACTCCTCCTAGAGATTTAATTAGATCAACAGCATATTTGCACAGTCTAATTTAAAGGCCTTTGTGATGTTAAATTGCTAAGTTTTCCCTGGAGGGCGTGTCCGTGGTGGCCTCACAAAGTTCGATGTTTCGCCATGAAACAGGAAGTTGTTCCAAATCAGGCATACAATATCCGATCTGCCCCAAACTTCACATGTATTATTCGAGTCCTGGCCTGAAGACATCTACATGCCAATATTCAGTTACAGTCATAGTGCCACCTACTGACAACAGGAAATGGCATGTTTTACAATGTGATTAATTCCTCATAGTGATTTAACCTGATCAACATCACATTTGGTCAGTCTAATTTGTGAAGATCTTGATTTTTCACTGAAAGGCCTGTACGTTTCACATACAGGTATGAAATTCGGTACACACATGTAACAGCCCAATACCTACAAAAAGTCTCCTGGTACGAAATCTGAAAACCATCAGGAAGTGAGATATTTTGAATTTTCTTTGAATTTTTAAATTTCTCTCAAAGACCTCAATTTTCTTCAAAATTGTTGCAAATTTTGCCATTTGCAGATGTTGCACTTTAATGAACTCCTAAAGATTTAATCAGATAAACATCATATTTTCACAGTCTAATCTAAAGGCTTTTGCAACGTTAAATTATGAAGATCTTGAGTTTTCCCTGAAGTGCGTGTCCATGATGGCCTGACAAATTACGATGTTTCACCATAAAACAGGAAATTGTTGTAACTTGGACATACAATTTCCGATCTGCCCCAAACTTCACATGTTTGATAATAGTCCTGACCTGAAGACAACTACATGCCAATATTCTGTTATAGTCAAAGCGCCACCTTCTGGCAGCAGGAAATTTTTAAGTGACTTAAAAATATTTCTCCTATATTTACCCGCTTAAATGCATGTCGCCCACTATTCGCTGTTTTCCTGAGGCCACCGGGTGGTGGTGGTCCTGGGTGCGAGGGCCCTTTCATTGCTGCTTGCAGCTTTAATTTTATATTATTTCCTTTTACTGAAACACTAAAGAAAACAGATGAATATTGCATGTACTATTGCCTGTACTTCTCTCTGAGGAGAAGAACATGTTATCTGTATGTTTTGGAGAACTATGTTGTTTTCAGTTGACGCTCCAACAACTCCAACCTTGGAGAAACTGTGTCTCTGTGTATGTGTGCAGTATTCTTTGTTACAGATGAGTATTGGAGGTGGATTACGGGCACCCTAGGAGATGGGTGGACTTGTTTTCTGGGCAAGCTGGTACCTGCTCCAGGCCTGGAAAGTCACTACGTGCCTAATTCTGGGGTGAAAATGTCAACAAGTGATCTATGGAGACATGAATCTGATTAACTGACAATGTGTGGCAATTTACTATGACTATCTATTTTCTCTTAGCCAATCAGAATCATTCAACCTGCAGCAATGGCGTAGCTAGACCATGAAAAGAGTCTGTCTAACTGGAGAGCGTGGCCTACGAACTCCTTGTGCGACTTGGAGCTGGCCTCTGCTGATTAAACTGCAAACTATTCTTCAGTATTTTTTTTTCTTTAATTAATTGCACTCCTAACTCTTGAGCTGAATCTGAAATTGCCCCCTATACCCTCAAATAGGGCTTTATTTGAGGGGACAGCCATTTGTAGTGGTGTCTGAAACCATAGTGGATGTTATTGAGTGTACTCATTCAATCCCACATTGCACCGCAATAACGAGTGTACAGCCGATGTACACTCAACGGCTGTCCGACTTCACACACTCGTTTTCATTCACTCCTTCAAGTGAACTATATTAGTGGACTAACATAGGGAATAGTGAATGAGGGTTTAGGGGGCGATTTCGGATTCAGCCAGTGAATATGATGTTTGGGTTTTGATTTTCTAATTTCCTGTTTACTACTTTCTGGTTTCTTTATTGACTTTAAGATATGTATTTATTTTTATTCTAATTGAACTGGCTCTGTTATTATTTTGATTGTATTCTTGAAGTTTGTGGTTTTTGTCTTCCCTCTTGTGTTAATATGGACTAGTCCGTTTGTATAAATGTGTCCCTAATGTTTTGGTCAGTTCAGGTTGGTTTTCAAAGTTTCAAGGTTGAGTTTTGTTCTATTGACCTCAGTTACAGGCCTGAAACTTTTGGAAGCGCACAAGCACACAATGTGGAAACAAGAGCAGAAAACATGATTTTGTATGCGATTCAGATAATTTTTAATTCATATTTCAGTTTTGAGCAATATAATTTTAAACTTGTTTAAATGCTTGATTCACGATTATTACTTTTATTTCTGTGACTGCGTTGTTTGTGATTCTGGTTAAATTTGTATTTATTTTTCAGTTGTGTGTGTTATATTTTCGCATGTGTTTTTAAAATTTTGATTCACGCTTATTATTTTTTAATGCATGACCGCAATACATTTGGCGTGATGTTAAGTGACTGAGTTCAGGAGTCTGATGGCCTGGGGTAAGAAGCTCCTCCTGAGTCTCTCAGTTTTGGCCATCAGGCTTCGGAAGCGCTTACCAGATGGTAGCAGTGTGAAATGAGGGTTTGCAGAGTGATTAGAGTCCTTGATGATTTTAGTAGCTCTACCTTTGCAGCGTTTGGTGTAGACGTCCTGCAGAGATGGGAGAGCTGACCCTGAGATACGCTCGGATAAGCGCACGACTCTTTGCAGGGCTTTGCAGTCATGACTGGTGCTGTTCCCATACCACGCTGTGATGCACTGTTAATACACTTTCTATCGCCCCTAAATAGAACGTTTTCAGGATAGCTGATGAAACCCTGAATTTCCTCAGCTGGCACAGGTGGTACAGTCTTTGCCTGGCTTTTTTCACCTGTGTCTGAATGTGAGCAGTCCAGGTCAGGTCCTCGGAGATGTTTACACCCAGTTACTTGAAGCTGCTCACTCTCTCTACTGGTGACCCTCTGATCATGAGAGGGGAGTATGTCCGTTGTGGTCTCTTCCTGAAGTCCACAATCATTTCTTTGGTCTTGCCAACATTCAGAGAGAGACAACAGTATCATCAGCAAATTTGATGATAGAGGTGGAGCTGTATGTGGACAAACAGTCATGCATGTAGAAAGAGTAGAGCAGGGCACTCAGGACACAGCCCTGTGGAGCTCCCACACTCAGGGTGATGGAGGTGGAGGTGGACTGGCCTACTCTCACCACCTGAGGCCTGCCAGTGAGGAAGTCTTCAGTGAGTGAGGGAGGAGTGGAGGACATGAGAGATGGCATCTTCAGTCGATCTATTGGGACGATGGAGCAAATGGTGTTTTTAATGAGTCTCTCAAAGACCTTCATGACTATAGACGTGAGAGCCACTGGGCGATAGTCATTTAGGCAAGAGGGTTTACTGTTCTTAGGGACAGGGATGATAGTGGATTTTTTGAAGGAGGTGGGGACCACAGATGTTGCGAGGGACTCATTAAAGATAGATGTAAACAACCCCGCGAGCTGATCAGCACAGGACCGCAGAACAAAACCTGAAATACCATCCGGCCCAGCAGCTTTCCTGACGTCCACATGCTTGAGTGCCCTCCGAACTTCATCCTCCGAGACAGAGATCACATGGTTGTTGCTGCTTTGAGTGATTCCCTCTGATGCGTCACTTGGCGGAGTCGCGCTGCCGCGATTACAATCAAAGCGAGCGTAGAAAGAGTTCACAAGTAACGGATCAGCTCTGACCTCTGCAGAGGATTTAGATCCAAAATTTGATTTGAGAAGGATGTTATTGTTATTGTTTGTGTGGCTTGCTCTGTAAGCGTGTTGATGAAGCAAAGCGCCACATCCGTGAACTCGCTGACGTCAGATGAACTCGCCCGGAACATGTTCCAGTCGACGTCATCGTCATCAAGAGCTGCCTGTAGTGCGGTCTCTGAATGAGGTGACCAGCGTTTAACTTCCCGCCTTACCGGGGGTTCCTGAATGAGCCTTTGTTTGTATTCAGGTGTGAGGAAAATGGCGGCATGATCCGATTTGCCGAAAGCTGGGTGTGACCGCGCTTTATAGGCGTTCTTAAACGGAGAGTAGCAATGATCCAGTGTGTTTGCTCCTCGTGTAGGACAGGAGACGTGCTGATGAAAGTTTGGCACGACTTTCTTTAGGTTTGCTTTGTTAAAATCGCCGCGACGATGAACGCAGCATCGGGGTGTTTGTTTATGAAGCCGCTGGTAACATCATGAAGGCCAGATAAAGCCAGCCCTGTGTCTGCCTGTGGTGGAATGTAAACGGCGGTCGCGATGACAGAGGAAAACTCCCTTGGCAGATAGAATGGGCGGTAGATGATTGTTAAATGTTCCAGATGAGGCGAGCAGGACCGCGAAAGGATGGTGATGTTCCTGAGGTCGCACCATTTCTTGTTGATCATGAAACACACTCCACCGCCTTTGGATTTACCGGCCTCGGCTGTTCTGTCTTCACAGCTGTGTCCAGGACCGCGGGCAAGAGCCATGTTTCGGACAAACAATAGATGTTACAGTCTCTCATGTCCCGTTGAAAACTTATCCTGGCTCTAAGATCTTCCATCTTATTTTCCAAGGATTGGACATTTGCGAGCATGATGCTCAGGAGAGATGGGCTGAATGCCCTTTTTCTCAGTCTGTTACGGATCCCCGCGCATTTCCCACGGTGTTTCTTGATTCTTCGCCTTCGACTCTGGCCATTGTTCAACTCAGCGTTCCGATGAATCTCAGATGGCCACAGAGGATCGGTGAAAGTGTCCTGAAACAGTCCAGTGTAGAGGTAACCAATGTCCAAAAGAGTTTTGCTGTCATAGCAGATCAATGCAGATGATAAATTTGTAAAATTTGAGAGCAAAAGAAAGTAAAATAATAAATAAAAGCACAGTCTTCGCGGAGCGACCTGAACTGCGACCGAACACAGCGGCACCATCTTGGTTTGGCCATTAATTAACATTTTTAATTACATGGGTGACTGCTAATATTAGCACATTCATAAGAGATGGAGCTTCAACACAGAGACAGTGTCTTAGCTCATCTAGTTTCTCTAGGGTTGAGACTCAACACCAAGAAAAGTGTTCTTTCTCCTGCCCAGAGAACGACTTATCTAGGGTTTGTTTGGTTTTCAGTCATGAGGTGGGCACAATTGTTTCCCGCTCGAACTGAGACCTTTCAGCATATCCTGAGCAAAGTCAGGCTAGGCCAAGATCTCACTGATCGCCAGCACCAAAGAGTGTTAGGTCTCATGGCATCGGCATCCACAGGTTTCCCTTTGGGGTTGTTGCACATAAGACCGTTTCAGTTGTGGCCCAAAGCCAGAGTATTTTAGGGCCAATCCATCCATTATCTTCCACTTATCCGGGGCCGGGTCACGGGGGCAACAGTCTAAGCAGAGATGCTCAGACTTCCCTCTCCCTAGCCAGTTCCTCCAGCTCTTCCAGGGGAACCCCGAGGTGTCCCCAGGCCAGCCGGGAGACATAATCCCTCCAGCGTGTCCTAGGTCTTCCCCGGGGCCTCCTCCCAGTGGGACATGCCCAGAACACCTCCCCGGGAAGGCGTCCAGGAGGCATCCAAAATAGATGCCCAAGCCACCTCAACTGGCTCCTCTTGATGTGGAGGAGCAACGGCTCTACTCTGAGTTCCTCCCGAGTAACTGAGTTTCTCACCCTATCTCTAAGGGAGCGCCCAGCCACCCCACGGAGAAAGCTCATTTTGGCCGTCTGTATCCGGGATCTTGTCCTTTCGGTCATGACCCACAGCTCATGACCATAGGTGAGAGTAGGAACGTAGATTGACCGGTAAATCGAAAGCTTCGCCTTATAGCTCAGCTCCTTCTTCACCACAACAGATCGGTACATCGACTGCATTACTGCAGAAGCTGCACCAATCTGTCTGTCAATATCCCGTTCCATCCTTCCCTCACTCATGAACAAGACCCCAAGATACCTGAACTCTTCCACCTGAAGCAGAAACTCTCCACCAACCTGAAGTGGGAAAGCCACCCTTTTCTGACTGAGAACCATGGCCTCGGATTTGGAGGTGCTGATTCTCATCCCGGCCGCTTCACACTCGGCTGCAAACCGTTCCAGTGCACGCTGGAGGTCCTGGTCTGAGGAGGCCAACACCATCTGCAAAAAGCAGTGACGAAATCACGTGGTCCCCAAACTGGACACTCTCCGGCCCTTGGCTGTGCCTAGAAATTCTGTCCATAAAAATTATGAACAGAACCGGTGACAATGGGCAGCCCTGCCAGAGTCCAACATGCACAAGGAACAAGTCTGACTTGCTGCCGGCAATGCGGACCTCCTGCTCCGGTCGTACAGGGACCAAACAGCCCTAAGCAAGGGGCCCCGGACCCCGTACTCCATACTACGTTTGGGCCTTCCAAGTCTGTCTAGGTTCCTCCCCCACCATCGGATCCAACTCACCACCAGGTGGTGATCAGTTGACAGCTCCACCCCTCTCTTCACCCGAGTGAAGACATATGGCCGGAGGTCAGATGAGACAACCACAAAGTCGATCATCGACCTCCGGTCTAGGGTGTCCTGGTGCCACGTGCACTGATGGTTAAACTTATGCACGTGGTATGAACATGGTGTTTGTTATGGACAAGCTGTGACTAGCACAGAAATCCAATAACAGAACACTGCTCGGGTTCAGATCAGGGGGGGGGCGTTCCTCCAAATCACGCCCTTCAGCTGTCACTGTCACTGCCCATGTGTGCATTGAAGTCTTGGAGCACTTTCCAACCCCCTTCCCAGAGACCCCATGAGGGCCGGGTACTCCGCACTGCCGTTCGGCCCGTAGGCACATATGACAGTGAGAGTCCTATCCCCTACCCGAAGGCACAGGGAAGCGACCCTCTCATTCACCGGGTTGAACTCCAACACATGGCAGCTGAGCTGGGGGGCTATAAGCAAACCCACTCCAGCCTGCCGCCTCTCACCATGGACAACTCCAGAATGGTAGAGAGTTTCTGTGTCCAGAGATCGGGTTGTCAGGGGCCTCGCCTTCGACTGTCGCCCAATCCACTACGCACTGGCCCCATATGATCCCACCTGCAGGTGGTGAGCCCATGGGATGGTGGCCTCACGTTGCTCATTTGGGCTGAGCCCGGCCAGGCCCCATGGGGGTAGGCCCGGCCACCAGGTGCTCACATACGAGCCCCAACCCTGGTCCTGGCTCCAGGGTGGGGCCCCAGTTGCGCAATGCCAGGTGACGTCTCGTCCTGATTTTAATTTGACTCATAAGGCTAATCCTCAAGGCAAATAAAAGTGCCATGCCATGTGGCTTCGTACACTACCTATGTGTTTCAGACCCCAGTTTCATGCCTTGGGTGGCACTCTAGGCGTACCTTGTCAACACAAATTGCTAACGATGGATGCTTCCCTGACTGGCTGGGGTGCGGCCGTAAGTGGTCGTTCAGCCCAAGGGGAATGGGAGGGTCATCAGCTCGATTGGCACATCAACTGCCTCGAGTTGATGGCTGTATTTCTGGACCTGAAATACTTTCTCCCCCAATTGAGGGCTGTCATGTCCTAGTGTGGGTGGACAATACAGCTATAGTCTCATATATAAATCACCAGGGAGGTCTGCACTCATGCTATTTGAACAGAATAGCGAGACCAATTTTTCTCTGGGCCCAGGACAAGCTTCTGTCACTCAAAGCAGTGTATATTCAGGGGTGGTTGAATGTGGGAGCAGATTTACTGTCCAGACAGAAATTACACATGGGGGGAATTGAAACTCCACCCAGAAGTAGTCAAGCAGATCTGGACCAGATTTTACAGAGCGGAAGTGGACCTCTTTTCAGACAGCACATTGTCCCTTATACTTCTCTCTCAGTCACCCAGCCCCGCTGGGTCTGGATGTGATGGCTCATACATGGCCCAAAATGCGCCTGTATGCCTTCCTTCCAGTCGCTCTGCTCCCAGGAGTTCTAGTCAGGGTTCGCCAATAGGGTCTTGCCTCTTAATGATAGCGCTGCATTGGTCGAACAAAGTTTGGTTCTCTGAGATGGTGTCTAGTGGCTCGCTGTGGGTGATTTCGGTGAGGAGGGACCTTCTGTCTCAGGCGGGGGGTACGATTTCATCTCAGGCCTGACCTGTGGAACCTTCATGTTTGGCCCCTGATGGGAACCAGCTGAGGGACACTGGGCTTTCACTTGCGGTTATTAGGACTATTCTAAGTGCTAGGGCTCCCTCCACTCTGAAAGTTTATGCCAATAAATGTTTTTTTTGAAAGGTGGTGTGTGACACATAATGCAGATACAGTTAACTGCCAGGTTGCTTCAGTTCTGGACTTTCTGCAAGAAAAATTGTCAACAGGCAGTTGCCCCTCCACTCTCAGGGTTTATGTAGCCGCGCTATCGGCTTGCCACTCCCTGATGGATGGGGTGCCGCTTGGGAGGCATCCTCTGCTCGCTCACTTCATTCGTGGGCCAGGTGGTTGAGGCCTCCTCTAAGAACCAAGATCCCTTCATGGGAGCTATAGTCCTCGAGGGTCTGGTTGAGACTCCCTTTGAACCTCTAGAATCAGCATCTGACAAACTTCTGACTCTAAAGATGTTTTTTCTTATGGCTATAACTTCTCTGAAAATAATTAGGGATATGCATGCTCTGTTAATATCGCCATCCTGCTTAGACTTTGCCCCAGGTTTGGTGAAAGTAATTTTGCATCCTCATCCTGACTACCTGCCTAAGTTTCCTTTCTTGACTGTACATCCTGTCACTCCTGAAACCTTCTGCCCTCCGCCGTTCACAATGCGGGTGAAACTTCATAGACTGTGTCCAGTCCATGCTCTTCAGGCCTATGTCCACCACACTAGCCAGTGGCATGAGTCAGACCACCTGTTTGTTTGTCATGGGGGCCATAACAGAGGTTCTGCCACCACCAAACAAACCATGTCACACTGGGTCAGGGATGCTATTGCCCTTGCTTATATGGCGCGTGGTCAAGCTTCGCCTATAGGATTAAGGGCTCACTCCACCAGGGGGGTCGCCTCCTCTACTAAGGGCATTAGTCAAGTCAAGTCAAGTCACCTTTATTTATATAGAGCTTTTAACAAGTCCAATTGTTTCAAAGCAGCTTCACATTGTTAACAGGAAAATAATGCAACAGAATTTGTACAGCCGTTCTGGTGAAACGGTGATGTTATCCAGCTAATTTCAAGTATCATATAGTGTCAATGCGGGCAGATTGGTAATATAGATGAAACTTAGGTGTCCCCAACTGAGCAAGCCAAAAGCCAGAGGCAACGGGGGCAAGGAACCAAAACTCCTTCAGGGCCAGAATGGAGAAAAAAACCTTGGGAGAAAACAGGCTCAGTTGGGGTGCCAGTTCTCCTCTGGCCGACGAACAAACAATGTATGATTTATAATTCTGGCAACATTGCAGGTCTTAAGTCATATTAGGTAAATAGATATTCGTAAGATTATTTGAAAGATTGGAGTCGTCACGACGGAGACGGGTTTAATGAGGATGTCGTGTCGATGCGGCATTTACGGGGGGAGTTTATTTGACACGCTGTCTGCAGACATTTCAGGGATGTGTTGGTCATGTCCAGGTGCAGGTCCACCATCTGATCTGGATATGGCCCGGATCCGGCTGACTGCAGTAAACCTCGGGATAAACAGAGAGACTAACATTAGCGTAGATGCCATTCTTCTTATGATGTAACGAGTACATCAGGTGTTATGGGAAGTGTTCCCGGTTCTGGCTGACCTAGTTAATGCAGCCTAACAATCATTTACTGATTTGAATAATAGAAATTGATAATGTTTTATGTGTAAGCCATAGTAAAGAGATGCGTTTTTAGTCTAGATTTAAACTGAAAAAAAAGTGTGTCTGCTTCCCGAACAATGCTAGGAAGACTTTCTAGTTCCAGAGTTTAGGCGCTAAATAGGAAAAGGATCGACCGCCTGCAGTTGATTTTGATATTCTAGGTAATATCAACTGGCCAGAGTTTTGAGACCGCAATAGGCGATGGAGTATAATGCGTTAAGAGTTTGCTCAAGTACTAGGGAGCTAAAACAATTAGTGCTTTGTAAGTAATATGTATGGTAAAGACAAGATTTTTGTAAGGGACAGTAGTGTGAATCACATAGTAGAGTACATTTAGGCCTGAATTTCAATGCTCACAGTCTACTGTAATGAAAGTCTCTGTGTATGAAAGTACTGCAGTCAGGAAGCTTGGCTTCATAGACTCTTAACATTTAAAACTATTAAGATGAGAGGCTGACAGCTTCACACCTGCTATGTTTTTTACTGCTTTGGAATTGCTCTCATTGTGTAAATAGTCTGAGTTCAGCAGCTCATCAAGCAATAATCTACAGCAATAAATGATAGCCACAAACCTGCCAACAACTATCAAGCTTCTCAGCACTCACAGCCCTGAATACCTTCAGGGGATATAGTCTTTAACTCAGAAATAAAACAGCTAAAGCAGAACATGATTTACACATAGCATATGCTGTGTTTTGAGTTCTAAAATATACATGTAAAAAAATTAGATGTTTTAAATCAAAGTTAACATTTTAAATTATCCGCAAACTGAATAATTCAGCTGCACAAGGTTGCAGTAGAAAGAACAATCTTTACAATCTACATTTTAAGCCTTAAATGTTTGATTATTTTGTTTATCATGTTTGAATGAATAGAGTTTAATAAATTTTAATCAACACAGTCATCAAGACATCCAGAGTTTGCTTTTATTGGTCATGTCCCATATAATGTCAATGTAAATGATACTTGGGTGCAGTGACCCCAATCAAATGACTCCTGTCCTGACATGTGAAAAGCATCTGAACCGGACACCCACATTGCCCTATCTTGTTTCCGCTGTCAAAGCTACATTTATTTCTGACCATGCCAACTGCTAACATGGACATATAAGAAGTTTAAACAAACAGCTGCAAGCTTAGCTCAGCTCCAACTAATTAATTGGCATAATTTAGTTAACTGCAGTCCTGAGATTTGTATATTAAATGATTCATTTAAAACACAGCTTTTATGACAAATTGGGTCTGAGGTCCTTCACAAATTCAATTTCATGATAACCAATCTAAAGGTAGCATATAGTTTAGTACCAACTCGGTAGACCAACGAATAGGAATCTCGCTGGTGAGAGCCAATCTACTTTGAGTGTAACTAAACAAGCCAATGCACATTGGCATTCAGTGATTGCACCAGCTGCTCATGCCACGCAGCACAGGTATAAATGAGCCTCAAGTGCTTGCATCAAATTTGTTTTTCGCTGAGGAGCCGAGTAGGTGAACTGGCACCCCAGCGGGGCACAGAGGACATGGCGACGGGACGTGGCATCTCCGTTTCCTCCTTCAGGGAATGAGGGTTACATACATAACCGACACATTCCCATTCAGTCGGCCACTCTTGACGCCATGTCGGGAGGCCGACGAATAGGAATCCCTACCAAAGTGCCATGGCCTCCTGAGCTCTCTTACCTGATGAGATGGGGCTCACACAGAGAAGTCCATCACTGCTGTTCTGCATGACCCAATCAGTGACTATTGGATAACATTGGGAAAACATGCCTTCCTAGTGAGAAGGAACACTACAGAGGCCACATCATACCCCGAAGGAGTTATGAGTATAATGTGCAAACAGGTTTATAACAGGTTGTTACACAGTAACAACGAGAACAGAAAGTGCAGTGCAATGTCAGTATATCAATGGTCACGTGATGTTAAGTGACTGAGTTCAGGAGTCTGATGGCCTGGGGGAAGAAGCTCCTCCTGGAGAACATAAGCACCATAGTTCAGGGCGCAGCAAGCCGACAAGAGCCTGGGCCTCTCGGTGCTGTGAGAACACAGGAGGAAACTGGCTCTACACGAAGGCTATACAATCTATATATAGTGTTTGGTGTCGCCCAGCCCGCAGCTCTACAGATATCTGTATCACGCGCATCACCCGGCCCGAACTCTAGGCATGATTTGTCGACCGAAAATGCCTGCAGATCCCCTACCCTCTTGATAGAGATCAGTGCGATCAGCAGCAAAGTCATAGACAGAATCTTTAGCTCTGCCGTCTGCAGAGGCTCAAATGGGGCATTCTGAAGTACTTGTAGCACCAGAGCAAGATCCCAAGAGGGTATAGAGGAGGATTTAACCTTTGTGCCCCCCTAAGGAACATTTGCTTCCCAAATGACTTACCTTCCACGGGGTTGTGATAAGCAGATATTGGAGCAACATAGACTTTGAGGGTGGAGAGAGACAGCCTTTGCTCCACCCCTTGCTGCAGGAAGGAAAGCACAGACCTGATTGAACATCTTCGTGGGACTTCTCTGCGAGAAGAACACCACTCAATGAACAGGTTCCATTTCAAGGCATAGGCTTGTCTCGTAAATGGTGCCCATGCTGATGTTATGGTGTTAACTACTTCTTGAGGTAAGTCACCTAGAACCTCCGCGTCCCATCCAGGGACCAGACATGGAGTTTCCAGAGGTCTGGACGTTGGTGCCACAGGGTGCCCCGTCTCTGAGTAAGAAGGTTCTTCCTCAGAGGAATCTGCCAGGGAAGGGCTGTCATGAGGAGCATTAGTTCTGGAAATCAGGTCTGGTTGGGCCAGTACGACCTGCTCCTTGTCCTCCCTGACTTTGCTCAGGGTTTGTGCAAGTAGACTCACTGGGGGAAACACATATTTGCGCAGGCCCCGGGGCCAGCTGTGTGCCAGTGCATCCATTCCAAGTGTTCCCTCGGTCAGCGAATAAAACCAATGGCAGTGGGATATCTTTGGAGAGGCAAACAGGTTGACCTGTGCCACTCCAAACTGTCTCCAGATCAGGTGGACCTCCTGGAGATAATACATATTTGCCCCGTAACAGCTTTTTGAAGCGGCTCTGTGCAAAACGTATTACTAATAGCAACTAGAGGCAGTTGATATGCCAATGCAGGTGCAGGCCCGTCCAAACCCCTGACACTGCATGCCCGTTGTACATGGCCCCACAGCCCATGGCAGAGGCATCTGTGAATACCACAGCATTGTAGACAAATGGAACAAATGATTCTCCATTCAGCCCTCCTCCTGGGGAAGAAGTAGTGTGGTCACCATCTCCTGAAGAGCAATCCCCTCAATCTCAGGGTCACCGGCTCAGGGCCGCTTGCCCTTGCATTTGCTGCCCGTCTTGGCGGGGGCCTGGACTACACTGGTATGCTTCTGTGCAGCCGAGAACAGCTGGGTGAAGTTCTCAACCGCGTTGCAGAAGAGGCCGGTCTGGGGCATGGGGGAATTAAGAAACCTGAGCTTGTCGGTTTCCCTCATGTCGGCCAGACACGCGATACAGCGATGGTGACCATCCCTCGGTGCCAGGTAATCACCACATCTAGCAACACAGATCTGTCATCTTGAAAAAGACACAAGTTCTATATGTGTAGCTTTTTTAGAAGGACTGCTCTCCTTGGTGCTGAAGCACGCAGGGGAACAGCTGTGACGTCACAGAGGAAGTAGTGCAGTAGTGCAGCTCTCTCTCATGAAGGCTCTCTTTTACCAGCTTTTCAGTGCTCTCCACCAGCGCACCGAACAAGCTGTGAGAACAACCTTTGTGTTTGCTCTTACAAACAAAACAGAGAGACAGTACAAGTACCACATGACCAGCTGCTGTGCCATCACACCAGCACCGACTGAAGAGGTCCACTTCCAAAAGGCAGGCTCTGTCAGTTTCACCGCTTTGTAGAGAGCGATTTCAGGACAATCCATCCACCACTCAGCTCAGAAGCAAAAAGATAATTTGATGCAGGACCCGATCAGTTTTCTTGTGGGAGCAAATTTCCAAATCAAAGACAGTAGCTGTCGGTAACTCTGGTGTATTTGGACGGTCTGACCAGCTGCTCCCAACATCCTTTGACAACAACGTAAACACGCTTGAACTTGAAGTGAACAAAACTTTCTGCAATGGTGGCATTCACACAGTTCCCATTTCCCTGCCCTGAACCTGGCAATATGTTCTTTGCATCCCATCCACAAGAGCACCTTCAGAGAGAAAATTCAGCCTTTGTGGTTGCATTTTGGAGGAGAGATGTTTGGTAATGAAACTGTCATCAGTCAGCAACATTCTGTTCTTGCATGGATGTTAAAAAAATATTTAATGTATTAGTTTAGCTAGTAAGCCAACAGTTATCTTTTATTTGTATTTTTGGCTTATAATTTTGAGTGACAGATGTCGTATTTGATTTAGCTTATTTTTAAAAAAATTTTTACGTTGTTGACAGTGTCATGATAAGAAAAAGATAACAAATAAAATTATTGTATAGCCAACATTTTATATTTGTTATCCCAGTCACTTTCTAAAGGGGAAATTTAAATCTGGAAACAAGGTCTAAATTTAGCAGGATCGGTCAGGTCGGGAAGAAAATCATTTAAGAACCTAGCGGGAGCAGGATAAAAAAAACAAAAAAACAAAAAAACTGTCCCGTGCAGACCACGCTGTCTGTTTGCAGCTGAATAGGCTAATATTCACCGAATAATTGCATTAAGGAACTTCAGTCATCCATGAAGTGAAAATTACCATTTTTACCCATTGTAGGCTACCCCATGTTCATACCTGATTCATGTGTAACAACTTCCAGACCGCTAAACTTCTGGCAGAGCTAAGCTTAACTCTCCTTCTCATTGCCATTTGCTATTGCGCCCCTCAGTGGAAGACCAACCTTTCTCCTTGGCTGTGTCTGAAATCACCCCCTATACCCTTAAATAGGGCACTATTTGAGGGGACAGCTATTTGTAGTGGTGCACGAAACCATGGTGGACGTTATTGAGTGCACTCATTCCATCCCACAATGCACCGCAATAACGAGTGTACAGCCGATGTATGCTCAATGGCTAGAGAATACCCATAGTGCATTGTGAGAGTTGTGTGCTGAATGAATTCCTGTGTCTCACTAGGAGATGGCGCCCACAGCTGACTTAATCATCCATCCATTTCCAAACCACACTGGTCCAACGTGATATCATACAGGTATAAATTCATTTTAATTGATTATTAAATTGTGCATGTGTGTATTTCACTATTTAAGAGCCCTGGTCCATACATATTCGAGTCTGATCACGAACCGTAGGACAATGAACCAACAGCACCTCAAATACAAAGGATACTAGATATCAAACGTAACAATGCAATACTATCACATATAAAACAAATTTTTACTCACTTAATTGTGTTGCATTATTCCTGTCAGATCCAGAAGCCACAGCATTGTTTTTTTAATCTCATCCTGTCTGTGAATCCAGTCTCTTGTTTACAAACAAATCCGGTGAATTGAAGTGAACAAATTCAATGACTTCCCCATGTGAGCTGGATCTTCATTAAAACTAAAGTTCAACCATGCGTTTTGGAATCTGAAGGAAGCTTATGGCATGTTTGAAATGTAACACTCCCAGTGTGCAGTGAAGAACTCACAAGGGGGGTTGCATATTTAAAGGTTTTTTTTTTTTTTTTTTTTTTTTTTTTTACCAGTTTACCTGCAAAACAGGAATTAATCGTTTAGTTGCGGTTCATGGCTATCACCAGTGTTGGGCAAGTTACTGAAAATTAGTAATTAGTTACAGTTACTAGTTACTTCTTTTAAAACTAATTTAATTACTTTACCAATTACTGTATATTAAAAGTAATTAGTTACTAGGGAAAGTAACTTTTTAATAAGCATAATTTTAGACCTATTTATTGTAATCAACAGGGCAACAGGCCTTCAAATCAAGTAGTAGTATGGTGTTTAGTGTCCACCAGCAGCAGTAGCGGCACGTTCCTTTGGCGCAGCTGGGAGAGTTATGGCCTTTTTATACCTGATCACTTAATTCATTTTCTCTGACCAGATATCTATCTGATTGTGAAAAGACCAGAAGTAAATGCCTTCCTAAACTCTTTTGAGACGGATTTAAATCCGATCACTCAAACAAACCAATTCAGACCGCAAACCGCATTTCAGGTGAAACTGGACAAGTGTAAATGCATCTGGTTGTTTAAACCACATATGTAAATTTTACTCCTGGCAAATTGAAAAAAAAAAAAAAAAAAAAAATGTGTGAGAACATGTTATAGACTATATGACAGATATGGCGCACTGCTGCAACACACGTTGCCGCAAATGAATAAAGAAAGCCAATACACAAACGGCCGCAAGTGAAACAGAAAGTAAGTCTTAGATGCTCAAAAACACAATCACCTTCATTAAAACTAATGAGATTAAATTATATTACCAGTGCTTGGCTTTCTCTTTCTCCTGTTGTGGTCATTGATCTTGAAATGAGCTTCAAGATTCAAGATTCAAGATTCAAGAGTTTTATTTGTCACATACACAGTTATATACAGAATATACAACCGGCAGTGAAATGTAAACAGGTCCGCTCCATGGACAGTGCAAATTCACAGTTAAAAACACAAGGAAGAAATTATAATAGAAATAGGATATAAAAAAAAAGTACTCTCTCTATATATATATATATATATATATATATATATATATATATATATATATCTATATCTGTAGAATTATAAATAATCAAGTCAAGAGAGAAAAAAAGGTAACAAATAAGGATAAAGTGGAATAAAATAATTGAAGTAGACTTTGCAGTGAGTAAACTGTAGACTTATAAATATGTGGTTAACAAATGTATAAAGAGTATAATGTGCAAACAGGTTTATGACAGGTTGTTACACAGTAACAACGAGAACAGAAAGTGCAGTGCAATGTCAGTGTATCGATGTTTATCCTGACGTGAAGCTGATGAATAAAGTGCAGCATATATGTTGCTTTCGTTGACGTAAACTCCGTTAAATGTGCATATAGTGCAGGAACTGAAGATTGGATTTATATTAATTTTCTGGAGAGGTGTAAGGTAAGACAACCTGCATGTTTTTTATTTAATTTTTAAAATTTGTTTAGATTGTGTAGCCCGTTTAGTTTGCGAGTGCCTACGATCAGCCTAACCTCAACTTATCAAAAATGCCTTTTTACTGTGGTGGTGATGATTAATGTTTATCATGTTTAAATGTTTAAACTAACATTGTGATGCTTGAAGTGTTTGATATGGATTTTATTATAGGCAAGACAAGTCAAGTGCTGATTTGAGAGGCTAAAGTGTTGGGCCGCTGGCCGCTTGGTCATCACTTTAAAAAATAAAAACTTTAATTTAACAAACAAAAATTAAATTAAAGAAACAAAACGAAATATAACTACTTTGACATTAAAAACAAAACTAAAAACTATTTTAATGGCTGCAACAATGTGTAATAGGGGAGGATAAAAAAAAAGAAATAAAAAAAAAACATGGTCCGGGCTAGGGCCTAGATTTGAGCTTCTTGTCTGCAAGCGTTAATTTTTCACAAAAGAGAGTAACGTAAGTAACAAAACTCATTTAAATTTCAGTAATTGTAATTGCGTTACTTGATTAAAAAAAAAAAATTTAGTTACATGTGCGTTACCGCTAAAAGTAGTGGAATTACAGTAACGCGTTACTTTGTAGTGCGTTACTCCCAACACTGGCTATTACACACTATCACTCACGGGGTAGTCTTGCTCTTAGAATCATGTGAGACTTCACACACGTGTTAAACACATGGATTAAACATACATTCACATGCCAATATACTTGTGGCAAGCAGGACGAGGCCGAGGGACCTTGGGAATGGGGCGTAAAAAATTTTTTTTTTACATAAAATTTACATTTTATGTAATATCGTATGTGTATGCGCGTGGCAGCCGTCTGTGAGGGGCTGCCTGTGTTTTACTTTCAGTTTGTTTATTTGATTAAAGTCTTTTAAATGTTCGCCGGTTCCCATCTCCTTCTTCCCATAACAACAACGAATGTTACATTGGTGCCGAAGCCCAGAAGGAAGGAGGGACTTTCTGTCGGAGAGCCCTCGCTGCTGAGGTGGAACGCGGTGCTGAGGAGGTCAGGCAGCGCGGAAGAGTGAAGACGGTGGGACGGAGAGCTCCCTGCCATGCCCCTGGGTCGAGGTGGAGTGGCTGCCGTCCCAGAGGGAGCAGAGGAGTTGCTGGCGTTTGTCGTGGGCCGGAGTCTGCTGCCGTTTGCCATAATGGGGAGGAGCAGGGAGTGCAGAACTCGCTGCAGGCTGCCCTCAACCGGAGGAGTCACTGCCGGCCACCAGGGGATGGAGGAGGATTGAGTCGAGTCATATATATAAATATATGACCCTGAATCTAAAGAGGAGACAGAAGCACCAACAGAGCCACAACCGAGCTGGTGCATGGATGTGTCTGAATGGTTGAATGAAAATATGAATAATATGAATGAATGGATTTAGCCATCAAACAGTTTGAAAAGTTATAAAATGTATTTGTGGTAATTGTCTTCTGACATTTTTACTTTTAAAACATTACACTATTGGCTAGTGGCCAAATGTCTTTATATGACAAAAAAGGGCTATGCCTATGTCATTTTGGCATTACAGAAGCAAAGATGGTTTGAGCCTGGTAGTTTTGCCATTTGAAATAATAATTACAGTATGTTCTTATAGCTTATTACACAGCTCTTCAGAGTGCTGCAGAAAGTTCCATTCACATGAATGGGACTTCCCAACGTCTAGTAAGACGTTTCCACGCAACACCTGAAACTGTCAAGTTCTATCTGTGTGGTAAACTATTTATTTTGGGAGCGGAAGCCACGATACGGTAGTAAAATAATTGAAAGACCTATTGTCCTTTTCTCGTTTTGGCTATAATAAGCGGGATAATGTATTGTCTGCCGGTAATAAGTCCCGAAAACTGTCACTGAGCTAGACAAATTCTGTTCGCGGTCTTAACTGGGCGAGCTCATAGTAATGAGCTCAGGCAACCCCACGTCAGACTGACCAGCTTTTGTAACTGACCTGATTTCTCTGCTTATTTCTTTTCAGTGGCAAGAGCTGACAGAGGAGGTAGCAGTTCATTTTGACATTCACAACATAACACAAAAACATATGGACCTAACATATTTAAAAAAAAAAAAAAAAAAAAAAATGGTGGCAGGGCACCTTTAAAATGATCTACTGTTTCCAAATTGTGGCCATATAATTTCAAGTTCTGTTTGTCTATCCCTTTCTTCCTGGTAAATAAATATATGACAAATGTGGCGAGGCGGGGGACCGTGAGAGCGGGCCGGTGGCGAATGTTAATGAGCGTCAGCTGTGCGCCACACCGGCCTTGCCTCATGGAGGAGTGACGGGAGTATAAAAGGAGGAGCGACGACATGGCAAGACGAGAGAGGACCAGGCCTGGATTTTATTTTGTGTTTTGTTTTGTGTATGTAGGCGGCAGTCGGCCGTGAGGGGCTGCCGCCATTATTGTGTTTTGTTTTGTTTTTAGGCGGCAGTCGGCCGTGAGGGGCTGCCGCCGACGTTATGGTTTATTTTTGGATTAAAGTTTTTAAATGTTCGCCGGTTCCCGCCTCCTTCTTCCCTGATTGTTCATTGTTGTTACAACAAGATTTACTTGTAGAAAGCTTAATAATGACCCTTGTTCTAGTTTTCTTAGTGCTTCCTTGATTTTACTTATCAAACCTATGGGATCTCGTCCTCTTGCCCAGATGGCACCATCAACTGCATACAGAGCTGACCCAATCCTTCTCATTGCTTCTTTCACAACAGCATCCATCGTAAAATGTTCTTTTCTGTACTTTGGTATGGTGCAAACAATCCTCCATGTTCAAGGAAGTAATTAAGTCTTCTGACTAATATCTTTGCATCCACCTCCTTCCTTCCTTCCTTCCTTCCTTCCTTCCTTCCTTCCTTCCTTCCTTCCTTCCTTCCTTCCTTCCTTCCTTCCTTCCTTCCTTCCTTCCTTCCTTCCTTCCTTCCTTCCTTCCTTCCTTCCTTCCTTCCTTCCTTCCTTCCTTCCTTCCTTCCTTCCTTTCCTTCCTTCCTTCCTCCTGAGTCTTCTGCCTGTTCCTATACACACAACCGTGACACTATCATTGGTATCATCTAAATGGTCACCACTATACACACTGGCAAACATTTTTCCTAAAATATTTGCCTTTTCTTTATCTGTTATTGCCATTGTTCCGTCATCCTCTAATACTGGTATTTTAACATACACTTTATTCCCACTCATTTTGCATTCAGCATTGACCATATCTATCTTATTTTAAATTCCCTCCCTGTAGTAGAACAATAACTCCTCCATGCATTCCGTTTACTATTCTTAATTACTCTTTGAGCTTGAGACTTTTTCCTCTAACTAATTCGATTTTCTTGGTTCAAATTATTCCTTAACATTCTCAGAGCACTCTTTTGTTCTTTTATAGCTTCTGTATATTTATCATTCCACCATGGTGTAAGGGTGGATCCTCTACAGCGGTTCTGACTGCAGGGTTGCCGAATGACTAAAGAAACGTTATCAGCAAGATGATAGAAAACTGTACATTTCTTGTCTTTACCACCCACTGCAGCTTATACCAACGACGGAAATAAGCGCAGTTACAATAGCTAAACATGTGGGAGAGCGTGGCTATAATGTGACTATATTGTATTGCAATAGGTAACACTTCAAAGTCAATACCAAATCAAAACTAGTTAGCACATCATTTGTAATTGAAAGAATTTAATGACAAAATCTAGTTATGGTTACACTTAAAATAGTTACAAAATAAATGTATGAGATGATGAAAACTTATACCATTAATCGTACCCAGCATGAATGTTACCTGAGAGAGAGCGAGAGAGAGAGAGAGAGAGAGAAGGAGAGAGAGACAAAGAAGAGAAGAGAGCAAAGAAGAGAAGAGCCAAAGAGAAGGCCCCAAGAAGAGAGCGCCAGAGAAAAAAAGAGCCAGAGCAACAGTTACAATCTTCTTTTATCTATTCCTTGACCATGTGACTTAAACCCTAACGTGAGCCATTCAAACTGACCAATCAGACCAAACTTCCCCCACGGTGTTACAGGTGTGACACACATTTGGCCTACAGGCCTTCAGCATTTCTTTGTCTTTAGGAATTCCAAATGGCCCTCCTGGAGAGAGATGGGGGTTGAAAACAGTAAAGCAAATGTCTTTGTTCATTTTACAAAATCAAATATCTTTGATTATTTTCAATTCTTTCAGTGGGACCGTTTTTTCTTTTCCCTCCCGACTGTCTTGAGTGGTATGCTATTCAATGCTGCATTCAATATTAAATGTGAAATTTCAGATATACATTCCTCAACATCACCCTCTATTGAAATTAAATCTGCTGATTCACAACATATTTCTTTACATTTTTCCCCCATCAGCTTTTTCAAAATCTTCTTATGCCTTATTTCAACATTTATAGAGCATATTATTGGAAAGTGGTCGCTCCCAATACTTTTAGCCTACTGTCTTTAATATTCCACTCACAAGAATTTGCCAGATTATTAGAAACTAAAGTAAAATCAATACAAGACAATGTGTTGGAATTATTTAGAAAAAATAGCTGCCTAGCATCCATCACTTCTTCCACTACTTCTCCATTATTATCAGTATGCTTACTTCCCCAAAGACTATTATGTGCATTGAAGTCTGCACCATATTGCTTTGTTCCTTGTCTCCTAATTATGGCATCTAAAATTTCTAGGCTTAATGATTTAAAAGGGATATAAAAGTTGATTTAGGTTGGTTATCAAGAAACTGAATTCGTGAAGGGCCTCAGACCTAATTTGTCATAACAATTATTCAGTTATTTAATATACAAACCTCAGGACTGCAGTTAATTAAATTATTCCAGGTAATTAGTTGGAGCTGATCTAAGCTTGCAGCTGTTTGTTTAAACTTCTTATATGTCCATGTTAGCAGTTGGCATGGTCAGAAATAAATGTAGCTTTGACAGCGGAAACAAGATAGGGGAATGTGGGTGTCCGGTTCAGACGCTTTTCACATGTCAGGACAGGAGTCATTTGATTGGGGTCATTGCACCCAAGTATCATAATTCGGACCTTGTATGGGACACGACCAATAAAAGCAATCTCTGGATGTCTTGATGACTGTGTTGATAAAAATTTATTAAACCCTTTTCATTCAAACATGATAAACAAAATAATCAAACATTTAAGGCTTAAAGAAAATGTAGATTGAAAAGATTGTTCTTTCTACTGCAACCTTATGCAGCTGAATTATTCAGTTTGTGGATAATTTAAAGTGTTATCTTTGATTTAAAAAGTTAGAAATAACAAAGCTAAATTATTTATATTTCTAAACTCTAAGTAAGTGCGTTTTCATGAGTTTTGACATTTGTCATGTTAAAACATTTAGTGCAATTTTATTTATTCTTTCTGTCAAAAAAAAAAAAAAAAAAAATGTTTCTAGAACTCAAAACACAGTATATGGTGTGTGTAAATCATGTTCTGCTTTAGCTGAAGTTAAACATTATATCCCCTGAAGGTATTTAGGGCAGTGAGTGATGAGAAGCTTGATAGTTGTTGGCTGGTTTGTGGCTATCATTTATTGCTGTAGAGAAGCCTTGATGAGCTGCTGAACTCAGACTATTTACACAATGAGAGCAATTCCAAAGCAGTAAAAACACAGCAGGTGTGAAGCTGTCAACCTCTCATCTTAATGCGTTTTAAATGTTAAGAATCTATGAAGCCAAGCTGCCTGACTGCATACTTCTTTAATATGCTTTGCCACATTACTGACAGTACTTCCATACACAGAGTTCATTACAGTAGACTGTGAGCATTGAATTTCAGGCCTGAATGTACTCTACTATGTGATTCACACTACTGTCCCGTACAAACATCTTACACCTTAAAAAAGGCTTGTATATTTCTCCACTTCTCAGATAAAGAAAAAAGTTACTACATTTTTTTTTTTTTTTTCATTTACTTTCAGACAGGGTTGTAAACATCATTGACATTGACAACAGAAATGCGGTTGTTTTTTAAACATGCTTTCCTTATATTTTTCTATAGGATTATTTACCATAATTGAACAAGGATTGACCCCACCCTCTGAGCCATTTACATCACACATACACATATAACATGTCCTGTAAGAGAAATGGCCCAGAGAGCAAGTGTATATATATAGGACTTGTTTCTGTAGACTGTTTGGCTCAGACAAGACTGAGCTGCAGGGCACAACAGGGCAGTCGTCACGGTTGACATTTTGGCAACATTTGCAGGAACATGCAAATAGGATGCCAAGCAAGTTTTGAAACATTAAGGAAATGGCTTTGAATGGGGTAAAGAGCTTAAAGTATAGCAGCTTTTAATTTCTTCAATAACATCCAACGTTTTGCATGGAATTACAAATGTAATTAATTACTCATAGCCAATTAGTATTGAATGCATGACAGAAAAAATATTACAAAAAAATATATTTTTGACTAGTAGTTGGCAGTAAATATTTAAACATTTGCACTTTATAGATTTCACTTACTTTTTATTATTACTTTTATTTTTTGTATTACTATAATAGACAAACCCATTATTTAGAAGAGGATGTCCATATATTTCTGGTCAAGTGTACATTTTCCAGGTATGCATGATGTAAAACATGTTTGATGTCTTTTTGTGAATTGTTTTGCTGTTACAACATTGTAAATTTCCCATCCACAGAAATTAATAAAGGTGAACCTACTCACTTACACATTCAAAGAAAGCATATTTTAATGATTATCATTCATTATTTGTAACTTCAACATTATAACAGATGTAGATATATTCAAGCTGGAACACAGGATGTTCACTGGAGAGTTCCAAGCCACTGCAGTGTCCAGTCAGATCAGAAAGGGGCCGTGCAAAGAATGTCTGTTTTATCCTGTTTGAGGATTCTGTTGTGTTTTATTTGAAATATTATACAGAACTGGATGATGTTGACTGGGACATGTTCCGAGCGAGTTCAGCCGACATAAACGAGTTCACAGACGTGGCGCTTTGCTTCATCAACATGCTTACAGAGCAAGCCACGCAAACAATAACAATAACGTCCTTCTCAAATCAGAAACCGTGGGTGGACAATTCAATCCGCGCGGCAGTGAACGCACGCACTGCTGCTTACAACGCCGGTCTCCATTTAGGGAATATGAATGAATACAAATCATCCTGTTATGCTCTGCGGCGTGCAGTTAAAGCCGCAAAGCTCCGATATAAAGACCGAGTGGAGTCTCATTTCCAACTCAACGACTCGCGGCGCATGTGGCAAGGTCTGAGGTCCATCTGCTCGTTTGGATCTAAATCCTCTGCAGAGGTGAGCGCTGATTCGTCGCTTGTGAATGAGTTAAACTCTTTCTACGCTCGCTTTGACTGTAACCGCAGGGCAGCGCTAATGGACGACTCCGCCAAGTGGCGCGTTAGAGGAAATTACTCAGAGCAGCAACAACCACGTGATCTCTGTCTCAGAGGATGAAGTTCGGAGAGCACTCAAGCGTGTGGACGTCAGGAAAGCCGCCGGGCCGGATGGTATTTCAGGTCGTGTTCTGCGGTCCTGTGCTGATCAGCTCGCCGAGTTGTTTACATCTATCTTTAATGAGTCCCTCGCTACATCTGTGGTCCCCACCTCCTTCAAAAAATCCACCATCATCCCTGTCCCTAAGAACAGTAAACCCTCTTGCCTAAATGACTATCGTCCAGTGGCTCTCACGTCTATAGTCATGAAGGTCTTTGAGAGACTCATTAAAAACACCATTTGCGCCTACATTCCTGACACTTTGGACCCTCTTCAGTTTGCCTATCGTCCCAATAGATCGACTGAAGATGCCATCTCTCATGTCCTCCACTCCTCCCTCACTCACATCGACAGCAAAAGTGGGAACTACGTAAGGCTGCTATTTATTGACTATAGCTCAGCCTTTAACACCATAGTTCCCACCAAGCTAACCTCCAAACTCCTGGATCTCGGCCTGAATCCTTCTCTCTGCCACTGGATTGAGGACTTCCTCACTGGCAGGCCTCAGGTGGTGAGAATAGGCCAGTTCACCTCCACCTCCATCACCCTGAGTGTGGGAGCTCCACAGGGCTGTGTCCTGAGTCCCCTGCTCTACTCTCTCTACACACATGACTGTTTGTCCACACACAGCTCCATCTCTATCATCAAATTTGCTGATGATACTGTTGTCCTGGGCCTCATCTCCAACAACAATGAGACGGCATACTTGGACGAGGTGGAGCATCTAACATCATGGTGCCAGGACAACTGTCTCTCTCTGAATGTTGGCAAGACCAAAGAAATGATTGTGGACTTCAGGAAGAGACAGCAATGGACATACTCCCCCCTCATGATCAGCGGGTCACCAGTAGAGAGAGTGAGCAGCTTCAAGTACCTGGGTGTAAACATCTCCGAGGACCTGACCTGGACTGCTCACATTCAGACACAGGTGAAAAAAGCCAGGCAAAGATTCTACACAAAGGACGTCTACACCAAACGCTGCAAAGGTAGAGCTACTAAGATCATCAAGGACTCTAATCACCCTGCAAACCCTCATTTCACGCTGCTGCCATCTGGTAAGCGCTTCCGAAGCCTGATGGCCAAAACTGAGAGACTCAGGAGGAGCTTCTTCCCCCAGGCCATCAGACTCCTGAACTCAGTCACTTAACACCACGTGACTTCCCTTCAGGATAAACATACTGTCATTGCACTGCACTTTCTGTTCTCGTTGTTACTGTGTAACAACCTGTTATAAACCTGTTTGCACATTATACTCTTTATACATTTTATATATATATATATATATATATAGATAGTACTTTTTATCCTATTTCTATATAATTTCCTCCTTGTGTTTTTAACTGTGAATTTGCACTGTCCATGGAGCGGACCTGTTTACATTTCACTGCCGGTTGTATATTCTGTATATAACTGTGTATGTGACAAATAAAACTCTTGAATCTTGAATCTTGAACATAATAAACTGATTATATATAGCACGTGATTATATATATAGCACATATCATTCCATGCAAATCATAAACTTTTAATTTACGAAAGCTAATTAATTCCCCATATCATGTTCACAGTGTGTATATCAATTGGTGTTAACATCTTAAAGCATTCTTTTGCCTTATAAATCAACAGTTGTATATGAAAATGAAATGCTGACATGAGTGTATTCCTGTATGTGTGTAAATATATATATATACACTCACCTAAAGAATTATTAGGAACACCTGTTCAATTTCTCATTAATGCAATTATCTAATCAACCAATCACATGGCAGTTGCTTTAATGCATTTAGGGGTGTGATCCTGGTCAAGACAATCTCCTGAACTCCAAAATGAATAACTGAATGTCAGAATGAGAAAGAAAGGTGATTTAAGCAATTTTGAGCGTGGCATGCTTGTTGGTGCCAGACGGGTTGGTCTGAGTATTTCACAATCTGCTCAGTTACTGGGATTTTCACACATAACCATTTCTAGGGTTTACAAAGAATGGTGTGAAAAGGGAAAAACATCCAGTATGTGGCAGTCCTGTGGGCGAGAATGCCTTGTTGATGCTAGAGGTCAGAGGAGAATGGGCCGACTGATTCAAGCTGATAGAAGAGCAACTTTGACTGAAATAACCACTCGTTACAACCGAGGTATGCAGTAAAGCATTTGTGAAGCCATAACATGCACAATCTTGAGGCAATCTTGAGGTCCCTGTTCGGGCGAAAGAGCCTCTTTCCATCTCTCATGTCCTCCACTCCTCCCTCACTCACATCGAAAGCAAAAGTGGGAACTACGTAAGGCTGCTATTTATTGACTATAGCTCAGCCTTTAGCACCATAGTTCCCATCTAGCTAACCTCCAAACTCCTGGATCTCGGCCTGAATCCTTCTCTCTGCCACTGGATTGAGGACTTCCTCACTGGCAGGCCTCAGGTGGTGAGAATAGGCCAGTCCACCTCCACCTCCATCTCCCTGAGTGTGGGAGCTCCACAGGGCTGTGTCCTGAGTCCCCTGCTCTACTCGCTCTACACACATGACTGTTTATCCACACACAGCTTCACCTCTATCATCAAATTTGCTGATGATACTGTTGTCCTGGGCCTCATTTCCAACAACAATGAGACGCCATACTTGGACGAGGTGGAGCATCTAACATCATGGTGCCAGGACAACTGTCTCTCTGAATGTTGGCAAGACCAAAGAAATGATTGTGGACTTCAGGAAGAGACAGCAACGGACATATTCCCCCCTCATGATCAGCGGGTCACCAGTAGAGAGAGTGAGCAGCTTCAAGTACCTGGGTGTAAACATCTCCGAGGACCTGACCTGGACTGCTCACATTCAGACACAGGTAAAAAAAACCAGGCAAAGACTGTACCAATTCAGGAAATTCAGGGTTTCACCAGCTATCCTGAAAACTTTCTATTTAGGTATGGGAACAGCACCAGTCATGACCGCAAAGCCCTGCAAAGAGTCGTGCACTTATCCGAGCGTATCTCAGGGTCAGCTCTCCCGTCTCTGCAGGACGTCTACACCAAACGCTGCAAAGGTAGAGCTACTAAGATCATCAAGGACTCTAATCACCCTGCAAACCCTCATTTCACGCTGCTGCCATCTGGTAAGCGCTTCCGTAGCCTGATGGCCAAAACTGAGAGACTCAGAGACTCAGCTTCTTCCCCCAGGCCATCAGACTCCTGAACTCAGTCACTTAACATCACGTGACTTCACTTCAGGATAAGCATCGATACACTGACATTGCACTGCACTTTCTGTTCTCGTTGTTACTGTGTAACAACCTGTTATAAACCTGTTGCACATTATACTCTTTATACATTTGTTAACCACATATTTATAAGTCTACAGTTTACTCACTGCACAGTCTACTTCAATTATTTTATTCCACTTTATTCTTATTTTATTTACTTTTTTTGTTCTTCTTGATTATTTATTATTCTACAGATATATATATAGGATAAAAAGTACTAAAAAGTACTATATATATATATATATATATATATATATATATATATATATATATATATATATATATATATATATATATATATAGTACTTTTTATCCTATTTCTATTATAATTTCCTCCTTGTGTTTTTAACTGTGTATTTGCACTGTCCATGGAGCGGACCTGTTTACATTTTACTGCCGGTTGTATACTCTGTATATAACTGTGTATGTGATAAATAAAACTCTTGAATCTTGAATCTTGGATGGGCTACAACAGCAGAAGACCCCACTGGGTGCCACTCATTTCCACTACAAATAGGAAAAAGAGGCTACAATTTGCACAAGCTCACCAAAATTGAACAGTTGAAGACTGGGAAAATGTTGCCTGGTCTGATGAGTCTCGATTTCTGTTGAGACATTCAGATGGTAGAGTCAGAATTTGGCGTAAACAGAATGAGAACATGGATCCATCATGCCTTGTTACCACTGTGCAGGCTGGTGGTGGTGGTGGTGTAATGGTGTGGGGGATGTTTTCTTGGCACACTTTAGGCCCCTTAGTGCCAACTGGGTATCGTTTAAATGCCATGGCCTACCTGAGCATTGTTTCTGACCATGTCCATCCTTTTATGACCACCATGTACCCATTCTCTGATGGCTACTTCCAGCAGGATAATGCACCATGTCACAAAGCTTGAATAATTTCAAATTGGTTTCTTGAACATGACAATGAGTTCACTGCACTAAAATGGCCCCCACAGTCACCAGATCTCAACCCAATAGAGCATCTTTGGGATGTGGTGGAACGGGAGCTTCGTGCCCTGGATGTGCATCCCACAAATCTCCATCAATTGCAAGATGCTATCCTATCAATATGGGCCAGCATTTCTAAAGAATGCTTTCAGCACCTTGTTGAATCAATGCCACATAGAATTAAGGCAGTTCTGAAGGCGAAAGGGGGTCTGAAGGCGAAAGGAAATATTTAATCATTTATCATAGCCTGGTCTGTCTTGATCTGTTTCAAGTTTTCTGTGATCAATTAGTCAGCCTGTCCTAAACCCAACATAGGTGCCATTGGTGCAGGACATTCAGATTTTGTGATAAATATATATTAATCTTTCTTTTTTATGAAAACAACTGCTAACATTAATTGTGATCATTGTCTTAAGATGTTGAAAAAGAAAATTAAGTTATATGTTGCTCATGCTGTTATTTACCACATTTTGAAAAGTATGTAGGAGAGTGTGACAAGTTGTAATACGCACATTTTAAAACTTTCCACACATGCCAGGATGATGAAACTTTGTGTATTTACTAGTTGCCATATCAACACTATTTATAGAAATTGTGCCAAAATTAAAAAAATCTTTGGAAGATATTACTGAACATTTATTTAACCATAGCAAAAAAAAAAAGAAAAATTCTTAAGTTTATTTTTCATCTCTGCTTTTTGTGTTTATTTAAAATAAGACAAATCTGAAATTATTTTAATCTTATATCTGTTATTTAACAGTTGAGATCATTCTTTAATGCTGATCTAACAGCAGAAGACACGAGCCACGGTTTAAATCCCAGTTGCACAGGTGGGGTGCGTTGTAACACTGCGTTACAATGAGCCCCTATTAGAAATATGCTATTATATTCTATACTTTTGTGAATTATTTTGAGAAACCATGATAAAAGGGTGAATAATGACTGAGAGATAATGTTCAGAAATTGTTCATTAATATTATGTTTATGCTGTATAGCTGTATTTTCAGCGATGTGTTTGTTGTCAAACTCAAAAAGACTCAAAACTCTTTCCTATCTCTCAGTAGCCTGCACGTTGGTTGTGGGTGATGGGAGGGCCATTAGAAATCTTGTTTCAGGACCATGGCCCTTAGGGAAGACCCTTATCTGGGCCCCCTGTACACAGTCCCCCTTCTCAATCTTTGTAGTTTTGAGTTTAAAAAAATGTGCACGTTAATATTCAGATTCTGATATTATTATTATTTTTGTTGTTGACTACATCTTTGCATTTTTAACTGGATCTTTTCTTGCAGAGTAACTTTTGTGGCTTGAACGACGCTAAGCAGTAACACCGAGTCCTGTTGATAGTTCAGAGGGAGACACAATCTCTCTCCATATCAACACATGCCTCATCCCCACACAGGCAGAGAGGCCTGGACATTGAGAAACTTGTCCAATACACATAGTACAGACATTCTCCTCATTTTCCTCATAATTAAAGGGTAACTAAACCCTAAAACAACTTTTTTTAGTTAATAATCTGCAAGACTGGGGCTTTATTAGTGCTGTTCATTGATTCGAGTAAATGTTTTGACATTTGGGTATAAAGTGTTTTAATTCTACAATATATGGTGTAAAAACGTCTGAGTGCTACCCTCTTAAGGTTGAGTGGTGGCTACTGCAGTTGAATTTTCCTATTGGACATTGTAGGTCATCGCGTATGTTGGTTCTTTCAACGGCTCATTATCCACACCCTTGGCACAAGCTCGCCTCGCCCTAAGAAATGTTTTCCCGCATTGATCACATGAGAAGGGCTTCACTCCAGTATGAACTCTCATGTTACATGAAGTAGAAACATTATGAATAAAACTTACTTGACACTTGCTATCAACATTCTAATGAAGAAAATAATAATGCAGTTGTCAGGCTTTTCTTGCGCTGTTTTTGCCGCCCGTCATGTGTGCAGATACTTTTCATACATGAGATGCGCTTTCAAACCCTGACACGCAAGTGGTTGCCGTGGTAACAAACAACAATAATGTGTCGTGCTGGCGTATATATTCTAACTTTTATTTGAGGAAATCTGTTTATAATAGGCTATTAGGTTTGAACTTATTGGTCCTGCGCTGCCTATTGATTCAGTTGTTTTAATAAAAATTCATTACATGTATCTGATCTGTTTTTAGTGACATATAGGATTTGACTGTTCATAGATTAGGTCTAGTGGTCCCATTCTCTCTTGCGCGTCAGCATCAGGAGTTAAGACAGCTGTCAATCAATCTGTCACTGCAGGTCTCAGGTGCTGCCCCCCGCTCAGCCCCGTCCTTGTTTTGTCTCTGTCTCTTCTCCACTTTTCCATCATTTTTCAAATATTGCCAGTGGGTGGAGTTATGCTGTGATCAGGGGTTTAGTTACCCTTTAAACTATTCCAGAATGTATATGATATATTCCCGTGTGTATGCTTGGTCCCTATGTTATACTCTACTAGTCATGATGTGTGAGTAAGGTTAAGGTCAATATAAATGCTTGTATTAATGTGTAAAGAATGTATTTCTGCTTTAATTTCAGCCAGCCATACACTTCCTGGTATCTAAAGAAAGCTCTCTGTGAGCCGGAACTAGACATATACTATAACGGAAATATATTGTGTTGGTATAAAATGCATGATACTATTTTTACTATCATTTGGAGTAACCAATTCTGACACATCATAAAACATGCAAAGTAGGTCGTAAACAGAGACAAAGAAAGTCTCTTCCGCTCAAAATGCACATTCTGGATTGATCAAGTTAACCAAGGAGGACAAGTCTGTGTTAAAAGACAAAGGATGCATCTCTCCTCCGGTCTCTCTTGCTTCCCTCATCTCATCTCGGCTCATCCCTTAGCCAGGAGGCTCAGGCCCAGGCTAGCGGCTCAGTCAAGTTGGTTGGTTCCTTTTGAAGTTCAGTGCACTTCGCGACTCAGCCCCTGGCCAGGCGGCCAGGCAGCGTGCTCCATCTCAGAGCTCAGTCAACTTGATCAGTCGATTCACAACTTCCGATGGGACAACCTTCTTTCCTCCCTTTCGGCAAGATTTCGCTTTCAAGTTAATTCTTCAAATTTGCCGTGAATCGGAGGCACGGTCTCCAGAAGAGAGAGAAAGCTTCAGCTCTTCAGGGGGGCAGGCGGAAATTACATCAAAAAGGTAATATTTCTCCAATCAGATCCATTTGAATAAATCTTGCATACATGATCCAGACAAAAATCTCTTTTCCAGTTTTTTCTGGAATCTAGTGGAAACATCCAAAACTGTCTGCAGGGTGCTAGAGCACACAGGGCCTAAGTTATACACAGGGGTGGGGTTATTACAGCTCAGACAACATATACTTAAATGTTTATCACTTTTAGCAGTGTTTTATGTAACTTCAAAGGGTTACAAACACATGCACACAATAACGCAAATACATGGGTAAAATGGTAAAAGTGAACAGTGAAAAGTGACACTGAAACAGAAATGGGTATAGAGCTCTGGTCTTCACGTGACCCATTCTGTTTACAACGCCATATTGGCAGGCAGAAACAGCCAGAAGCGAATATGAAATGAATGACGCCAGTTTCAAGGCAACTAAGTTACAACTTATGCATTACTAAATATTTTTGCGTTGCACCATTAAATTTGAAACCTAAATCTATGTATAAACTACATATTTACGGAAGCCTCCGATCAGGAGTAATGTTAATGGATAGAATAAAATAGCAAGCAGACTGAACTGCATCAATAAGCTGGCTTACATTTTAAGAGAGAAAACATTATATGAATAGATTACTATGTTAGCATTTAACACGCACTCGTCCATGTGTGCATCTGCCCCATCTGTCCGTGTTGTCTGTGCATGTCATATATCAGAGGAGTGAAATCAGTCATAATCAATAAATGTAATTTTCTTTTTTTTTCAGTATTTATTTATTGATCCTTATTTTAGTTTCAATTAGTCTACAGTTTCTGAATGTTATTTATATACAAACCCGATTCCAAAAAAGTTGGGACACTGTACAAATTGTGAAAAAAAAGGAATGCAATAATTTACAAATCTCATAAACTTATATTTTATTCACAATAGAATATAGATAACATATCAAATGTTGAAAGTGAGACATTTTGAAATGTCATGCCAAATATTGGCTCATTTTGGATTTCATGAGAGCTACACATTTCCAAAAAAGCTGGGACAGGTAGCAATAAGAGGCCGGAAAAGTTAAATGTACATATAAGGAACAGCTGGAGGACCAATCTGCAACTTATTAGGTCAATTGGCAACATGATTGGGTATAAAAAGAGCCTCTCAGAGTGGCAGTGTCTCTCAGAAGTCAAGATGGGCAGAGGATCAACAATTCCCCTAATACTGCGGCCAAAAATAGTGGAGCAATATCAGAAAGGAGTTTCTCAGAGAAAAAATGCAAAGAGTTTGAAGTTATCATCATCTACAGTGCATAATATCATCCAAAGATTCAGAGAATCTGGAACAATCTCTGTGTGTAAGGGTCAAGGCCGGAAAACCATACTGGATGCCCGTGATCTTCGGGCCCTTAGATGGCACTGCATCACATACAGGAATGGTACTATAATGAAAATCACAACATGGACTCAGGAATACTTCCAGAAAACAAGAATGGGACAACATTCCTATTCCTAAACTTGACCAACTTGTCTCCTCAGTCCCCAGACATTTGCAGACTGTTATACAAAGAAGAGGGGATGCCACACAGTAGTAAACATGGCCTTGTCCCAACTTTTTTGAGATGTGTTGATGCCATGAAATGTAAAATCAACTTATTTTTCCCTTAAAATTATACATTTTCTTAGTTTAAACATTATAACAAACTCTGATTCTGATTCTATATATGTCATCTATGTTATATTCTGAATAAAATATTGAAATTTGAAACCCACATCATTGCATTCTATTTTTATTCACAATTTGCACAGTGTCCCAACTTTTTTGGAATCGGGTTTGTATAAAATCCATTATGTTATTTATGAGTATTGTATTTAATGGGAACGTCTCAGTTACGTCTGTAACCCTCGTTCCCTGAAGGAAGGGAACGGAGAGGTTATGAGGGGTTTTGCCTAGAAGCCAATCGCCTTCGAGATCTACAAAATGATCCAATGGCATGAAAATGCCATGGGTCTGCAGAATTTGCATAATGCAACTCCGCCCCACCGTGTGGGTATATAAGGAGTTGCATTGCAACCTGGCATTATGTTTACCTGCTGAGGAGCCAAGGCTGAGCGTCTCGGCTGTTCCAGCGGTACAGCGGTTGTGGCATGGAGACGTAACGTCTCTGTTCCCTTCCTTCAGGGAACGAGGGTTACATACGTAACCGAGACGTTCCCTTTCAGTCAGTACACTCCAAGTTATGTCAGTACTGACGAAATGGGGGTCCCAATTCAATCTCGCCGCAACAGCTGTCTTCCAGCTTCCTGTGCTGACCTGCGCTCCCTGCCGTGAGACCAGGCACAAAAGAGGGGGCTGGCTCAGCTTACCAAGGTACACTGGGAAGCATATCCCATGTAGAGAAATGCAACACAATGCCTGCCCGAAGGGAGGACTTAATACACATATGACCCACGTATGGGCTGCATACGGAACACTCTGGAGTATCCAAACACAGGTGGAATCTTTCAACCCTAGGGGTGGCAAGGTGTCTTGCCAAGGGAAAACACATGCTTGAAGAGACTTACCGTGGAAATACACATGTGGGGATTGCCCAACAGGAGAACCATGCACATGGAGGCACCTAGCTTAACACGAGGGCTGACCAAGCGGGCATGCACTCTGGTGTCAGTGTCAACAGTGCTGGAGAAACTCAGGGCTTACTGAGAAACTCACCTGAGTAGGACATGGCGCAGCAAGCGATGACACCTGAGCCTGTCCAGTTACTGGCCCCTTGGGAACTGAGGAACTGGCTACACTCGGAGATTATGGAATCTAGCGAATATGTTGGGTGTCGCCTGTAGCTCTAAGTCTGTTAGCGAGGCGACATACGCTAAGCCCAAGAGGAGGCAATACTCAGTGGAGTGTGCCGGGACCCCTAGGGGGCATGGCATTCCCTGAATCATAAGTTCAATGGCGAGACAACCTCTGCTTGGAGAGAGCCTTCCCTTTCTGCTGCTTTCCGTAACTGGTCTGAGGTCCTGAACACTGCGACTGGTCTACATAAGCGAAAGGGCATGTACTGGACAGTACATGCAGTGCCAAGGCTGGGTCTGCCTCCTCCAAGGCAGCGCTTGCAGGTTCAGCACCTGAAGAGGTGGGAACCTTTGGCACACATCCAAGCCGGGGTCTCAGGTTATCACGTGAGAGTAAGCCAGCTCAAATTCCAGGCACACTTCATCACAGAAAAAGCCTACAGGCAATCAAGAGCATCACTTTCATTGAAAGGAACTTACAACTCAAAAGGACTGCGAGGCTCAAAGGGAGCACTCAGCAGGGTAGATAACACTACTGTGAGGTCACAAGAGGGCATAAGACCTCCGGATCAGGTCATGCTGTCCTACCGTTTTAGAGTCCACCAGGTCATGGTCATCTCCACGGATGCCTCATCCACTGGCTGGGGTGCCAAGTACAATGGGCTTGCAGTTTCGGGTCTGTGGACGGAGCCCCAACTGCAGCGGCATATCAATTGCTTGGAGTTGTTAGCAGTTCGTCTTGCACTCAGCCACTTCAAAACACCGCTTGGAGGCAAGCATGTTCTGGTCCATACGGACAACACTGTGGCCGTTGCGTACATCAACAAACAGGGTGGTCTACACTCCCGTCGCATGTCACAACTCGCCCGCCATCTCCTCCTATGGAGTCAGAAGCATCTGAGGTCGCTTCGTGACATTCCGGGCCTGCTCAGTCGTGCGGCCGACGAGCTCTCACGACAGCCAGTGCTCCCGGGAGAGTGGAGACTCCATCCCCAGGTGGTCCAGCTGATTTGGAGTCACTTCGGGACCACACAGGTAGACCTGTTTGCCGCCCCGGACATGACCCACTGCCAATTGTTTTATTCCCTGACTGAGGGCACCCTCGGCTCGGATGATCTGGCACTCAGCTGGCACCGGGGTTTCCCTCAGTGAGCCTTCTTGCACAGACACTGTGCAAGGTTAGGGAGGACGAGAAGCAAGTCCTGTTGGTCACTCCATATTGGCTCAACAGGACTTGGTTCCCGGAACTAGTGCTCCTCGCAACAGCACCTCCTTGGCCCATTCCTCTGAGGAAGGACCCCCTGACTCAGAGACGGGGCACCTTCTGGCACCCGCATCCGGACCTCTGGAAACTCCATGTCTGGTCCCTGGAGCGGGACACGGAGGTTCTAGGTGGCCTGCCACAGGCTGTGGTAGACACCATCACTTCCACTAGAGAGCCCTCTACAAGGCACCTTTGCGTTTGCGAGGCACCTTATGCGTTTGAAGTGGAACCTGTTCGTCGAATGGTGTTCTTCTTACTGAGAAGACCCCTGAAGATGTTCGATCAGTTCTGTGCTTTCCTTCCTACAAGACGGGTTGGAGTGAAGACTGTCTCCCTCCACCCTCAAAGTTTATGTTGCCACTATCGCCGCTAATCATGATTTGGTAGGTGGAAAGTCCTTAGGGAAGCACAATCTGATCGTCAGGTTCCTGAGGGGGGCGAGGAGACTAAATCCGCCTCGTCCTCCTACTATACCCTCTTGGGACCTGCCTCTGGTGCTGAAACCGCACTGCAGAGACCTCCCTTCGAGCCTTTGCAGTCAGCTGAGTTAAAAATTCTGTCTCCGAAGACAGTACTCCTGACTGCATTGGCCTCCATCAAGAGGGTAGGGGACCTGCAGGCATTTTCAGTTGACAAATCGTGCCTGGAATTCGGGGCGGGTAACTCTCACGTAATCCTGGGATTCCGGCCCGGATATGTGCCCAAGGTTCCCACCACTCCCTTCCGGGACCAGGTGGTGAGCCTGCAAGAGCTACCTTTGGAGGAGGCAGACCCAACCCTAGCTTTTCTCTGTCTCTGTGGACGTACGTGGACAGAATGCAAAGCTTCAGGACCTCAGAGCAGCTCTTCGTCTGTTACGGAGGCCAGCAGAAGGGAAAGGCTGTCTCCAAGCAGAGGATGGCCCATTGGATAGTGGATGCCATCATCTTGGCATATGAAACCCAAGACGTGCCCTGCCCGCTCGGGTTAAGAGCCCACTCCACTAGGGGTGTAGCTTCTTCCTTCCCTAGATATTTGTAGAGCTGCGGGCTGGGTAACACCCAACACGTTCGCTAGGTTCTATAGCCTATGTGTAGAGCCGGTATCTTCCTGTGTGCTCACTTCCCATAGTCAGTAACACCGAAGTGCCCATTCTAAGTGTCGGCTTGCTGCGCCATTCCCTTCCCCATGGAACGGATACATGCGCTTATATGCTCCAGTCGAGTTCCCCAGTATGGCAAACCCTGTTGAATCCTCTGCAACCCACGGCATTCGGACGTGGCGGAGCATCTGACGCCAGGTCTAACACTCGTATGCATTGGTGGAACTTGTGTTAAGCTGGGTTCCATATGTTGTGACCCCCATGGCAGTCCCATATGTGTATTCTTCCACGGTACGGCTCCCTACGGCAAGCACGTGTCTTGCTCTCGGCAGAGCCGCTCTGCCGTCTCAGAGTGGTGTTGCTCCCCCACCTAAAATGGCCGGGGCCACCCCTGGGACTTCCATATGTTGCACTGCCCACGGCCAGTCCATACGTGTATTCTCCACATGGTAACTCCCTCCGGGCATGATGTGGCTTCCGCAGCGGCTCTCCGGGGCACGCTTTTCCCAGCGTTATGCAATAGTCTGCTATCTGCTAAGGGTCTTGCGGAACAGCAGCAGTGACTCTCCCTGCGTGAATTTCCCCACCCCGGAACAGACGGGGTCTGAGGGGCTCTTGCGGGGCGCTGGAAGTGGTAGTAACTGTGGCGTTTTCCAAAGGGATCCCAATTTGTCAGTGACATCCGACATACGTCGAACGTGACCAACTGAAAGGGAACATCTTGGTTACGTATGGTAACCCTCGTTCCCTGAAGGAGGGAGCAGAGACGTATGTCCCGTTGCCACAGTTGCTGTACCATCACTGCAGGCCGAGTCAATAGTTCGGCTCCTCAGTGAAAAACAAAGGTGCGCTGCATTTCGCTTCCGCTTATACCTGCGCTGCGGGGCGGAGCGCGAGATGCAAATTCTCATTGGCCTGTTCGCTATAGCTCGAAGCTGATAGGGGCTCCCTGAAGTGATCCCCAATTCGTCGGTGACTTGACTTGACTAAAATTGTAAGGTAAATCAGTACCTTTTCCTATATATAATCATAATACGATATTTTCTTTTCTCTTTTTTTCAGCTAAAAAGACCAAAAGGGCCTTTCATTCTTGTTTGAGGAGCTGCAAAGGTTTTGTTTTTAACCCTTTATCAAACATATTATTAAGCATTTGTTGTTTCTTAAACTTTTTCTTACATGCCTTCTGGAAAGGAGACTGGGATCACCAGCTAATTTGCATTTAAAAAGACACACAAAAACGTGTTTTTGCTTTTATATGGATACCTTTTGTTTCAATCAGAATGAAATCACTTCAGTTAATGAATCCAATCATAATGTTTACATGAACGCTAAATAAAGTTTAGAATTGATCTTTTGACATGCACAAATGGCACAAATATCCTTATTTGCCCGATGCTGGCACCACTGCCATTTATTACACAATATTCAACAACTGCTCATTCTGTGCATCATACGTCCTTGCGCCATTTCTGCATCATTGCATATGCAGAGAACATTTCAGTTTTCAATCTAATTAAGTGTTTACATGTCTTACTGAACAGATTAACAGGTTTCAACCACTCCTTACATTCCAGATTAAATTTCAATCAGATTTGGCCAATTAATTCAGAGTGACGTGTTCACATGTGACGTTTTTATTCAGACTGTGCTACTAGTTCAAATACAATAGGATTATTAGGATCCATGTAAACACAGCTACTGTCCACCTTAGAAGGGATGATTATCAGCCCATGACCTAGACACAAAGACAATATTTAAGAGAAATGGAGTTAAGAAATTAACGAATCCCTTAAATCACAAAATGTTAGTTTTTATGTTTGTTTGAGGTGTTTTTTGTCTTGTGTGCGAAAAAGAGTCAATGCGAAAAATTAGATAGAAATGCATTTGCTGAATAAATTCTGACACAGCGAACATTAAAACCATGTGACTAATCGTCTGTTTCCACTGATGGTGTTTTATCTACTGTTGGTTACTAGGTTACCAATACCACTGTCATACTGTTACATATGTGGGTCGCAGCAGGGATGAGGCAGAAACGGAACTTCCACAAGAGACGGGTTTGTTAAACACAGCAACAAAACAGTAAACTAACACCATAAGGAGTAATAACAAACATAACATCATTAACAATGGACAAGGAGTGCAGGGAAATGAGTTCAATATAAAGGGAGTGTAAACGACGAAGACCAGGTGCAGGGAATCCAGGGAGAGCGGGAGAGATGATGATGGAGTGAGTTCAGGTGTGGGACAAGGAGGATCATGGGAAACTGAATCCAGGACAGGCGTGGATTGTAACACATACACTTGAACAACTTGATGGAAACGCACCTAATTTGCATTTGTTGAGGGTTTTTTTTTTTTTTTTTTTTTTTGAACTTTGAAAAGATTTGCTTCACGTTTGGATGGAAACCCAACTGGCAACAAACTTTCTTAGCTGACTACTTGTTTGATACTACTTGGTTATCTTGATAACACCCAGATCAGTACAACTAGGCTATCCCTTGTCTTTGGTCATAAATACTTTCCATATACACAGTTACACAACATTAAACTTCAGATTAAATGATTATGCCTAAAAATAAATAACCTACAGTATATGTGGCACACATGTGATAACAGCTCATAATACATTAAAGAAGAGATCATCTTTGATAGTTTAGATGGCATACCGTGACTTAAAGCAGTCCGAAAGGACCATGTGTATTTCACTAACTGGAATGGAAATGTGATTTTTCCAGCATTTAAACTCATGTTGCCATTTAAGAAAGTCCTAATAGATAATAATTAAAAGATATAATCACCAGATATGAATCTTGAGATATGGAAAAGCATATTGAGGAGGCTGAAATTACAGCTTGGTTAACTGAAAGGTCAGGCTAAAGGGGATGTCTCTGAATATTTGCATGAGGTAAGCTTGCCAGCAGGATAGGGGGAAGGTAGCTGCTGGTATAGATTGTTGGAATGGATGGAAAGTCTCGTGGATGAAGTTTGAAGTTTTGAGGCGGTTGAAGGCTGTAGAATTGCTGACTGTTGTTACACAGTTGCTAGGGTGTTGCTAGGGTGTTCAGTGTGGTTTCAAGGATGTTGTTGCATGCTTGGTAGGGTGTTCAGTGTGGTTTCAAGGGCATTACTACACAGTTGCTAGGGTGTTCAGTGTGGGTTCAGAGGCATTGCTACATAGTTGCTAAGGTTTTGCTAGTATGTCGCTAGGGTGTTCAAGAGCGTTGTTGCACAGATGCTAGGATGTTGTGGGTAGATTCTAGGGTGTTGCTATGTGGTTGCTAGGGAGTTCAGTGTGGTTTCAAGGGTGTTGCTACACAGTTGTTAGGGTGCTCAGTATGGTTTTGAAGGGCATTGCTACATGGCTGCTAGGGTACTCTGGGTTGGTGCAGAACGGTTAGCCAACTGTGCTTAGAATTCCGGGTCAAGAACGGTTTGTAATTGTGCTGTACCGTACCAGGCTCAAGGTGAAATACAACTGGAACCATTCCTTACTGTTCTTAGAACTGTTCGGCCTAATGATGGAAAGCGACTAAAGTTTGATTACATCCAGTCAGAGGATATCAAACATGATTGATATTTTGAGCCAATTTTAGAGCACACAGTTTTCATTTGTCATGAATCTCCTAGCAACAAGGCATGTGTTTCAGTGCAAGTTTGTTGTGATCAGTAGGGGTGTTCGATTCCAGTTTTTTTGGAGCCGACTCTGACTCTGAGTCCCACTGTAGGAGTCAATGGAATGGACTGCTTGACTCCATTTACTTTACGTCAAAACAGGGTTAGACATAAGACAAGATGGCATTTATTTACCCCCAACAAAAAGTCTTCAAACCCTTATTAAAACAACACACGGTAACACTTTACATTAAGGTTTCCTTTGTAAAGGGTTTATAAAGGTATTTGTTAATGACTAATAACTCATTTACAAATGCATTATAATTGATAAGCGTTGATAAGCAGTTATAACAGCATGAATAAAAGGGTGACTTTAACGTAATAACTGCCAAATAGTGATCCCTTTTTAACTCACATGTTATAAATGCTTAATAAATGTATTTATTCAGCCTTATTTAACTCAAAACCAGATTCCTGATTTAATTCATGATGCAGCAAGAATAGACTATCTTAGTGAGACAGAAGGGTGGTTTTCTCATTAATATCTCACAAATGTTATTAGTTATTAGTCATAACAGTGTGACAGTGATAGTGAATAGCTATCAACGTTGCTATAGCTGTTGGCAATACCTAATTACAGTGAGGAAATTCACGAAAAATAGCTGAATATTATTGAATATTATGTCAGAATTATATAAATGAGAAAGAAGGTATTCTTTAATTAATTATTCTTATTATAGCCTAATGGTCAGGTGATGGCACTAAACGCACATGATCAGAGTCGACACAGAGAGTCGACACAGAGAGTCGACCCTGGAGTCGACCCAGACTATGAAGCTATTCAGAGTCAAGGAATTGACTCTTTTGGAGTCACTAGTGATCAGAAAGATTTAAAGGTCTAGTTGGTCTACTTAACTATTACAAAGTCGTTAAGTGTATGATGCCTAGTGTTTTCAAATCTGTTCATATTTTAAAAGTTGTGTAGTGTGAGTCTAATGGGCTTCTGGGTGTTTAAATTAGATTTTTGTCAGATGGAGTTTAAACAACCTTGGCTCATTTGATAATTCCATCAATGTAAATGGGATTTTTCAGAGTTTTGATGGTCATTTTAGAAAAACCATATGTCTGATCAGTTAGAAAATATATAGGAACCTGAGTCAGAACAGTCTGAAAAAACATTTGTTGTGTTTTTCACTGTATTAGACATATTTTCCAGTATTTTTCTATATTCTTATATATTCTTAAACTATATATATTGTCAGATTTGTAACATATTTTATTGTTCAGCCCTATTGCTGCCACACTAGCCTGCTACAAGAACATCCATGGGTGAAAAGGTGAAATGTTTTCTGATTAAAAAATGGGAGGGGGGAGGAGGAGGGGTAGCTGAATGCACCCTCTTCCCAAAAAGGATTTATTTACTTCAGAGTGTGTCATATGTCAAAGTTAGATATTAATAGACTAAAAATAAATAATCATAATACACATGGACTTTCAGATTGAAGCTGTGACATATATTTATAGACAATAAAGGTTTGCCTTATGACTGTTTCCATCAGGTAGGATGTCTGTGAGTCTGTCCATAAATGTCTTATAAAATGGGTCAAGAAAGCTTATCATATATCAGAATATATGAGGTTACCCATGTATAGATTCTGCTTATTGTGCATGATCAACTTCTATAAAAGCCAAGAGGGTAGACCAGAAGGGATGCAGAGAAGACCTCAGAAGTTCCATCCAGTGGTAAGAGCCTGTGCTGACTGACTGAAGGGCATTTTATCATCATCACATATGCATCTGTACTTAAAGTAACTGTCTATTTTATTTATTTATACATTTTAATGAATTGCATTCTCTTTTAATTCAAGGGTAGTGAAAATTTCATCTGGTCTCACAGGACAAAAGGCAAGTGAGTTTATGATTCAGTGTGGATTAGGGTAGAGGAAAACAGTTGTTATAGTCTGTATAACTGGGGAAGCATGTTGCTTTCAAAAACTTTGTGTTTAAAATGTAAGATGAATTTAAGGAAGGGGTCCCATTGACCCTTTATTTAAGGGCCAAGCATATTGTATTTGGTTTTTATTGTATGTTTTATTGTATTCAGTTTTTCTCCTTCCACTTTTGAGTCTATGAGAGCCCATAGAACCCCTTGTGGGAAAGTTATACAAATTTGGCACAAGCATAGAGGACAGTCTGAACATGAAACACAGCGAATGTGGAGTCTCTAACTCAAACCCTCTAGCACCACAAACTATCTATACTTGCACTCTTGCTAATAACTTGAAAACTGTTAGAAACAACAAAAATCTTAACTCATGGTGAGTTGACTGCTCCCTATGATCTAATTTTCTGTCATGATCTATACATATATGTCAAATATTGATGCTATAATAGAGCAAAACAGGAAATTGGCTCTAACTACAGAACTATTGGCATGCAGTGTTGCTATCATAATCCATGATGACATTTGCATAATATAAATCATTAGAAAGATCTAAAGTTTTATCATAACATTAAATTATTATGATAAAAAATCTGTGACAGTAATTTCTTTTTTTTTCTTATGCATCCACCGAGAATAAAAACAAATACACATATCTACAATGGAGAAAAAAAAATATTTTTCCTATTTTTAGTTGTGAGCATTAGCGAGTACACACACATGTAATTTAATACATGCTCAGAGTCGGAGGATGCACTCGAGCAGAAAGTCCACAAGTGAGACTCATAGTTGCTTTTACAATGCCAATTGTTTCAAAGCAGCTTCACAGTGTTAACAGGAAAATAATAATTCAACAGAATTTGATTCGGATCTACAGCCACTCAGGAGAAAACGGTGATGTCAATTTCTATTATCATATAGTGTCAAAGCAATAGTGACAACAGCATATCAGTTTCATCACCAGAAAGACATATTCAGTTTAAGTTGTTGCCGTTCATGGGCCCCTTACCTGCTTCTTGCTTGCTATCTAAATGTTTATCTAGTATTGTTTTATGTGTCTATATATTCATGTGTAAGCCTAAACTTACTTAAAAGGAGTATGCCTCTTTCCTAACACAATTCATGTGATTCATTTCATGATTCTTGCCTTTATTGTTACATGGAATATTTATGAAATTTTTAATGAATAGTTTATCGTTTCTTTCTTTAGTAAACCGCCAACATGAGTACGGATGCGGAGATGGCCGCTTATGGCAAGGCTGCCATTTACCTTCGTAAGCCTGAGAAGGAGAGAATCGAGGCTCAAACCAAACCATTTGATGCCAAGTCTGCCTGCTATGTGGCTGATGTCAAAGAGTTGTACCTCAAGGGAACAATCAAGAGCAAAGACGGTGGCAAAGTCACAGTTGTTTTGCTTGACACTAAGGAGGTGAGTTTTAATTTCCATTTCATGTTGATGTTCATTAAATTACTTATTACATTGTTTTCTTTTATATATAATATCTAATTTATCACATTAATAGGAAAGAGTTGCTAAGGAAGAAGATGTCTACCCAATGAATCCTCCCAAGTATGACAAGATTGAGGACATGGCCATGATGACCCATCTCAATGAAGCCTCTGTGCTGTATAACCTCAAAGAGCGTTATGCTGCATGGATGATCTATGTATGTTCTGAAAAAAACATAAAAAAATGCATTTAAGCTCAATTTGTCTGTGTTGTTGCAATCTGACCACTTCTCTGCTCATTTCAGACCTACTCTGGACTCTTCTGTGCAACTGTGAACCCCTACAAGTGGCTCCCAGTGTATGATTCAGAAGTGGTGACTGCTTACAGAGGCAAAAAGCGTATGGAGGCCCCACCCCACATCTTCTCTGTCTCTGACAACGCCTATCAGTTTATGCAGACTGGTAAGACATTATGGAATTCAATTCTATAGAATTTATTAAGGTGAATTAGATGTTTCTGTTAATATAAGAAATATTTACTTAATATTTTACAAATTACAATCAACAGATAGAGAAAACCAGTCTGTCCTGATTACGTAAGTAATTTCTTTTAATCTTAGAACTTGACAAAAATGAAAAATATAATGTAGATGGCAAATCTATTTGGCGATATTTACGAAATATAATTTGAATATACTTTGAAAAGTCTACATTTCTTTCTAATCTCTCATAAACCAGTGGAGAATCCGGTGCTGGAAAGACTGTGAACACCAAACGTGTCATCCAGTACTTTGCCACAGTTGCAGTGTCAGGTGGTGACAAGAAGAAAGAGGACAGCAAAATAAAGGTATGAGATATAAAACTGTCATATATATTATTTTGAAAGATGTTGAAAGATGTTACACTTGTCTCACAAACTATATGATGTGTGAATTTGTGAAATGCCTGCAAACAGTCTTTAGACATGAAATGTAAAATAACTAAATAATAATAAAAACAACCCCATTCAAACAACACAGGGCTCTCTTGAGGACCAGATCATTGCTGCCAACCCTCTGCTTGAGTCTTATGGTAATGCCAAGACTGTGAGAAATGACAACTCCTCTCGTTTTGTAAGTTCACCACTTTTTATTTACAGTTGGTCAGTTGTGTTTGACTTTTCTATACAGAGCTTTTTTTATTTAGCAATTATTATTATTATTGTTCATGTATTTTGCTATTTTGTTTTAAACAGGGTAAATTCATCAGAATTCACTTCGGTACATCTGGAAAACTGGCTAGTGCTGACATTGAGACATGTAGGTGGACATGATTTCATTGATCCATCCTGCACATTTGTCTTTGTCTGTCACTCTTCAGATGATTGTGACTCAAGTACATTCTCTCAACAGATCTGCTGGAGAAGTCTAGAGTGTCATTCCAGCTTCCAGATGAGAGAGGCTACCACATCTTCTATCAGATGATGACCAACCATAAGCCTGAGCTGATTGGTAGGTGCACATATTTCATTCAGTGTTTAAATTCCAGATAATATTTTAAGATACTCTTTCATAAAAATATGTGTATTTTTACAGAAATGACGCTCATCACCACCAACCCCTATGACTTCCCCATGTGCAGTCAGGGTCAGATCACAGTGGCCAGCATTGATGATAAAGTGGAGCTAGATGCTACTGATGTGAGTCATTGCTGTTTGAATATTGACATATTCTACATAAATATGGAAAATCATAGATCTCATTCTTTTCTGTAATTTACAGGACGCTATTGACATTCTGGGTTTCAATACTGAGGAGAAAATGGCCATCTACAAGTTCACTGGAGCTGTGCTTCATCATGGCAACATGAAGTTCAAGCAGAAGCAGCGTGAGGAGCAGGCCGAGCCTGATGGCAATGAGGGTGAGATGTGTTCTTTTTAGTCAGTCTTCTCAGTCTAATTGCTTCTGTTTTATTCTGGCCTTTACAATAGTAACAGTTACATTGACTATGCTGATAAATCACAGAAATTGTGTGGAAAATGTTTAGTGTAAATATAAATTAGAAGTGTGCAGTGCATAACAATAAATCTAAAAATTAAAGTTAAGTACCTGGTGCCTGATTTGTTATAATTTGTACAGATGTACAAAACACTCTATAGCGTAAAGACAGTTTATTTTAAATTGTATTTAACAGAGGCTGACAAAATCGCCTACCTTCTGGGTTTGAACTCTGCTGATATGCTGAAGGCTTTGTGCTACCCCAGAGTCAAGGTCGGAAATGAGTATGTGACCAAAGGCCAGACCGTGCCACAGGTATAGTAACATTTCCAGCATGTCCATGTGTTTTGCCTACAATTCTGGCTAATTATTGCAGAAGCAGAATAAAATATCCACTCTATTCTACTTACAGGTGTACAACTCTGTTAGTGCCTTGGCCAAATCTATCTATGAGAGGATGTTCTTGTGGATGGTCATTCGTATCAACCAGATGTTGGACACAAAACAACAAAGAAATTTCTACATTGGTGTGCTGGATATTGCTGGCTTTGAGATCTTTGATGTAAGAATGATTCTCGTATCTCTTTTTATGTCAAATTAAATCATATTCAGTATTTAGTCAGTAAATGTTTCTGTTCTTTTTTTTCCATCAGTACAACAGCATGGAGCAGCTGTGCATCAACTTCACCAATGAGAAACTGCAACAGTTTTTCAACCACACCATGTTTGTGCTGGAACAAGAGGAATACAAGAAGGAGGGCATTATTTGGGAGTTCATTGACTTTGGCATGGACTTGGCTTCTTGCATAGAGCTCATCGAGAAGGTTTTTAATGGTTTATGAATTTTCATTAATTTCCATTGTCTATTCTCAAAATCTTATATTTTTGGTAACAAACAAACTTCTTTTCTAAACCAGCCAATGGGTATCTTCTCCATCCTTGAAGAGGAGTGCATGTTCCCCAAGGCTTCAGACACTTCCTTCAAGAACAAGCTGTATGATCAGCATCTTGGCAAGAACAAAGCTTTCGAGAAACCAAAGCCTGCCAAAGGCAAGGCTGAAGCCCACTTCTCCCTGGTTCACTACGCTGGAACTGTGGACTACAACGTCACTGGCTGGTTGGACAAGAACAAGGATCCATTAAATGATTCTGTTTTGCTGCTGTACCAGAAGTCTTCTAACAAGCTGCTGGCTACTCTCTACCCACCTGTTGTTGAGGGTAAAGAAAAAATAAAATCTTTAATTCAGTTTTGAAATTTCTGTTCTTTTTTTTAAATTTTTTTATGCATGCATGCATGATTTTTTTTTAAATGCATGCATACATGCATTTATACATGTTCTTTTGTACTTTTATCTCAATAGATACTACTAAAAAGGGAGGCAAGAAGAAGGGTGGTTCCATGCAGACTGTGTCCTCCCAGTTTAGGGTATGTATAGAGATTACATCACAGCAATATTGCTTTATTTGAGGTAAAAAGAAGAAAAGGAAATGCAAAGCATGCCAACCCTTTTCAATTCCCCACAGGAGAACTTGGGCAAACTCATGACCAACTTGAGGAGTACTCACCCTCACTTTGTGCGTTGCCTGATTCCTAATGAGTCCAAGACTCCAGGTAAAGTATTAAAAAGCTTATAAATATTCTGGCACTCAATATATATGATGAAGTTAATTTACCACATTCATGGTGTGAACTGTTCATTATAGGTCTCATGGAGAATTTCCTGGTTATCCACCAGCTGAGGTGTAACGGTGTACTGGAGGGTATCAGAATCTGCAGAAAGGGCTTCCCCAGCAGAATCCAATATGGTGACTTTAAGCAGAGGTAAATGGGACCACATGAAAATACTATTTCCTGTAGGAGACTCCTAATTAAAAGACATGGAGTATTTTGATTAATTTTCCACAGATACAAGGTGCTGAATGCAGGTGTTATCCCAGAGGGACAGTTTATGGATAACAAGAAGGCCAGTGAGAAACTCCTGGGATCCATTGACGTTGATCATGATGAGTACAAATTCGGACACACAAAGGTTCATATTCAGCTGTAAAACTTTCAAAGATTCACTGATCATGATTGTATAGACTATACAGGTTAAATCAATATATTTTGATTTATTGTTTTACATAAATTCAGGTGTTCTTCAAAGCTGGTCTTCTGGGTACTCTTGAGGAGATGCGTGATGAGAAACTGGCTGCTCTGGTCACAATGACTCAGGCTCTCGGCCGTGGCTACGTGATGAGGAAGGAGTATGTGAAAATGACGGAAAGGAGGTGAGTATTGTCATGAGTAAAGATGACATCAATGATAACAGTGCAAACAGTACATATTGATGATTATGCCATTTAATGATGAATTATTCACAGGGAGTCCATTTACACTATCCAATACAACATCCGCTCATTCATGAATGTCAAACACTGGCCATGGATGAAGGTTTACTACAAGATTAAGCCTCTGCTGAAGACTGCTGAGACTGAGAAGGAGCTGTCAGGCATGAAAGAGGAATTTACAAAATGCAAAGAGGCTTTAGCTAAGTCTGAAGCCAAAAAGAAGGAGCTTGAAGAGAAGATGGTATCACTGCTGCAAGAGAAAAATGATCTGCAGCTGCAAGTAGCATCTGTGAGTATATTTACTTGAATTAACTAAATGTTGGCTCCATTAAAAATGAGCAATGTGGTTTCCAATGAAATAGCAATCTATTTTATTAACAGGAATCTGAGGGTCTCTCTGATGCTGAGGAGAGATGTGAGGGTCTGATCAAGAGCAAAATCCAGCTTGAAGCTAAACTCAAAGAGACAACTGAGAGACTGGAGGATGAGGAAGAAATCAATGCTGAACTGACAGCCAAGAAGAGGAAACTGGAGGATGAGTGCTCTGAGCTGAAGAAAGACATTGATGACCTGGAGCTCACCTTGGCTAAAGTGGAGAAGGAGAAACATGCCACTGAGAATAAGGCTGGTTTAAGATTAGATTTATTCTTTGCTTTATATATTGATATAGAATATGAATTAATTTAAACTTATTTGGAACAAAAAAAACCCACAGGTCAAGAACTTGACTGAGGAAATGGCAGGTCAGGATGAGAGCATTGCCAAGCTTACGAAGGAGAAGAAAGCCCTCCAAGAGGCACATCAGCAGACACTGGATGATCTTCAGGCTGAGGAGGACAAAGTCAACACCCTGACCAAATCCAAGACAAAGCTTGAGCAGCAAGTTGATGATGTGAGTTTATTATGTAAATGAAATTATATGAATTCATTAAATCAACTGTTTTCTGCTGTGAACATATTTTTATATCATTGTCCTGTAGCTTGAGGGTTCCCTTGAACAAGAGAAGAAGCTCCGCATGGATCTTGAGAGAGCTAAGAGAAAGCTTGAAGGAGACCTGAAATTAGCCCAAGAGTCTGTTATGGATCTGGAGAATGACAAGCAGCAATCTGATGAGAAAATTAAAAAGTAATTGAAGCATGAAATCTTTGAAAACATTGAAAACTTTTATGGTTGTGTTATCGTTTTCATTTTTTTAAAAAAAATTTTTTATAACTACTTATTATTGAACACCCACAGGAAAGAATTTGAAACGAGCCAGCTGCTCAGCAAGATAGAAGATGAACAATCCCTGGGTGCTCAACTCCAGAAGAAGATCAAGGAGCTTCAGGTATTTTGAGTTTTTTTTCTTTTTTTCTTTTTTTTAACTACAGATCTAAAAGAGCATTATGATCAAATAAAGATCACCAAAAATTGAATTAACTATACTTTCCACCATAGGCTCGCATTGAGGAACTGGAGGAAGAGATCGAGGCTGAGCGTGCTGCTCGTGCCAAGATTGAGAAGCAGAGGGCTGATCTCTCCAGGGAACTTGAGGAGATCAGTGAGAGGCTTGAGGAGGCTGGAGGAGCCACTTCTGCTCAGATCGAGATGAATAAGAAGCGAGAAGCTGAATTCCAGAAGCTGCGTCGTGATCTTGAAGAGTCCACCCTCCAGCATGAAGCTACTGCTGCTGCCCTCCGCAAGAAGCAGGCAGACAGTGTGGCTGAGCTGGGAGAGCAAATCGACAACCTGCAGCGTGTCAAGCAGAAGCTTGAGAAAGAGAAAAGCGAATACAAAATGGAGATTGATGATCTTTCCAGCAACATGGAAGCTGTTGCCAAAGCAAAGGTTGGGAAATATTCTAAAGAATATATTTGACCCGTGCTGGCAAAATGAGTCGGAATGTGCACAGGATAATTGTGAGCTACAGGCAAAACAAAAGAAAAATGTCAATTTTGGTCAAATTTCTTTTTCATTCACAAAAATGTGTTCATTAAGCCCTCCTCTAGCGATCCCAATGCTCCAAATAGTAATTAAACATTAAAAATATAACTTTAGTTGTACATTTTCGCAGCATTCCAGCTTTGTGAATATTCATAGCGAATTCTTGATGGTCTGAATCAATGAAATGTGATTTTCAAACGGATACTGATGTAAACAAAATGATCTTACCTGGCTGACTGACAGATCTGAAGTGTGCGCACAAATACGCCTCTCAGATGATTGCATGATTCCAATATACACATGATACATACACATGAACACATAATTACAGTATTTCAAAATATCTGTCTTGGCAAGTATTCATGTAAACATTATCTGTTATGTATTAAGTATTAAGTGAATATTTGGTTAACTGTTGGGGAAAAACATCTGATGTGTAACATTATATCAATATAATATATGTGTAACATTGTCTCAATGTTAATCAAACTATTGTGGTATCATGTAAAAAAGTTGAGAATATATTTTTCCTATAGGTATTATAGATTAGGTACTATAGATTTTTAATAGAGAATTATTTTAATAGTGAAAATAATTTACATTTTTGTAAATGTGCTGATTATGAATATTTTTTCCAGCAAATAACAAGTCTTGAAGGTTTTCAAATATCTAATGACTTTTGTATCTGCAGGGCAATCTTGAGAAGATGTGCCGCACACTTGAGGACCAACTTAGTGAAATTAAGTCCAAGAATGATGAGAACATTCGCCAGATAAATGATCTCAGTACTCAAAGAGCAAGATTTCAGACTGAAAATGGTAATTTTTGACCAATCATGAACAAATTAATATTATGTCAAAAGTATTGTCATCAATAAACTATAATCATCAACAATAATCAGTAATAATTATCAATAGTAATTAATCAGAATAACAAATAACACTGTAACAAAGTCTTGTTAGATGACTTTATGTTGACTAACAAAATCTTTTAAAATTTTGAAATAAACTGATCACAATGAATGTGAAACTATATAGGTGAGTTTGGCCGTCAGCTGGAGGAGAAGGAGGCTCTGGTTTCTCAGCTCACCAGAGGCAAACAAGCTTCTACTCAGCAAATTGAGGAGCTTAAGAGGCATATTGAAGAGGAGGTTAAGGTAATACAGCATAATAAATACATGCACAAACTTGTCAATTACTTTACTGTAGAGACAAGCTAATATTATGTGACTTTGTCTCCTAGGCTAAGAACGCACTGGCCCATGCTGTGCAATCAGCCCGTCATGACTGTGACTTGCTCCGTGAGCAGTTTGAGGAAGAGCAGGAGGCAAAGGCTGAGCTGCAGCGGGGAATGTCAAAGGCCAACAGTGAGGTTGCTCAGTGGAGAACTAAATATGAAACGGATGCCATCCAGCGCACTGAAGAGCTTGAAGAGTCCAAGTATGTATATTATTGTATAATATTCCCAATTCTCACAGCTATTTTATAGATTAAAAATTCAAAATAATGTGTATTACTTGACAGGAAGAAGCTGGCTCAACGTTTGCAAGAGGCAGAGGAACAAGTTGAGGCAGTGAACTCCAAATGCGCATCTCTGGAGAAGACCAAACAGAGACTCCAGGGTGAGGTGGAGGACCTCATGATTGATGTGGAGAGAGCCAATGGTTTGGCTGGCAACCTTGACAAGAAGCAGAGGAACTTTGACAAGGTAAACAATTTTAGTCGTATGATATTTTCTTTGTAAAGTATTGCTGGAATGGGCTTTGTTTTTTAAACAAACTCGATCCTCCATCAAAGGTCCTGGCAGAATGGAAGCAGAAATATGAGGAAGGTCAGGCAGAGCTGGAAGGTGCCCAGAAAGAGGCTCGTTCACTTAGCACTGAACTGTTCAAGATGAAGAACTCCTATGAGGAGAGTATGGATCAGCTGGAGACCCTCAAGAGAGAGAACAAGAATCTGCAACGTAAGAACGAAACCATTAAATTAGATTAAAAGATCAATTTAAACCACAAATTAATTGATGAATTCATTAATTACTGACCCTCATGTTGTTCCAAACTCATAAGACTTTCATTAATCTTCGGAACACAAATGAAGATCTTTTTGTCCTGCTCAAATCATATGGATTAGTTTTACGATCATGCTATGAATTTTTTGAAGCGTCAAAGTATCAATTGTGTAACTGTCTATGGAGCGGCAGAAAGCTCTTAAATTTCATCAAAAAGATCTTCATTTGTGTTCCGAAGAGTAACGTAACATGATAGTGAGCAATTAATGACATAATTTTCATTTTTGGATTTACTATCCCTTTAAATGTTCTAATTTTCAGTGAGCATTAAAAAGTAAGCACATATGATTAATGAATGTTCATTATGATAAATATAATATTATATAATATTCTTTCTATAGAGGAGATTTCAGATCTGACAGAGCAGTTAGGTGAGACTGGTAAGAGCATCCATGAGCTGGAAAAGGCCAAGAAGACAGTGGAGACTGAGAAGTCAGAGATTCAGACCGCCCTGGAAGAGGCTGAAGTCAGTATCTGGAGCTCAATATTGAATTCTTGCTAGAACCATCATACTGTGGTCTTAATGCATATTTCATTTTGATATTTAAATGTAGTTTTTTATATTTCATAGGGCACCCTGGAGCATGAGGAGTCCAAGATTCTTCGTGTCCAGCTTGAGCTAAACCAGATCAAAGGAGAGATTGACAGGAAGCTTGCAGAGAAGGATGAGGAGATGGAGCAGATCAAGAGGAATAGCCAGAGAGTCATTGAATCCATGCAGGGCACTCTGGACTCTGAAGTCAGGAGCAGGAATGATGCCCTGAGAATCAAGAAGAAGATGGAGGGAGACCTTAATGAGATGGAGATTCAGCTAAGCCATGCCAATCGCCAGGCTGCTGAGGCCCAGAAACAGCTCAGGAATGTTCAGGGACAACTCAAGGTATGTGACATCTGTTCGGCTTCGGATATATTCATATTTTTTAATCTAACATATGTTAAGTAAAGCACAACAGAAACCATGTCAAATGCTCATTGTAAAGCTTTTGTTATTTTCAGGATGCCCAACTGCACCTTGATGATGCTCAGAGAGGACAGGAAGACATGAAGGAGCAGGTGGCCATGGTGGAGCGCAGAAACACTCTGATGCAGTCTGAGATTGAGGAGCTGAGAGCTGCTCTGGAGCAGACAGAGAGAGGCCGCAAAGTGGCTGAACAAGAGCTGGTGGATATCAGTGAGCGTGTTGGGCTGCTGCACTCTCAGGTAAGCGCATATTGTTTCCCTGTAATTAAGGAAATTGAGAGCACCATTCAAAATGTTCAAACTGTTGCTTTCCATTTTGTAGAACACAAGTCTCCTAAACACCAAGAAGAAGCTTGAGGCTGACCTTATTCATGTACAGAGTGAAGTTGATGACACTGTACAGGAAGCCAGAAATGCAGAGGAGAAGGCCAAGAAGGCCATCACTGATGTGAGCAACAGTAGCTACCAAATGTTTCACAAGACACTTGTGTACTTAAAATTGAATTGAATTTAAATGAATTTCTGCATTCATGCAAAAGGCTGCATTGATGGCAGAAGAGCTGAAGAAGGAGCAGGACACAAGTTCTCACCTTGAGAGGATGAAGAAGAATCTAGAGGTCACAGTGAAGGACCTGCAGCACCGTCTGGATGAAGCTGAGAATCTGGCCATGAAGGGAGGAAAGAAACAACTCCAGAAGTTGGAGTCCAGAGTAAGCCTCTTTATAGTTATGATGTGGGCAAAGTGAAGTTTGCTATATTCTAATATATTATGATTTGTTTGACTAAAAATAATCTTCTTTAGGTCCATGAGCTTGAGGCTGAAGTTGAAGCAGAGCAGAGACGTGGAGTTGATGCTGTTAAGGGTGTCCGCAAATATGAGAGGAGAGTCAAGGAGCTCACCTACCAGGTATGACTATATTCCTCATAAGTTTGTTCAGACAAAAGAGTTTGTATAATAGTGTATGTATTTACAATGCCTATTTTTAGTAAAGGATCAAGACTTAATCTAGTAAATATGTATTTTTTGAAGACTGATGAGGACAAGAAGAACATCAGCAGACTCCAGGATCTGGTGGACAAACTGCAGCTGAAGGTCAAAGCCTACAAGAGGCAGTCTGAAGAGGCGGTATGTAAAATCTAATATAACATCAGTAAAACTTTACTATATGGGTGCACTAATATGCATTAATTCATGCTTAACTAATGCACAAATAATCATGAGTTAACGTATGACTCATGAAGAACTAGCCCACTTATTAATGATTACTGCATCAGCAACTTATGAAGATTCTATATGATTAATAGATTAAGTCATCTTGATGACTTTGAATGACTTTTTACTTCTTGAGGCACTTGACTAATTCAAAATTTATTCAAAAATTATTTAATAGTCATGTGCCTCAACAAGTAAAGTCATAGCATAATGATACCTTTGCAAATCGTTAGCTAATGATTAATTAAAGCAGACAACTGGAAGTTGAAATGCATAGCTTTGACCCATTTTGGTAATTAACACATTAATTTACATTATTAGTTCATATAATATGTTATTAGGGAATTAATACATGATGTCATATTTAATTAATAGCAATTCATATATTACTTAATCTATTAATCAAATAGAATGTTCATTAGTTGCTGATGCAGTAATCATTAATAAATGGTTTAGTTTTTCATGAGTCATACGTTAACTCATGATTATCTGTCATACATTAACTCATGATTATATGTGCATTATTATCTGTGCATTATATAAACCTTTAGGAGGAACAAGCAAACACTCACCTGTCCAAGTTGAGGAAGGTGCAGAATGAGCTTGAGGAGGCTGAGGAGCGTGCTGATATTTCTGAGTCTCAGGTCAACAAGCTCAAAGTTAAGAGCCGTGATGCTGGAAAGGTTAGACTGAGTAGTTTTTTCATTATTTATTCAACTTGTTTATCCAAATACATGAACTGCTTACTTTTAGCAGTAGTAGAACCATGATAATTGCATTTTTATGATGTTGCATATCCTCTTTGACATTTGCACATCTGTATTCTCTTCATTATGTAAAGTGGAGCACATTTTTGTTAATAAGGCTAATGTTTGCCTCTTCCTTCTTTCACAGGCCAAAGAAGAATGAATCTTTAAAACTTGAAAGGAGCATTTACTGAAGTCATATAATATGAATGTTTATTGTAAAAGTGCCTTTCTTAATAAACCTGTATATTTCAGCAAATAATTAGCTTTTGAATGATTTTCAGCAAGATACACTATTACAATACAAATATCTGATGTATGATTACATACCTGGTTACTTCTCTGATCGGATAGCGAACTAATTTGTTAAAACTGTTCCATTTACACTTGTCCACATAAATGTGTAGTCTTCCTGAAAAGGGGAACAGAGATATTTAAAGAACAGACAACACAAACACTTTTTGTGTTTCCCTCGATCTCTGTATTATGAGTTTAAAAACAAAAAAAAAAAAAAAAAAACCATTCAATTTTGCACAAAATAAACATGAAATGCATACCAACTTGCATATAATAACATTTAATTTTCTTTATACACAACAATGTGACCCGTATTATATTTGCTGACAAAAAGAAGAAAGAGATAAAGAAATAGACATAAATTTGTGTGAAAGACCATCATGGTACTCACAATAAAACAGAAAGCTTGCATCTATATGTGTATGTGTGGCAAAATAAAGAAAAAGAAATGCAGAATAAATCACATTGCCTATAAAAAGAATGAACATAATACTGTAACTTACGCTCTGTACTCACAGGTCATCTGTACTCGCATACATAAATAAATAATGTAAATGCATCAATCTCATAAAATGTCAGTTATCACAATATGATGACACTTTACACATCCATTTAATGTTTAATTTAATGATAGTGGGGTAAGATGATCAATTTTTTACTTATGTGGTCCTCAAGATAAGAGAAAATAAGGCAGAAGTACAATGAAAGTATCTAAAGTAATTTTAGGATGTTTGCTATCATTGTAAATGATAAGAATGCATCTATGACAAAGGGTTCTAAAAATATGGCTTCTTATATAAAAAAAGTGTTCCTGTGGCTCAATTTACCCCAGGTTAGGGGTAAGTTGATTCGAGTCATTGGGTAAGTTGCACCATCTGGGTGTAAACGGACCATCTAATTGAATCTTAATCAAACCCATGTGAAAATGTAAAGATAATTTACCTCTTTTAAAAACACCTTCAATAATCAAATTTCCTTTTACAATTTGTTGTAGTCATTGTATTTATTTTAAGCTAACTTTAACAACATAAAACCAACCAAATAAAGCTCAAATTTACATTTCTTTAATTGTTTGCATTTCTGAAACAATGTGTTGAACACCAAAGTTTGTAACCTTCCCAAAAACAGACTAAACAGAGTTTGTTGAGTAAAATACATTTTAGTCAAAAGGTTCTTGGCATGGTAGATTTTCTGCAATGTCGAACATGTTAGACCATTAGGGACTAAAGGTGGAAAGATATATGATTAAGCATCTTCTGGGTCTTATCAGAGAAGGATTTGGTGTACATGGTGTACTCAAACAAAAGTTTTTTTTTTTAACGATAAACTAAACCAGTTGCAGAATATAACATATATTGAAATGATACGAGTTTATACTTCAGAGATTTAACTCAACAACAGTGCCTTATGGTGGGGTAAGTTAAAGCGCTGGCTTAGTTTACCCCATAGCATTTGGCTCACTTTGCCCCATAGCTGCCATTTTGGATAAAACTAGCTAGCTTACCAATTCAGGCTAATATTTAGCTAAATGATTTTCATGGAATTAAACATAGCTAAATCACCAATATGTCTCAAGGGTGAGACAGGAAAAAAAAAAAAAAAAAAAAACAAAAAAAAAACAAGGGTAGATGCTGTACAGACAAGACTTTGCAATGAAAGAAACAACTGACCAGGGTTATATGGAGAAAGAGAAGTTATAATTAGGTGATGGGACACTGCACATGATTACACAGATAACAGACAAAGCATTGTGGGAAACTGAGTCCATGATGTGTGTAGTGTAGGTGTAAACAGTGTCCTCTGCTGACATGCAAGGGCACTTGCAGCTGGTGGACGTGACAACACCAGACAAAGCAGACACAATTATTTTTCACTTTGTTTTGAATATAACAGAGTATTTAACATTTTAATAATACAGGTTTGTTATAAATGTTGTTTCATTGTGTCAGTTGCAAAGGCTGTAATCACTGGGATTAGTAGACCAAACTTTAATTTGTCTGGGATCCCAAGACCCTGTGTAAATTAGAATTAGAATTAGCCTTTATTGTCATTGCATCAAGATACAATGAGATTTCAGAGACTGCTCAGCGGTGCTACAATACATATACACATGTAAACAACACAGTCACATTTCATTTGTAAACAGTGCATCAGGTAAGACAAGAAAGTGCAAGTCAAAGGTTTCAGATGTCCACAGAAATAGGTACACTCACAAGCAATTTGAAATGCATATCATTTCAAATTGGTTTCTTGAACATGACAATGAGTTCACTGTACTAAAATGGCCCCCACAGTCACCAGATCTCAACCCAATAGAGCATCTTTGGGATGTGGTGGAACGGGAGCTTTGTGCCCTGGAAGTGCATCCCACAAATCTCCATCAACTGCAAGATGCTATCCTATCAATATGGGCCAACATTTCTAAAGAATGCTTTCAGCACCTTGTTGAATCAATGCCACATAGAATTAAGGCAGTTCTGAAGGCGAAAGGGGGTCAAACACAGTATTGGTGTTCCTAATAATCCTTTAGGTGAGTGTACTATATATATAGCTGTTCAAGCTGTTCAAGCTGTTCAAGAATCTGGCAGTGTGCCAGATGTTTCAGAGAACCGTGGTTTTCTTTCATCATCTTGTGTTCGAGATCCACCTATGGGAGAGACATGGATAGCTCCCAGATTTCCCAATACACTCACAGTGAGGTTCTGTTAGCCAGTGAAAGATGGTCACCCCAAAGGGTGGTGCCTGAAATGTTCTATAATCATGAACCTGCCACACTGATGCACACACATAACTGTGGTGTACAAGCAGGACATGAAACATATGTGTGGCACACACAAGAGAAAGCAGGGTTAAGGCGACCACACCCCCAAAACAGAATGTGCTACTGAGGTTCTGGTGACATCCAGCCTGTAGTAACACACAAACGTATGGGCAGAAGCCCAGCTGGCAGCAGAGCAAATGTCCTGCAGTGATACTCCCCTGAACAGAGCCCAAGAGGCGGCTAAGCCCCTTGTGGAATAAGCTCTGATGTCCCCTGGGGGCTGCACTCCCTTTGATTCATATGCCAAAATTATAGCGTCCACAAGCCAATGTGAGAGGCATTGTTTAGAGAAGAAGTCTGGGCTGAAGTAGCGGGAGCGCGTAAGTGTTTTTGTATATACTCAGTTCTGTTGTGTTGCTTAGTGTATTACTTGTTAGTAGGACTCATTTCTATTTTGTACTCATTTATAATTTATACTGTCATAGTAAATTGTATTTGAATTATAACCATGGCTGTTTCAAAGAACAGCTGCGTTGTGCTGCACTCAATTGTTATTGCTGACTTTTTGCACTTAAGCTGTCCTATTTGACCTTAGGTTTGTTTTGATTTGAGCCATTTACAGCCTTTTGGCTTTTTTTGTGCTAATTATAAGAGCGTGCACAGCGGACTAAACATATATAAATTTGACTCATTAGGTTAGTTGGTAATTAGGAGAAGTCTGGGCAGTGAAGTAGCCAGAGTGCATAAATGTTTTTGTGAATACTCAGTTATGTTGTGTTGCTTAGAGTATTACTTGCTAGTAGGAGAACTCATTTCGATTTTGTACTTATTTATACTGTCATAGTAAATTGTATTTGAATTATAATTGCATTGTGCTGCACTCAATTGTTATTGCTGACTCTTTGCACTTAAGCTTTCCTATTGAAGTAGTAGCTTTCCTACTGAGTAGTGAATGGCATTTATTTATTAAGCATGTTAGTGCTGCCGCATAAGTGTCATTCACCCTCGTGTTCAGCCTTCTTGTGTGAAGACTTGGGTAAAGACCTGCGACTAGGCACTGCATATCTTCTTTTACCTTTTCTCCTCCACCTTCCTCTCCCACTTCCTTTCCTCTCACTTACCATGTGCTTTCAGTACATTCCCGTTGTCTCACAACCACACTCCACTATTATACGCAGAAGGCAGTGCAACACTTCTAATCTGGATCCTACTCCCTCCTCTGCTAATGTTCCTCCCTCTTTTTCTGTGGATCTATGGAAATGTCAGTCAGTTGTCAACAAAGCTGCTTCATTCCAGCCTTTGCCACTCAATCCACTCTCAATATATTGGCCTTGACTGAGGTCCATCCAGAAGACTCAGCAACCTCTGCTGCTCTCTCTAGCAACTTCTCTTTCTCTCACACCCCTCGTCCAGACTGGGAGGGGTGGTGGCACATGTCTTCTCATTTCTAACAATTGGAAATACTCAACCTACTTCTCTCTATGCAATAACAACTCGTTTGAATACCATGCTATTATAGTTACAACTCCTGTTAAAATCCATATTGTAGTCATTTACCATCCCCAGGTCAATTGGGCACCTTTGTTGAGGAGGTGGATGTGCTGCTGTCCTCATTCCCAGAGGATGGCTGCCATCCACAACATTTACACAACAAAATCAACAGTACCTCAAACACACGCACACTTTTCAGAAATCTTGAAGTAACCTTTGATGACCAGCTGTCTTTCAAAGACCACATTTCAAAGACAGCTCGGTCATGCAGGTTTGTGCTGCACAACATCAGAAAGATCAGACAGTTCCTAACAGAGCATGCAAGACAGCTTCTTGTCCAGGTCCTAGTCATTTCTAGGCTTGACTGCGCTTCTGGCTGGACTTCCATCGTGTGCGATCACGTCTTGTCTTCAATGAGCCCAAAAGGGCCCATGTCACACCTCTCTTCATCTCTGCACCACGGCTGGGCATATAACAGAAAAATGGACTCTTGAGAATGAGAAACAGACCCTTCTCTCTCACCCTGGCCAGTGTGGGAATTATCAGGCACAGGGGAGGAGCATACAGCAGCACTCTGGGCCATGGGTGGGCCAGTGCATCCACCCAGAGGGGCACGACCATGTCCTTTAGTGAGAAGAATATAGGACAATGAGTGTTTTTAGTGCGATGGGAACAGATCTACGGATGCCTGTCTGAATCTCATCCATATCATGCCCATATCTGAGGGTGGAGGCACCAGTCCCCATAGAGTGGGTTCCCCCTCGATAGAAGGTCCATGCTTCTGTTCAGAATGCCTGGAACATGAGTCGTGTGTAACGACAGGAAAAATCGCCTGCTCCATACCAAAAGTTTCAACGAGCACATGCCGGCTTGACGGTTTATATATGCCACTGCTGTGGTATAGTTACAGCGTACAAGAACATATAGTCCCTGTAGAAGAGGCAGAAAATAATTCAGAGTTTTCCAAATTGTCAGACGTTCTAAATAATTTATGAGTGGCACCTCAGCCTGTTAAGGACACATCTGTCGTTACAACTTTTCGCAACATAACCTTCCCCAGAGAGGTACCCTGTGCGTAAAAGTCAGCGCTCTTTCAGTGGCGCAGAGCTGTGGCGCAGGTGCGCGTCTTTGTTACAAAGCGGTAAAGATCACGTAACGGGCTGAAATGTAGTGACAAAAACCATTTCATGAATGCCCTCATCCTCAGCAGCCTGAGGCATCTGCGATATTGCACCCTCACCCCCTCTCTGAACTGCGACAGACAGTTCATCAGAAATGTGCTCTTGAGAGAGACGCGCTCACATGGAGACTGAGTTCAGCTCCAAGCCCAAGAAGATCACACTCTGACTAGGTGTAAAATTGCTTTCGTTCACATTCACCCTGAACCAGAGAGATGTGATGTGCGTGAGAACACAGCAGGTGTCCTGCAACATTTTTTCCTTCGATTCAGTTATTATAAGCCAATCATCTATGTATGTCAAAATCCATAGACCAGACATTCTCAGAGGAGTTAAGCCTGCTTCCACACACAGACAAAAAAGTCTTTGGGCTTAGGGCGAGCCCATATGGGAGTGGGCAAGCCAGCCATAAGTTAATGTTCTGATATTGTATTTCCTCAAATGTTTGTTCAACACCCGTAGGTCCAGAATGGGACGGAGGGAACCGTCCTTCTTTGTATCAGTATGATTGTATGCTCATAATTCAGAAGATGGCTTGACTGAGATCTGCGTAAAATGTATTGTATTCTTATAATAAGAAATCATGTCTAAACTGTTCCCTTTCAGTCAGTCACTTCGCGTTACGTCATACGCCTATCACCTTCAAGTTCTACAAAATTAGCCAATTGCATGACAATGCCATGGGTCTGCGGAATTTGCATAGCAAACTCTGCCCACCAGCGTGGGTATATAAGGAGCCACGCATGCAATCTCACATTATGTTTCTGCTTCTGAGCCGAGTGCATCACTTGCCTTCTGAGCTTATCTCTACAAGTAAAGACAAGTGACTCAGTTGTGTTTCCATTTGAGCCTGGTACGGCACGGCACGATTACAAACCGTTCTCGGCCCGGAATTCTTGGAATTCACAGTTAGCTAGAACAGTGCTGGTAGAACGCATGTATTGACGCCGCCACTCACGATTTGTCATGACATAAATACAGATTGATAATGAAATTAAAATAAATACCTGATCGCCCTCCATAACGCGAAAAAATAGAACCAGCCTTAAAAAGCCGATGCTAGCTGGCAGCCCTCCTGCTGTGGATCTTGTCCTCGACTGGATTAAGGTTCAGCAGCCTTGAAGTATCCAGTCAATTTAGGGATTTTTTTGTTTTGTTTTTCTGTATATCTTGGTTACATTGTTCTTTTTTACCTTTGTATTTTTCATTTTTGTGCTCCACTATCGTACTTTCTTTTGGATCATTTGCCGCTATGCCGTCTAGCAATAGCAGTGACGTAAAGTAAAATGATTGACATGACTTGACCAGCAGCTGATTGGACAGATGTGACTAGAGATCGACCGATATGGGTTTTTCTATAGAAGTCAGGGACAGCCGATGGCCGATATGTGCAGCCGATTTTTAGGGCTGAGATCTTGAAGTTTTCACCTTCATTTGCATGCTAAAATGTCACACTAATAATAAGTGGATGCACAACATTTCTAAACTTAACTTCATTTATTGAACACTGACTTCAACCATCTCTCGAATCTCAATTTTGTGAACTGCACGGTATTAAAATAAAATATTTAAACAAAGTTAACCAAACAAATCAATAAACTGACCAAGTATTAATGATAAACATGGCCATAAATGCCATTCCCATTCTATGAAATGCATCTTTACAATATATATAATTTGCATAGTAATGTGTTTTTAGGACAATATGTAATGTAAAAACACGTATAATAATGGGAGTAATACAAAGGAATATTTTCATAAGAATATCATATTTCATAAGAATATCCAGAGAAAACGTCTCGGGTTATGACTATAACCCTTGTTCCCTGAGAAGGGAACGAGACACTGTGTCTATCAACACTTTGGGAACGCCCTCTAGCGTAGCGCGTCTGAAGCATGAATGAAATCTGTCTCCTATCCTGATTGGTGCAGCGTCATAATGTAGTATGTGACGGCATACATGGAAACTACAAAGGGGACGCCGGCACATAGTACAGACATTTTTTTCAATGGAGCATGCGCTCCCTACGTGATGAGGGGTGGCAGCGAGACGCAGTGTTATAGTCATAACCCGAGACGTTCCCTTTCAAGGGAACTTGCACTGTGTCTTTCGACACTTTAGGAATGAAATACCCACTTGGCCACACAGACAATCACGCCCACCCTAGTGTGAAGCTGGAACCCAGGCACACCTAGGACACGAGCACCCTGGCGCCAGGCATCGCAGGAAGTTGCAGACTGTAGAATCGCAAGACTCCAGAAAGGAGGGCCACCGAGGAGGCCATGCCCCTGGTGGAATGAGCCCTCATGACCATCGGTGAAGGCAAACTGCGCACCTGATAAGCCGTGGCTATTGCCTGGACAATCCGGTTACTGATTGTCTGTTTTGATGCAGACAGCCCTTTCCTGGGTGAGCCAAAGCACACCAACAACTAGTCTGACTTCCTCCACTGCAAAGACTTCTCCAAGTAGATCTTTAGTGCTCTGACCGGGCAGAGCAGGTGAAGTCTCCCCGCTTCTGCCTTTACGTGAGGTGACCATGCCACACTTGTTGGTACCTTGGGCACATAGCCCAGTCTTGGATGCAAGATGGCCTTAACTCTGCCGGGGGCAAACTCTAGGCAAGTTGCTGTAATTGCCATGGCCTGAAGGTCCCCCACTCTCCTCAGAAAGGTGATAGTGAGGAGAAAGGCTACCTTCAAGGTCAGGATCTTTGCCTCAGCCGACTCCAGTGGCTCAAAGGGGCCCTCAGGCAACCCTTCAAGTACCACCGCCAGGTCCCAGCTTGGGACTCTGGAGCGAGTTGCAGGCCTCATCCTCCGAGCTCCACGGAGGAAACATACAACCAGATGGTGCCTCCCCAATGGCCCATCACCTATAAGCGAGTGGAAAGCCCCAATGGCAGCCACATACACCTTAAGCGTGGACAGGGTAAGACTGGCAGAGAAATGATCTTGAAGGAACTCCAGCACTGAAGCCACTGGGCAGTTAACTGGGTCCACCTCACGATCTCTAGACCAAGTGGAAAAGACATTCCACTTCAGGCTGTACAGTCTCCTGATGGAAGGAGCCCTGGAGCTGAGTATGGTCTTGACAGCCCCTGCTGACAGGCCACCCTCTAGGTACCGGGCCCCCTCAAGGGCCAGACCCAGAGCTCCCACCACTTCGGCCGGGGGTGGAATATTGTTCCCCCTGCCTGAGACAGCAGATCCCTCCTCAGAGGGACCTGCCACGGGAGGCCATCTAGCAGTGCTACCACGTCCAAGAAGCATACCTGGGCCGACCAGCAGGGTGCTACTAGAAGTAGGCTGATCCCCTCTCGGCGGACCCGCTCCAAGACTCCCGGGAGCAGAGCGATTGGGGGAAATGTGTACAGGCGCAGCCTCGGCCACGTCTGCATCATGGCATCCAACCCCAGTGGGGCTGGATATGTGAGGGAAAACCACAGCGGACAGTGGGAAGTCTCTCAAGATGCGAATAGATCCACTTCCACTGGGCTGAACCTCTCACATATGGCCTTCACCACCTCTGGGTGAAGTCGCCACTCCCCAGGCCTCAGTCCCTGCCTTGACAGGACGTCTGCTCCCTAGTTTTGATCCCCTGGGACATACATCGCTCTGAGAGACGACAGTTTCCCTGGGACCACAGGAGGATCTGGCGTGCCAGTCTGCATAGAGGGAGCAACCTCAGACCCCCTGATGATTCAGATACGAAACTACAGACATATTGTCTGATCGTATCAGGACATGGTGGCTGCGAAGGTCTGGGAAAAAGCTCCTCAGAGCTTTGTAGACTGCCAGCATTTCCAGGTGATTTATATGCCGGGACGAATGCCGGGTCTCCCATAAACCTCTTGCAAATCGGCCTTCCATGACCGCGCCCCAATCAGTGAGGGAGGCGTCTGTTGAAATGGTTTTCTGACAACATGATGCTCACAACACTGGCCCCTGGGACAGAAACCAAGGTTTCTTCCATATGATGAGGGAACGAGGCCATCTGCGCGTTACCCTGAACATACAGAACAGATTTCCCCTCTGGGAAAATCCCTTGGTTTTCAGCCAGCACTGTAGGGGTCTCATGTATAACAGGCCGAACAGAATTCTGTTGGGGCGCTGCTGCCATGAGTGCCATGCTGCCATGCAAATCTGCCCAATCTGTTTCGCTAGTATATTATTACAGTATCAACTAAGGGTTCTTTTGCTTGCGCGAGCCTCTGCTGACTGCGCGTGCCTCCGATCACTGCGATTAACGTGCGATTAACGTGCCCGTCCACTCCGTGTAACTCCAATAACATGGGGCTGCCCGCGGACGTGCCTGACTTTAAATCGGCGCTACTAAACACGGATATCGGCCGATGCCAGTATATTAAAAAATTACAAATATTGGCCTGATATATCTATCCAATCACCTCAAGATTCAAGATTCAAGAGTTTTATTTGTCACATACACAGCTATATACAGAATATACAACCAGCAGTGAAATGTATCTGTAGAATTATAAATAAATCAAGTCAAATAGAAAAAAAATAAAAATAAATAAAGAAGTGGAATAAAATAAGTGAAATAAACTGCAGTGAGTAAACTGTAGACTTATAAATATGTGGTTAACAGAAATGTACAAAGAAGTATAATGTGCAAACAGGTTTATAACAGGTTGTTACACAGTAACAACAAGAACAGAAAGTGCAGTGCAATGTCAGTATATCGATGGTCACGTGATGTTAAGTGACTGAGTTCAGGAGTCGGATGGCCTGGGGGAAGAGGCTCCTCCTGAGTCTCTCAGTTTTGGCCATCAGGCTTCGGAAGCGCCTACCAGATGGCAGCAGCGTGAAATGAAGGTTTGCAGGGTGATTAGAGTTCTTGATGATTTTAGTAGCTCTACCTTTGCAGCGTTTGGTGTAGACGTCCTGCAGAGACGGGAGAGCTGACCCTGAGATACGCTCGGATAAGCGCACGACTCTTTGCAGGGCTTTGCAGTCACGACTGGTGCTGTTCCCATACCACGCTGTGATGCACTGAGTTAATACACTTTCTATCGCCCCTAAATAGAAAGTTTTCAGGATAGCTGGTGAAACCCTGAATTTCCTCAGCTGGCACAGGTGGTACAGTCTTTGCCTGGCTTTTTTCACCTGTGTCTGAATGTGAGCAGTCCAGGTCAGGTCCTCGGAGATGTTTACACCCAGGTACTTGAAGCTGCTCACTCTCTCTACTGGTGACCCGCTGATCATGAGAGGGAAGTATGTCCGTTGCTGTCTCTTCCTGAAGTCCACAATCAGTTCTTTGGTCTTGCCAACATTCAGAGAGAGACAGTTGTCCTGGCACCATGATGTTAGTTGCTCCACCTCGTCAAAGTATGCCATCTCATTGTTGTTGGAAATGAGGCCCAGGACAACAGTATCATCAGCAAATTTGATGATAGAGGTGGAGCTGTGTGTGGACAAACAGTCATGTGTGTAGAGAGAGTAGAGCAGGGCACTCAGGACACAGCCCTGTGGAGCGTGAGCCTTGTTTCAGACAAACAATAGATGTTGCAATCTCTCATGTCCCGTTGGAAACTTATCCTGGCTCTGAGATCGTCCATTTTATTTTCCAAGGATTGGACATTTGCGAGCAGAATGCTCGGGAGAGGTGGGCTGAATGCCCTTTTTCTCAGTCTGTTGTGGACCCCAGCGCGTTTCCCGCGGTGTTTCTTGATTCTTCGCCGTCGACTCTGGCCATTGTTCAACTCGGCATTCTGATGAATCTCAGCTGGCCACAGAGGATCGGTGAAAGTGTCCTGAAACAGTCCAGTGTAGAGGTAACCAATGTCCAAAAGAGTTTTGCTGTCATAGCAGATCAATGCAGATGATAAATTTGTAAAAATTGAGAGTAAAAGAAAGTAAAATAATAAATAAAAGCACAGTCTTCACGGAGCGACCTGAACGGCGACCGAACACGGCGGCGCCATCTTGGTTTTTTTCCATCACCTGCCTTTTTATGTTTCTTATGGGCCAATGAGGGTCTGTTCACGTGAAAGTGAAAAAAAAAAACAAATACAAAGGCTGGCCAATACGTGGGTCCCTTAGGCTGCAGCTTAGCCGAGCCTGTGTATTAATCTGCACCTGGCTACATGGTCACATCTTTTTCAAGAAGTCTCACCGTGTGTTTCTGGGTGCGGTCACGTCATTCATCCATCTGACAGCCATGAGCACTGTCTAGCAGGTTTGGGCTAATCACACTGAGGCAGCACTCGTGGATGAGTCATGTTCTGCGGGAACATGACCATCGCAATGCTTAGATCGAGACTCAGTGACCTCAGAAGGGGTAGAATCTAGTTCCTCTTTGCGAGGACCTACTTTTTCCAATTGAGATGGCTGGTCCCTCATGTCAGGAACCCAGTGTTTCATTTGGGGCTCCAGCGGATGATATGATGTTGATTGCTGCATCACAAGGTGAGCCTGAGTTCTCTGGAGATGAAGGTTCAGCTGGGCTGCCTTCTCCACCCAGCCAACATGTGTATGTGGGGCCCACATGGATTAAACATGGGCTACAGGAGTACAGAGTGGGCATGGGCTCAAAACGGGCTCATTCGTGCTAATCTCATGGCAGGGAGCCGAAGACAGCTGTTGTGGTGAGATTAGATTGGGGACCCCCATTCTGCCAGTCACTGACGTAACATGAAGTGACTGACTGAAATGGAATGTCTCGGTTACGCATGTAACCCTCGTTCCTTGAAGGAGGGAACGGAGACATTATGTCATCCTGCCACAACTGCTGTACGTACTGCTTGTACGGCCGGGCGCTCAGCCTTGGCTCCTCAGCAGGTAACATAATGCAAGATTGCATGCGCGGCTCCTTATATACCCACGCTGGTGGACGGAGTTCGCTATGCAAATTCCACAGACCCATGGCATTGTCATGCCATTGGCTCGTTTTGTAGAACTCGAAGGCGATAGACTTCTAAGCGAAACCACTGACGTAATGTCTCCATTCTCGAGGGTTACATACGTAACCAAGACATTCTCTTTGCTTAGAGTGGGAAGTTAAGAGACCACAGATAATATGTAATTTATGGTGAGAGGTGGGGAACGGAGAGGAACACCGTCACCTTTGAACCAAAGATGATACCTAACTGGTCAGAACTCATCCAGGAGGATGGGCATACATTTGATTTTAAAATCTAAGAACACAAACAAAGAATTAGACCACAAAAAAAAAAAAAAAAAAAAAGACTACAAGAGAAGATGATCAGACGATTGAGGCAGACAGCTCATTCAAGCCATCGGCCTACTCTTGTCTAACTTTCATTCCTTTTACTTAGTTTATTTTCTTTTTGTTGAGTCTCGTGTTCTAAGTTAAGTTTTGCCGCAAAGTTTTGATCAACGTTTCTACAGCAAAGCCTGCCTCAACTTCAAACCTCATCCATGAGACTTTTCATTCATCCGCCAACACACCACGTGATTGGCCTCCCAAGATGTCGATCAAAGACATGACAAGATCATCAGTGAATCAAAGAACTTGGGAAACCCCTCACCAGAGGACCAAGGGAATTGCCATTCAAAGAAAACACAAACTATAAATGCAAGTATCTCCAGACTCTAACTGAACTGGTGCATTGATATCAAATGTAATAACCCTGCCTAAGAAACGATAGGAGGGTTAAAGTAATGATTGATGGTTCATTCAGGTCATGTCTTATAAGTGCATATATTGCTAGAAATTGGGATTTCATCATTTCACTCTCTTAAAACTAAAACGTTCTTTCGTTTTGCAACTCAGGTGGGCGTGAATGTGTTTGTGTTAGATATTAGTTTTATGTGTTAGAATGATCAATTAAGCCTTGTTTGTATCGAAAGATAAGTGTTCATGTTTTATGTGCTTACAAAATGAATGTCTTAAACTGCTGATTTATGTTACCTTGCTAATAAATAGTGTTTTCACTATTGTTTAGATTTCATAATTTCACTCTCTTGAAACTCATCCTTTCCTAACTTTCTTTCTTTTTACAACTCATGTGAATGTGTGTGTGCATGTGTTTGTGTTAGATAAATAGTGTTTTCACTATTGTTTGGATATTAATATCCGCTGATAATTAAAAAATTTAATAATATAATTTACATTTGCTATTTCCTACACTAGTTTTAACATATAATTTAAACCTATATTTTAACGCTTTATAAGTTGCAAAATTAAAATGAAAGAAATCATAACAGAAATGATTAGATGTGTTTAACATGTTCAAGCTAAAATTGTAGCAAAAATATAATTTTAAATGTTATTTTTCTTAATTGCATTTACACTCACAGTTAAGATACTTGCGATTGCATTTTCATTAAATGTCCCACAATAAATATAGCAAAATTCAATGTGGAATTGAAAATGCAATTCGAGCCGATCAAGTCTCCGCCCCCGCCCTGTCAATCACTGCATCAAGGCGGGGCCAGGTATTGGAAACATGGCGGCAGCTGAGGCATTAACTGGCAGATGAAGTGGAGCAAGAACTGAGAAATGATTACATGCATCTGTCAGTGTCTGTTCTGTAATGCTGCGTTCACACTGAGTGTGAACAGAGTGTCAAATTTACGTTTAACGCATCTAGTTGGATAGCGAATCAAGGCAAGGCACTCCAGGAGCTGCGCCTGGATGACGGCCACTCTTCCACCTGTCTCGTGCCCAACTTCAGACTGGCCAAGTTCTATCGCAGGCCAAAAGGGTCACAATTACACTATAGATTACTTGTGTTTACAGTCAAATGTAAAATATAGCGTTTTAAACAATATTTGTGAATATGCTATAACAGAAGATGAATATGCTATAGGCTATTTTAGTTGACCCTCACTCTAGACAAATCCTTTTTGAAAAATTACTGGTATTCAGAACAGAACAAGAATGAAAACAATAGCTATAGGCTAGCCTATATATGCAAGTCAAGTCAAAACTAATTTGTTTAAAGCTGAACTAAAACAGAAACGTGCGTTATAGCCTACCTCTCTCATTTGTCACAAATCCAAATATTTCCATATTCACGATGTATTTGGATGCAATGTTGTTTCCACAATGTTTTGTTTCCAATACTACTGTGACACATTGTTGCCACATAGCCTATATTATTTTTTCTACTCAATTATGTCATAATAACCAGATGTTATGTCGTAAAAAAAACAAACATATATTTTCTCCTAATAAGGACATGTTGTATAGTGATCAGTGTTGTGCAAATTACTTCCAAACTGCAATACATTATAGGTTAATTCATAGGCACTCCTTTGGCTAAAATGATCCGTGCTGAATTTGTCTGGTCTGACTCAGGCCATCATTGACTGGGTGAGAACAGTTCAAACTTACTGGCTGTGGAAATCAGTAGGAGTGGTTCATTATTCTATAAGCAAAATGCCATAAATAACGTGCACATTATGCACTGAAAACGTGCCATCATACACTGTAAAAAGTGAACAGTTGGATCAAGTAAAAAAAAAAATACTTCAATTGGTAACAAAACATTTTTTTCTCAACTTAAATTACATTTTACCAACTTAAATTTCACTAGGACAAATCAAACAAGACTCAAATTGCTTTAGAAATATTTATTAACATTAATTCATTTTCTAACAGCATTTTCCTTATTACAAACTTTGAGAAATCATTACAAACTGTTCATATTTATTGTGCGAATGAAACTTAATTTACTGACACACTTAACATATATTCCATTAGCAGTCTTTTTGCAAAGTTGCCACTAATACATTTATAAAAATAAATATAAAAACATAGTGGTTATGCCCTTAAATGAGCCACATAAAACAATTAAATGGATAGTTCACCCAAAAAATTCCAAACCTGTATGAGTTGCTTTCTTCTGCTGAACACAAAAGAAGATGTGTTGAACAATGTTGGTAACCAGGCTGTTGATGGCACCCACTCTGATGGCACCCACTCTGGAAGTCGATGGGTGCCGTCAACTGTCTGGTTACCAACATTCTTCAACACATCTTCTTTGTGTTCAGCAGAAGAAAGAAACTCTTACAGGTTTGGAACAACTTGAACCATTTTTGGATTAACTATCCCTTTAATATATTCTTAAAATAGAACCAAGTGTATTATGAAAAGTGCTTTAGAATAGCTTACAGGTAATGCCCTAAACTGAACCATGTTAAAACAAATAATAATAAAAAAATAAAATAAAAAAAAAAAAAAACATAAACAAAACAGCTCTATAGCTTAGAGTTATAGGGGATTACCCTTTCACCAATTTTAAGTGAGCCAATCAACAAACATATGAATAAACAAATGTATAATCTTACAAACATAAGAAAACAAATGAAATATTCAACTAAAATTGATACATTCTTTCAAACACAGACTAGACATATGCATATTCAAACATTAATGCAAGCTTACTGTAGTCTACTGAAAAGACTACTTGACATGTGCTGATCGAGCTGTAAAAGCACTTTCTGGAATACCTTGAATGCAAGTGCTCCATCTCACCCTCACAATAATCTTGCTGGTTATCCTAAAGTAAAAATAATAAAAAAAATAAAAAAATATATATTATGCTATCACATATTTAAACTTTTTCTGAAAAATAAATCAAAATAGAATGTGTGGACATTCAAATCACAAGGTACTCCTTGATAAGGTCTTGAGGAATTCCCCCCAGGAAAACGATGAGGAACACACTCTCTTTTCATGTGAATGTTTCCAGTTAAACAAGTTCTTCTGTAGCATCCCATGGCCAAAGCCTGGCTCTCTTCTGAAACTTCACTGGTTCTAGCCCAGCAGTGACATAAAAGTGAGATATTTTAGGCAAAAATTTGATTTTTCTTGGAAAATGCTTTAGTGAGACCAGTAAGGGGTAATGCAAAGCACTGTAATGCAATACAGGTGGTAGCTAACTCTGAGGAGAATTATGAGCTACTCAGGATGTACTGCCACTCCATAATAACAATTTTATTAAAGCTGAGCAAACAAGTTCTTCTGTAGCATCCCATGGCCAAAGCCTGGCTCCCTACCAAAGCCACACAGGTCCAGACAGGCAGTGACATGAAAGGGAGAGATTTTTGGCAAAAAATAGATTTTTATTGGAAGATGCTTTAGTGAGGCCAGTAGGGGGTAATGCAAAGCACTGTAATGCAATACAGGTGGTAGCTCATTCTGAGGGGATTTATGAGCTACACAGGATGTACTGCCACTCCATAATAACTGTTTTATTAAAGTCAAGCAAACAAGTTCTTCTGTAGCATCCAATGGCCGAAGCCTGCCTCTCTTCTGAAACTTCACTGGTTCTTGCCCAGCAGTGACATGAAAGGGAAAACTTTTTGGGAAAAAACTAGATTGTTATTGGAAGATGCACCTTTTTCTGCTGTAGCATCCCATGGCCAAAGCCTGGCTCCCTACCAAAGCCAAACAGGTTCAGCCAGGTAGTGACATGAAATGGAGACATTATTGGCAAAAATTGGATTTATCTTGTAAGATGCTTCAGCGAGGACAGTAGGGGGTAATGCAAAGCACTATAATGCAATACAGATGGTAGCTCATTCTGAGGAGAATTATGAGCTACTCAGGATGTACTGCCACTCCATAATAACCGTTTTATTAAAGCTAAGCAAACAAGTTCTTCTATAGCATCCCATGGCCAAAGCCTGCCTCTCTCTTCTGAAACTTCACTGGTTCTCTCCCAGCAGTGACATGAAAGGGAAAACTTTTTAGAAAAAAACTAGATTGTTATTGGAAGATGGACCTTTTTCTGCTGTAGCATCCCATGGCCAAAGCCTGGCTCCCTACCAAAGCCAAACAGGTCCAGCCAGGAAGTGACATGAAATGGAGACATTATTGGCAAAAACTCTTTTTCTTGGAAGATGCTATATTGAGGCCAGTAGGGGGTAATGCAAAGAACTGTAATGCAATACAGGTGGTAGCTCATTCTGAGGGGAATTATGAGCTGCTCAGGATGTGCTGCCACTCCATAAGACCCCGTTTTATTAATGATAACCAAACCAGTTCTTGTGTAGTATCCCATGGCCAAAGCCTGGCTTGTTACCGAAGCTATGCTGGTTCTAGCCTGGCAGTGATATGAAAGGGATTTTTTTTTTTTTGGAAAAAACTCGATTGTTACTGGAAGATGCACCTTTTTATGCTGAAGCATCCCATGGCCAAAACCAAGCTGGTCCAGCCAGGCAGTGAAATGAAAGGGAGACATTTTTGGCAAAAACTCTTTCTTGGAAGATGCTATATTGAGGCCAGTAGGGGGTAATGCAAAGAACTGTAATGCAATACAGGTGGTAGCTCATTCTGAGGGGAATTATGAGTTGCTCAGGATGTGCTGCCACTCCATAAGACCCCGTTTTATTAATGATAACCAAACAAGTTCTTGTGTAGCATCCCATGGCCAAAGCCTGGCTTGCTACCGAAGCTATGCTGGTTCTAGCCCGGCAGTGATATGAAAATGAAAACTTTTTGGAAAAAAATAGATTGTTATTGGAAGATGCACCTTTTTATGCTGTAGCATCCCATGGCCAAAGCCAAGCTCGTCCAGACAGGCAGTGAAATGAAAGGGAGACATTTTTGGCAAAAACTCTTTTTCTTGGAAGATGCTATATTGAGGCCAGTAGGGGGTAATGCAAAGAACTGTAATGCAATACAGGTGGTAGCTCATTCTGAGGGGAATTATGAGCTGCTCAGGATGTGCTGCCACTCCATAAGACCCCGTTTTATTAATGATAACCAAACAAGTTCTTGTGTAGCATCCCATGGCCAAAGCCTGGCTTGTTATCGAAGCTATGCTGGTTCTAGCTCGGCAGTGATATGAAAGGGAAAACTTTTTGGAAAAAAATGTGATTGTCATTGGAAGATGCACCTTTTTATGCTGTAGCATCCTATGGCCAAAGCCAAGCTGGTCCAGCCAGGCAGTAACATAAAAAGGGAGACATTATTGGCAATAACGCTATTTTTCTTGGAAGATGCTTTATTGAGGCCAGTAGGGGGTAATGCAAAGCACAATAATGCAATACAGGTGGTAGCTCATTCTGAGGAGAATTTTGAGTTGCTCAGGATGTGCTGCCACTCCATAAGACCCCGTTTTATTAATGACAACCAAACAAGTTCTTGTGTAGCATCCCATGGCCAAAGCCTGGCTTGCTACCGAAGCTATGCTGGTTCTAGCCCGGCAGTGATATGAAAGGGAAACATTTTTGGAAAAAAAATTTATTGTTATTGGAAGATGCACCTTTTTATGCTGTAGCATCCCATGGCCAAAGCCAAGCTGGTCCAGACAGGCAGTGACATGAAAGGGAGACATTTTTGCAAAACACTCTTTTTCTTGGAAGATGATTTATTGAGGCCAGTAGGGGTAATGCAAAGCACAATAATGCAATAAAGGTGGTAGCTCATTCTGAGGAGAATTATGAGGTGCTCAGGATGTGCTGCCACTCCATAAGACCCCGTTTTATTAAAGCTAACCAAACAAGTTCTTCTGTAGCATCCCATGGCCAAAACCTGGCTCCCTACTGAAGCTTTGCTGGTTCAAGCCTGACAGTGATGCGAAAGGGACTTTTTTTTTTTTTTTTTTTTTGTGGAAAAAACTCGATTGTTACTGGAAGATGCACCTTTTTATGCTGAAGCATCCCATGGCCAAAACCAAGCTGGTCCAGCCAGGCAGTGAAATGAAAGGGAGACATTTTTGGCAAAAACTCTTTCTTGGAAGATGCTATATTGAGGCCAGTAGGGGGTAATGCAAAGAACTGTAATGCAATACAGGTGGTAGCTCATTCTGAGGGGAATTATGAGTTGCTCAGGATGTGCTGCCACTCCATAAGACCCCGTTTTATTAATGATAACCAAACAAGTTCTTGTGTAGCATCCCATGGCCAAAGCCTGGCTTGCTACCGAAGCTATGCTGGTTCTAGCCCGGCAGTGATATAAAAGGGAAAACTTTTTGGAAAAAAAATGTATTGTTATTGGAAGATGCACCTTTTTATGCTGTAGCATCCCATGGCCAAAGCCAAGCTGGTCCAGACAGGCAGTGACATGAAAGGGAGACATTTTTGCAAAAAACTCTTTTTCTTGGAAGATGATTTATTGAGGCCAGTAGGGGTAATGCAAAGCACAATAATGCAATACAGGTGGTAGCTCATTCTGAGGAGAATTATGAGGTGCTCAGGATGTGCTGCCACTCTATAAGACCCCGTTTTATTAAAGCTAACCAAACAAGTTCCTCTGTAGCATCCCATGGCCAAAGCCTGGCTTGCTACCGAAGCTATGCTGGTTCTAGCCCAGCAGTGATATGAAAGGGAAAACTTTTTGGAAAAAAGTAGATTGTTATTGGAAGATGCTCCTTTTTATGCTGTAGCATCCCATGGCCAAAGCCAAGCTGGTCCAGCCAGGCAGTGAAATGAAAGGGAGACATTTTTGGCAATAACGCTATTTTTCTTGGAAGATGCTTTATTGAGGCCAGTAGGGGGTAATGCAAAGCACAATAATGCAATACAGGTGGTAGCTCATTCTGAGGGGAATTATGAGCTGCTCAGGATGTGCTGCCACTCCATAAGACCCCGTTTTATTAAAGCTAACCAAACAAGTTCCTCTGTAGCATCCCATGGCCAAAGCCTGGCTCCCTACTGAAGCTATGCTGGTTCAAGCCTGACAGTGATGCGAAAGGGACTTTTTTTTTTTTTTTGGAAAAAACTCGATTGTTGCTGGAAGATGCACCTTTTTATGCTGTAGCATCCCATGGCCAAAGCCAAGCTGGTCCAGCCAGGCAGTGAAATGAAAGGGAGACATTTTTGGCAAAAACTCTTTCTTGGAAGATGCTATATTGAGGCCAGTAGGGGGTAATGCAAAGAACTGTAATGCAATGCAGGTGGTAGCTCATTCTGAGGGGAATTATGAGCTGCTCAGGATGTGCTGCCACTCCATAAGAACCTGTTTTATTAAAGCTAACCAAACAAGTTCTTGTGTAGTATCCCATGGCCAAAGCCTGGCTTGCTACCGAAGCTATGCTGGTTCTAGCCCAGCAGTGATATGAAAGGGAAAACTTTTTGGAAAAAAGTAGATTGTTATTGGAAGATGCTCCTTTTTATGCTGTAGCATCCCATGGCCAAAGCCAAGCTGGTCCAGCCAGGCAGTGAAATGAAAGGGAGACATTTTTGGCAAAAACTCTATCTTGGAAGATGCTATATTGAGGCCAGTAGGGGGTAATGCAAAGCACAATAATGTAATACAGGTGGTAGCTCATTCTGAGGAGAATTATGAGTTGCTCAGGATGTGCTGCCACTCCATAAGACCCCGTTTTATTAATGATAACCAAACAAGTTCTTGTGTAGCATCCCATGGCCAAAGCCTGGCTTGTTACCGAAACTATGCTGGTTTTAGCCCAGCAGTGATATGAAAGGGAAAACTTTTTGGAAAAAAATGTGATTGTCATTGGAAGATGCACCTTTTTATGCTGTAGCATCCCATGGCCAAAGCCAAGCTGGTCCAGCCAGGCAGTAACATAAAAAGTGAGACATTATTGGCAATAACGCTATTTTTCTTGGAAGATGCTTTATTGAGGCCAGTAGGGGGTAATGCAAAGCACAATAATGCAATACAGGTGGTAGCTCATTCTGAGGAGAATTTTGAGTTGCTCAGGATGTGCTGCCACTCCATAAGACCCCGTTTTATTAAAGCTAACCAAACAAGATCTTGTGTAGTATCCCATGGCCAAAGCCTGGCTTGCTACCGAAGCTATGCTGGTTCTAGCCCGGCAGTGATATGAAAGGGAAAACTTTTTGGAAAAAAATAGATTGTTATTGGAAGATGCACCTTTTTATGCTGTAGCATCCCATGGCCAAAGCCAAGCTGGTCCAGCCAGGCAGGAATATAAAAAGGGAGACATTATTGGCAATAACGCTATTTTTCTTGGAAGATGCTTTATTGAGGCCAGTAGGGGGTAATGCAAAGCACAATAATGCAATACAGGTGGTAGCTCATTCTGAGGAGAATTATGAGTTGCTCAGGATGTGCTGCCACGCCATAAGACCCCGTTTTATTAATGCTAACCAAACAAGTTCTTGTGTAGCTTCCCATGGCCAAAGCCTGGCTTGCTACCGAAGCTATGCTGGTTCTAGCCCGGCAGTGATATGAAAGGGAAAACTTTTTGGAAAAAAATGCGATTGTCATTGGAAGATGCACCTTTTTATGCTGTAGCATCCCATGGCCAAAGCCAAGCTGGTCCAGCCAGGCAGTAACATAAAAAGTGAGACATTATTGGCAATAACGCTATTTTTCTTGGAAGATGCTTTATTGAGGCCAGTAGGGGGTAATGCAAAGCACAATAATGCAATACAGGTGGTAGCTCATTCTGAGGAGAATTTTGAGTTGCTCAGGATGTGCTGCCACTCCATAAGACCCCGTTTTATTAATGATAACCAAACAAGTTCTTGTGTAGCATCCCATGGCCAAAGCCTGGCTTGCTACCGAAGCTATGCTGGTTCTAGTCCGGCAGTGATATGAAAGGGAAAACTTTTTGGAAAAAAATGTGATTGTCATTGGAAGATGCACCTTTTTATGCTGTAGCATCCCATGGCCAAAGCCAAGCTGGTCCAGCCAGGCAGTAACATAAAAAGGGAGACATTATTGGCAATAACGCTATTTTTCTTGGAAGATGCTTTATTGAGGCCAGTAGCGGGTAATGCAAAGCACAATAATGCAATACAGGTGGTAGCTCATTCTGAGGAGAATTATGAGGTGCTCAGGATGTGCTGCCACTCCATAAGACCCCGTTTTATTAAAGCTAACCAAACAAGTTCTTGTGTAGCATCCTATGGCCAAAGCCTGGCTTGTTACTGAAGCTATGCTGGTTCTAGCCCGGCAGTGATATGAAAGGGATTTTTTTTTTTTTTTTTTTTTTTTTTTTGGAAAAAACTCGATTGTTACTGGAAGATGCACCTTTTTCATGCTGAAGCATCCCATGGCCAAAGCCTGGCTTGTTACCTGAGGGGAATTATGAGCTGCTCAGGATGTGCTGCCACTCCATAAGACCCAGGTAATCAAACAAGTTCTTGTAGCATCCCATGAAGCTATGCTGGTTCTAGCCCGGCAGTGATATGAAAATGAAAACTTTTTGGAAAAAAATAGATTGTTATTGGAAGATGCACCTTTTTATGCTGTAGCATCCCATGGCCAAAGCCAAGCTGGTCCAGACAGGCAGTGACATGAAAGGGAGACATTTTTGCAAAAAACTCTTTTTCTTGGAAGATGCTTTATTGAGGCCAGTAGGGGGTAATGCAAAGCACAATAATGCAATACAGGTGGTAGCTCATTCTGAGGGGAATTATGAGCTGCTCAGGATGTGCTGCCACTCCATAAGACCCCGTTTTATTAAAGCTAACCAAACAAGTTCCTCTGTAGCATCCCATGGCCAAAGCCTGGCTCCCTACTGAAGCTATGCTGGTTCAAGCCTGACAGTGATGCGAAAGGGACTTTTTTTTTTTTTTTTGGAAAAAACTCGATTGTTGCTGGAAGATGCACCTTTTTATGCTGTAGCATCCCATGGCCAAAGCCAAGCTGGTCTAGCCAGGCAGTGAAATGAAAGGGAGACATTTTTGGCAAAAACTCTTTTTTTTGGAAGATGCTATATTGAGGACAGTAGGGGGTAATGCAAATAACTGTAATGCAATACAGGTGGTAGCTCATTCTGAGGGGAATTATGAGCTGCTCAGGATGTGCTGCCACTCCAAAAGACCCCGTTTTATTAAAGCTAACCAAACAAGTTCTTGTGTAGGGTCCCACGGCCAAAGCCTTGCTTGCTACCGAAGCTATGCTGGTTCTAGCCTGACAGTGACATGAAAGGAATTTTTTTTTTTTTTTTTGGAAAAAAACTTGATTGTTACTGGAAGATGCACCTTTTTATGCTGTAGCATCATATGGCCAAAGCCAAGCTGGTCCAGCCAGGCAGTGACATGAAAGTGAGACATTATTGGCAATAACGCTATTTTTCTTGGAAGATGCTTTATTGAGGCCAGTAAGGGGTAATGCAATGCACCATAATGCAATACAGGTGGTAGCTATTTCTGAGGGGAATTATGAGCTGCTCAGGATGTACTGCCACTCCATAAGACCCGTTTTTTTTAAAGGTAAGCAAACAAGTTCTCCTGTAGCGTCCCATGGCCGAATCCTGGTTCCCTACTGAATCTATGCTGGTTCTAGCCTGACAGTGATATGAAAGGGAAAACTTTTTGGAAAATACTAAATTGTTATGGGAAGATGCACCTTTTTATGCTGTAGCATCCCATGGCCAAAGCCAAGCTGGTACAGCCAGGCAGTGAAATGAAAGGGAGACATTTTTGGCAATAATTGGATTTTTCTTGGAAGATGCTTTAGTGAAGCCAGTAGGGGGTAATGCAAAGCACAGTAATGCAATACAGGTGGTAGCTCATTCTGAGGGGAATTATGAGTTGCTCAGGATGTACTGCCACTCCATAATAACTGTTTTATTAAAGTTAAGCAAACAAGATCTTCTGTAGCATCCCATGGCCAAAGTCTGGCTTTCTTCTGAAACTTTACTGGTTCTATCCCAGCAGTGACATGAAAGGGAAAAGTTTTTAGATAAAAACTAGATTGTTATTGGAAGATGCAACTTTTTCGGCTGTAACATCCTGTTGCCAATGCCTGGCTCCCTACCAAAGTCAAACAGGTACAGCCAGGTAGTGACATGACCGGGAGACATTTTTGGCAATAATTTGATTTTTCTTGGAAGATGCTTTAGTGAAGCCAGTAGGGGGTAATGCAAAGCACAGTAATGCAATACAGGTGGTAGCTCATTCTGAGGGGAATTATGAGTTGCTCAGGATGTACTGCCACTCCATAATAACTGTTTTATTAAAGTTAAGCAAACAAGATCTTCTGTAGCATCCCATGGCCAAAGCCTGGCTTTCTTCTGAAACTTCACTGGTTCTAGCCCAGCAGTAACATGAAAGAGTATGGAAGCCCTGAAGGCATGGTGAAAAAAAAAAAAAAAAAAAAAAAAAAAAAAAAAAAAACAGTTTAAACTTTCTCTTGTTATTTCAACATACCATCTCGTTATTTCAACATAATATAATATATGTTATTTCGACATAAGTCTCATATATTAAGCTTTGCTTTTATTTCGATAAAGAAATAAAGATGGCAGATGACTAGATGGCAGAATAAAGCTGGAGACACACTGCAAGCGTGGCGTGAGTGTGGCGTTTCTGTTGCGTGTCAGCCGCGGGGCGTTTTCTCTGTCTTTACACACCAGAAGCGTGTCTGACGTGGCGCTGCTGCTATTGATGTACAGGGAAGCCCTATACTTCATATTAAACATAAATATATAGCCTACTGATACAGCAAAGACAACGTCGGCAGTAGCCTATTGACCATACATATCTATGGTATTGACGGCAAAATAGGCTACAGAATATTTCGTTCTGTATTGACAGGTGCAATATTTCAAAATCGATAATTATGTTTTGTTTTTTATTTATTTATTTATTTATTTATTTTTTATTACAATTAGGCCTATATCTGCATGTATGTTAACCTAAAGACTTTCAAACTTTCAAAGACTGTCATTTATTAATGTAATCGTGTCAAAATTACATATAAAACATCTTTTCCTATACTATTTTGCCTGGAAACGCTTCCAACAAGCTTGCGTGTCGCGTGAAAAATAGTCGTCTGTTCTGTTTCTAGCATGCACGCGTTTTCTCAGGCGGGCAATGTGCAAGCTCTAACCTGTTAACATGGGAGCCGAAATAAAAACGGACACGCCACGCAGCCGAGACGCTCACGCCACGCTTGCAGCGTGTCGCCGGCCTTAGCCACAGTTCGCATTGGGAACTTGAGGGAACTTGTCGTGATTGAGGCTTTGTGTTTTTCTCGTTGTATTTGTTGCACCATTTCTATTAGTATCTTATCTATTAGTCTAATATAGACTATAGGGTAATATCAGTTAAATTGGGCCACTTTTTTGTAAATCGCTTAGGACAATAATACAATAACATATGTATTTTCCATTTGTTTTTATAATTAATAATAACTTTCTGATACTTTTGTTTTGAAATTATGTACTAAAATATAATTATTTAGGCCCTACAGTTCTTGAAACATCAGCTGTGCCAACTTTTTTTGTTGTTTCAGGCTAAATGGGCCGCAGTTTGCAAAGGGAAATAGTAATTTATCATCAATTTTAATTTTAAAACACAATTGCTTACACAGCCACATGACATTTAAACTGCATTAAACAAACATATTCATGTGTGCCATTAAAAAACCCAAAAAAAAAAAAAAACACATTTTGGGTGCAAACTGTTATCAAAAATACATGGGAGCAAACGCGATTGAATATAGAGGTTTGTATCTCATTATTCTATTAAAGAAAATCAATAATTGAATTTTCATTCCTATCAGAAATGAAGAATTAGTTTTATTGTAAATAGTGGTCAAATATCCAAGATATCTAATCTATCAAATACTTCAAATCTCAAGGTTAAAACTGGTTTATGATTTATTTTCAAGAAAAAAGAAAAAAAAAAAACCTTTTCAAGTATGGATATAAAGTTGAATTAAATTGGTTGGCCTGGGTTTTTTTTTTTTTTTTTTAAACAGCATTTAAAACTTCTTTCTTTGGTAAATTATGCATACGCTATAGCATCATTCATTTATATTCACATCGCTCCTAACATTAGGACGTTAACAACATTAAAATTATAAAATAAATTACCACTATAACCAGTAGATAGAGGAAGAGGAACACTTTTTGGCTCATTAGCCATTTTTTCTCTTCTTTTGAAAAAACATCTTACTAAACTTAACAATAAATCGTTATTTAAATCATGTCTGTGCTTTGTTTGTTATGATGAGAGGATTTATATATAGCCTAACTGGAAGATTTGGTAAATGTAAACTTCATTCAGCATTTTTAGTCATAAAACTTGTTTTGATCGACTGAGAGGATTATTTTCAACATAAATGCCCTTGATTTGCTACAATACTCAACGCTGTAAAATCACGCACTCTCGTGACCCAAATAAAATAACCAGATCACTCAATAAAAACATCAATGTTGTATCTTCTTTACCTCTCCCCAGAATAAAATGCTACTGTAAAGCCTAGTCCATGCACATATTGTGTTAATATTTGCCAGAAATTGCTGCAAATATAGTGAAACTGCTGTCTATCCTGCTTAATCCTATTCAAATAGATTGACAGAGCTGAATTGTTTGGAACTATTGAGAGATATGAACCACGTGACCACGTGGCGGCGAGTTCAAAGCCTGTCGCAACTCTTTTTTTTTTTTTTTTTTTTTATATGGCTCTGGGTTGGTCTGGACCACTCTTAACTAGGCACCATATCACAGTTTACACTCTATACGAATGTAATAACTTAAGTTAGCAACAAATACACCCAGTGTTCATTTAGGATAATGGTAAAGAATATAATGCAAAGATTAGGCCCTACTGCTAAATTAAAATCTGCTGTGGCGCTGAACCAGACACACTCCCGGTCAGCGCTTGTCATATTCCATACACAGATGTCTATAAGAGCTGCTATAATAACCATTTTAATTATATAATTTGATAAACTGTTTTATTCATATTAGATGGCCTACACATTGTGTATGAAACAATGTTTACTCTATTAGGCTATAGGCCTATTCTTTTAGTTCACCGACCACATAGGCCTACTTGTATGCATTTTGGGGGAAATGTTGTACATCCGACAGTTATTGCAGTGCAAACTCATCACGCGACAAAACACATTTGCTTCTACATATTTTACAGTGGGAATATTTTGAGATGCGCTGCAGTGTAGAGACTATATGAGGAAAGAAAGCGCGCATCCTGTTTGTTTATTTTATATTACAAAAGCACAACTATTTGTTGTTTTTGTGAGTTTACATAAATGATGTAGGCTATTGCTCTTATCTATGACCATACATTATTGTCCGGAAAAAAATGCCAGTGATCACACCGGCGCCTTCATGTCATGTAAGCGTGCTATACTTCAGCTTCCACTCTCCACACAAACACTTGGATATGTTTCCACATTCCACTGCCCGCCTCTCGCGTTTTTCAAAGCGAAAACGCGTTGAACGAGCCCTTAAACTCATGCCGGAGGCACAGAGATAGCCCCCAGAATATAGATAGGCTACATTACAATAGCCTATGTAACGAATATCTAGCCCCAGGGGAAAATGGTGCGGGATTTATGCATGCGTTTAATCGTGTTACGATCAAACATGCACAGATCCGCACAGAGGGGAATTTTGATATTAACAATTGATTAAAACGGATTAAAACAATTATTAATATCTAGGGCTTAATTCAACTTTTAGAAATTTATTTAATTCTAGGATTGAGTTCAAAGGACGGATAATTGTCCACCAAAATATCTGTCTTTTAATAACTCTTAAACAACGTTTCTCTGGCCAGGAGAAATAGCTTTCTTTTAATTTGTAACAGGGTCGGTTCACCGTAAAAGTGACCTATGTATGAGCAAACCAAGCGCAATCACGTGTGAATATATATATTTTAATAAAATCAACAAACAATAAACAAACATACACAAATTAACTGAAAGCAGGAAGGAGAGAGAGGGAGAAAGAGAGAGAGCGAGAGAGAGAGACAGAGCAACGGTGATATTATCGACACAACCTATGAGCATAAACAAGGAGTCAGTCCAGCTTATTGGTATAAGCTCAAAACTTTATAACGACAGCTTATGGATACTTGCATATGTTTCCTTGGTGGTGAGCTCGTGTGTTTAAGGGAATTCCGCGATCCGGTCCGTGTTTCGATCTTGCCGGGTGGGTCCTTGGAGTCCGCGGGAAATTCAACTTTGGTTCCTTTGTGTGATGAGATCCGTTGGAAGGTGGCGAAGAGGAAGAGGAAAGCAAGAAGGAAGAGAGAGCAGGACAGAGAGCGAAGGACCAGAGAGGAGGCGCAAGAGAGCGGCGCAAGAAGAGCAAGAGCGCAAGAGGCAAGAAAGAAGGACAAGAGAGCGTCTGTGGCCCATTCTTAAAGGCCGTGACGGGGCACGTCTCTTTGGTCGGAACAGCCAATCAGAGCGAAGGAACTCAGAAGCGGGAAATCTTCCTTTGTCTTGGGTCTCACCTCATTAACATGTTTTATGACTCTCACAAATGGGCAGACTTGGGGTTTTTTGGGTATGCAGACTTTGGGGTTTTGGCATGAAAGAAAGCAAAATAGCATCATAGCACCCCACAACCCGCCTAGCTGGCCTACAAATTGCGAGACAAAGATTTCGAGACCAAACATGGGGGTTTTAACCCAAGAGTTACAGGAATGGCAAGAATTGACGCCATCTTTCCTTAAGCCTTCGCTGGCTATAAGTTTATAACCTATCAAAACACATCTAAAATGGTTATAACAAAAAGCATGCATACATACAGGGAAGAGTACACCTAAAATGAAGAATAACTAAGTTAACAGTCATATGATCTGTTCGGATGTCCTTTGGTATGTGTGAGGTGGGGGCTGGTTTTATAATGGTCTCTCATGAGCATGGTTTGTGTCCTTTAGCACCGTTAACCTGTCAGTCTGTAGACTCCACGGCGCCGGTCTTGCTTGAGTCATTATAAATAATCAAAGTATTGGTCCGTTGATCATTTATGAGCACCGTCCATACGCTACACCTATATACATTTATTTAGCAATTTTGAATATTTTTATAAGATCACATGAGCCCCGATAAATGCAATTTCTACTTCAAACTTTGTTTGTTTGTTTTTTTTCTTTTTACAAAAAGCTCTCATGCACTCAAAGCGTTTTAAGCAGACACGTAGAGACAACGTTATCGGGAAATCCAGCCCAGATAGATAGATAGATAGATAGATAGATAGATAGATAGATAGATAGATAGATAGATAGATAGATAGATAGATAGATAGATAGATAGATAGATAGATAGATAGATAGATTTTAGCACTAACAACTTGCATGAAAAATATCTACACAGATACACAATAAACATAATTTAAATTTGATGAGTTTAACTACAAAACAGGAATTCCCATAACAAAAATGATCAAAGTAAAAAAAGTTACTTTCTTATGTCAAAATAGTTTTTTTTCACTCTAACATCTGCTATGTCTGCCACAGCTTTATCCAATGTTAATGTTTAACCATGGTTTTATTGTAGTAAAAGTGCAGTAACCATGCTTTTTGGCTAATTGATTACCATTTAAATAACCACAGTTTTACCACAAATACCATGGTTAAACTATGGTTAGAGTAGCAAAACCATGGTTAATTTGTGGTTACCATGGTTTAACTACAATAACCATGTTTTTTTTGGTTTTATTTGTAGTAAAACCATGGTTCATTTTCGTAAGGGTTGCACCAACATGGATTAAATTAAGATCAGTTTCGAGCTAATCTAGGATTTGTTGATCTAGGCTTTAATTTAAATCGAGTTATGTTGCACCAAATCATTTTAAACCCAGATTAACAAATCTGGGATTAGAATTTAACCTGGATTAAAACCTCCATTTACGATTAATTTTCGCCGCCATGATGGATTTGCCATTGACAGCAACAATACTAATATTCCATTTCCTTCTTTATTGACCACCAGAAACTCTCTCTGACAAGTAGCTCTTGTCGATAAAGGAAATAAACTTGTAATGTCAGCTGTCTTTATAAAGAGCTACGTAGAGAGACCGTTAGCCCACTGATCAAGCATGAAATCAAAGCGTTGCGGCAGCGTGTGTGGATTTCATAAGCCTGGAAATATATTTATAGAAGGCTATCAGTTAATTGAGTATATTGTGGCAGAGTAATTTATGAGAAACAACTGACATGATTGGCGGAGTGAGTATCTCCGCTCTTGACAGCGCCGCCCATTCCGTTTGATCGAGTGGAGCGGGCGTGAGAAACGCGAGGCGCGGCCGCGCGATCACTGGCGCTCACCTCATCATCATAGTTGCCGACCTTTGAATGCTAAATATAATCCTCTCTTCTTTTCTTTGTCGACACCGAGATGAGTGACGGATCTGCATCCCGGACTCGATAGCAGCCGTAACTCAAGGGGCCGCCACGACCCTCACACTCTGACGGCTTAATTCGCTTTATTTTTCTTTTCTTTATTTCAGTGGGACCTGACGACACACCCACTGTTTCAATCTCTGTTCAATCATCTGCATAGTTTAATTGTAGGTGCACTTTATTTTATTTAAACCTCCTCACATGTAAGTTTAAAATTAATCCATAATTAAGATTGAAATCTGAGTTTAAAGTTATGGAGCAACAGGATTAAAGTTAATCTATCTTAAATAGAAATTAAATCTGCTTATTTTTTTAAACAAGGTTTAAAATTTGGTGCAACAGAATTATAAGATAAACCTTGATTTAATCTAGATTTAAGATTAATCCTTGTTGGTGTTGTTGTTTTGTCAACAACAACAAAACAAAACAAAAAAATCATGAATATTAAATAATGAATTTAAAACTAATTTTGTAGTTCTATGACCCATTCATTGGAGCAAAATGCCACCCCTGCACATAGTGGGACAATTGTGGCACTTTTATATCTTAAGATTTTATATTGTTGTTTTTACAAACATTCAACAACCTTATTTAATTTGAAAGCGGGCTCATAGGCAGTTTTCGCTTTTGATATAGCTAGTATGCCTTGGGTAGGCCTATTTATGACAACCTTGGCTTTTACGGTAATAATATATGGAAGCATAATTTTAACCTCAATAAGAGTTAGCCTAGAATGAATGCATATGCCTGGCATTAATGCTAAAATTCCCATGATAGGCTAAACCTCAGGGATTTTGGAGCACCAACTTGCAAAAGTGCTTAACCATATAGAACTACAATGCGTTAACTGATTCCCTGTCCTATTCTGCCCTCTAGTGGCTAATATTGAAAGAACAACAAAGCTTAACAAAGACTTATGTCGAAATAACGAGTTATTATCTTGAAATAATGAGATATTATGTTGAAATAACGAGTTATTATGTTGAAATAACGAGATATTATGTCGAAATAACGAGTTATTATCTTGAAATAACGAGATATGTCGAAATAACGAGATATTATGTTGAAATAACGACTTATTATGTTGAAATAACGACTTATGTTGAAATAACAAGATATTATGTTGAAATAACATTATGTTGAAATAACGAGATATTATGTTGAAATAACAACTTATGTTGAAATAAGGAGATATTATGTTGAAATAACCACTTATGTTGAAATAACAACTTATTATGTTGAAATAACGAGATATTATGTTGAAATAACGAGATATTATGTTGAAATAATGACTTATTATGTTGAAATAACGAGATAAGGTTTCAACTTTTTTTTTCTCCCACCACCATCATTTGTTTTTTTTTTTTTTTACCATGCGGTTCAGGGCTTCCGTACATAATAACCAGATGTTATGTCGTAAAAACAACATATATTTTCTCCTAATAAGGACATGTTGTATAGTGATCAGTGTTATGCAAATTACTTCCATACTGCAATACATTATAGATTACTTGTTAAAAAGTAATTCTTTACCTTACAATGTTACTGTCTCAGAATTGCAATGCATTACCATAAAATAGCCTATAGCATATTCAGCTTCTGTTATGTCTTGGAAACATTACTCAAAGCTTTTGTACTAATGTGACAAGTATCTGTGTAATTTGAATTTCTGAACATGAAATCTTAGCAATTACATTAAAGTATGATAAAGAATCTTTAATTAATATGTTTAATGTTAGTAGAGATTAAAATATTCCAAAAGTTATGGGCTAACGTAGATAAATATAGCCTATTAATTCATAGGCACTCCTTTGGCTAAAATGATCCGTGCTGAATTTGTCTGGTCTGACTCAGGCCATCATTGACTGGGTGAGAACAGTTCAAACTTACTGGCTGTGGAAATCAGTAGGAGTGGTTCATTATTCTATAAGCAAAATGCCATAAATAACGTGCACATTATGCACTGAAAACGTGCCATCATACACTGTAAAAGTGAACAGTTGGATCAACTTAAAAAAAAAAAAATACTTCAATTGGTAAAAAAAAAAAATCTCAACTTAAATTACGTTTTATCAACTTAAATTTCACTAGAACAAATCAAACAAGACTCAAATTGCTTTAGAAATATTTATTAACATTAATTCATTTTCTATGCTAACAGTATTTTCCTTATTACAAAATTTGAGAAATCATTACAAACTGTTCATATTTATTGTGCCAATGAAACTTAATTTACTGACACACTTAACATCCATTCCATTAACAGTCTTTTTGCAAAGTTGCCACTAATACATTTATAAAAATAAATATAAAAACATAGTGGTTATGCCCTTAAATGAGCCACATAAAACAATTAAATGGATAGTTCACCCAAAAAATTGTTCCAAACCTGTATGAGTTGCTTTCTTCTGCTGAACACAAAAGAAGATGTGTTGAAGAATGTTGGTAACCAGGCTGTTGATGGCACCCACTCTGATGGCACCCACTCTGGAAGTCGATGGGTGCCGTCAACTGTCTGGTTACCAACATTCTTCAACACATCTTCTTTTGTGTTCAGCAGAAGAAAGAAACTCATACAGGTTTGGAACAACTTGAACCATTTTTGGATGAACTATCCCTTTAATATATTCTTAAAATAGAACCAAGTGTATTATGAAAAGTGCTTTAGAATAGCTTACAGGTAATGCCCTAAAATGAACCATGTTAAAAAAATAATAATAAAAAAATAAACAGATCATGGAAAATGTTTAACAGCTTAGAGTTACAGGGGATTACCCTTTCACCAATTTTAAGTGAACCAATCAACAAACATATGAATAAACAAATGTATAATCTTACAAACATAAGAAAACAAATGAAACATCCAACTAAAACTGATACATTCTTTCAAACACAGACTAGATATATGCACATTCAAACATTAATGCAAGCTTACTGTAGTCTACTGAAAAGACTACTTGACGTGCTGATCGAGCTGTAAAAGCACTTTCTGGAATACCTTGAATGCAAGCGCTCCATCTCACCCTCACAATAATCTTGCTGGTTATCCTAAAGTAAAAATAAAAATATTCAAAAATATATATTTTGCTATCACATATTCAAACTTTATCTGAAAAATGAATCAAAATAGAATGTGTGGACATTCAACTCACAAGGTACTCCTTGATAAGGTCTTGAGGAATTCCCCCCAGGAAAATGATGAGGGACTTCAGGTCACACTCTCTTTTCATGTGAATGTTTTCAGTCTGTGATAAAGCAATTGTGATTATTTAAAAATAATAATCTGTAATAGAGTATCAGATTTTGCAGAGGATAACAAAGAAAAAGAAAATCAAAAGATTTGCAAAACTATAAAAGTTTGTATTACTGACTGGCCAAAGTATATACACATCACAGAAGTATACAAAAGATTATTATTCAGATATAAACGCTGATGTCTACGTTACCATTCAAAATAGAATAAATCACCTTTTGAAAGTAACTGGGTGGTTCAAATAACAACTATATTGATTGCATTGTAACACTAGGCTCCAACGAATGACTGCTAAAAATGTATCCATCACTGAATCATTCTTTCAGAAACAAGTGAAGTCTTTTTAAATGCAATTTACAAAAATATTCAGTTTCATCTGACGCAGGGGCCGGCCAATACAAATCCGGCGTCCTGATGTGGAATCCGGAAGCTCTGTGCTGAGTTTACTACACGAACAGCATAGGACACTGACAGGTCTGTTGAATAAAGTCGTTATTTTATTAAACAACCAATAAAAATGGAAAAAAATGCACAATACTCAAATAGTCCTTTTTGTGTTTGTTATACTTGTAAATGAGTTTAACAAATTGCTAATCTCAACAAATTCGCTAATACTTTACACTAAGTTTCATTAGTTAACATTAGTTAACTAACATGACCTAATAATGAACTGCATTTCTACAGCACATATTAATCTTTGTTAATGTTAATTTCAACATTATTACATTTTTATTATTAATTTTACATTATTAAAATCAAGAGTTCTATTTGTCACTTTGAGAGACAAAAAACAAAACAAAAAACATGCTGATTTCTTTTTATTTAATTTTTTTTTTATTACACTGACAATACATTGAGTCTTAAGGAGTGAAACCATCAGTCTGTGCAAGAAACTGAACATTATTAACATGCAACATTGCCATGACGGTTTGCTGAGGCTGTTGATTACAGGTAATAATGTTAATAAAAATTTTTCCATTTTGATTGGGTGGTGATGACAATTTAAAACTTCTAAGCAATAAAACAAGTATTTAACAATTAAATGTTATTGCTAAACATACTGTGACTGAAATAAGATTGTGTAGTTGATATTAATGTAAAACACACAGACAAACCTGATATAAGATTTTAAAAATTGCAGCAGTCTTCTCATGGGTTGCTCCTCCTTTTGAACGAATTACTCTGATTAGTTGACTCATGTACACATCTAACTGGGCGAGGAACGTGTCTTCCAGTGGAACAGCTATAAGCATAGAACTCTGCATTGATCTGAATTCAGAAAAAAAAAAAAAAAAAAAAAAAAACAGTCATCAACAGTCAAACTGCATATGCAAAATTGTATTATATCAACTATATCAAATTTCACAGCACTGCCAAGAACATTGGTCTCAGTTCCTCCTAATTTAAATGCTGCAATAACTCAGGACTGGGCTGAAGACTATCGGCTCGTCATCCAGCAGAGGGGAAGGCCTTTGGAGGAGTATGTTGGAGGAGGAGTTCCTGCATACCATGATTAATGCCTGCTTCCGGATGGGACTGGATGATGATGATCTTTTTCAATTCCTGTCTCCTAGTGATTGTAATAGGTCCGTAGCGGACTTTATTAACTATGTCCTTGATTTAACTGGTTCAGATTTCTTTGTAGATGTAGCCAAAAAATATTGTCATCCAGTTCCTATCCGGAAGCATGTGGTCGCTCTAGCTCACCCCAAGCCAGTGCCCTCCACATGCCTCTCCAAGGGTCGCCTCCCTTCCTGGCCACCCGTGTTTCCCCCGGAAACATGTCTCAAACAGCCAGGACCTGGGGGCTAAGGTGAGGGATGCAGCGTTGACATCGGTGTGGGCCATCCCTGGTCCACAGCCCCAAGACCCAGTGTAACCCTCAGCCCAGAGAAAGTGGCGCCCCCTGTCTCCGTCCAGTGCCAGAGTCCAAAGAAGGCTTCAGCCCGTGACCATCACCCAAAGTCTTGTTCTGACAAGGTCACTCCATCTCCTGTCCAAAGTCCTGGGACATCTCCAGTTCCCATCAAGAGTCCAGTGATGGCTCTGGCTTCAGCTTCAGTCCAGAGTCCAGTGATGTCCCCAGAACCAGCAAGGGACCACTGGCTTATTGACTTTTGGACGGAGATGCCTCCAGTCCCCATCGAGTGTCCAGTGGGGGCTCTAGCCTGCAACAAGGGTCCAGAGAGGGCTTCAGCACGTGATGAGTGTCCAGAGAGGACTCTGCATCTTGTTCCTCCCAAGAAAATATAATCCAAGGAGTACAGTTAAAATAACATCCACATTTGCTCCACAATCGACTCCAAAATTCTATTGGAGGTCCCTGGTAGAAGATATTGACTGGAAAAGGGCCTGGCTTTTACCTGGGACATTTTGTATTCCTTATTCTGCCAGTGTTACACACTCTTTCAGTGTAAATTACATATATATATATATTTTTTTATTATAATGATATATAAAATACACCCCTGGAGTATATTGTTATTTTTATTTTTTATCTGGAAAATGTTTCATTCATAAGAAAAAAAATTGCAAATCGTATTCCACCCTACACCCATTTTAAAATGTAATTAAACTCACTTTTCAAATCTCTTGCTCTTAAATACTATGAATAAATATTTAAAGAAAATCTATGTATGTAAAGCTTTCCTTGTAATTGTTTGTATGTTATTGTATTAATACAACTGTGTCCTAGCAACTTATGATTTGATTATAATTTTTTTGTTTTTGTTTTTTCCTTGTATGTATTTTAATTGCTCCTTGGCAATGTTCTTATGTTTGTTATTTGAGCATAAAAAAAAAAAAAAAAAAAAAAAAAAAAAACACTTGGGACAACTTCATCTCTGTTCTTCCACTGGGGTGCAATAGCAAATAGCAATGAGAAGGAGAGCAAGCTTAGCGGTCTGGAAGTTGTTACACATAAATCAGGTACGATCATGGGGTAGCCTACAATGGGTTAAAATTTTGCTTTTCACTTCATGGGTGACTGAAGTTCCTTAATGCAATTATTATGTGAATATTAGCCTATTCAGCTGCAAACAGACAATCTACTACATTTCTCTGACCTCAGATTACTGGGGTGGACTTACATTAATATGTCTTGTATAAGTCCTTAGACTGGTTGTATACATTGTGTAGGAATTGTTTGGGATTTAAAGTGTAAGGACCGGTTTTACTGCTAAGACAAAAGCTGAGATCCAACACCCTGCATTAAAACAATAAAACTCAATCTGAAGAGATCTCACAGAGAAACTGTAGGACACCGCCCTGACCAAAACCCTCTCCCCCTCTCTACCTCCCTTTCCCCCTTCCCCCTGATTCAAGTCCCAGAATGCAGATATACTACATATGATTTATCTTGTGAATCTATTGTTTTATCCCTTTCATGTCTGGTGTCTTTTTAAAGGTCATAGTGCGATTGGTAAAATGGTCTCAACATCACTGAAGTCACTGATAGGGTTAGAAAGATTGAAACATATGAGACTTGTGTTCTCTTTTTGAGTGGTCTCTCCAAAGATATCTGATCTTCTCCCCCAAACTAGGTGTTTGTGTTGCAAATAGTTACAACCCTTTGTTCTGGTCTGGGTATTTAAGGAAGGGTAGCAGGGCTGCCATTTGGGAAATATTCTGTAGACAGAAGCCCCATGCAGTGTTGTGTCAGTGTCATAAGAGGCACTCACACACACTGTATGTATTGTGCCAGATATGACTCTTTGAAACTATTTTCATATTACTTAATTGTATTTTATGCTGAAAGTTGTGTACCATGGATTCATGTTTAATTATGTTCTTTAAGTTCTGTCTGGCCAAAATAAATGTTAATCTTGATTTATTCTGTATTTTTCATAAATCATTACTCAAGTAGTGTCGCATGAGGAGTTTTGTAGGAGTTTCCGTAAATCTTTCTGTCAGGGCAGATTCATACCGAGGACCCCATGACCGGAGCATGGCGCTAAGCATGAGGGGCAATCTGATTTCTGGGTGTCACTGTTATTATCAAGTTACAGCTTTCATGACTATTGCTAAAATTACACTTTCTGTTATGAGTAAGCATTTGCGACTCACTTAAAGGTAAAATAGTTCACTCTGTAATCCTCTGTAATATCAGAACTGACTAATTTGCGTCCGTGAGGTAATGTAATTATAATCGCGAGCATTATCCTCTGAGCGACTCCGGGTCCCATGGAGGAACGAGTATTTGAAATTAAGAGATACTAAGAGAAATCAAAGATCTAAATTAAATCACAACTAAACTTATGATCAGCTGTTAAGTTACAAATGTAACAAATGTAACAAAGTTACAAAGAATTGGAGTAAGATCAAATTATTCATGGAGTCAGATTTAAAATTCGATGGTCATAAATTAAGTGAATCCAACAGAAGTGCTGAGAAGGCGAACACGCAGAAGTCCTTCGACCAGGCCGTTAGATTCCGTCCTTGGGCTAACGGATGGACCTTACAAAATGGTGACCCTGGCGTGATCTCCAGGATGCAAGTGTCTTTTCAGCAAAGTATTGGGATTACAACAAGCAAGAGGTGATTTCCTTCTCTTTCTTCAGCTGTGATGGTAAGTCCATTTTTTTGCTTTTAGAAATGTTGGGAATATATTGAATACTGTATAAATCCGATGAAGGCTTGAGAATTAGACAACCAAAGTGCTTATCAGGAACATGAAAGCAACAGCGTAGAGTAGAAATGATATCCCTTGCTTTAAAATTCTCCTTGTTTGCATACGCAGCAAGAGAGGAAATTTTATTTTGGTACTCAAAAGAAGGCTGTAAGTTAAAGGTCCAGTTACATTTGTTTATTTGCTTTGCTGCAACAACACAGCAAAGAAAAAGAACAAATGGCCACGTTAACGTGTGAACAAAATCTTACTGGAAAAGATCTCACTGCAATCCTTTGTGTGTAAAATGTGAAGGTGGACAAAACTGATTCAGGACTGATGTCACAATTATAAATGTGTTGTGAAATATAGCGCTTTACTAGGGTCTTATTTCAGACATTGCTGCACTTTTGTGTGCTTATTTGTGTCTCAAAAGAGACTGAGAAAATTAACAGAACAAAGATGAACTTTGTCTTTCTTCATCAGACCTGTCTTTGTCAAACCTTTCTTTTTATATGCAAATAGATTCTCCAAAGAATGCAATTGATAATATCTAAAAATAAGAAAATTGTGCCCAATTCTATATTGTGTAGTCACAAAATCTTTAAATTGAGCAATGATTTGACCCGTGCGCTCAGCGTTTGCAGTTTATTGAACGTCCACAGCATCTAAGTTGATGACTGGTTTCCAGTTTGGTCTTGTTGCTGTGTCACACAATGATCACGCCAGCACAACAGAGATTATAACAAATGATTCTGGACACATGACTCAGCAGAGACCCTCTTGAGACCAGCAAATAAAATTATTTTTTAATTCATACTATTTTAATATAATATGATTTATATTATGATTATAATGTAAATTATATTATAATGGCTAGGAATGGCTTTTGATCTCATGATGATTCAGCATTATTTAGAGGATGAAAGATTGTTGAAGGAGTAGAAGAAGGATCAGAATGTAGAAAGATGGGATGTGCATTAGGGAACAAGACGGCAAGAGCACTATCAGTGTTGAAATGATGGGAAGGAGAACATAGATGGTTAAAGAAACTAATGTTAAGAAAGAAAACTGAAGTGAAAAACCTAAAGAGAAAGAACTTCTTTACCCTCTATTTGTGCAAGAATCTTTAATGAGAAAGATTACAATGCCCAGTTAAATGATTAACCTGATTGCTGTAACTTGAATAGGCTGAATTCATTCAAGACCTAATCATTTACATTCCAATCTCAAACCCAGGGAGACAGAGGAGGTGCGAGCTTTCCATTGTGATGCAATGACAAACAAAGGGGTGCAAATTTTAGCAAACTCCTCACTGGGAGCATTAGATGGGATGGGATCTGATCGGGGAAGTTATTTACCGGGAATGTAATGAAAAGCTGTGTGTTATGTTAATCTCAGACATTGACTCCACAGGGTTGACACACCACAGAGATCCAAATGGTCAAGAGTTTGAAAGACACCATAAATACCAAAGAACCTGTTGCTCTAAACCCAGATCTGGCTTGTATAAACAGCATCATTCAAAGAGATCCCCCCAGGGAACCTGAGTGTGATAATGATCACAATACAGCAGATTGTGTAAACACAACTGCAACAACAGCTTAAGGTGTAACGGGTCTGACTGCATTTACACACCAGCAGTCAGATCTGACCATTATAAATCAGTTTATTTGACCTTTTTCCTTTACAGAAACAGAATCATGATGATGATCCATGTCTTTGTAAACTAAAACAAATTCTCTCATAATGGCATAAAACCTTAACAGATTAAAGCCATATGCAACAACTGTCTGGCTAAGGCTATTGAAGAAAAATAAGATAGCACCATCTATCTTAGTGAAATTTGTGTAAAGGTCAATATTAGACTGTGTTTCTCTCTGTGTTTCTCTCTCTGTGTTCGTTTTCCTTTCAGGCTGATGGCTGCCACTCTTCAGACCCAGACTCCACAAGGGTCTGGGCTGGCCGCCATCAGCCAGGATACACACACACAACTTAACATAGGAGATGGGAGTGAAGATACTTCATGAAGCCATTCACACCCCACAGCACACATAGCTACATGGCTTCCCAGTGTAAAAACTGGAACTAAATTATACAACACAGATTATGGTAGGATAGACACCACCCATCTCCTATACACAACATACACACACACACACTTTTAACTCTAAAACCACACAACATCTCTACCTGGAATAGATCATAGGACTATCCAGGGCAAAATCATTAATATAATGCAAATCTATCATACATTATTCACCTTCATACATATAGGACAAGGGCAATTATTTTCATAATTCCTTTTCAGTTAGGTTGAACAAGTTTATGGCTTACAGCCATGTCAACTTCCTATATGTATTCCATGTAAGGTGCATAAAACATGTGCATGGCTATCAACACACACACACACATCAATTGATTGGCAATTAATTGATCAGTAAATTGATGGACAAAATCTTTATTATGTCCAGTCATTGGTATTGTTGTAAACTGGGAGGGCCCCTAGTTTCCAACATATCACTAATGACAATGAAAATATATCTAAAAGAGTTAGATGCAGAGTGCAGGCATTTCTATCAATTAATAAAACAATTCTCAGTCAGACCTGCCTTACCTTATTGAGTGTGTCTTAGCCTGTACATCAAATGCACAGAAGATGAGTGCAAAAGCTAAACTAGAGATTTTAAATCTCTGTTTCTGTAAATCTCATTCTCTAAGTGATTTGATTGAAATATTAGCTTTCAGTAATGATTTGAAAGTAAAACCAACTGATATAGACACTTTTATAATAACAATTATTAAATTGTGTAATTCCATGTTTAATTATGTGATATATTTTGATTATGCATACTTCTGGTAAATATACTTGTTATATTGATGTTTTGTTACCCTTCCTGTAATTCATCCAGACCACGTTTAAATTCCACTTCCATGTCAGTGGCAGTGAAGAATCTGGCTATCAAATGAGACCTACTCACTAAATATTTGACCCTGAGAAATGAGACCGTATTTACCACTCGCACTTCTGACATGAGTTTATCATGTGTTGTTATTCTTATGTTCTTGTGTTTATCCAACAACTCTCTTTTCCCATCTCACAATAACCAGAAAGTCATCAGTGTTCAATTATTGCATGGTTATTCAGAAGTTGTTCAGGTGTCTCACACACAATGGAGCTTCATCAGTGAAATGATTCCTTCACCCATGGAGATCTGACCTGCCTGGCAAACCAAACCTTCTGCTTGAAGGTGACCGAGGACTTCTCAAAGGGTCAGCTACCTAAGAATCCTGGGGAGGACAGGACACAGATGCTTCCTCAAAGTGTAAAGACACTTTCCACTGACACTTTCTGCTAATGGACACAACAGACTTGGGACAACAAGTCATTCTACAGACTGAAAACTATCACAATCAAGTGCAGGTGGAAGCAAACCTGACCAACAGGATCATAGATATCCTGTCCAATTGCGACAGCATCCAGTCAGCGCAGTACGCCTACACCTAAAGGGACTGTGCCAGAGGTGTGTTTTGCAGTGTTTTCATCTTCATGTTCAGTCTGTCTTAATGTTGTTATTTCAGGTGACTACTTGATTCCTGCACCCATGGACTTGTGCTGTTAACAAGGATCAGCACCATGAACACTACTGGAAACAACATCCAAAATATGGAAACAGGGAATATCCAAATATGTCCCCTTGAAACTCATATGAATTTGTCCCAAGGGGCCAGGGGTCGAATCTGTAAGGACCGGTTTTACTGCTAAGACAAAAGCTGAGATCCAACACCCTGCATTAAAACAATAAAACTCAATCTGAAGAGAAGATCTCACAGAGAAACTGTAGGACACCGCCCTGACCAAAACCCTCTCCCCCTCTCTACCTCCCTTTCCCCCTTCCCCCTGATTCAAGTCCCAGAATGCAGATATACTACATATGATTTATCTTGTGAATCTATTGTTTTATCCCTTTCATGTCTGGTGTCTTTTTAAAGGTCATAGTGCGATTGGTAAAATGGTCTCAACATCACTGAAGTCACTGTAAGGGTGGATCCTCTACAGCGGTTCTGACTGCAGGGTTGCCGAATGACTAAAGAAACGTTATCAGCAAGATGATAGAAAACTGTACATTTCTTGTCTTTACCACCCACTGCAGCTTATACCAACGACGGAAATAAAGCGCAGTTACAATAGCTAAACATGTGGAGAGCGTGACTATAATGTGACTATATTGTATTGCAATAGATAACACTTCAAAGTCAATACCAAATCAAAACTAGTTAGCACATCATTTGTAGTTGAAAGAATTTAATGACAAAATCTAGTTATGGTTACACTTAAAATAGTTACAAAATAAATGTATGAGATGATGAAAACTTATACCATTAATCGTACCCAGCATGAATGTTACCTGAGAGAGAGAGAGAGAGAGAGAGAGAGAGAGAGAGAAAAGAGAGAGAGACAAAGAAGAGAAGAGAGCAAAGAAGAGAAGAGCCAAAGAGAAGGCCCCAAGAAGAGAGCGCCAGAGAAAAAAAGACCCCCAAGAAGAGAGAGCCAGAGAAAAAAGAGCCAGAGCAACAGTTACAATCTTCTTTTATCTATTCCTTGACCATGTGACTGAAACCCTAACATGAGCCATTCAAACTGACCAATCAGACCAAACTTCCCCCACGGTGTTACAGGTGTGACACACATTTGGCCTACAGGCCTTCAGCATTTCTTTGTCTTTAGGAATTCCAAATGGCCCTCCTGGAGAGAGATGGGGGTTGAAAACAGTAAAGCAAATGTCTTTGTTCATTTTACAAAATCAAATATCTTTGATTATTTTCAATTCTTTCAGTCCCCTCTTGGCACCATTGGCCACAATCATTGAGTACAAAGGTGGCACAGTCCACAAAGACATGCTTTCTGTTGTGTGTAGATGTCATCTTCAGACTTCTCGTCCACACTTGTTGCAAAAGCAGCTGGTCAGTCTTCAGTCTTTGTTCTCATCTCAGTCCTGCATGAGAAGGCTCCATCAAATGGTGTTGCACCAATCATTGATATGCAAAACGTCCATTGAATCCTTCACACCTTGAGAACAGTCACTGAAGGTTAGAGCAAACGCTTGTCCCTCTTTCTGAGGACACAGGATGTGAACTTGTGCAGCAGGGATCCTGTGATTAAAAGAACATATAGCACAACAAAGAACAAAAGCATACATGATATTTGTCATTGGTCAGAAGTTTGATGTGGTCAGATTAAAATAGTCTCTGGCAATAAGCCATTAAATCGATGTACTTAATAAAGTGGTCAAGGCTGAGAATAAAAGAAGATCTCACAAGCTCTTACATTGTTTCTGGAAACATTAAAATAAATTGCCTTATAACAAAACAACAATCACTGTTGGCTTAAATCCCCCTTTTCATGAAGAGTATCAGCAAAATATTCAGTGTAACCAAATACAGAAATTCAATTCCATATATGTCCAAAACATTGTTGCAAGTCAAATGGACAAAATACAAAGACTCAGAAATCAAATAAGTTCAAAATCAAATGCATTGTTACAATACAATGATAAAATAAATGTTTGCACTTAGGTAAGAATGAGAAATGCATAAATTCATGTAAATTTTGATATTTAACTTGGTGAGACACATAATAACTAACTGATTTAGTAAATCTGAAGAAAAACAAAAACATTAACTGGGAGAAATTCACAGTTATAATACAGTCTAGATGTAAAGACTTAAATAAAATAGAATACATTTTGTGAGACAGATGTAGATTTGACTTTGTCTGTGAAGATCAAATCTATGTGGCTGCATTTAGCTGTGGCTATGTGTAAATCATGCCCCAAACATGGTAAGGAGGTTTACAATTGTGATGCAAATTTGGTCCTGTTGTAACAGGAAGCCAGCATGAGAATGTGAGTAAGGTGTGGTTGGCTCAAACCAGTGTTTTTGTTAGGGAGCATGATAAAGTGCAAAGGTCAAAGGTACTGAATCCTGCTGTGATGAAAGCATTTTCATGGTTAATGCAATTGTAAATTACACTGTAGCCACATGGCAATTCTATGCTCCTGTACATGGTTTTACTGCAGCTATATGGAAAATAGCAGAGTTTCCACTCAGGAGACAAACAAATTCAACATAGAAACACATGAAACTGGAAATGGCTAAACAATTCCAGTATTAAAGTTATTCCAATTTTCACAAGATACATGGCCTAGAATGCAAAGCATCAACAACCTTTATCCTAAGTGTTTCATACAACACTTAAAGTAAAGCAATCATGTGTTTTAAAGAATAAACTTAACTAGTCTATGTGTATATATTAACACAAACAACTATAATGTGTGTTCAATGCGCACAATGTGTTTAGTACAATTACAAATTTGAAAATACAAACAGGATCATTGCAATTTAGATGTTTAACTATTAAACTCACTGCTATGAGACTGCTAGTCCACTAGCCAGTGAGGTTAATAGCTGAAGGCCTTGCATGAACACTGCGGTTAACTCACTAAGAGTTTTACCTGCAAATGAGCGCTGATCTTTACTCTTAGAAAGTGATTTCCTAGTTTTCTGAAAATAAGGTGGAGGTCGACCTTCACCCAGTGACCAGCATCTCTCCTCTGAGTGGCCTATTTTCCTACAAGAACTGCAAAACCTGTTCTCTTTGCCATAGGATTGAATGCTATGTTCTCCTGGAGTTTGAGGATTTTCATGACTCTCTAATGCTTGTACACCATGCGTACTGGTACATGACTCTGCGCTATTACGGTACTGCATCACCTTAAGAACTGAAATAGGCACACTTTCTTGAGTTGCACATGCATTTTCTGAACTAAACGTTTCAGATTCATTAGAGCAAGTCAGCTCATCTAAGAAGTGAACATGCTTTTTAGTCCCATCGCTGTTAAGCGTTTTGGGAGACATGAACTTTTTAGCATTTAGCTTAGCCTTGAGATCTGCAATGGTCTCCTTGTGATTTTTACACTTTTCAGTCAGGGCTAACTGCTCAGCTAGTAATTTATCTAGCTGTGCTTGAAGATCTTGAATCTTTGCCTCAGACTTTTCTGCTTCTGCATTTTTAGAATGCACTTCTTTACATTTCTCATCTACACTTGATAATAGAAATGGTATCACATTATGTAGCCTTTTAAAACTTATGAAGTTTAAAGCCTCAATTATTTTACCATGTTTTGATTTCTTTTGGTGTTTGCCAATGTTTTCCCACCATCGAATCATTTCATCATCTGAACTTTTAATTCCAATATACTCTGTCTTGAGTTTGGACAAGGTAGGCTCAACTTTTCACTCCATAAAGCAAACAATAAGTCACTGTTATCAGAAATTTTCCCTTCCATCCCCGAGGAGATAATCTGAATATTCTCGGATTGTACAGTAATGGGACTATTGAAGCTATTTAAAACCTTCAAATTTCTGTTTCATGCAATTCATAAACAATGAAAACAGACTTACCAATTCCTTGGTCAAAAGGTCAGCTTTAATCCATTCACAAGATCAACTGTGAAAAAATGTCCTCATTCTGATGAATTTCAGAAGATTCACTGCAAAGGGATTCCCGGGTTTCGGCACCATCTGTAAGGGTGGATCCTCTACAGCGGTTCTGACTGCAGGGTTGCGAATGACTAAAGAAACGTTATCAGCAAGATGATAGAAAACTGTACATTTCTTGTCTTTACCACCCACTGCAGCTTATACCAACGACGGAAATAAGCGCAGTTACAATAGCTAAACATGTGGGAGAGCGTGACTATAATGTGACTATATTGTATTGCAATAGGTAACTCTTCAAAGTCAATACCAAATCAAAACTAGTTAGCACATCATTTGTAGTTGAAAGAATTTAATGACAAAATCTAGTTATGGTTACACTTAAAATAGTTACAAAATAAATGTATGAGATGATGAAAACTTATACCATTAATCGTACCCAGCATGAATTTTACCTGAGAGAGAGAGAGAGAGAGAGAGAGAGAGAGAAGGGAGAGACAAAGAGAGAGAGAGAGAGCAAAGAGAGAAGAGCCAAAGAGAAGGCCCCAAGAGAGAGAGAGCCAGAGAATAAAAGAGCCCCCAAGAAGAGAGAGCCAGAGAAAAAAGAGCCAGAGCAACAGTTACAATCTTCTTTTATCTATTCCTGACCATGTGACTTAAACCCTAACGTGAGCCATTCAAACTGACCAATCAGACTAAACTTCCCCCACGGTGTTACAGGTGTGACACACATTTGGCCTACAGGCCTTCAGCATTTCTGTGTCTTTAGGAATTCCAAATGGCCCTCCTGGAGAGAGATGGGGGTTGCAAACAGTAAAGCAAATGTCTTTGTTCATTTTACAAAATCAAATATCTTTGATTATTTTCAATTCTTTCAGTCCCCTCTTGGCACCATTGGCCACAATCATTGAGTACAAAGGTGGCACAGTCCACAAAGACATGCTTTCTGTTGTGTGTAGATGTCATCTTCAGACTTCTCGTTCACACTTGTTGCAAAAGCAGCTGGTCAGTCTTCAGTCTTTGTTCTCATCTCAGTCCTGCATGAGAAGGCTCCATCAAATGGTGTTGCACCAATCATTGATATGCAAAACGTCCATTGAATCCTTCACACCTTGAGAAAAGTCACTGAAGGTTAGAGCAAACGCTTGTCCCTCTTTCTGAGGACACAGGATGTGAACTTGTGCAGCAGGGATCCTGTGATTAAAGAACATATAGCACAACAAAGAACAAAAGCATACACAGCATTTGTCATTGGTCAGAAGTTTGATGTGGTCAGATTAAAATAGTCTCTGGCAATAAGCCATTAAATCGATGTACTTAATAAAGTGGTCAAGGCTGAGAATAAAAGAAGATCTCACAAGCTCTTACATTGTTTCTGGAAAACATTAAAAATAAATTGCATTATAACAAAACAACAATCATTGTTGGCTTAAATCCCCCTTTTCATGAAGAGTAATATTCAGTGTAACCAAATACAGAAATTCAATTCCATAGATGTCCAAAAACATTGTTGCAAGTCAAATGGACAAAATACAAAGACTCAGAAATCAAATAAGTTCAAAATCAAATGCATTGTTACAATACAATGATAAAATAAATGTTTGCACTTAGGTAAGAATGAGAAATGCATAAATTCACGTAAATTTTGATATTTAACTTGGTGAGACACATAATAACTAACTGATTTAGTAAATCTGAAGAAAAACAAAAACAATAACTGGGAGAAATTCACAGTTATAATACAGTCTAGATGTAAAGACTTAAATAAAATAGAATACATTTTGTGAGGCTGATGTAGATTTGACTTTGTCTGTGAAGATCAAATCTATGTGGCTGCATTTAGCTGTGGCTATGTGTAAATCATGCCCCAAACACGGCAAGGAGGTTTTACAATTGTGATGCAAATTTTGTCCTGTTGTAACAGGAAGCCAGCATGAGAATGTGAGTGAAGTGTGGTCTGGCTCAAACCAGTGTTTTTGTTAGGGAGCATGATAAAGTGCAAAGGTCAAAGGTACTGAATCCTGCTGTGATGAAAGCATTTTCATGGTTAATGCAGTTGTAAATTACACTGTAGCCACATGGCAATTCTATGCTCCTGTACATGGTTTTACTGCAGCTATATGGAAAATAGCAGAGTTTTCCACTCAGGAGACAAACAAATTCAACATAGAAACACATGAAACTGGAAATGGCTAAACAATTCCAGTATTAAAGTTATTCCAATTTTCACAAGATACATGGCCTAGAATGCAAAGCATCAACAACCTTTATCCTAAGTGTTTCATACAACACTTAAAGTAAAGCAATCATGTGTTTTAAAGAATAAACTTAACTAGTCTATGTGTATATATTAACACAAACAACTATAATGTGTGTTCAATGCGCACAATGTGTTTAGTACAATTACAAATTTGAAAATACAAACAGGATCATTGCAATTTAGATGTTTAACTATTAAACTCACTGCTATGAGACTGCTAGTCCACTAGCCAGTGAGGTTAATAGCTGAAGGCCTTGCATGAACACTGCGGTTAACTCACTAAGAGTTTTACCTGCAAATGAGCGCTGATCTTTACTCTTAGAAAGTGATTTCCTAGTTTTCTGAAAATAAGGTGGAGGTCGACCTTCACCCAGTGACCAGCATCTCTCCTCTGAGTGGCCTATTTTCCTACAAGAACTGCAAAACCTGTTCTCTTTGCCATAGGATTGAATGCTATGTTCTCCTGGAGTTTGAGGATTTTCATGACTCTCTAATGCTTGTACACCATGCGTACTGGTACATGACTCTGCGCTATTACGGTACTGCATCACCTTAAGAACTGAAATAGGCACACTTTCTTGAGTTGCACATGCATTTTCTGAACTAAACGTTTCAGATTCATTAGAGCAAGTCAGCTCATCTAAGAAGTGAACATGCTTTTTAGTCCCATCGCTGTTAAGCGTTTTGGGAGACATTAACTTTTTAGCATTTAGCATAGCCTTGAGATCTGCAATGGTCTCCTTGTGATTTTTACACTTTTCAGTCAGGGCTAACTGCTCAGCTAGTAATTTATCTAGCTGTGCTTGAAGATCTTGAATCTTTGCCTCAGACTTTTCTGCTTCTGCATTTTTAGAATGCACTTCTTTACATTTCTCATCTAGACTTGATAATAGAAATGGTATCACATTATGTAGCCTTTTAAAACTTATGAAGTTTAAAGCCTCAATTATTTTACCATGTTTTGATTTCTTTTGGTGTTTGCCAATGTTTTCCCACCATCGAATCATTTCATCATCTGAACTTTTAATTCCAATATACTCTGTCTTGAGTTTGGACAAGGTAGGCTCAACTTTTTCACTCCATAAAGCAAACAATAAGTCACTGTTATCAGAAATTTTCCCTTCCATCCCCGAGGAGATAATCTGAATATTCTCGGATTGTACAGTAATGGGACTATTGAAGCTATTTAAAACCTTCAAATTTCTGTTTCATGCAATTCATAAACAATGAAAACAGACTTACCAATTCCTTGGTCAAAAGGTCAGCTTTAATCCATTCACAAGATCAACTGTGAAAAAATGTCCTCATTCTGATGAATTTCAGAAGATTCACTGCAAGGGATTCCCGGGTTTCGGCACCATCTGTAAGGGTGGATCCTCTACAGCGGTTCTGACTGCAGGGTTGCCGAATGACTAAAGAAACGTTATCAGCAAGATGATAGAAAACTGTACATTTCTTGTCTTTACCACCCACTGCAGCTTATACCAACGACGGAAATAAGCGCAGTTACAATAGCTAAACATGTGGGAGAGCGTGACTATAATGTGACTATATTGTATTGCAATAGGTAACTCTTCAAAGTCAATACCAAATCAAAACTAGTTAGCACATCATTTGTAGTTGAAAGAATTTAATGACAAAATCTAGTTATGGTTACACTTAAAATAGTTACAAAATAAATGTATGAGATGATGAAAACTTATACCATTAATCGTACCCAGCATGAATTTTACCTGAGAGAGAGAGAGAGAGAGAGAGAGAGAGAGAAGGAGAGACAAAGAAGAGAAGAGAGCAAAGAGAGAAAGAGCAAAGAGAAGGCCCAAAGAGAGAGAGAGCCAGAGAATAAAAGAGCCCCAAGAAGAGAGAGCCAGAGAAAAAAGAGCCAGAGCAACAGTTACAATCTTCTTTTATCTATTCCCTGACCATGTGACTTAAACCCTAACGTGAGCCATTCAAACTGACCAATCAGACTAAACTTCCCCCACGGTGTTACAGGTGTGACACACATTTGGCCTACAGGCCTTCAGCATTTCTGTGTCTTTAGGAATTCCAAATGGCCCTCCTGGAGAGAGAGATGGGGTTGCAAACAGTAAAGCAAATGTCTTTGTTCATTTTACAAAATCAAATATCTTTGATTATTTTCAATTCTTTCAGTCCCCTCTTGGCACCATTGGCCACAATCATTGAGTACAAAGGTGGCACAGTCCACAAAGACATGCTTTCTGTTGTGTGTAGATGTCATCTTCAGACTTCTCGTTCACACTTGTTGCAAAAGCAGCTGGTCAGTCTTCAGTCTTTGTTCTCATCTCAGTCCTGCATGAGAAGGCTCCTTCAAATGGTGTTGCACCAATCATTGATATGCAAAACGTCCATTGAATCCTTCACACCTTGAGAAAGTCACTGAAGGTTAGAGCAAACGCTTGTCCCTCTTTCTGAGGACACAGGATGTGAACTTGTGCAGCAGGGATCCTGTGATTAAAAGAACATATAGCACAACAAAGAACAAAAGCATACACAGCATTTGTCATTGGTCAGAAGTTTGATGTGGTCAGATTAAAATAGTCTCTGGCAATAAGCCATTAAATCGATGTACTTAATAAAGTGGTCAAGGCTGAGAATAAAAGAAGATCTCACAAGCTCTTACATTGTTTCTGGAAAACATTAAAAATAAATTGCATTATAACAAAACAACAATCATTGTTGGCTTAAATCCCCCTTTTCATGAAGAGTAATATTCAGTGTAACCAAATACAGAAATTCAATTCCATAGATGTCCAAAAACATTGTTGCAAGTCAAATGGACAAAATACAAAGACTCAGAAATCAAATAAGTTCAAAATCAAATGCATTGTTACAATACAATGATAAAATAAATGTTTGCACTTAGGTAAGAATGAGAAATGCATAAATTCACGTAAATTTTGATATTTAACTTGGTGAGACACATAATAACTAACTGATTTAGTAAATCTGAAGAAAAACAAAAACAATAACTGGGAGAAATTCACAGTTATAATACAGTCTAGATGTAAAGACTTAAATAAAATAGAATACATTTTGTGAGGCTGATGTAGATTTGACTTTGTCTGTGAAGATCAAATCTATGTGGCTGCATTTAGCTGTGGCTATGTGTAAATCATGCCCCAAACACGGCAAGGAGGTTTTACAATTGTGATGCAAATTTTGTCCTGTTGTAACAGGAAGCCAGCATGAGAATGTGAGTGAAGTGTGGTCTGGCTCAAACCAGTGTTTTTGTTAGGGAGCATGATAAAGTGCAAAGGTCAAAGGTACTGAATCCTGCTGTGATGAAAGCATTTTCATGGTTAATGCAGTTGTAAATTACACTGTAGCCACATGGCAATTCTATGCTCCTGTACATGGTTTTACTGCAGCTATATGGAAAATAGCAGAGTTTTCCACTCAGGAGACAAACAAATTCAACATAGAAACACATGAAACTGGAAATGGCTAAACAATTCCAGTATTAAAGTTATTCCAATTTTCACAAGATACATGGCCTAGAATGCAAAGCATCAACAACCTTTATCCTAAGTGTTTCATACAACACTTAAAGTAAAGCAATCATGTGTTTTAAAGAATAAACTTAACTAGTCTATGTGTATATATTAACACAAACAACTATAATGTGTGTTCAATGCGCACAATGTGTTTAGTACAATTACAAATTTGAAAATACAAACAGGATCATTGCAATTTAGATGTTTAACTATTAAACTCACTGCTATGAGACTGCTAGTCCACTAGCCAGTGAGGTTAATAGCTGAAGGCCTTGCATGAACACTGCGGTTAACTCACTAAGAGTTTTACCTGCAAATGAGCGCTGATCTTTACTCTTAGAAAGTGATTTCCTAGTTTTCTGAAAATAAGGTGGAGGTCGACCTTCACCCAGTGACCAACATCTCTCCTCTGAGTGGCCTATTTTCCTACAAGAACTGCAAAACCTGTTCTCTTTGCCATAGGATTGAATGCTATGTTCTCCTGGAGTTTGAGGATTTTCATGACTCTCTAATGCTTGTACACCATGCGTACTGGTACATGACTCTGCGCTATTACGGTACTGCATCACCTTAAGAACTGAAATAGGCACACTTTCTTGAGTTGCACATGCATTTTCTGAACTAAACGTTTCAGATTCATTAGAGCAAGTCAGCTCATCTAAGAAGTGAACATGCTTTTTAGTCCCATCGCTGTTAAGCGTTTTGGGAGACATTAACTTTTAGCATTTAGCATAGCCTTGAGATCTGCAATGGTCTCCTTGTGATTTTTACACTTTTCAGTCAGGGCGAACTGCTCAGCTAGTAATTTATCTAGCTGTGCTTGAAGATCTTGAATCTTTGCCTCAGACTTTTCTGCTTCTGCATTTTTAGAATGCACTTCTTTACATTTCTCATCTACACTTGATAATAGAAATGGTATCACATTATGTAGCCTTTTAAAACTTATGAAGTTTAAAGCCTCAATTATTTTACCATGTTTTGATTTCTTTTGGTGTTTGCCAATGTTTTCCCACCATCGAATCATTTCATCATCTGAACTTTTAATTCCAATATACTCTTTCTTGAGTTTGGACAAGGTAGGCTCAACTTTTCACTCCATAAAGCAAACAATAAGTCACTGTTATCAGAAATTTTCCCTTCCATCCCGAGGAGATAATCTGAATATTCTCGGATTGTACAGTAATGGGACTATTGAAGCTATTTAAAACCTTCTAATTTCTGTTTCATGCAATTCATAAACAATGAAAACAGACTTACCAATTCCTTGGTCAAAAGGTCAGCTTTAATCCATTCACAAGATCAACTGTGAAAAAATGTCCTCATTCTGATGAATTTCAGAAGATTCACTGCAAGGGATTCCCGGGTTTTGGCACCATCTGTAAGGGTGGATCCTCTACAGCGGTTCTGACTGCAGGGTTGCCGAATGACTAAAGAAACGTTATCAGCAAGATGATAGAAAACTGTACATTTCTTGTCTTTACCACCCACTGCAGCTTATACCAACGACGGAAATAAGCGCAGTTACAATAGCTAAACATGTGGGAGAGCGTGACTATAATGTGACTATATTGTATTGCAATAGATAACACTTCAAAGTCAATACCAAATCAAAACTAGTTAGCACATCATTTGTAGTTGAAAGAATTTAATGACAAAATCTAGTTACGGTTACACTTAAAATAGTTACAAAATAAATGTATGAGATGATGAAAACTTATACCATTAATCGTACCCAGCATGAATGTTACCTGAGAGAGAGAGAGAGAGAGAGAGGGGGAGAGAGACAAAGAAGAGAAGAGAGCAAAGAAGAGAAGAGCCAAAGAGAAGGCCCCAAGAAGAGAGCGCCAGAGAAAAAAAGACCCCCCAAGAAGAGAGAGCCAGAGAAAAAAGAGCCAGAGCAACAGTTACAATCTTCTTTTATCTATTCCTTGACCATGTGACTGAAACCCTAACATGAGCCATTCAAACTGACCAATCAGACCAAACTTCCCCCACGGTGTTACAGGTGTGACACACATTTGGCCTACAGGCCTTCAGCATTTCTTTGTCTTTAGGAATTCCAAATGGCCCTCCTGGAGAGAGATGGGGGTTGAAAACAGTAAAGCAAATGTCTTTGTTCATTTTACAAAATCAAATATCTTTGATTATTTTCAATTCTTTCATCACTGATAGGGTTAGAAAGATTGAAACATATGAGACTTGTGTTCTCTTTTTGAGTGGTCTCTCCAAAGATATCTGATCTTCTCCCCCCAAACTAGGTGTTTGTGTTGCAAATAGTTACAACCCTTTGTTCTGGTCTGGGTATTTAAGGAAGGGTAGCAGGGCTGCCATTTGGGAACATTCTGTAGACAGAAGCCCCATGCAGTGTTGTGTCGGTGTCATAAGAGACACTCACACACGCTGTATGTATTGTGCCAGATATGACTCTTTGAAACTATTTTCATATTACTTAATTGTATTTTATGCTGAAAGTTGTGTACCATGGATTCATGTTTAATTATGTTCTTTAAGTTCTGTCTGGCCAAAATAAATGTTAATCTTGATTTATTCTGTATTTTTCATAAATCATTACTCAAGTAGTGTCGCATGAGGAGTTTTGTAGGAGTTTCCGTAAATCTTTCTGTCAGGGCAGATTCATACCGAGGACCCCATGACCGGAGCATGGCGCTAAGCATGAGGGCAATCTGATTTCTGGGTGTCACTGTTATTATCAAGTTACAGCTTTCGTGACTATTGCTAAAATTACACTTTCTGTTATGAGTAAGCATGTGCGACTCACTTAAAGGTAAAATAGTTCACTCTGTAATCCTCTGTAATATCAGAACTGACTAATTTGCGTCCGTGAGGTAATGTAATTATAATCGCGAGCATTATCCTCTGAGCGACTCCGGGTCCCATGGAGGAACGAGTATTTGAAATTAAGAGATACTAAGAGAAATCAAAGATCTAAATTAAATCACAACTAAACTTATGATCAGCTGTTAAGTTACAAATGTAACAAATGTAACAAAAGTTACAAAGAATTGGAGTAAGATCAAATTATTCATGGAGTCAGATTTAAAATTCGATGGTCATAAATTAAGTGAATCCAACAGAAGTGCTGAGAAGGCGAACACGCAGAAGTCCTTCGACCAGGCCGTTAGATTCCGTCCTTGGGCTAACGGATGGACCTTACAAAAGTATTACAATTCAATGTAGTAATGTTTCCACTGAGACAAACAACCTCCTGATATTTGGATTGAGAATGTTATTTGAGCTCCCACTGCACCCTTCTTCTTCTTTTAGTTTTATGGCAGATTGCAAGATTGCATATATATATATATATATATATATATATATATATATATAACTAAACAAACAAACAAACAAAGACTATAGTGGACAGCACATTCCAGGGCCCAGTTTATGGCCAGGCCCCTCTCTGCCCATAACAGTGGGCAAAGTTTCGCTACATTTTGATTGTATCTTGTTGGATTATCACAAACAAACTGTCCAATACCATCAGATAAAGATGCTAGGACAACAGCCATACACCTCTTAGAGGGCAAGAAGAAGACCTCTGGTAACAAGCCCAGGAAGGACAGGACTTCTCAATGGTCCACATGCAGTTTCTGCCCTTCACACATCTAGAGACTAATCCCTAATGTCCTGGTCTGTGACTGCCATAAAAATTCCTCAGGACCTCAGCAGTAGTGAGTAAAACAAAGGCGGCAGTGGCTATTTGCACTAAGTGCAAATAGCAATAGATGCTATTTACACTAAGTGCAAATAGCGATAGATGCTATTTACACCAAGTGTAAATAGCAACTAAATTCTATTTACACTCTAATAGCAATAGATGCTAATTCTATTTACACTCTAATAGCAATAGATGCTACTCATTCTCATGGTTTTTCCATTACTGATGCTCAAGTTTTTGATACTCTAATCTCAGATCATATGCCTGTATTGTTTTTTATGCCTTTTCCTCCATCAGGATCAAACATTACTCCTACTGTACAATGGACTTGTTCCTTTTTCCCTGTTTTCATGATGACTTCATTAGCACATTTAACAAGGTGTATTTGTCTATGTCCCTGGAGTCATCTTTACCTGACTTGGATGCTGAACAAGATCTTAGTCTGCTTAATACTGCTTGCTCTGAGGTTTTAAATATCACTGCTCCTCTAAAACCTAAGTCAAAACTTAAAACTGAACCATGGCTCAATGATAACATCCGCTCTCTGAGGCGAGCCTGTAGAAGAGCAGAACGAAAATGGAAAAGGGATAAATTACAAATTTCCTCTGAAATGCTCAGAAACTGCTTTGGCACTTTTCAGAAAGCTATGCAATCTGCAAAATCGCTCTAATTTAATTGTAAAAAAATCATCATAGTTCTAAAGCTTTATTTTCTGTGTTAAATTCTGCTCTAAATTCTCCTGTAAATGTGATTTCAAATCCCTCAGTGTCATTATGTGAAGGTTTTTCTGTGATAAGATCACCTCTCTAAGATGATATTTACACTAAGTGCAAATAGCTGCAGATGCTATTTACTAAGTGAAAATAATGATATATTCTATTTACACCATTTAAAAGTACAGTTCTTTGCAATATGTGTAAATAATAATTAGATGTAATTTATACTTTATTTTGACAGATACATACTATTTGCACCCCAGTATTGTTGTACATTAACAGGATGCAATAATAACAGTGTAAATTATTATTTTTATTTAAATTATTAAATGGATGCCACCTTAAGGGGACAATAAAAGCCCTCCCTACACCTACCCCTAAACCTACCCAATAAATGATTTTATTATTATTAAACATTTCGTTATGAAGACATTTCGTTATGAAGACATTTCCACATTTAGAAATGTATTTATTTATTATTTTTTTATTATTATTGAAAGTAAATGCCTTTCCGATGTGATTTGTGATGAAAAAAAGAGAAAAGAACAAGCTCTGCGAAAGGCGGATTCGAACTTGCGTTGATCTCATCAAAACAAAAATCCATTAGCCAGTGAATGCGCCACTGAAGATTTTTTTTAAATGTCATTTGGCACAACCAGGCATTGTTAGGCAGAGCTAGTGCGAATAGCACTTGCCACATAAGGCATGCTGTTTGCACTTGGTGTGAATAGACACTCCGAACAAAGAAAGACCACAATGATCCATCCAAATCCATCCATAACTATGTTTGGAAACCTTAAGACAAGTTCAAAATGCTTACGGGTGTGCAATATCATCAGACGTAACACAACCATTTTGAACTGCTAGAGGCGTTACACTTTTTCCGTAAGTTGAATACGGAAGGCGATTGGCCAGAAGCTAGGTACTTTATAAAGTTTTAAATATAATGTTAACAATGTTGCATCTCTATCACTCTCCATAATAAAATGATACTGTAAATGTGGTTGACATGATGATCAATGCAAACTATGCTGTACTGTTTACCAAAAATTGCTGCAAATACTTGTATACTGAAGCTGTTGTCTATTCAAATGTATTGACAGCGCTAGTTTGTTCAGAACTGAGAGCTCCATGAATCACGTGACCGCCGGGAGATGAAAGCATGTCGCAACTCAGTTATGCCACATTAAGTGCGCCAAAACAGTATTTATTGTTTGAATTTCGTATTAAAGCTTAGACTTTGTTTCATATCAAAAGCAGGTTTGGCAATTTGGCGTGAGATTTACTTGGGCAGAGAGAGAGCGTGAGACAGAGCCTGAAAGCGTGTGTCACGCCAAATGTGTGAGAGTTGGCAACCCTGTTATATGACAGATAGATGTACTTTTATGGACTTCAAAAACAGAACAACAGTCACTGCCATTATAAAGTTTGGAAGAGCCAGGACGTTTTTAATACAACTCTGATTTTATTCATCTGAAAGAAGAATGTCATATACACCTAGGATGACTTCAGGGTGAGTAAATTGTAGGCTAATTTTCATTTTTTGGGTGAACTAACCCTTTAATAAAATGTATTTTATTACTGTTGTGTCTTTCTTCTGCTGATAATACAGAAGAGGCTCTACAAGTTAGAAATCTCACCAATCTTTCAGATAAATCAGCTGACCAACTCTCCCCACTTTACAGTCATTCTAAGTGATTGGACAGCCTGCTGTTTGGAGTGTTTTCATATGGCCAAGGTAAAAGACCTTGACTAAACTAAGTTTAAACTTAAACTTAGCTTTTGGTCTAAACTTAAACGAAATCTTAGTTCCCAAACTAAGAGAGGGAGAAGGTGGTCACAAGTGACAGGTTATGAGATCCAAAAATCACAATGTCAGTGGTGACGTGAGTACCAATCACTACCTTACTTAGCGTCCTTGGATGGACGAAAGTAAAATCACTACACTATAATACACCCCTATATCTTTGAGATATTCCACAACAGCTTTCTGTGTGTCCTCTACACCCTGTGCATTGATAGATTTCTGTATATTGTAATATTTCCTTCCATTATTATCCATATTCCACCTGTCCTGCCATTTCTTCATCATTTATTTTTGATCTTGCATTAGCTTCTCCTTTACCAAAAGGAATATTTATAATATCGCTTGTCCTAGTTGATTTTTTTATTTATTTATTTTTTGTGCTATTTTGTCTGCTCTCTCATTCCCTTTTATATTAACATGATCAGGTACCCAGCACAATCTCATATCTATCTGAAGCTTTCACAATCTAAATAAACATTGAAGGCTTTCTAGTATTAAATCTTCTCTATTAGATTTAATATTTTGAATACTGTAAAGTGCAGCTACAGAGTCAACACAACATACCACTCTGTCTGGTTTTGCTTCCTCCACCAATTGCAACCCTACAATAATCACCATCATATCTGCTGTGTAAACTGATAACTGATCAGGAAATCTTTTCCCAATACTTACATTCCATGTTGGTATCTATAACCCTATGCCTACCCCATCTTCTTCATCTTTGTACCCATCTGTACAAATATCTAAATAACTGTAATATACACCTCTTATGTACTGACTTGCCAAGTGCCCTTTCTCACTCTCTTCCCATTTTTCCTTTATTTTCATTGTATTTAAATCTACCTCAGTTTTTGGAAACAACCAAATAGGAATATGACCAATAGGTGTAGGGGAGTTATATTAGGGAGAAATATTCTCTAATCTATATTCCTCTGATTTAGCCTTTATTACCCATCCAAAGCCATTACCTTTAAAATAATTATACAAACCCGATTCCAAAAATGTTGGGACACTGTACAAATAGTGAATAAAAACAGAATGCAATGATGTGGAAGTTTTAAATTTCAATATTTTATTCAGAATACAACACAGAGGACATATCAAATGTTTAAACTGAACCAAATGTTTTCTATGGGTGAAAGATCTGGACTGCAGGCTGGCCATTTCAGTACCCGGATCCTCCTTCTACGCAGCCATGATGTTATAATTGATGCAGTATGTGGTTTGACATTGTCATGTTGGAAAATGCAAGGGCTTCCCTGAAAGAGACGACGTCTGGATGGGAGCATATGTTGTTCTAGAACTTGGATATACCTTTCACCATTGATGGTGCCTTTCCAGATGTGTAAGCTGCCCATGCCACACGCACTCATGCAACCCCATTCCATCAGAGATGCAGGCTTCTGAACTGAGCGCTGATAACAACTTGGGTTGTCCTTGTCCTCTTTAGTCCGGATGACATGGCGTCCCAGTTTTCCAAAAAGAACTTCAAATTTTGATTCGTTTGACCACAGAACAGTTTTCCACTTTGCCTACATTCCATTTTAAATCAGCCTTGGCCCAGAGAAAAAGCCTGCACTTCTGGATCATGTTTAGATATGGCTTCTTTTTTGACCTATAGAGTTTTAGCCGGCAACGGCAAATGGCACGGTGGATTGTGTTCTTCTGGAAGTATTCCTGAGCCCATGTTGTGATTTCCATTACAGTAGCATTCCTGTATGTGATGCAGGGCCCAAAGATCACGGGCATCCAGTATGGTTTTCCGGCCTTGACCCTTACGCACAGAGATTGTTCCAGATTCTCTGAATCTTGCTGGAAGAAGAAGCAATGTTTTTTTTTAAATGTTTTCTCTATCTCATTGCTTACTTTCACAACAGCATCCACCAGCATCCACAACAGCATCCATCCTTTTCTGAAACAACTTTGGTATGGTGCAAATAATCCTCTATGTTCAAGGAAGTAATTAAGTCTTCTGACTAATATCTTCGCATCCACTTGCATAGATGGGATGTTAGGGCAATGGGTCTATAGTTGCCAGAATTATTTGGATCCTTTCCAGGTTTATTAAATGGCAGTATTAATGCACTCTTCCAACTTTTGGGAACATTCTGATGTCTTTTAAAAAACATCACAATTCTCACTTAGAATCTTTTCTTTATTTTGTCTGTGGGTATCATCTAAATGGTCACCACATGCACACTGGCTAACTTTTTTCCTAACATAATTTGCCTTTTCTTTATCTGTTATTGCCATTATTCCGTCATCCTCTAATACTGATATTTTAACATACACTTTATTCCCACTCATTTTCTTCAGCACTGACCATATCTCTCCTATTTTAAATTCCCTCCCTATAGACGGTTTCAACGGCAACAACATAAACAAACATTACTGCACATGCACGCTTTTGTGACCCAAACTTAACTTTCGGTAGACGTCAGCAAAGAATAGCATCAGAGGCTATTTTAATTGAGCAACATCATCTTAATTTATATGTTTTTATTGTTTCAGCATGTTTATTATAAATAATCTCCAATTTCTGTCTGCAATATAGAGTGGGGGAAATGCCCCCCTTTAAGGGTTACTGAAAATTGTGTCATTAACCCTCTGGAGTCTGAGCTGTTGGGGAGTCTGGGGCCCTTTAGAAGTTTTGACATGCTCTGACATTTGTGCTTTTTTTAGTTGCTTATAAACATATGAATGGCAAAAGTGTAATTACACTGTATTCAGCACAAACTGGACTACCATAATATGTGAGCAACATGTATGTACATGCTTGTATTTTTGACAGAATAATGTTTATGCACGGTTTTTGAAAAAAACAACAACAAAAAAATCTTTTTAAAATGAAGGTCTCAAAACACACAATAGATATGTGTCCACAAGACTTTAGACTAATGGGTGATGTTGCCTAGAGTTTTTGCTTCAAACTGATGTGGGAATCATTGAGACTGCTAATTCATATAAAACAATACATTGATTTAAATTTTGAAAGACACTTTTTCTTTACAAAGGCCGTATGCAAAGAGGTGTGAATGTTCATGAATAATGCTGTGAATCACACCTGAGAGAACAAAAGATTGCATAATGAGCTGCATAATGAATGAGCTCAGGTATGTGACTGAGAGCCAAGCAACAGGTCAAAGGAAATATATTTTGTTGTAGTTTATTTAGAATGTAGTCAACAAAGGCACATTACAAAGGCCTATTATATTTTAAATTATCAAAAGATTTGACTACACTGAAAAAATGCTCTTCTTAGTATTTTTTCTTGCTTTCATTCCAAAAATGAAAGGGGGGGAGGGACAAATCTAAATTAAGTGAGATTTTGCTTAAAACAAGCAAAATTATCTGCAAGTGGGGTACGAAAAATAATCTTTTTTTCTGTTTGGGACAGAAACAAGGAACAAGATTTCAATCAGAGATCAAGATTATTTTTCTTCCCCATTGGCAGATAATTTTGCTTGTTTTAAGCAAATTCTCACTTTAGATTTTTTCAACAAAACAGAAAAAATATCTTATGTCATTTTACTTATCTACTAAATGCATCTTGGTTTAAGAATTTTAAGATATTTAGACTAGAAACAAGACAAAAATAATAAGAAGAACATTTTTGGCAGTGTACCATTTTTAATGTTTTTGAAAGAAGTATCATGCTAAAAAAAAAAAAAAAAAAAGTAATATTGTGACACTGAACACAATTTAGTATTCAGTGAATACAAATAACTGGTAATGATTAACGTTATAAGTAAAATATTTGGGATTTAAAACAACAATGCAATTCAATTATGATTTCAAAGAGTATAGGGTGAATTCAGGTTGACTGGGACACTTTTTCCCAGTCATTTCAGTGGTAAACATTTACTGAATCATTTGATTTTGTAAACTATCCAATATACACAATACTCAAATATCATTGGAGTTTCCGTTCATTTATAAGACGCGCGTGTAATGCATGATCACGCCAGCGCTAAAGCTATTGTCTGTTATATTTGCTGCTTATTAAATGAGAAGCAAATATATTAAAAACATTGATTAAAATTAATATACAATTTAAACACAACAACATTTTTAAATTAGAAATAAAATAACAAAAACCCCAGAAATTTTCTGCTCCTTAATTGAGCAGTATCAATGTGAAGCCAGACAAGGAAATGATACACAACCAACCAAAGTGACAATATAAATAAAACATTTAACAAAAACAAAATAAAAATACAATGAACAAACAAATAACGAAATTTCAATCCCACTCAGATACACACACACATACTTGAACAACTTACACAAACAAATAAACAAACATAAATCAATAATAAAAATTGCAACAGCGGACACCAGGTGGAGACTGAACCAAAGGCCACGCTTTCGCAGCGTATCCACGGTAACTGGTGTCCAGGCAATAGTGAACCAAAGATGTTCGATGCGATCGTGTGCAAGGCAAAACCCTGCGTCCCAACACTGGAACCGCTGTTTAAGCCACAGCAAAGCAGCAGCTGGCAACTTCTGCAAAACAACAAATAGACATTTTCGTTTGCTCTCTTCTCCCTCCCCACTCTTCTCTCAACATTTCATCACACCAATAGGGTAAGGCAAATAAAATAAATAAACTTTTGTGTACACGACACTTACATACTCACTAACAATGCCTGGACGCACCGACTAATCTAAAATTACAAACAAGTTAAAGTAAAAAAAAAGTTAAAGTTAAACCAGTTAAAAATCCCACAAACACCCACATTCCCAAACTCATAATTCCCTCCCGTCTATGAACCCCGAAGTTAACGAAACATACCTTTCCAGAGGAGTGAAGGAGATGAGGAACCTAATCTCACCTGGGTCTATATAGGTACGTGATTACCTAATTTAACACTGCAATCCACACACACCATTCTTAAAAGGGCAATCCCACTACATGAAACTTCAGAATTCCTCAACATCACCCTCTATTGAAATGAAATCTGCTGATTCACAACATATTTCTTTACATTTTTCCCCATTAGCTTTTTCAAAATCTTATGCCTTATTTCAACATTTATAGAGCATATTATTGGAAAGTGGTCGTTCCCAATACTTTTAGCCTACTGTCTTTAATATTCCAAACTAAAGTAAGATCAATACAAGACAATGTGTTGGAACGTTGTCACTTCTTGTAACATTTCCATTATTTAGACAAACTAGCTGCCTAGCATCGATCAATTATTCCACTACTTCTCCATTATTATCAGTATGCTTAATTCCCCAAAGACTATTTTGTGCATTGAAGTCTCCGCACCATATTTCTTTGTTCCTTGTCTCCCAATTATGTAATCTAAAATGATTTATAATTTGCAAGGTGTGATGATGAACATATAGGTCATCATCACGTGAACATCAGTTTAGATTATTTTTCATGATTATGATTTGAAATGTGTATGGAGACAATGTCTAGTGTTCAAACAGTGTTGCGTAGTTGAGTGCAATAATTGAACAGAGTGTAAAGAATATCTAGCCCCAGGGGAAATGGTGCGGGATTTATGCATGCGTTTAATCGTGTTACGATCAAACATGCACAGATCCGCACAGAGGGGAATTTTGATATTAACAATTGATTAAAACGGATTAAAACAATTATTAATATCTAGGGTTTAATTCAAGTTTTAGAAATTTCTTTAATTCTAGGATTGAGTTCAAAGGACGGATAATTGTCCACCAAAATATCTGTCTTTTAATAACTCTTAAACAACGTTTCTCTGGCCAGGAGAAATAGCTTTCTTTTAATTTGTAACAGGGTCGGTTCATCGTAAAAGTGACCTATGTATGAGCAAACCAAGCGCAATCACGTGTGAATATATATATTTTAATAAAATCAACAAACAATAAACAAACATACACAAATTAACTGAAAGCAGGAAGGAGAGAGAGGGAGAAAGAGAGCGAGAGAGAGAGAGAGAGAGACAGAGCAACGGTGATATTATCGACACAACCTATGAGCATAAACAAGGAGTCAGTCCAGCTTATTGGTATAAGCTCAAAACTTTATAACGACAGCTTATGGATACTTGCATATGTTTCCTTGGTGGTGAGCTCGTGTGTTTAAGGGAATTCCACGATCCGGTCCGTGTTTCGATCTTGCCGGGTGGTTCCTTGGAGTCCGCGGGAAATTCAACTTTGGTTCCTTTGTGTGATGAGATCCGTTGGAAGGTGGCGAAGAGGAAGAGGAAAGCAAGAAGGAAGAGAGAAGACGAGAGAGCAGGACAGAGAGCGAAGGAGCCGGACAAGAGGCGAAGGACAAGAGAGGAGGCGCAAGAGAGCCAAGAAGCCATCTGTGGCCCATTCTTAAAGGCCGCGACGGGGCACGTCTCTTTGGTCGGAACAGCCAATCAGAGCGAAGGAACTCAGAAGAGGGAAATCTCCCTTTGTCTTGGGTCTCACCTCATTAACATGTTTTATGACTCTCACAAATGGGCAGACTTGGGGTTTTTGGGTATGCAGACTTTGGGGTTTTGGCATGAAAGAAAGCAAAATAGCATCATAGCACCCCACAACCCGCCTAGCTGGCCTACAAATTGCGAGACAAAGATTTTGAGACCAAACATGGGGGTTTTAACCCAAGAGTTACAGGAATGGCGAGAATTGACGCCATCTTTCCTTAAGCCTTCGCTGGCTATAAGTTTCTAACCTATCAAAACACATCTAAAATGGTTATAACAAAAAGCATGCATACATACAGGGAAGAGTACACCTAAAATGAAGAATAACTAAGTTAACAGTCATATGATCTGTTCGGATGTCCTTTGGTATGTGTGAGGTGGGGGGCTGGTTTATGACGGTGAGCTGCACGAGCATGGTTTGTGTCCTTTTAGCACCGTTAACCTGTCAGTCTGTAGACTTCACGGCGCCGGTCTTGCTTGAGTCATTATAAATAATCAAAGTATTGGTCCGTTGATCATTTATGAGCGCCGTCCATACGCTACATATCCCCCCTTTGGCCGACGACGTTCGTGTTCGAACATCGTCGGACATTAGTTCCGATAGTCGAATGGCAGGTGTCTCACGATGGTCGACTTGAATGATGGGCGTTGAATCGGCAGGTGCATTGCCAGTGTCCCTCGTTACTTTGAAGTCAGTTCACTTAACGCTGGCGGTTTAGTTGTCCTAAGCATTTGATCCCTCGAGCGGGGGCTCCATCTCGATGAGGTTTGGTATGGCCTCTGTTCTGGAGCTTCGTTCCCGTGGGTGTCGTTTGAAACCTCGGGGAAGAGCAGCAGTGCACTTGTCCATGGACTCCTGGGTAGCCTTGACCCTTCTGAACAGGATGTAGGCCAGGCCCAAGGTCAAGGCGTATCCCGTTATCAGGGAGAAGCACAGCGCTGTGTCAGCAGCGGTCCAAGCCTGGACTACAGTTGAGTCAGCAAGGCCGGGAAGCTGCGCCAGCTCACGGAGGGTCGTGTCGAGGGGCGTTATATCGATCAGTTGGAGCCCCTTGGTCTCAATCCTCAGTTCCAGCTCTGGATCTAGGGTGAAATTGTGATTTTGGAAGAAGGATGGGATTTCCAGCTCTGTTTGGTACTTGTCACTTGGGAGGTGATACAGTGCCAGGTCTTCGAAGTGGAGGATAGCACCTTGAGGCACCCGGATCCACATACACTGGTTGGGCAGGTTAATGCGAGTGGCAGTGTCATGTTGGTCATACGTCAGGGTAGCTGTACGACTGGGAGTGTTGACGAGCCACCGGTTTCCCACAATCTCTGCTCGTGTTTCGACAACGTGGATGCGAGGTTTGGCCTCAGCGGGGCAGCGCGTATCATCTTGCATGGGCTGCAACCCGCAGATCCCTTCCGTGTTGTCTCTGAGGAAGGGCTTGCTGGGGCAGAGATAGTGAATGTCTTTGGTCAGAGTACACATACACAGATTCGGGGCCAAGTATAGTTGTGTGTTGCTGTCATGGTAGGCCACCATATCTGGGGTGTGGATTTTAACATGGGTGTTACCTTGCCAGAAACCCACGTTAACAACGTCCTTTAACCTGTAGATGTTATTTGATTCAATGATGGGCAAATTCAGGAGGAAAGCCATTTCCCGCTGCGTCGGGTTGACATAGAGTGGGATGGCACTGCCTAGGGAATAGGCAATATGGGCTTGCAGAGGCTCGGCCGGGCCGGAAGTAGCAGAGGTCAGCACAGTCTGGACCAGGCTGAGGGGTACCAGGTATGGAGGGATTCTGCCCATGGCCAAGCTGTCCACGGAGGAGCTCACCTCCCGCAACATATCTGTCATTAGGGCCGTGACAAGCTGAGTTTGGGCAAAGTCATTCTGAAAGATCGAGAACAGCTGTTTCATGGAGTTCAATGTCTGATTCAGCTGAACGCTGTGAGTGTTGAGGATCACCATGGTGCCTTTCAAGGATTTGCCGACGGTCTGCAGGGAGATGCTCTGTGTTTCCAGTTGTGCTCTGAGCTGTGGAATCTCTGTCTGAATCTCAGCCACATGCCGTCTCACAGTGGCCAGGCTTACCGCGTTGACACTGGGCATGCCAATATTGAATAGGGTTCCGACAGCAGCGGCGGCCCCCAGCAGGGCTCCTAGGAACCGTTTTGTGCGGCGTTTGGGTCCACTTAGCTCCGCTTGGGTGACTGTCATCTTCTCCAGCTGAGTGAGCATGTGCTGGACATCGGCCTCCGCATGAAAAAGGGCATCCTCTGTCCATCGGGCACCTGCCCAGCTGTACTGTGCGGCGGCACGAGGGTAGTGTGTTCGATAGACATTGCGAGGGTCCAGTCGAACGTACACCTTTTGGGTGTGGGTCCTACAGTTGGTGATAAGGAGTCCGGGTTGTTCCCTTAGCACGATTCCGGTTTTGGGACCTGGTGACGTGATTTCTGATTGTGGCAGTCCTCTGGCGAGCTGGAGACACAGGATGGTGAGCCACGGCAGCATCCTGGTTTGGAGAAGGGAGAGAAAGCAGCGGGTCAGTGGGGGCATTCGGGGTTTGTCAATGATTCTAGTTTTGTTCTGCGGACTGCAATTGGGTTTGGATTGTGCTAGCCCCCCCCGTCTTTCTCTGCCAATGTCTCTTGATTTGGTTGCGGTGGACCCATTTGAGAGTGGGTTCTTTCTGTCCCTGGCCCAGTTGGATTCTGTAGGCAACTGGGGAGAGCTTGTCCACAATGTCATGTGGGCCTGTCCAGTGGGGCAGAAGTTTCTTTGAGACTGCCTGGGGTGTCCGGGCAAAACTGTAGTACCAAACCTTGTCACCCACGTCCAGTTCCTGACGTGATGCTTTCCGGTCGTAATAAGCCTTTTGACCCTCGCAACTTTTTTGAAGTTGGTGTTGGGCGAAGGAGAATGCTTTCCTCAGGTGCCGGTGTAGGTCGTCCAGGTACTGGTGAGTGGTGTAGGCTGTGACAAGGCTGGAGTCTCCTGGTTGATACAGCAGGTGCAGTGGGAGCGTCATCTGCCTCCCTGTCATCAGTTCAAAGGGGGACAGCCGTGTGGACTCTTGTGGGGTGGATCTGATGGCCATAAGCACCAAAGGAAGTTTTACGTCCCAGTCTTTCTGATTGGCAGCCACGTATTTCCTCAGCATACTGACCACGGTCCGATTGGCCCGTTCCACTTGACCTGACGAGATTGGGTGATGGCTGATGTGTAGTTGGGCTCGTACACCCAGAATGTTCCAAGTCTGTTGCATGATCTCAGCCGTAAAGTGAGTACCTCTGTCGGAGTTAACTCTCTGTGGCAGGCCGAACCTGGAGAAAATGTGGTTCATCAGGAGGTATGCCGTGGTTTGGGCAGTGTCGTTGGGTGCTGGCAGACACTCCACCCATTTGGTGAATTGGCATACGACCGTGAGGAAGTATTTGTTGCCTCTCGTTGACCTGGGTAGGGGTCCCACCCAGTCTATCTGGAGATCTGACCATGGGAATGTGATTCCCTTGCTTTGCAGTGGGGCTCTGTGATTTGGGTTTGCTGGTTGGAACTGACAGCAAACCAGGCACCTTTGACATACTCCGTCACATCTTGCTGCATGCCGGGCCAGTATGCCACTTGTTTCAGTGTTTCATAGGTGGCTCTGGTACCGTGGTGCCCGGCGCATGGTGCGTCGTGGGCATATATTAGCATTACCCCCCTTTGGCACTGTGGGATCACTAGCCGTGGCGTCGTGAGATCATCAGGGGCATACCACAAGATATTATGCTTCACACGCAGCATGTGTTTGAGTCCGTGCAGCCTTCTGAGGTTTGGGTCAGTAGTTAGGTCAGAGGCGCTGATTGGGTGGTTGGTGGGGTCTGAGAGGTGGTGCAGCATGGCTTGTATTGATGTGTCAGATGCTTGAAGGTCCGCTATATCATTAGCAGAGATTTGTGGAGCCAGCGTAAGCGGCTGTGATGCTGACACTGTTGATGGAGTTGTTCGCTTGCTGCGGGTTATTGCTGCAACATTGGGGGTGGGTTGGTGGGTTGGTGCTGACCAGAGCTTGCCATGGAGTGCGCCAGTCTTGGCGAGGTTATCAGTTTGGTCATTAAAGTTTTTGTCAAGGCCCGGTTGTCTTGAGTGTCCCTTCACCTTTTTCCAGTAGATGATCATGTCGTGTGTTGTTGTGATGTGATCACTTGCTTGGAACAGGTGCTGGTGTTTGACTGGCTTGTTGTTTGCCGTTCTGTAGCCGTTAACTTTCCAGCCTGGGAGGTGGCAGGTGAAACTGAGCCTTGTGTAGTTAGAGTCTGTGCAGATAAGTAGTTCTTTGATGTTGTGGGTCGAAGCGATTTGAAGGGTTATGAGAATGGCCGCGACCTCAGCATACTGTGATGACTGTGAGCCCAAGTTGAAGTGTTGCGGTGGGCAAGGTTGGTCGTTTAGCCACAGTACGCCAGCGCCTGCTTTCAAGGTGCCCTTGTGGTTGTACGAACATCCATCGACGTAGGCGGTGGGCATACCTTGGCACACGTTCTCTTCAAAGTACCTGTGGTTGGTCGGTTGTTGTTGTTGTTGGGGTCTTTCTATGTCCTGAGTCGTAGCCAGTGTGTCGTCAAAGCAGTTTTGACAGGCAGCCAGGCCGTTGCCTAATGCAGACTTATGGTTCTGGGCATACCGTGCCTCAACATTGCGTCCCTGGAGGGCCATCAACCATGTGGCTATGCGTGAATTGGTGACCACGCCGTCTCGGATGCGTTGGCTGTTGAGGAATGTTACAGGCTGGTGACAGGTGTCTATGATGACTTTTTGTGCCCCAATATAGTTGGAGAATCGCTGGATGGCCCATACAGTACAGAGAAGAGCCTTTTCGCAGTCTGAATATTTACACTCTGGTGGCAGGAGTGTTTTACTGGCATATGCAACCACTCTTTTGTCTTGGTCGTGCTTCTGGTAGAGGCCAGCACTGAGACAGTGTGCGGAGAATCCAGACTCCAAGTAGAACTCCTTTTTCGGGTCAGGGTAAGCTAGACAGGGGGCTGTGCACAGATGCTGTTTCAGTTCTTTCATGGCCTGTTCCTGATCTTTAGTCCAGGTGAATGGACAGTCCTTTTTTAGGAGAGCAGTTAGTGGTCGTGCAATGTCTGAGTAGTTCTCGATGAACTGCCGTGAGTAATTGCACACTCCAAGAAAACTCAGTAGCTCTGACACGTTGGTAGGAGGCTTGATGTTTTGGATGGCTTGGATGCGGCTGGACTGCGGCTCGATGCCTCTTGATCCAATGAGCAGACCTACGTAGTTAACCTTTGTCCGGCACCATTGTCCTTTGTGAGGAGCGATCTTAGCGCCGGCGGTGGTTAGCTGGTTTAGAACATAGTCTATCTCTTTCAAGTGTTCTGCCACAGTCATGCTTTTCATAAGCACATCGTCCACATAGATGAGGTTGCCTCTTGTCCTAGCATCTGGACACGCTTTGTTCAGGAAGATGTTAAATTCGCAGGTGAGTTAGCATAGCCAAATGGGCACCTTGTGAAAGTGAATTGTCGATTGCCGAACGTGAAAGCCAGCTTGTGTTGATCGTCGGCATGCACAGGTATAGTCCAGAATCCTGAGGCCACATCGAGTGTAGAGAAGATCGTAGCTCCTCTGATTCTGGGTATTTCCTGTTCCAGCTGGGTCATGGGCCATCGTGACAGTGGTACCTGCTGGTTCAGTTTCCTGTAGTCAATGGTAGGTCGCCACTTGCCGTTGGGTTTGAGGACGGGCCAGATGGGAGCAGAGTAGGTGCTGTTGCATGGACGGATGACACCTTTCTCAAGCATGGAGTTGATGATTTCCTGCACAGGTTCTTGTGAAGCTATGGGAATCTTGTATTGCTTGACAAAAGTGGGAGGAGCATTCGGGGGTGTTGGGATGCGCACTGTGTGTAGGTCAGTGAGACCACAGTCTAGAGGATCTCTGGCGAATGACGCTTTGAATTTGTACAGTACCTGTCGAAGTTCTTGACTGTCTGTATCAGTCTTAATAGCATCCGCATCTTTGAGGATTTGTTGGACTTGCGTCTCAAATCCTGGGTATGGCTCCTCTGTGTCATTTGTCCCGTCAGCTGTCAGAGGTGTAGTGTCTTTGTCAGTCTCACTGGCAGGTTGGTTAGAGACTGTGTACACTGTCAGGTGCTGATCTTCTGTTAGCTCTGTTCTGCATACCTGTTCTGTAGTTACTGGCGTTGCAGGGGCGATAGTAATGATCTGGAAGGGTGCCGTGGACCAGGCGTTGTCAGTGCGCCCTTCTGGGATCATTGAAGGTGGGATGGAGCCAATTATTGGTAAAGTGAGTTCGAAGTCGTGGAAATCGTGACTCACCAGCCATCCCAGACGATATGCTCTGGGGATTCTGATGTCTGTTGCAGTGCAGTTGTTGAACAGGATGTAGACTGCACGGGACAGTACCTCGGTGAGGGGCGTGGCTTCCAGGGTTAGTCCAAGTTCCATGCTTTCAGGTGAAAGCTGGAAGAAAGCCAGTGTATGGTTCAGGGTTTGACCACGTCGCATGTTGAGCCGAACAGCAACCCCTTTGGTGTAGGCTGGTACTGCAATGTCCTGTTCATTAATTAAAGTACAGACCTCTGGGATGGTCTGGCCTGATTTGAGGTTTTCAGGGCTAATTGGAGCAGAATATGGTTTTAAAGTCATTGGGGCCCATATCACTTTGTCAATAAAGTCCACATGAGCTTTGAGGCGAATCAAAGTGTCAGCACCAATGTAGACATCATGGGGTAAGCCCGGGAGGACCAGGAAGTAATGGGTTAAACACCTGCCATTCCAGTTCAAGTTCAAAGCGCAAATGTTCTTGGCAGTTTTTATTGTTGACAAGTGGGAGTCAACGGGGAAGCGAGTGCGCTTGCTGGTGAAAGGAAGGTCAGGTGCATCTTTGATGAGAGCTTTGAACAGTGTCAGGCTGATGGCTGAGTTGTCTGCCCATAATGCAAGAATGACGTCTGTTGTTGTTACATCATTCAACTGCAAGTTTGTTGTGACCTTGGGGAGGTAAAAGTCAGAGTCTTTGACGGGTTGAAAGGTGCAAAGCAGTGAACTTGAAATTTTCTCGGAGCTGACATGGTTGTGGAAGTTCCCGTGACCTCTGGCTGAGTTCCCACGACCTCCGTGACCTGACAGTCTGGTTCAGTTGTCCTGGGTGACTGGAGAGACAGGGTTCTCGCACTTGGGCCCAAATTTTCAGTTGTCTGAAATCCAGCAAGGGTTCAAAACGATCTAGCAGATCTTTGCCGATGAGGAGTGGAAATGTGTCTATGGGTGATATGTACACTGGGTGTACCAGACTCATTGGACCGATTGTGAGGTGAATGGGGGCAATGTGTTCGAGTTGTACCTCATTTTGGCTGTATGACTGCACATTCAACACACATTTTTGGGATTTGAGAGTTCGGTTCTGTTTCGTGGCAGCAGCTTGGAGTCTGTCAAAGAGTTGGGATGACATTAACGTGAGGTCTGCCCCCGTGTCAACAAGGGCTTCCAGTTTTATCTCATTCTCCACGGTGATGGCTAGGTACAGTTTCCGTGCCACCCCCTTTTCAGTCAGGGTTCCTAAGAGTCTTGGCATTGGGACTTGAGTGGTGACTGCTACGCAGTTGGTGCTAGTCTCGGGTGAATTGTCGGGGAGACAGACGACCACCACGGCACTTTCAGGTACCTTGGGAGCCTGATTGGCAGCGTGCGGGGGAGAATAGGCTTGTTCTGGTTGTACAGTCAGCGGCGGGGTTTGTCAGCTGTTCGCCCCGTGCGACGAGCGTTGGTCGTTTCTGGGCCGCCGGCTGCCATCCCACGTGGCTCCGCCCTTTATGTTGTGGGGTGGCTGTGGCTTGTCCCAGAATCTTTCGGAGTGTCTGGGCTGGTGCTTGGGACGGGCACCATTGTAGTTATGGTGCCCTCTGCTGGCTGGAGGTGGTCTTGACTCTCGGTTGGGAGGCCCACTACTGTGGTATTGCTGGGCACCCTCTAGTGCCAGTTCGGCACTACGATCAAGGACAGGGTAAACCGTTGGGTTTTTCATAGTCTTTTCAGCAGCGGTCTTTTGTTTGGTGTATGCTTTATGGGCGAGGTCCCGCAGCTGTCGGATGGACATGTTGCGGGGACAGGCCAGAACTCCTAGATGGTGACTCACTGTGTGATGCAGGTTTCGGAGAAACAACGTTTTGAAGTTAAAGTCCTCCTCCATCCCAGGCTCAAGCACGTGCTCCAAAGTAGGTCTGTCGCAGCCGATTGTAGTATGCTTGCAGGGTTTCTGCTCGGCCCTGCTTAAGGTCCATGGCCGCGATGAGCCCCTGATCTGACTCAGGATCAGAAAACTCTTTAATCAAAGCCTGTCGCAGCTGCTGGTAGTCGGTTTTGACAGTTTGTGGTTTTCGGTCCAAAAAACTGCGTACATCTCGGCTTGATGTGATTCGAAGCAAATACAATCTGTCCCATGTTGTCACATTGTCCACAGTTTGTAACAGGAAGTCTATGTCCTGCAGAAACGCATGCACGTTGTGTCCTCCTGCGGGACTTGGGGTGAATGTGGGAATGTTTCTGGCCAGTTTGTCAAGTTCTTTGTGAGCGTTTCCGTGCCTGGCGGCCGGAATCTCTTGTGAAGGTCCCCACCCCCTTCGCCGCTGAACGGGTTCTGGGAAGCTGGCTGGTGACATTTTAAACTGTGGACTATCGCACCCCTCCAGAACAAGGAACTCTTGACTCGGAGGTCTTGACCTACTGGTCAGGGGGAACTCTGTGTCATGGGTTTCCCCTTGCTGCTTGCTGTGCAGCGTGTAGGCATGTTTGAGTTCTCTGTTAGTATTGTCAAGTTCATTTCTCAAATAGTCTTTTTCATTTGTTAGAATAAGAATTTCATTTCTGGCCGCTTGCAGGTGTTTTTCACAAGCTCTGGTCTTAGCATCCTTCTCTTTTAGTTCATTTCCAGCTCTGACCAGGAGAGCTTCGCCTCGTTGGAGTTTCTCATTTAAGTCCTCTCTGTGTTCTTTCTCAACTCGTTCTCGTCGCTCAGTGTCGGCACGGAGTCCTGTCAGTGCCTCTTGGAGTCTTTCGACTTCGTCCTGTAGCTCTGCGTGGGTCTCATCCGCTTCGCGGCGCCGTTCCTGAGTCTCGACGAGTAGCCGGTCTAGACGAGTCTGGGCGTCGGCCTGGTTCCTCTGGGCCTCCTCAGCTTGAAGTTTGAGCGCTGTTGTCTCCTGCTCCAGCTGGACGTTGTTATTTTCGCTGAGCCGTATCTGGGCGATCAGGTTGTGGGCGAGCCTCCCGCTGATCTTCGCGCACTCTTTGAGATTGCGGCTCTGCGTGGGGTCCTGGGCCATCAGACGGTTCAGCTCGTCGTCCAGTTGTTCTCTGCTCAGCTGCTGTAGGTCGCTGGTGACTCTGGGCAGGAACTCGTGGGTCAGAGCAGACAGCCAGGTCTCGAGGTTGTCCCAGTGGGCCGCCGGGCTGGATGAACGGGACATCTTGGCGTACTGTTGACGAGAGAACACAGCACAAAAGAAACACAATGCAAGTCCTCGCAGAATTTAGAGCTAAATAAAAAAAGAATTTTTTTTTTTTTTTTTTTTTTGTTTTGGTTTTAAAATACCAAATTGGGCTACAAGTCTATGCTTGTTAGTGAGCTACGGTTCAGATACTTAATATCTCTTGCCGTGAATATTGGTGAGGGCCAAGCCTAAATAAAGATTTTGACGGCGGCAGCCTATTGGGTCGTGTGATGACTCTGGCGGCTGGGTTCCAATCTGATATTTAGCTTTCCTTGCTGGCTCTCATAGGTTCTGTCGGTATGTGAACTAAAAGAAACACAACATGACGGTGAGATACATAGGGTAGGATAAAACAAACAAAAATATTAAAGGGAAAGGGAAAAAAAAAAACAATAATAAGTGTAAGGTCCATCCGTTAGCCCAAGGACGGAATCTAACGGCCTGGTCGAAGGACTTCTGCGTGTTCGCCTTCTCAGCACTTCTGTTGGATTCACTTAATTTATGACCATCGAATTTTAAATCTGACTCCATGAATAATTTGATCTTACTCCAATTCTTTGTAACTTTGTTACATTTGTTACATTTGTAACTTAACAGCTGATCATAAGTTTAGTTGTGATTTAATTTAGATCTTTGATTTCTCTTAGTATCTCTTAATTTCAAATACTCGTTCCTCCATGGGACCCGGAGTCGCTCAGAGGATAATGCTCGCGATTATAATTACATTACCTCACGGACGCAAATTAGTCAGTTCTGATATTACAGAGGATTACAGAGTGAACTATTTTACCTTTAAGTGAGTCGCAAATGCTTACTCATAACAGAAAGTGTAATTTTAGCAATAGTCACGAGAGCTGTAACTTGATAATAACAGTGACAGTCAGAAATCAGATTGCCCTCATGCTTAGCGCCATGCTCCGGTCATGGGGTCCTCGGTATGAATCTGCCCTGACAGAAAGATTTACGGAAACTCCTACAAAACTCCTCATGCGACACTACTTGAGTAATGATTTATGAAAAATACAGAATAAATCAAGATTAACATTTATTTTGGCCAGACAGAACTTAAAGAACATAATTAAACATGAATCCATGGTACACAACTTTCAGCATAAAATACAATTAAGTAATATGAAAATAGTTTCAAAGAGTCATATCTGGCACAATACATACAGCGTGTGTGAGTGTCTCTTATGACACTGACACAACACTGCATGGGGCTTCTGTCTACAGAATGTTCCCCAATGGCAGCCCTGCTACCCTTCCTTAAATACCCAGACCAGAACAAAGGGTTGTAACTATTTGCAACACAAACACCTAGTTTGGGGGAGAAGATCAGATATCTTTGGAGAGACCACTCAAAAAGAGAACACAAGTCTCATATGTTTCAATCTTTCTAACCCTATCAGTGACTTCAGTGATGTTGAGACCATTTTACCAATCACACTATGACCTTTAAAAGACACCAGACATGAAAGGGATAAAACAATAGATTCACAAGATAAATCATATGTAGTATATCTGCATTCTGGGACTTGAATCAGGGGGAAGGGGGAAAGGGAGGTAGAGAGGGGGAGAGGGTTTTGGTCAGGGCGGTGTCCTACAGTTTCTCTGTGAGATCTTCTCTTCAGATTGAGTTTTATTGTTTTAATGCAGGGTGTTGGATCTCAGCTTTTGTCTTAGCAGTAAAACCGGTCCTTACATAAGTGAAAAATTAAAATAATAATAATTTAAAATTTTTTTTTTTTTTTTTTTTTTTAAATTAAACAAAATAAAAAAACAAGGATTGAAAATTAATAAAAATAATAAATCAAAATAAGGATTGGATTAAAAAAATAAAATAAAAAAAGGACGGGGAAACTCTAAGCTTGTTTTCGCCACTAGGTGTTATTACGGGTCTGACAGAGCGGTGGCGCTGTCGAGTAATAACCTCTAGTGAGACTGTGTGCTTAGAGTGTAAGGTCCCAAAGGCACTCAATGTTAATTTAAAATGTTGAATTTAAACTCAGTTTAAACCAAATTTCAAATAACCAGGTGCTAGAATAATTTTGGGGATTTGCTGTTACAGTAAATAGACACTTAAAGCAGAAATAACACTTTCAAAGGAAAATCATGGGAGGAAAGATCTGAGCATGACCTCCAGGGGGCGTGTTACTCATTGGGTGCCTGTGGTGACACAGATACAACTTTATTTGAATTTAAGTTAAACTTGTTTAACATAAATTTAAATAAGTGTGAAGTCGTAGAGACAGAGAGTGTCAAATAACAGTAACAGTGAGGAGAATTACAGTTCTGAGCAGAACTACACAGCAAAAGGGGAAGGTACGAATTAACCTTCAAAGAAAAGCAGCAGAAGGGAAGCAGAACTACGAATAATGTCCACGAGATGGCGTTATCGAGTTCGCTACGGAGATGACGTAGGGAGGAGGGACTGCGTTCACCTGGTCAGAGGGGGCAGTACCAACTAAAATGCTTACCAGATGGTAGCAGCGTGAAATGAGGGTTTGCAGGGTGATTAGAGTCCTTGATGATCTTGGTAGCTCTACCTTTGCAGCGTTTGGTGTAGACGTCCTGCAGAGACGGGAGAGCTGACCCTGAGATACGCTCGGATAAGCGCACTACTCTTTGCAGGGCTTTGCGGTCATGACTGGTGCTGTTCCCATACCACGCTGTGATGCACTGAGTTAATACACTTTCTATCGCCCCTAAATAGAAAGTTTTCAGGATAGCTGGTGAAACCCTGAATTTCCTCAGCTGGCGCAGGTGGTACAGTCTTTGCCTGGCTTTTTTCACCTGTGTCTGAATGTGAGCAGTCCAGGTCAGGTCCTCGGAGATGTTTACTCCCAGGTACTTGAAGCTGCTCACTCTCTCTACTGGTGACCCGCTGATCATGAGGGGGAAGTATGTCCGTTGCTGTCTCTTCCTGAAGTCCACAATCATTTCTTTGGTCTTGCCAACATTCAGAGAGAGAGACAGTTGTCCTGGCACCATGATGTTAGATGCTCCACCTCGTCCAAGTATGCCGTCTCATTGTTGTTGGAAATGAGGCCCAGGACAACAGTATCATCAGCAAATTTGATGATAGAGGTGGAGCTGTGTGTGGACAAACAGTCATGCGTGTAGAGAGAGTAGAGCAGGGGGCTCAGGACACAGCCCTGTGGAGCTCCCACACTCAGGGTGATGGAGGTGGAGGTGGACTGGCCTATTCTCACCACCTGAGGCCTGCCAGTGAGGAAGTCCTCAATCCAGTGGCAGAGAGAAGGATTCAGGCCGAGATCCAGGAGTTTGGAGGTTAGCTTGGTGGGAACTATGGTGTTAAAGGCTGAGCTATAGTCAATAAATAGCAGTCTTACGTAGTTCCCACTTTTGCTGTCGATGTGAGTGAGGGAGGAGTGGAGGACATGAGAGATGGCATCTTCAGTCGATCTATTGGGACGATAGGCAAACTGAAGAGGGTCCAAAGTGTCAGGAATGAAGGCGCAAATGGTGTTTTTAATGAGTCTCTCAAAGACCTTCATGACTATAGACGTGAGAGCCACTGGACGATAGTCATTTAGGCAAGAGGGTTTACTGTTCTTAGGGACAGGGATGATGGTGGATTTTTTGAAGGAGGTGGGGACCACAGATGTAGCGATGGACTCATTAAAGATAGATGTAAACAACCCGGTGAGCTGATCAGCACAGGACCGCAGAACACGACCTGAAATACCATCCGGCCCAGCAGCTTTCCTGACGTCCACACGCTTGAGTGCTCTCCGAACTTCATCCTCTGAGACAGAGATCACGTGATTGTTGCTGCTCTGAGTAATTTCCTCTAACGCGCCACTTGGCGGCTCCTGAACTTAACATCACGTGACTTCACGTCAGGATAAACATCGATACACTGACATTGCACTGCACTTTCTGTTCTCGTTGTTACTGTGTAACAACCTGTCATAAACCTGTTTGCACATTATACTCTTTATACATTTGTTAACCACATATTTATAAGTCTACAGTTTACTCACTGCAAAGTCTACTTCAATTATTTTATTCCACTTTATCCTTATTTGTTACCTTTTTTTTTCTCTTGACTTGATTATTTATAATTCTACAGATATAGACATATATATATATATATATAGATAGTACTTTTTTATATCCTATTTCTATTATAATTTCTTCCTTGTGTTTTTAACTGTGAATTTGCACTGTCCATGGAGCGGACCTGTTTACATTTCACTGCCGGTTGTATATTCTGTATATAACTGTGTATGTGACAAATAAAACTCTTGAATCTTGAATCTCAGCGCCTCGTGATTTCAATTTTGGGTGTGTGTTCACCGGTTCGGTGATTACACAAATCACGCATACAATAAATCTCTCTATATATATATATAACTTTAGTTTCTCTTTCGATCGGAGGATCGAGGGAGTGCCTGGCATGAACCTTTCACTACCATTAAAGCACAACAAATAAACGAACAGGGTTTCTTCACTGCCGCTTTGGTTAAGCTGGATCAGAGCTTATACCTGGCTCGCATGGACTCCAAACGGAGCGAAATACGCTTAGTTTACAGCATCGGATATACACGATGAATTGAACTAGCGCAATAAAAGGCCTTTAAAAACGATCGGAGGAGACTCGCTCGGATCGCGTCTTTCCACTGCGGACTTATTCGCCTTACAGGGATTTAAACAAATATTAAAATGGTCTGCAACGAAATTTCTTCGTCTTTACAGAAGCGACTTTAATATTGTGACTGCAGTTTAACGGATTTACTTGTTAACAAAGGCTAAATGATAGACAAATAGTCGTGTTAACACATCGAATTCAGGAATATGAGCTCATGCAATTTGGGCGAGTGCGTTCGCTCGCGACGCACGTGCATGTGAGAGACAAACAAAACATATCCACACACACTTAGTTCGAACTGAGTTTGCTCAATACAGGTTTAAAACGATGCCCGCATTAACTCCACCAATATATAAAGAATATCTAGCCCCAGGGGAAATGGTGCGGGATTTATGCATGCGTTTAATCGTGTTACGATCAAACATGCACAGATCCGCACAGAGGGGAATTTTGATATTAACAATTGATTAAAACGGATTAAAACAATTATTAATATCTAGGGCTTAATTCAACTTTTAGAAATTTCTTTAATTCTAGGATTGAGTTCAAAGGACAGATAATTGTCCACCAAAATATCTGTCTTTTAATAACTCTTAAACAACGTTTCTCTGGCCAGGAGAAATAGCTTTCTTTTAATTTGTAACAGGGTCGGTTCATTGTAAAAGTGACCTATGTATGAGCAAACCAAGCACAATCACGTGTGAATATATATATTTTAATAAAATCAACAAACAATAAACAAACATACACAAATTAACTGAAAGCAGGAAGGAGAGAGAGGGAGAAAGAGAGCGAGAGAGAGAGAGAGAGAGACAGAGCAACGGTGATATTATCGACACAACCTATGAGCATAAACAAGGAGTCAGTCCAGCTTATTGGTATAAGCTCAAAACTTTATAACGACAGCTTATGGATACTTGCATATGTTTCCTTGGTGGTGAGCTCGTGTGTTTAAGGGAATTCCGCGATCCGGTCCGTGTTTCGATCTTGCCGGGTGGTTCCTTGGAGTCCGCGGGAAATTCAACTTTGGTTCCTTTGTGTGATGAGACTTTTTGCATTATGAAACGCACAGAGAAGGCTAAGTGCGTCCAAAAGTGTGCTAATCCTTGTCCCAGGTATCTGATGCCTGAGGACACACACACTTGTGTGCGTTTTCTGCCTGGGGAAGAGCACGCACGGGAAGTTCTCGAGGGAGCTTCCTGTGCAAACTGTGAGCGTTTCTCCATCAGAACGCTCTGCTCTTGTCTGGCCCTCTTCTCGAGGGAAGAGGGCTTGGCATCTGGGACTGGTGGCGTGGATCCTGCTCACACTGAGGCGGAGCAGCGACACGTGTCATGGGGTTCCCAGATGGACCTCGCCGATCGTCTCGAGAGAGGTGTTGTTCTCTGTGGATCCGGCAGGTGACAAGGGTGAGCTGCGGGAGGAGGAGACGGGTAGTTCCTCCTCTTCCGCAGCGAGTGCTCTTCCGGATGAGCAAGGGATGGCTGTTGAGGGTAGTGAAGATCCTGCCCCGTGTATGTGGAGTTGTTGGAGGTTATGGAACGTGCCACTGGCAGGCTGCAGCTGCCATGGCGGCACGTTAGGGGAGAAAGCGCTCGCGGTCGGCTCGACGATCGGTTTCTCTCTGGCCATATTCGCCCGGCTATGATGAGCCTTCCATTCCTCCCTGACCTGCATAGCAAGGTCGAGGGGGCATGGAGGAACCCATATTCAGCCCGTATCCATCGCCATCAGCAGGCGAATTTCGCTGATGTCGAGGGGTTGGCCGAGCATTGGGTATGTGTCGTTGCCACCGATCGACAAGATGTTTGTGAACTATCTCACGTCGGGGCAGGCATCAACACTGAGAGCTCCAACCCTGCCATCCAGGCCCCTGAGAACAACATCTCGCCTGAATGGCAGGGCATACACGTCAGCGGGTCAAGCAGGGGCGGCTTTGCACTCCATGGCGGTGCTGCAGGCCTACCAGGTGGACCTGCTGGGGGATCTCGACCAGGGGATAGGACTCTCCCCTGAGGCAGTAGCCAAACTGCGCCGCACCACAGATCTTTCTCTCCTGGCCACCAAGCAGACAGCTGTTGCAATCGGGCGGTCGATGGTGGCAATGGTGGCCACGGAGAACATCTGTGGCTGAACTTGGCGAATGTTGGGGAGAAAGAAAAAGCCTTTCTCCTGGATTCGCCAGTTTCACCATCTGAACATTTTGGCACCTCTGTGGAGGCAGTGGTTGAGAAGTTCAGAGGCGAAGGCACGTTCGGTGGCATTTAAGTCCTGCATAGAGCAGGAAGAGCAGGTCGCAGAGAAGGTGTGACTCCCACAAGAAGAAGGACTTGAGGGAGGTGATCCAGGACAAACGCAGGCAGCGTCAGTAATGGATCCCCTCCCCAAGGGTAAATAAGATTCTAACCCTCGTCTTTCTTCTTCATCCCTCTCCCCAGGTGCTTCTTACATCAGGCCGGGCTGGGCCCATGATGAGTGGAGACGCTAGGCTGATGGCCCGCCTTGGCTTGGTTCGTGAGAGTGCTCCTTTCAGGCCTGCAAGGGTGACAGACCTCAGGCTTTCTACCGCAGGTTGAGCTGGTAGGTCTCTTTTATTCTTTCTTTTAAAATGAGAGGAGGAACAGGAAGTATGTTCTGTAGGCTTTTGGTCCCTGTATAGAGGTTGGGGGGGATTGTGTGGTAAGGTATAGGATAGTATTAGGGCCCTGAAGTTCCCCTGTCAGGCGGCTAGAACGATATAGTGGAAGCACCAGCTATTGGGGCTTCATTGGTGAGATAGTTGGCTCTTTAGTGTGATTTCACTGGTCGAGCCACCGCTCTGTTTCACTCTGCATAGTGATTAGGCCTCCTCTCGGCAAGAGAGTGGGTTTAGGCCATCGCTCATTCCTCTCGTATGTAGTGCATCTCTAGGTGGGTGGCATACCCCTGGCTAAAGCAGGTTGACGCCACCGCCTTCTGTATTTTCCTGTGTAGTAGAACAGGTTACCGCAGCAGGGTAGAGTAGTGGTCTCCTCTCTATCTTTTAAGGGTGTGGGAGTGTGTAATCTAGAGACTAACGCTTGAGCTTCAGTAAACATCTTATGTCTGGCCCCCGCGGCCTCGATATTGTCCTGCCTGAGTGCCCCCTCCCATGGGAGTTTTGAGGCTGCTGCTCCTCCGAGCCCAGGTAAAGATCTATGCTTGCAGGTCAGCCGTCACCGCTACCGCCTCGGTAGCTGGCCTAGGCTATACTAGGGTTACTAGAGGCGTTTTGCTGAGGCATTACCACCTCTGACCTTTCACTATGTGAAGATAGATGTTTTTTGCATCCCTAATGTTGCCTCCTCTCATCATGAGAGTCGTCTGGCCAAGGCCCGTCCCCTTTCCACATTCTGAGGTGACTTAGGAATGCAGGCAGGTGTAGAGGCAGTATTGATAGCGACGTAGCAGTAGTCGTGGGTCAGGGCTAGTCTGTCTTTTGCTGTGCAAGGTAGACCTGGTTGCCTGAACCCGGCTCCCAGAGCTAGATTCATGGACACAAGCCACCAGGTATGTCTGGCAGGCCCTTACCCTGTGTATTTCAGGGTCAGGTGGTTATACTCCCCTGCTATCAGCCAGGTATGTTTGAGTACTCCACTCTCAGCTCTGTAGCATTCTGCCTCCACCTTTATGGCTCCGGTCAAGCGGTATTGTAACCTTATTTCATGTCGGTCCCCAAACACGCTCCTGTGTAGCCAGAGCATTGTGTAGCGAATATCGAGCCCCAGGGGAAATGGTGCGGGATTTATGCATGCGTTTAATCGTGTTACAATCAAATATGCACAGATCCGCACAGAGGGGAATTTGGATATTAACAGTTGATTATAACGGATTATAACAACTATTAATATCTAGGGCTTGATTCAACTTTTAGAAATTTCTTTGATTCTAGAATTGAGTTCAAAGGACGGATAATTGTCCACCAAATATCTCCCTTTTAGTAACTCTTAAACAACGTTTCTCTGGCCAGGAGAAATATTGTTTCTTTTAATTTGTAACAGGGTCGGTTCAACGTAAAAGGGACCTATGTATGAGCAACTCAAGCACAATC